>BMAU01021178.1:560146-1194591 GCA_019973935.1 Trichonephila clavipes | reverse complement strand
TCTTGAGTTTGAGGATTACCCTCACTTTGGGGATACCCCTTAGATAAACATGTATTTCCACTCATTTGCAATAAACATTTTTCTTCAATTACGTTTATTTCAGAAGGAAGTTTGATTTTTCAAATGTATTTGCATAATAACATGTATATTTGTGTTCTATATTAAAATTTGATCAGTCCAAAATTACATGTTTTTAGCTCCTCTAAAAGCTTTTGTGATTTTACAACTGATCTTACAATCCATAAATGTTTTATAGTAGTATATTTAAAAATGATAAGGACATTTTTACGACTGTGTGAGCTGTTATGCCTCGTTTATAAATATAAAAATTGCATTCAGCTACAGTTTTTAAAATGTACAGAAATAAGTGGAGCAACAGGATACTTACATATTATGAATATTTTTGACTGCAGTAAGATATATTTATATTTCAGTTTCTTTTACAATTTGAATAGAAGTTTTAAGCCATTTTGGTGAATAGTTTGACATTGAGTATAAACCCATAGGCTGTTTAATATTGTAAAAATGTTTTACTTGATACCAGCACACATTAAAATAAGGCTCATTTGCAGTTATATGATCAGCTTCAGTGATATTTAAATTTTTAAAAATAGTCTACACGCGTACGAAAACATTCTTTCACAACCGCACACCACGTCTCTCATACTATATCTTCCCTACAGCAGGAAATATTTGTGTATACTGAAAATTTAAAACAGGATACATTTTCAAGTGTTAAATTTGTTTTTTTTAAATTTGGTATGAATACATTGTGGAACTGTCGGTTAACTTCACTGAACAAAATTGTTTTAAGTGTACTGTTTTGAAAGACAAAAATTAATTAGGGAGAACTTTTCTCACAATAGAATTTGTAGTGACTGAATTGTGTGAAAAATGTAGTTATCGATGTGTGACATTTTTCCTTGTAATAAAAGAAACAGAAAGAAAGAAATTTAACTTGAGAAAAATGGTTAGAAGTACTGTCATGCGCATTTGAAGAAGTATATCCCATTAAAATTAAAAATCATTGACTGAATGTGTGTTAAGTGTCCATCACAAATGCCGATGTAGAAAAAGGAATTTTTATTTAATACAAAAAGTTCGAAAAGAGAACACTAGGAAGGAAAATTTAAATTTTTTCCGAAAAATATTTAGTTAACATAAAAATATCCTTATATGATTTTAATTAAAATAAATTAAAAAAGTAAAATCATTTTTTATGCTATTTTTTAATTAAAAATATAACTGAATAGAGAAATATTGGTTTTATTTTCATAAATATAATCATTGTATGTTATATTTATTGTGTTATTGTTTAAAAAAATGAGATAGGGCCTTTGCTCTTTTTACCTCATTACTTTTTAAAAAAAAACAGGAAAGTGAGCGTTTTTCTTACTCTCATATTCAAAAATGAATACAGGATGCTTTTTCTGGTTCAAATCGCAATACCATATATATATATATATATATATATATATATATATATATATATATATATATATATATATATATATATATATATATATGTATATATATATATTAATTTTTAAATGACAGAAAAATAAATTTTCTTTGAAGAAAATATAATTATTTTTTAACTTCTAACATACTATTTATTTCATTTTTTTCCTTTTTTTTACCTTTCATTTTGTTTTTAATTTTACTGTGACTGAACATATAGGGAGAAAGAAACACCCCCTATCTTTCAAAGAGGATTGATCAAGAGAGGATATCTACGCTTTCAAAGAAGATTGCCCAAGGCAAATCTTAACAGCTAGCTGTAAACGATTGATCTCTTGGTTCTTACTTTCAAAAGGGACCGAACTGGGTCGTAAAATTTTCCCCTGTTCGACCTCCCAAGTTCTTAAAAGGGGGAAAGGAAAAAGGTCTGTTGCATTTTTAAGGGAATCGCAAAATAAGAGTTAAACGCTTTCGAATAACTTTTCAAAAAAGAAGGTATCCAGTTAGAGGGTTAACAGCGACCACCACCGGATCCATCACAGTCAGTATCGATTGTGGCTTTTTTCCGATCTCGAGTAAGCTGGAGGCGTGTGGTCGTCAGCGATTAATCCTGATTCAGTCTCAGTTTTGATGACCAGCGCTTCAACTGTGGATACGGCCAGGATAAAGGTCACATCTAATATTTGTTGTTTAGAGGCATACGGGTTTTATAGAATGTGTTACAGCTTGAGGAGTGATTTTTTGGGATCCTCGATCATCTCTAATCGTTCTTCAAAACACTTTGAGAGTACTCAGTTGTGTAAACGAGATTTTAGCATCAGCTGTGCTATCTATTCTATCATGTTGGACTGATGTTATCTTGTAGTCTATTTACCGCCACGTTAAAGCTCGGCCACATACTTCGAGCCCCAGGCACCAAATCTTTAATTATATGATGCACTTCCATGGTCCGCTAGGTCACCTAATCTCTCTCGAATTTAAATGTCTTTGGAATGTTTGAAAGGCATTGGCCACCATCCTAGAATGCTCTTGAGTTAACTTCCCAGTTGCAAAGATTACGGTAATGATCTTCCACAGGAGATTATAAGTGACCTTATTGATTTCATTCGGCTGGTACAAGAAGTGGACTTACTACCTATTGATTTGTAAATTGTTCACGTTATCGTTTTAATAAAGCAATATGTTCTTCTGTATTTGAAAATTTTTGCATATATCTTCATATACTGCATAGAAGTCAAGTTTCGAGATAATATCTCGTTTCCTTCTGAGTAAATATATATTTTTTGACAAAGTGTTTTATAAATATGGACATAAATCCAACAAAACAAAGAAGGGGTAAAAATGTTTTTGGTTTCCTATAAATCCTACCCATAATATAAGTAGATATGTAAAAAAGTATATTGACCAAAATTGAAAAATATTATATTTCCCAGACCTGTCAATGTTTTAGGACAGAGAAATAGGGTTATTCTTGCTTTTCAAGATCCTGATTTTTCCTTACAGCACAAAATGTCGGCATACTAGTGCAATTAAAAGTATAAGGTAATATGTTATTGAAAATTGGAGTTAAGCCCAATAATAGCACGTGAAAAACATACGTACTACTTTAAACGGGTAAACTAATATTAAAGCCTTGTAATAAAAATTTTCAACGTTATATATTCAAACAAACGTTAAACATAAATATCATAATTTACCAAAATTATTTTCAACTATTATAGTTTAATTATAAAAAATACGTGTTAGCTCCATAAACACAAACCTACCTTATGGAGCAGCTATATGTTATGTGAGACTACATAACTCTAAATTAATCTATGATGCCATCTGTATGTCTATATTGTAATTAATAGTAGAACGCAGTAATTGTTTCTATGTTTGTAAATATATTTGAATAGAAAGCAGTTGGAAAATAACGTTGCAGAAAATACTTATATTTTTTTTTCAAATTATAATAATGTTTTAATTTATTTGAAACTCTAGATTATTATTAATGTGTACATAATTAAGGACTATATCGCCAAAAATAGAAATATGTAAATCGCTACTAAAATAAGGTACTTTATTAATGTTAAAATTAAAGTCCTCCTTGAGCATATTTTTATTTTTTCCAATTATTATTATCTGCGTATAACTGTAGACCTCAATTTTCCTTTATATAAATCAGAGTCAATTATATTTAATTTTTGATACTAAGGGTAAAAATTAAAGATATAAATATTATTCAATTTATAATTAAAAATAAAAAAAAATTCTCCGTGTATCTAAAAATGGGATGTGATTTATTTTGTCTATGTTTTAAATTTGATAGAACAGATGATAACTATTTGCTACACTATTGATAGCAGACCCACCTTGAGTGGTAAAAAAGTGTATGAATTTTCTATCTAAAAGATTCAAACCTAGTTTTATATGGAATGTAGATATATGGTAATTTATTTATTTATATACTTGTGTTTATTTTGCTGTATATAGGTTTTTTAAATACAGTTTTATTTTGAAAGTGACAATTAACAAGTAATAAGTAAAACTTTTTCAAACTATGCCAAATTTCCAGGTACATTATGAACATAAAAATTACAATGTCATTTTGAAGATCTTACGTCTGTTGTTTCATGCCTTTGAAAGTAAAACTATTCTCAATTCTTTAATTATGTTTCAATATTTCTTGGAGCGCATTAGATTTAAATTTATAAAAAAGCACATTAACTAGTCTTAAAGTGTAAAATGATAGCATGTTAATTTTTGGCAATAACATATTATCAATTTACAAAACTTGGTAATATGTTAATGCTATACAATTTAGATCACATTAGTGAAAAGGTTAAATTGAAAGAGTTGACATTAACAGTTTGAGTTAGTATTTCGTCCTGTTCAACAATAGTTTGGTGACAGAGGGTGTGAAGTTTTTTAGTAGGGATAGTGAGACCACGGTGAAAGTATGTCTGACTTTCAAGCAGTGAAAAAGCTTTTTTCAATGGTATTGAAAGTTCAAGAGTTTCATTCAAGTGCATTCGGAGGCAACCATATAGAAAGGAACCACCAACACGGTTAATTATTGCTTTCTTTAGTGGTGAGTTTGAAACTGATGAAAAAATAAACGTTATGCATAACGGATGATCAGGTTGGGCACGCACCTCAACAAGCAACACGTCTTCTGTTCAAATGATTGTTTTATTTACATTATCACCACAAAATCGACATCACAATATGCATGCCAAACAGGCGTGAGTAGGGCTTGTGTACGTCATATTTTGTAAAAAGCAAAATGAAATGTACACATACCACAATTATAACACCTACTGAACGAGAATGACCTAGACTTAATAAATATCGAATGTTAACTCGCGCTGGTTGAAAATAATGCATATTTAGTTTCTCCAGTATCTTTTACTTATGGAGTTACCTGAAGCACGTGGTGTACAGCAAGAAATCATGCACATTAGAAAAACTACGTGATGAAATTAAAATAGCTAATTGTGGAATTATTGTAGCTGCTCTAAAAGATGTCGCCAAGAATGTATTTCATCGTGCTCAAAAATGTTTGGAGGCAGGTGGATTACAGTTTTAACATTTATTGTAATTTTGTAATTTCTGACTCTTTTTTTTTTTCATCAAAGTGAGTTTACATTTTTTGATCCTCCTTGTATATAAGCTATTCAACACAACAATGTTCCAAGAGAAATGATAAAACAATGTAATAAAATCAAACTAATTATTATGTGTGTTTTAATGATGGAAAATAAATTTCATACTTAAATTTTCACAATATTTTTGTGAAAGTAATTAAGTTTATATGGTATTAAATATTTTTAAGTTTTTAAAGGCTATAATCGAAGTAATTTTGATTTTTAAAGGTTAAAAAATGAGAGAGAGAAATAAAAAAATTCCCCTCCCCAAAACTCCACTTATAATATGTATATTCTAAAACAATAAGTATTTAATTCTTAACCTATAATGATTCAGATATATTAAGAATTTATTTCAGATTTAATTTATTCATAATGAGGCGTATTTAAAAAGTATTATTTCTTACTTTAATCACACGGGTATAATAAATTCATAACTCCAAATCGATTCCCTCTAAACCGTATGTTTATTCAATAGGTTAAATAATTCAAGGAAACGAATTAACACAAATTAATATCGTAGAAATTGTCCTGAACATCATGAATTCCATACCAACTTTAAATGGAATACTTTCAATTGCAGAGAGAGAATTAATAGATCGATTAAATATGTATATTTTTTAGAAATCAGCAATTGTTTTTTTTATCTTACTTTGAGAACACTCGTCCTTTTTATACCAATTGTTTAAGAACACGATATAAAGTTTTACATATTACTGATAGTGCATTAATTTATAAATGTGTTTTTGTAAATCTGTGCATTATATTTCATTATGATATATTAAAACACAATAAAGCTGAAGAAAAATATGAATATATGTATTACATAAAATGATGGAATGATCCCATTTCCATTCAAAATCATATAATTGTAATGAAATTTCTGCTGAAATATGAAATGCTATGGAACACTTGCATGCAAATTGTTAACTGTCATAGTTAAATATAAGACAGTGTTTCTCAAACTTTCAATATTGGTGACCCAATATTCAATCAGAATTTCATGGCCGAACCCCATGTGGTAACAATGTTTTGAATTCACTAATACTATACTTTGAACCAAAGCTACAATACGATTTTAACTTCTTAAGTGCCACCGAAGTAAATAAACGTCTCGCGCACTCAAAGTTTCAATTGCCCGAATATATACAAACGTCTTTCCGAAGTACTAACTTTTCTTTGTACTGCTTTGCATAAAATAATTCCGAAATTTTTAGAATGCAATAAAAGGACCTTAACAAGGTTTGAGAAGAATTTACTTATTTCAAAATAATTGCTTATTATTTAATTTCTTTTTCTAACCTCCCACCTCCCAATACATCGCATACGCGTGTCTACGTGAAAAACAGTAGCGTTGGGGAGCGAATCGCGTAACCCAGTGTTTCTCAAACTTTCAACACTGGCGACCCAATTTGCAATCAAAATTTTTGTCGCCCCCCCTGTACAACAATAATGTATTTAATGTAATTAAAAATGCCCTTTGACGCTAAAGCTACAATGCGATCTCAATTATAAACTGTATAAGTATTAAATTTTGTATATGTTTCTTTTAAGTAATATATATTTTAAGAAAATTACTTAAAATACGTATTGCTTACTTATTATTATGTTATTTTTCTTTCTCTAATTTTTAAATTGGAACAGATCGCAAAATGATATATTTAATAAAATTTTATTTCCTTCAGTATCCATTTCTCAAAGTACATATATTAGAAAAATAGTCGAGTCTATGTTTTTCTCTATCATATCCATCACATCTGGCATTATCGGGTACGTTTGCGTGAGTCTGTGTAACCTATCGAACGTCTGCAGAAAAATGTAAAAATGCTTTTCCTCGTACAATTCCAGTCAGTTTTGGTCGACTCGATACTTCTATAGCTACCGAATCTAGCTTGAATGTACATTTTTTAATTTGCACGTTAATTGTAATTCACGGTATTTAAGTATTTACGGCAGTAGGTTGAAACAAAATCATACATATATTTTTAAGTCGTAAGCAAACATTCGACGATAATAAAGGATTAACAAGTACACAGACGAGCATGGTTCCGAAAATTAAATCAAGGAAATATTCTTAAAAATACTTAAATTTTGGATTTACCACTACTGAAGTAAATGATGGGGGAAAATGCCCCATTTCGTTATGTGTTAAAACTTACATATCCGAAAAACAACATGTGAAAGTTGTTTTTAAAACCATGTAAAATCATTTAGCCATGTTGGCAAAGAATTTTAGAAAGTATTTTCTGGATAAGGACAACTTGGTAGCAAGTTACCAGTGGATTAGAAATCTATTTCAAGATACTCCAGAAGGGCTCTCAACTTCCGAAGAAGAAATCTTCATAGATTTCACATCCAGTGAAAAATTAAAACGCAATTTTCTAATAAATCCCTCTTTGAATTTTGGGTAGAGGTGGATAATGAATTTTCTGCACTGAAAACAAAAGCACTTCGTCATTACTATTACCATTTTCAACATCCTACATTTGTTAAACCGAAATTTTCTGCGGTGGCTGCTTTGAAGACAAAATATAGATATCAGCTAAATATAGAAAAATAGACACAGAGTGTCAATTTCTGATATTAAACATTCCTTTGAAAAACTTTGCTCTACAAGACAAGCCCATGAAAGTCCATAACAATTATTAAACTTGTTCTTAACTTAGTATTAAGAAATTATTTGTGAAATAAATTCTTCAGTACTGATACATTAAACGTATACTGGCTGAAAAACTGGCTCTTCGCACGAGTTCATTTTTTAAAAAAAATAAAACATTATTCTTGATATAATAGCTTAACTGTAAGGAGAGTAAAACTGCCTGCACGACATTGTATTCAAAAATGTAAAATATTTTTTATAGATAAATGCTATAATTAAAAATAACTGTTTAAAGAACTGTAATTTTAAATCTCACAGAATTAGCATTTAGAATTAATGTTAAATAAGGAAAAATAATATAAAATTCCGATGAATAATAAGTGTGTTACTTTTTAATATTTAAAGCAGAAATACTTCAAAATGTTTTAACCCGGGAGCAAGCGCGCACTCGATACTAACGCTAATGGTAGTGCGGGGGGGACTCAGTCACCCCAATCATTTATTTATAATTATTTTTACTGCACACGATACAAATCGGAATTCCAGTGAATAACTTAATTAAGAGAAAGTATACTTACCGGCTTTCAAAGTCTATTTAATTTTCTTTTATGATTTGAGAAAAAATCCAATAAAACTGAACTAAAATGATTCAAAAGTGCAAGACAGGACGCAAATCAGAGACACTTTTCACTAAGTTTACAGAAATGTTATTTGCTGCCAAAGGTGTCATATTTTGTTCACGAAATGAAACTCATGTAAAACTAACCATACCAGTAAGTTTGAAGGTCAATCAAATGATCAGCAAATGTATTATGCTGCATGGCTGAAAAGTGAATTGCGTGTACCTTTTCTTTCTGCAACTAATGTACAGTATTTCAATAATAATTACAGTGATGAATTGTTTGTCTTCTTAGAATTTTTCTCAGGATCTGGATTTCTTTTTTCTTTTAACGAGTAATATTTTATGTTAAACCGTAATAAAAAAATCTATCATTGAGGAACTACACCAAATTAAACCAAATGTTTTTTTTTCTTCTTTAATTATGTTTTGGAATCAAAGATAGCTATTTGATGAAGGAAAAACGCCAGATGATAAACATCAATTATATTAGTGTTGTTGTGCATTTTTTTTATTATGGCAGAAAGTATTTTGTTTTTCTTCTTTCCGGTTATTTTTTTTAAAATCTTTAAATTTTCGATATGCTCGCGCCCCCCTTGTAGGGTTATCGTGCCCCCCAAGGGGGGCGCGCCCCACATTTTGAGAAACACTGGCGTAACCTTATATCAAAGGGATTAATTATAAACCACACACATTATCCAATGTTAACTTTTGTTTATAATTATATATATATATATATATATATATATATATATATATATATATAACTATACACTGCTGGACAATTGCTAAGGACGGATCACAAATTGCTATGTAGCATAACATTAAGCAAGACATGAGGTCTAGTAGGATAAAATACAGTTGCCACACTGTTCAGACATTAGAATAAAGAATATTTATTGTTCTGGAAAGTACAAAAGCTGTAAAAGATCTGAAAGAAAAAAAAATGTTCATTTGATCTGCGTACGGAGAAATGGAACAATGCATCTAAAAGTCAGCAGGCACCTAAAAGAAAGGTATCAGTACGGGATATGTCCACCGTAGAGTGTGATGCAACATTCCACACGTCGTAACATACTTTGCACAACATTATGCAGCAGCTGTTGAGGCAATTTATCCCATTCCTCTGTGAGTGCACGGATGAGGGTATTCTTGTTTGTCGGAGGATAGTTTCGACCAGCAACTTGCCTCCCCAAAGCATCCCACACATTTTCAATGAGGTTTAGATCTGGAGAACGCGCTGGCCATACGAGACGTTGAATACCCTCGCTGTCTAGACAATCCTGAACAGCGAGTGTTCGATGACATGTTACGTTGTCGTCCATAAAAACAAACTTATCACCGACAGCACTACGGAAAAGACGAACATGAGGAAGTAGAACTTCATCAATGTATCGTTGGCCCGTCATAGTCCCATTTGCAACCACATGTAGGCACGTGCGGCCATTGATCATGATGCCGGCCCACACCATGATACTGCATGTCGGATATCGGTCCTTTTCCTGGATATTTTCTGGACGATAAGCAGTACCACTCTCGCTCCAGATCAGTTGGCGTCTACAATCCGATAACAGACTGAACCTACTCTCATCTGAGAATAGTACGCATGCCCAGTCCTGTTCAGTCCAATTGTGATGCTCACGACACCATTGCAAACGGGCAGTACAGTGCTGTCTGGTCAATGGGACTCACACAACAGGTCTGCGAGCGTATAGTCCTCTTCCCCTCAAACGTCTGGCAACAGTTTTTCGAGAGATCTGCTTTCCTGAGGAATCAAGAAACTGATTTGTCACCTGGTGAGCAGTGATGCGCCTGTTCATTTTTGCTGATAGGACGATATATCTGTCTTCTGCAGGCGTCGTACTTCTAACACGACCTCCCCGTGCCGTCTACTACACATTCCAGTAGTTTTAAATGACTTCCACAGCCTTGAAACAACGCTGTGAACAATGTCGAACTCCCTGGCAACATCTGTTGTTTTTCGCCCTTCTTCGATCTTTCCAATAATTCGGGCACGCATAAAATCATCTATGTGATGTCGGGAAGGCATGCCAAAAATTTTAAGTTCGTCTATTAAATCTTTCCTGTAAAACTTTGACTTGAAACAACAACTTTCCACACGCGTCAAAACCTTTAAAGCTCTTATGAACGCTATCACGTGATGAACAGACGAGTAAAAAAATTTGCATACTCATACTTCTTCTTACTAATATCCCGCACTTATTCTAATTTTCCACATTTTGTTTCCTTTCATTTTGTGGTTGCTATGGATGATAGTGTTATCCGTCCTTAGCATTTGTCCAGCAGTGGGTATATATATATATATATATATATATATATATATATATATATATATATATATATATATATATATATATATATATATATATATACATATACATATGAGTAGACAACGGGTCACTGGTAATTATTAAATTTGTTCTTATAGTACTGTTGAATTAATTATGAAACATATTGCGCAGTACTGATACATTTATAAGTTTATTATATCAGTGTAAGTGTGTATTTTATTTTTTATTATGTCAGAATATATTTTGTTTGTTTACTTTCAGTAAGTGGATAACATTTATGTTTGCGCATCCGATCGCAGAGTAATCACGTCCCCATATGGGAGCATGCCCTATGGATTCAGAAACGCTGATATACGGGTTTTACGCTTTCTTACAAATTACTGTTAATTAAGAAGTGTAATAGAAACATTATTTTTTTTAAACTTACACGCAGTTGATTTAGCATGCATCTTTGATTGTGAGAATAAAGTTGAACACACACACAGTATTAATGGTAATGCTTGAATTATTTTCTGAATGTTTATTTTAACAATTAATGCTGTGATGAAGCAGTTTTCATCCCTTTAAATCTTGTTTTTTTTTTTTTTAAACACCGTCTAAATTAATCAGACAATCAATTCCCATGGTGAGCCGATTTGGAGCGAACGATTTTGAAAATAGTCAAACAAATTGTACATAGCAACTTCAAACAATTTATAATATAAATTAATTTCCGTTGAAATACTTAACCCAAAATTACTTTGCAGGTATTTAATAAAATTACAGATATTGTACCGAATAACATTTATTTATTTTAGATTGTTATTTGTATGAAAACGAAAAGACAATTCAAAGTTATGAAGAAATTTGTTCGCCGTATTTTTAAGGTATTAGGGGAATTAATTATCTAGAAAATGATTTACGAAATATTTTTTTTTCATTTAATGATTTCTTTATGAACCCAATTAAAATTAAATATACTTTTCGATAACAATATTAAGAGATAATTACTGGAAAGTGCAATGTAAAATTTATCTTTATTTAAATTTATAGAATATTTGTAAAAAAAAATAATATATCACTCTCACAGAAATATTTGAAAGTTAGCTAGAAAAAAGTAACTTTTTTTCAATAAAATATCAGCTATATTACCACAGAAATAATTAATATACTTCACTAGTACATATTAAGCTATATATAAACTTTCAGAGGTGGTGTCAACTTAAGTGGAATAGAAACAGACGTTGAAACAAGATAGTGAATGTAACAAATCTAATTCTTCTTGCAAGATATCTAACAAAAAGGGAAAATCCCTGATCTAACGAAGCGAAGTATTTCTTTTGTTACCATTATTCTGCAGAGTGACCACATACTATCGTTACTGTTGAGAGTAAGTACAATAAAAAGAGATGGGAGCTATTTTTTCTTTCCTTGAAATGCTTGGTGATTCGAGTTAGATAATGTCATCATTCGTAGAAGTGGAAAACGAATTGTTACATTCCTAAGAATACTTGTGACGTGAAATGAGGATAACGGTGTTCCAAGAATGAATTAGAGTTCGCGTTCTACTAAAATATTACTTTGTTAATCCGAAGTATGAAACCTGAAAGTATATTTCTAATTTAATAGAACTTAATGAAGAACTGAAACAGAGGCGTACTGAAATATAAATAAATAAAGCAAACATTTATATTCAGTAATAATTATTTACACGTAATACCTGTATGATATGTCTATGCTTCTGTTAAAATAAATTTCGGTATTGTTCCATCAAATTATGTAATTGCTTTTAACAATATTTGTACGCTTCGATTTAGTGCTAAGTACAAAACAAAAATGAAAATTCAATAGAAATATATCGAAAAAACTTATACTCTTTTTCATTGATCAAATTTTTGGTGAAGTAATCTATCCATCATATTTTAAAGAATTATTTTATTCAAAGTGAATTAAAAATACGTTTGCAAGGATTTTATTTGAGATTTGACGCATTCATTTTCCTAGATTTTAATTTTCAGTTGCTTTTGTAAAATTACTATTATTAAATTTGTCAAAACAGCAATTATACATCTTCTTTTTTTATATGAATTAATAAAAGGTTAATTTTGAGTTTCCTTTTCCCAAAAAGGAAAGAAAAAGGCGTAATAAGTTTGTTGTATGAAAATAAATTCTGTTTTGGCATTCCTGATTGTGTAACTATTCATTTTCTTTTATAACTATATTCCTTATGTTCATAATATATTTCAGTTACAATTCTTAAACGTTTAATAAAATACAATACTTTATTTTCAATCATAAAAATTTTATCAATTGTCTAAAAACTACTTGATGTCAGGTTTTTTTTTATTTCTGAAATAGATGCAAAGTCCTCAATTGGAGAATATTCCTTCAGGTATTTGATATTAGTTATAGATATTTATTCAGGTAGCATATTATTTTTGAGGTAAGAAATACAGTTACACAAATGTTGGTTAAAAATTATTTCCATAAATAAAAATTTATATTTGACAAATACTATAATAGTTTATAAATTCCAATATCTGACATATATCAGAATAATTTCACTTTGTATTATTATATTTCCTATAATTTGTCATTTAACATTGGATTTATAAATTTTAGTTTAAAACTTCACAATTTTCACAATGGAAGTTCAAAGCAAAATTTATTATGTACTTTTACTTTGTCTTCTTGAATAAGACGAAAATATTACAATCACGGAAACAAAATTCTTAATATTTATTTGAAGATACCCCCAAATATTTTGTTAAATTTTCATGAAAATACAAAAAAAAAGTAAATTGTATGGGGGAAATGCAAAGTAATTTGTAATTTTCTATTTCCTTATAAGATTGAAAGGATGAGCGCGTTTAATTTACCTTTTTTTACAATATCTTTCCCAAAGATAGATATATAAGGGAAAAAATATAACTTAAAAGGAGGAATCAAACCATTAATTGATTCAATTTTAATTTTCCTACACAGTTTTACACTTTCCAAAGTTTTGCACTTTACAAAGATTTTTTTGTTAAATTATGTTAATTGTTTCTAAAGATGTAGGCTCTATGAAAAATATTTTCAAACAGCAATAATTCCCAATAAAGTGGTACGCATATTTTAAAATAATAATTGAATAAGATAATCATAATTAAAAAGAACATTTCTAAGAATCCGAATTGTTGTTAAATAATCCAAACTTTACCAAAACATCATTAAATTAGTTTGTAAAAAATGCTTGATAATGAAAAACATAAGAAAACGGAGAGTTAGAAGAAACAATTTTATAAACAAGAAAAATTTAATCTAATACTTCGTCTGCAATGTTTTAATGCTGTATTTGTTTTAAAGCGTAATACCTGCAAGAGGAATATTAACAATCAACAGTGTAATTTGAAAATTAGTAACTAAACTAGACTCAGTTTTCAAAGTTAACATTTGATCTTATCATACTATTGAAAACTTTAATCCTTTAAATTTTATTTTGGAAGAGGTAGTGAGTTTAAAGCTCAATTTTGCATAATGAACACAGTTTTCCTTGATACCATAAGATGTCGCTTCGTGAAATAAATATTCTTTCATAATGGATTATTATATAATATGGCTTATATTTTAAAAACTTATCTAATTAATTATTTTTATGCATGTTTTAATATCATAATAGGGTGAGGTACATAAAAAGATATCATGTGTTATTTAGAAAAGAAATTAATTGCAAAGAGCCACTTATGAGCTGTTACTCAATTATAATCCATTCTAAACTTAAGGCTACAAGCTACCTTTTTTCAAAAAAACTTTTTGGAGACAGTTACAGTAAAAATAATTGATGTTTTATATTTAGATTGTATTATTAAGCTGATTCTGTAAACAAAAAGTCAGTTTGAACAGCCATTATTTTACAATTTTAAAAAATTAGGAATTTTTGAAGTTTTTTCAAATACTTATAAAATACACAATTTTTAAATCTTTTTAGTAATTTTAAGTTATTTATGATTCTTAGATTATCACAAACAATATTTAGTATGCATTTGAAAATCTATTCCCTTGTTGTTTTTTAATAATTATTTTTCTAGAAAAACCTGGAAAAAACACGAAAAGTTTTAAAATATAAACTTTAGCATTTTTTAGAAAAATAACTAAAGTTCTCAGCCCTAAATCCATACTTAAGTTTATAGAACATACATTTGGGAGTATATACAAAAAAATTCAAGGCACTATCTTGAACAGGAAAAAATCCTTAATGATTACGAAACACTTTTACCTTCAAAATTTAAAGTCTGAGAAAAACGAATTTAACGTTTGTAAAGTCATAAAACAAAAACTTATAATGCCCGAAAAACTCTAATTTTTTAAAATGTTATTTTCCAATATATGTTCCACATTAAAACACTATTTTTATTAAATATGACTGAAAATTATATTTTTAATTCAAAACATATTTTTGCATAATATTGATAGCCATTTGTTAAGACGTCAGTTTATTCAGCTTTATCTCACCCTTATATTTCACAAAAGTTTTAAAACACAAAGCCTTTATGTACAAAAAAATAATGATACTAACTTAAGCTAAAAATAGTCAGGTTTGCTCATAAAATTTAATTTTTTTTTCAATTTGAAATTGGGTCAGTTTAGGAAATTTTAGCTCTTGTCGTACGATTTTAAAATATAAAAATATATTACTACAATATGTTTAGTATAATGTAGTTTGGTGTGCATCAACGGAATATTCAGTTATATCTGCAGTATTTGAATTCAGAATACTTCTATTCGGAAGTCTAATTGCAGAATCAGCAGAGGACTGATTTTTAGATACATCATTTTCAGTAGTAGTACAACTCTTCGAAATATTACTTCTCACAGAAACCAGAACGCATTTGCCATTGCATTTTCTCTACAGGAAAAATTAATGATAAAGCTTTTAAGTCATATAAACTTGTTTTAAAGCAAAAATTTGCCATGAAATTAATCTTTATAAATTATGAGAACTCAAAATATAATGAAGCAGAAATGATTTTAGTAATGAAAATTGGAATTAATAACCATTTCAAACTAAAAGCTCAAAAGTATTTTTAATTAATTCAACTTAAGTGTGAAAAAATGCTTTAAAATGAAACCGAAACTAAAACCATTGTTCATAAAACTTCAAATATCTTAAAAACTAATTTGCTAACAGATATGAAATTTTGTGGTAAGCATCTCAATGATATGGGTCCCCAAAATATGGAAAAAAATTATTTTTGGTAAAAATTAAACTTTTAGGGTACTGTGTAGCCTCAAATACAATTGCTTTTATGATGAACTTCAATTTACATTAGAGAAATTTTTATTAATAAGTCATTTTATCTCTTGAAAAAACTCGAAGAATTCGAAATTTAGTTTAATGGTACACCCAAAGTGGAAAACCGGTTTTTAATTGGATTTTCATATAAAAATAAAAAAATAAATAGAGAATATAACTTTAAAAAATTAATAAAGAAATTCAATTGTACTGAATGCATTAACCAAGGAAATATATATATATATATATATATATTTATTTATATATATATATATATATTTTATTTATATATATATATATATATATATATATATATATATATATATATATATATATATATATATATATATATATATATATATATATATATATATATATATATATATATATATATATATATATATATATATATACACATATGTATCACAAAAATTTATTAATTTTACAGTCTGCGAAAAAGAAACATAATATACAACTTAACAATTTAGTTTTTATTAAAATAATATTTGACGAAAATAAATGCGTTCAAATCGTTAAAATGTATTTTAATTACATAATTACTTTCGAGCGACCAGTGTCTTTTAGATGTGGATTGATTCGATTAACTTGCTTAAGTTTCACATTTGTACTTACTTAATGTACATTTTTACTTACTTAAGCTTCATTTTTTGCATTTCACACACGCAAAATATTTATCCAAGAGCATTTAATACTTTCGAGTTTCTGTTATTTACCATCATGTAAAAAATTGTGTTACTATTTTTTTTAATTATTTGATTCTTAGCTTACAGTTAAAATCACGATTGTTTTTTTATTTAAACGTAGCACATTTTTTCAAATGAATATCCTTTTTTATTTCAATTCATGTAACTTATACTATAGTTATGTGGTGAATAATAGTAAAAAAAATTGAATATATTTATCACCTATAAATATATATAATAATCTTCTGGTTTTTCAGTAAACTTTGTTTTTATTTAGGAAAGACTCACAGACTAATGGTTAAATGGTTTGCAAGCATTATTGTCCTAGTTGTTGGATCATCTGACTCGTCATTTTTAAGAGTTTACACCTGTCATTGTAATATTATTCACTGTTTCATAATAACAATATAATAATTTCTTCAAATTTCAAATCAAATATGTTCAAACGTTCGAAAGTATTATAAAACATATTGAATACATTGATTGAGAATTAAAAAAGTTAAATCTATAATGTTACAATGTTACAGACGCATTTTTTGATAACAGTTTTGGAAATATTTATTGATATAATTAATCCTTAATCTTTAATTGCAGAACTAAGGTTCTTGTAACAATTTATTAATTTAATCATTAATGCAAATTTTGATAATTTTCAGATGTATTTTTACATTTAAGTATTTATAATTTTAGAAATGCACATACATTATCTGAAAGTTAGAAATATTTTGCAATAAAAATAAGTTCTCCAATCGAGTTCTCTTAATGCAGAATTTCGATATTTTCATTTAACAAATGTAATTACTCAAAGCTTAATAATTAAATAATTTTTTTAAAACAAAATATGTCTGAATAAAAATAAAATAAAATTGTTCTTATATCACAAAAACTTAAAATCAATAACGAATATATTCATACGCGCAGATAATTTTAAAGTCAAAATACGTGGTTTGGCTAGTAGTACAGGCTGATTCTCTCATCATGAAAATATATCGCAGTTTAGAAAAAAACAAATTTGTTTCCTTTTTCCAAGACTAAACTTAATCGCAAAAACTAAATTTCCTTCATTGATAAGTCTGAATACTTAGAATCACCCAGCGGCAAGTTTTTTTTTCTTCGATCACATGCTGTCACATATGATTTTGGCATCTTCCTTAATTAGGGATGTTTTTTCTGCTATGTCGATCATATGAATAAATAGGAAAGAAAAAAATTAAAAAATCATATACTATTCATATTGTAAGCAGAAAGTTCAGAAAACGGGACGAGTTATAATTTGAAACTAGACGTACACGAATTTCTCTTCCTGTAAATTAAATAAAAAGTGGCTTAAGGAATTATACAAGAACATATATTGTCCGAGATAACAAAGTTATGGGAACCAAATGTTTTGGCTTAAGATTGGGTTTTATTATGAGAATAAAATAACGCGACTTTTTTTTTTCACAAGGTGAACAGCAAAGATAAAGAACATGTTTTCAGTTGAATGCTTTTTATGTATTATATTAAATAATTTTGAAATAAAACGTACTTTTTAATGTTTTTAAAATAAAATTCTGCTTAAGCAAATCGACTTGAATTTTGTTTTTAAATAAGTCTTACTGAAAGTTTAACATAAGCGCATATTATACAAAATAAATTACGAACAGAAATAGATAACTTTGCTTTTGCAAACAGTAGTTTTCATTTTTTTTTTATTTTGTAACTAAAATGTCACTTAAGTATTACGTGAAATTCATTTCAATATAAATTATTTCTTTCCCATTTTTTTTCTGTTTCTTGGCTTTTTCTATTAAAAGTCTATGTTTTTTTTTCCATTTTCAAAACATGTGTATTTTAAATTGCATTTTTAAATTGCTTCTAAACTTTATTTTTAATTTCGAAACATGTATTAAACAAACTAAATAGCTTATTCAATTAGAAAATGGAAATATTTAAAAAAAACACACACCCAAGATACATAATTTAACTAGTGTGTCATAAAAAGAAAAAAAAAGTCAACAAAAAGTAGTCATTTTAAAAAGAAAATATTAATTATGATAGAGACAAAATTGAAGTTATTCTTTCTTTATAACAACAGCAGTAAAGAGCAAAACTACCAGTTATGCAATCAACTTAAATGATAAAAAATAGGCATAATTAGTTTTAAAAGAGAAAAAAGAGGACATTTATGAATGATAAAAAAGAGCTTTTATAGTTAATGACTTCTTAGTTTTCAAAGTATTAATATTTTGCCTTTGTTAATTTCTTTTTTGATACTTTTATTGCATTGTTTTTAGAATCGAATTTTTTTAGCTATATAAACATTATATTAACCCGTTGTACATTAGTTGTAGAAACATCAGTGATAATAAATTCATTTATATACTTCTTCACCTCAAAAAAACCCTCGGTTGAATATAATTCTATGAAATACTTTGTAGATGTACCAATCATATTATGCAGTCGTTCATTTGAATTGCATAGTATATATATAAATATAATAATTCCCTCTAGCATCCATTTAACTAACTCTTTTTAATAATATACAAATAATATTTCAATTCTTAGGTTCGAAACTAACGCCCTAATCTTAATAGTAATCAACTAGTAGCAAAAATCTATTTCCCGCAAATTGTAACCAATCAGACCTCTTGTTACAAAATAGTCACGTGGTCTTCACTGCCGGATAAAAATACCGATATCTCTGGAAATCCCTCTCTCTTTGTCTTTGTATGCCATGTGAAATGTCGCTGATTGCTATTGCTATGTCGCTTGTGTCTGTTTTCGTGTGTTCATCAAATATCGGTGAAATACAACTGTGAATTGTCCCCTTACGTTATGTGCATGTGAATAAACAACTTATAATTTAAATATGAATATGTTTTCTGTGAAGCCCCTGGCAATAAAACAAATACAACAGCAACGGTCAATGACAATTAATATATATATATATATATATATATATATATATATATATATATATGTGTGTGTGTGTGTGTGTGTGTGTGTGTGTGTGCGTATAAATAATTTAACTGGAAATGAACATGGTGCGATTTATATTTAACTGACTCTAATTAATGGTTTTAGATATTCATAATACACATCACATGATTAGAAGAATTTACACTTATTCAAGGAAACGTTTTATAGATAACGTCAATGTAATAGAACAACAACATGGCAGGATACTACAGAAAACGAGATACATGTCAAAAAATAACTGAGAACGTAAAATGCTCAAAAAAATCCTTGGAATGCATTTGCGAGCCATTGACACAGTCTCTGTTTCTCTCTCTAAATATACATGTAACGTATTGCCCGAGTGTAGTATTTTGTCGAGTGTTAGTAGGATTTCATTATATACATCTTCAGTGGACGATTATCTTTTTTATTTTGAAACACACATGAAAATCTTAGGACAAAATTGCGGTAAATTTTCACGTTGACGAGGCAAACAAACTTGGGACAATTATAAAGCAAAGCGGACAGGAGACAAGCAGCAGCAACATCTTGGAGGATGCCAGACAAAGACACATATAGAAGCTATTTACATTCTTACAGAATGAAGGCAATCAGACAAAGAGAGTGGTTACACCAGATTTTTAAAATTAACATTGTAATCTTAATCGTAATCGACTATTCCAAAATCCCTGCCCCCCATTCTAGACAATCAAAACTATTATCACGTAATAACCACTGTTGATATAAAAGCAAAAATCTGGTGTAACGACTCTATTTGTCCGCTTGCATTCATCATGTAAGAATGTAAATACTGTGTCTTTGTGTGGTGTCCTCCAAGATGTTGCTGCTGCTTGTCTACTGTCCACTTCGCATTATAATCGTCGCAAGTTTGTTTGTCTTGTCAACCTGAAAATATACCTCAATTTTGTCTTAAGCTTTTGATGTGTGCTTCAAAATAAAAAAAAAAGATGAACGCGTTCACTGAATACGTGTTTAATGAAAACCTACTAACACTCGACAAAATACTACACTCGGCCAATACGTAGTTATTTTGGATCCTGACGACTTATGAAATGCTTCCACAATAATTTCGATGAGTGGTAAATATATTGTAAAACGTGGTAAGTGGTTGATTAAATAATGGAGAACCAAATGTTGGGCGTGGCAGGTGGTGTGATTTTCTATGTTACCTGGAGCATGGTCGAATACGGTATTATCGAAGAGGCACCCCTGTGAATCTTTATTTATTTATTTTTCATCTGGAAACACATAAAGATCCAGTAGGTGCGGCATTACACATACTAGAAGCAAACATCATAGCACAAGCACAAACACAAACATAAACAAAGATAAACATATAGCGCGTTGCAGCAGGCTGGAGACATCGTTTTTTATACTCGACGGTGAAGACCACGTGATATTTTTGTAATAAGAGCTCTGATTGGTTACAATGGGCGGGAAAGGGATTTATGATGTAATAATATTATTCGATTACGATTAAGATCAGGGTATTAATTCCAAACCAAATAATTAAAAGACTATTTGAATATTATTAAAAGAGTTAATTAAAGGAATGCTAGGTGGAAATAGTACATATATATATATATATACACACATTGACATTTGTGTATGTGTGTGAGAGATAGAGAGAGGATTGCGGAGCCATTTATATGACACATGGGCTAAGCATCCACCCCAGAAAAACTTAAGCCACCTCCAGCACAACGACTTTTACTTTGACATCCGCTGACTTAATCCAACCACGTGGACGAACGGCATTCGCTAACGATCGGCGCTTGAAAAAGAACTCCGCTCTAGTCATGGCTTGGGGTACAGGGTAATTTGCTGATTCCTTGAAATAAACCATCGTATGATAAACGGCTGCAATTTTAAACTGTGGAGTACACCAAGTCATGCTTTATGTATGCAAAGTGGTAGCCAAAATTGTGGAAACGTTTTTAAAATTGTTATGTTTTTTTAAGTTTGTATGTTTATAGAAAATGCTACGTTGCAAAAAATACAAAGCATTTTATATCAGTTTAATGAAATTTAATTACTAAATTCGATAATAAAACAAAATTCAAATATATGAAAAGCAAAAAAAAAAGTTATGCTGCAATAATTATCGATATGCAGTAGATACTGAGGATATCATTGAGTTATCAGTGCTTAGTGGGGTAGTAATTATTTTTAATTACAGTTTCACATCGATGTTTTACTGAACTAAAAATAGTTTTAAGTTCTTCATTCGTTATTATATGATGCCAGAAAACAAATATAGCCTCAATTAGTTCATTTTTATTTCATGGGTACCTAATTCGGATAAGAGTTTTCAATATGATATTGGTCAGGACAGTTTCCTGGCCAGGAAAACAACTTTCAGTCCTTCAATTACTTTTCCTGTGTCAAAGAGCAGAATCTTGCTGAAATATAAATGAAGCATTGCTAGTAAATATACCCCTATGTAAATTAGAAATTTGGGTTTTAGAATGGCATCTATGTATTTTATGATATTCAGTGACCCATCGATGCTATGTAGGTGAACGATACCATCTACTGATATGCATGACTAAATGGTAAAGCTTTACGGGTACTTCACAGTTGCTTGGATGCAGTTAAGATGCTGCATTTTTCTTATTCTATGTCTTACATATTTTATGCTATCACTACCGAAGAATGATAGTTTAGTTTCGTCCCTCCATATAATTTGCGACCAATAATCATTTGTCCAGTTAATATTTTCCGTTGCCTACTGAAGTCCCTTTTAGTGCTGTTGTAAATTGAGTTAAGGCTTTTTTCGTGGAATTATCCGTTTAGTCTTACCTATCAACTGTTAATCTTTTCCAGATAGTTTTTGAACTGACAAAAACACCAGCATCACTCAGATTACTTCTGATTGCTGTCCCTGAAATTCTTTTAACTCTGAGACATATTAATTTTGTTCTACTGTCATCAACAGATGTGGTGTACCTTTTCGGGATTTCCCTGCTTTTTTTATTAAATTTGTCTACCCTGACATTCTAAACAAAACTTTCAGTCTCAAGATGTAACCACTGAACTACCCACCTATTATGTATATTTAAACATCGAAAATTTCACTTCTCGTCATACAGGTTTTAAATCTGTTTTTTTAATTGATATCATTTCTTTTTGACTAAATAAAATTGTTATCCTAGACAGGAAACAGTCCTGACTTCAATCCTATCGAAAACTTGTGGCAATTTTGGAAAACTCTTGTCTGAACGAGGTATCCATTTAATAAACAAATAACTAATTGATGAATAAATATTAGGAATAACTGTTAGCTGGAGTCATGCAGTAAAGAATGAAGAGCTTAAAACTATATTTAGCTCAATGAAACATCGATATGAAACTCTAAAAAAATAATTGCTACCCAACTAAGCACGGATAACTCACTCTCATCATCAATATTTAATATATATATATATATATATATATATATATATATAGTAGTTATTTCAGCATAACTTTTATGCTTGGCAATTATTAGAATTTAGTATTAAATCCCCTTTAAACTGATATAAAACGCTTTGCATTTTGTGCAACGTAAAACTTTCTATAATCATACAAACTTAAAAAACATAATAATTTTAAAAAATGTTAATAATTTTGGCTATCACTGTATATATATATATATATATATATATATAGCATTACTTTTTGAATGTTCTAAGTTTGTGTGATTGATATGAATAATGAAATGTGCAGCCGTTTATCAAATGAAACCTTATTTCAAGGATACAACAAATCTCCCTTTACCTGAATCTAATATATATATATATTCCTCACTACAATAATTTTTCTAGCACCATGTATTGATTACGTTTTGTGTGATACTTTTAATGATCATAAGTCATACGGAATTTTTTTTATAGATCTTAGTTCAATGTTACTCAAACTTCCAATATATTTGACCCAATATTTCATCACAATTATCATCGCGTCCCCGTTCCTTACAATAACAATGTGTTGAATGTAATAAGACAAAACATTGACGCTAAAGCTACAATAAGGTTTTTACCTCTTAAGTGCGAAGGCATATATGAACGTCTCATTCAGCCAAAGCGTTAATTGCGCAAGCTGTATATATACGTCTTCATGAAGTACGATCTTTTCTGTGTGCACTGCTGTTCATAAAATTACTCCGTTGGGTTTGTAAGGCAATATAAAACCTTTGACTGCGTTTGCGAAGAAGTTACTTATTTCAGAGGATTTGCTTTAATATTTATTCCTTTTTCTCTTCCCCCTCCCTCCAATACATCACATAAGCAAAAAAACGGATTCATTGGGGAGCAAATCACGTATCGTGCAATCCGCATTTAGAGGTTAAAATATAGACCGTACAAATTCTCAATATAAATGTGTTACTGTATATATATTATATTATATATGACAATCCCATGGGGGTCAAAGATAATTAATAAAAACTTGTTCTTAACTTAGCAGTGCTAAATTAATTATAAAATGCATTGTGCAGTACACAGATACATTTATAAGTGTATTATATCAGTGTAAATGTGTATCTATTTCTTTGTTGTATCAGCATGTATTTCGTTTGTTTACTTTCAGTACATTAATAATTTTTTAAATAGTATTTTTCCGTCTTTTTAATATGCTAGCGCCCTCCCTCCCCCCTCCCTATGTAAACTTATTACGCCCCACAGTTTGAGAAACGTTGCTATATACTGAAAAGCAAAGAAGAAATTTTTTTAAAAGAAAAACAGAGTTGGGAGATAATTGGTTTTTTACATGTTACACTGTTATTTATTTTGTCTCCCTCTGGGGGGTTTAAATGAATCTTCAATATTTGTAATGCATTTTATTTTTAAATTTGAAAAAAAAAATGCTTTGTTTTTATGAATATTTTTAAAAATTAATGCTAGGAATTTTGTATCTCATGCTTTAAATTTAGGAATGTTTGCTTTTTTTAAGGTAATTAAAGGTTGTACATAAAACATTGTAGTTTCGAATGGTATTATATGTAACAATCTTATATCTTCTATTTTCTTCATTTTTGTGAGCTATGTTTCGCAGTAGCTATTTTTGTTAGGTAAATGAAAATTAATCGTTTTTGCGTGAAATTAATTTTTTTACATAATATTCCCATGAATGAATATTATAAATAGAACGATGCTTTGAGAAATGATACGATTATTCGTATTATCGGCAAACTTTAATCTCCAAAAAAAAATTGTGTTAACTGATACATTGTAATTTTTTTTTACAATTTATGCCTGTGACTCAATTAACTTGAAGAGCAAAAATCAGTTTATTTATTTTTTTTAAAGAACTGTATCTTTCTTATAAAAATATTTCAAAAAATAATACGAATGTTTGTATTTTGCTAACAACACTTTACTTATTTTTTTAGGAATATAACTTATAGTATTTCATAAGTATGATACGTTTTACTTTAACATTTTAAGTTAAGCATTAGTTAAACACTGTAATGTAGGGAAAAATGTGAACAACAGTTTATAGAGTTTAAAAAAAATGAGTTTATTCAATATTTAATAAGCTAATCTTCTGTTTAAAATCCTGAATTCGAGATTTAATATTAATATTGTTGCCGTTTTGTAATCTAAAAAAAAGAAACATTTATAATATTTCGATCGTATTGTTCAACATTTGTTAGGGATATTCTTAACATTTTAGAAATCGAAGCATTCAAGAAATTAATTATGTTACATACAAACCTATATATTTAAAAATATGTGCATAAGTACCTCAAGTACCACATTTTTTATTTGTAAACAGTGCATTTATTAATGTGAATGATTGAATAAAATATATTCAGTTGATATCTGAATTATTTTTCTAGTTTTAGCCAATAATTAATTTAAAATTCTTAACAATATACTATTTTTAACATCATTTAAACACACAAAAAACTTAGCAAGGCACCGAAAAATTTTTTTCGTACCATTCATGCCAAAAAACCCACCTTTATTACTTTAAATTAGTATTACCCAAAAGAATCAAGACACCTGCCAAAGCTAAAGCAAAATAAATTCATTCTAAGGCACCCTTAGATAATGAACACACAACTACAGAGAGCTGA
Source organism: Trichonephila clavipes (assembly GCA_019973935.1). NCBI lineage: Eukaryota > Metazoa > Arthropoda > Arachnida > Araneae > Nephilidae > Trichonephila > Trichonephila clavipes. Next base: position 1,168,991 of record BMAU01021178.1, on the reverse strand, counting down.
TGTCTTCCCATGGCTTCAGACTATAGAGAAAACTAGACAAAACAAAGCGCAGTGTCTACTTTCTGTTGTTCCGCACGCCCATCTGCCAAAGAAAAGAATAACGCAGGTGCAATACATTGGTTCAGAGTCCAACTAGGCGTTTCCTAATTTTTCTAGGAACTGATTAAGTGGTTTTCCTCTGGTTTCTTTCGCTCCCTGCTCATTGTGCAGAACTAGGTTCCAGCAGAGTTACCTGCCACTTCCTAGTACCTTGTTAACGAGACTGTCTTCAGGAAGTTAGAGTAATTGGGGAAGACTGATTTATTTACGGGGTTTTTATGAGATTAGGACACCTCCTCCATAAGAAAAGAGGATGTGGTTGTGGTGATAGAGTAATCCATCAAGCAGAAGAAAAATGTTTTTTGTTTAATTGCAATTTCGGAGTGTCAAATAGAAAATTAAATTATCTGTGCCTCTTTGTTTCGTTCATATGCTTTTGGTTTCCTCTGAAAGTGGATTTTTTTTGTATTTCCTAGGTGAATAAATTACCTTCTGTGTACGTTATGCACATATGTTTTTCTCTAGTATCTGATTTATAGTTAAAATATAATATGAACTGCTAGGTAAGGTGATATATATAAAAATAAGGCTTTTAAAAGTTTACTTTGGAATATCTACTAAGTTTGAATAATGATCCAGGTTTCTAAAATTCTTAAAATAACTTTCGTTTTATAGTATTTCTATTAATTTTTTTCAAATTTTTTTATATTATAAGTATGTCATTAAAAGTGTTCTAATTTTAGTTCACATCTCATTTGAATTTAGTATACAGCAATAAAATAATTACTGAATTGTACTTCTATAAATAATTCAATTTATTTTTATTCAACAAAAAATTGTATGTTTGTGTGTGTGCTGTGTGTCTACCTCGTATAACGTATAAAACTAAATTTCTGTTTTAATACCGCTTTTTTTAATTTCTTTTAATTTTTTTCCTCAAAATGGATCGCTTTCTCTAGTTGTTGAGGATAGCTGTAATGCCAAAAGTATACTTGTTTAGTACTTCATTTAATATTTTTATGAAACACATTTAAAATAATTACATATTGTATTTTTTTTTACTTACATACAATAAAAAATGTGTGATATTGAGATATTGTGTAAAATTATACTTAAATCTAAATAATACAGCCAGAGCTGAAATGAGTTTTAAAAATTATATTGTATTCTTAAAAAAGGTTTTTGATTAAAGCGAGTATTAAAAAATATCAACAAAATTTTATAAAAGATAAATTTAATTTATTAAATTAATCAATTCAATCTATTTACATAATTCTACAATCTATTTACATATTTTACTACTTAAAACATGTACTTGTATATTTATTAAATCTTTTGTTTATTTTTGCGTTTTTATTCCCAGAACCTTTCCGAAATCGAAAAATTTAAATGAATAATTCTCAAAGGGTAATACTGTTTAAAATGTATCATTATAACTAATAAAGGGGTAATTTTGTGAATTTTATTTGGCAAGCTCATTTACTCGTGAGCTGTCAAATCTCTCTGCTGAATAGTAGGTTCAGTTACTTGTGTCGAGAGCGTTTACATGACGAACAGTACATATTTATACTGAAAAGAATGATCTCAAAAGGAAAACCGCTTAAGTTAGAAATCAAACAGGTGAATTCCGTCCCCTTTTAAATTATATCTGAACAACAAGTGATGTGCTAAGGCACATGATTCTCAGTTTACCGAACTCTCTTGTTTTCTCAGAAAGGGAAGGGTAATAAATTCTCCGGTTTCTGCCTTTTTTACTTAACCCTAAGAATAACCCCTATTCAGAAAATGAAGGACATGTTGCATTGTTTGTCCAGTTTCTTCAAATGGTAGAATGAATTGTTGAAATGAAAAAAAGTGTGGCACATTCCATATTCGTAAGGGGTCGTCCTGGAAACATTTCTTTCGTTTAACGTTTCCTTTGTAAACTAAGCCTTATCCAATATGTTAAAAAACGGCCGTATGAGATATCTAGTACACTTTAAAAATGTCGTTCTTCGAAATCTTCTCTTTAACGAGAAAAGTATGGAAATGAGAAACCAGCTAAGATGTTGTATTCGTCAATAAGATGTGGTTTGAAATTATAAGGTGTATGACTAATAAGCGTTAGACATGAATGGATAATCCCTCAAAAAAGAAATTATTACAGAAAATTTGTTTAAAGGGTTTATAGGTCCTTTTAAAAAATTGTCTAATTTTGAAACATTTCTGAATGCTTATTATTCCTTACTCGCGAAAACTCTTACACTGTTATTTTGATATTTGATATACCAACATTCCGATAAGAAAAAAAGTGTCCAGTACCAAAAATTAAATTTACTAATTTTAATACCTTATAAAAATGTATTTTATGGTTTAAGAAGAAATTATTGAATACATTTATAGAAATTAGATATACACAACTTGTTTGAAAATACTGTTTAAAAATAATGTTCAGAATACGAATTTTATTTGATTACATAAATTTCGCATTCCTTCTACTAGAATCAGAAAAATAGCACTATCACTACCATATCTGACAAACTTATAAATGTATATCTGTGGTCAAAACTTGAAAAAAAAATCTTGAAAAAGAAAATCAAATGTTGTTGTTTATTACTTTCAAAGCATTCTATTATATATAGTTTTAAGTAAGGTTGATTAAATCAAAAATGTGATCGATTTACCGAAATGCTGTGAAATGATTAAATCTCTCCAAGTATATGTAATAAAATCACTAAGCGCATTATGCATTAAATAAAAACATGCATGCTTAATTTTTCCAGTCAAGATTCCCATTTCTGAAAATATAATTATAATTAAATAATAATGGTAAAGCAGTGCTTCTCAAATTATCAATACTCTTGCGACCCAATATTCAATCATAATATTCATCGCGACCCCCTTCCATACAATAACAATGTATTAAATTCAATAATACTATATTTTGATGCTAAATTTACAATGCGACTAAAACCTCAAGTGCGTACGTAAACGACTCACTCAGACTGTGCGTTGTTTGCCCCAGACGTACATATACGTCTTTCCAAAGTACGATTTTTTCTGTGAACTGCTATCCATTAAAATCATTCCAAAGGGATTTGGAATGCAATAAATTGATCTTGACAATGTTTGCGAAGGATTTACTTATTTCGAATGTAAAAACCTACTTAGTGTATGTAGAAACTTATTTTTATATACTTAGAATGTAGAAACTAGCAAGCATTGATTTGTGCTCATTAACTCCTTTTCTACCCCAACCCCCAAACACCTCATACGCTCGCCACGTATTATCTGGTGGCATTAGGGCGTGAATCACGTAATTTTTAATCGGCATTTTAGAGACTAATCATAAACCGTGTACAAATTATTAAGATAAGTGTTAATGTTTGCATATAATTTTATATATTACAAGCCCATGGGGTCACTGGTAATTATTAACCTTGCTCATAACTTATTATAGTTATAAATTAAACATGAAATGCATTGCGCAGTAATATATTTATAAGTATATTATATCAGGGTAACAATGCAATTTATTTTTATTATATATGCCAGAATATTATTTTTTTTTACTTTCAGTAAATTAATATTTTTTTCAAAATAATCTTTTGCTTTCGACATTTCAATATGCTCGCGCCCCCTCATAGGGTTATTACGCCCCCTAGGGGGGCGCGCCCCACAGTTTGAGAAACACTGTGGTAAAGATATATCATTAATTCTTTTTCAGGAAGCTGATCTTGCAGTCGCAGATTTCACTATCACATACGAGCGAGAGCAGGTTGTCGATTTCACCATGCCCTTCATGAATCTTGGGATCGGTATCTTATTTCGAAGACCTATTCGCAAGATACCTAAACTGTTTTGGTTCCTTCGACCCTTGAGTCTGGAAGTCTGGATGTACATGGCAGCCGCTTACATGAGTGTCAGTTTATTATTGTATGGTGTATCTAGATTCAGCCCCTATGAATGGGCTCCGCCTCATCCATGTGAAGGCGTCACAATACATGCTTGCAGAAATTGCTTTTCTGTACAGAATAGCTTGTGGTTTACTGTTGGATCATTAATGAGACAAAGCTCAGAACTGACACCAAGGTAAGTGTAGCTCATATTATAAATATGTATGTGTATAAGTGTGTATATATAATGCGAAAATGCTTAAATAATGCTATTAGGTATTGCATTTATTTTTATTTTCCAAACCAAAATTTAATAATACGAATCATGTGTCGTAATAAACCTGGCTTAAATAATTACTTGATTCACACATCTTTACTGTAGGAGTTTTTACTATAAAATGATTCATTGTCACTATCATTCTTTTTTTTTTTTCGTCAAAAATATCAGAATAATTATAACCTTCGAAAACTTGAAACTGATGCAATTTTACACAAAAGTACTAATCATCTTAAAATATTGTATTCAAATGTCGACCATTCACGTTATTGCTCACATGTATTAGTAAAAGAAACAATTACTTTTGAACGCGCTGCATGCGTTCGTAACGGTTGAAAAAGTGCATAATCGAAACGGAAGTGAGCAGTGCATCCATAACGTTGAAGGATAGATTAAAATGAAAGCTTTTAAGGGTTAATTTCACAAAATGTTTCTGCTTAAAGAATCGGAAAACAATCAATGCTTTCCCGCCTAAAAATGATATTATAATGCAAGAAGTATTCTTATATAATGGGATGTAATGTTAACAATCTTAATTCCAAATAACAGCCTGAATTGCCCAAAACGTATTTTTTCTAGACGTTATAATCTCACCCAAACGTATGAAAAAGATGTTCCTGTTATTATGATTAAAACATAATATTCCTAAAACCAAAATGCATTTGAAAATAACTTATATTTAAGGGAATAGTAAAAATCTATCCTTGATTAATATATCCAATTTAGTTTAAATCTTGTTTTAGTTTTGCTTACAAGAAAAAAATGTGAGCTCCAAATGTTCAATGTAACTGCTTTAACTGCATACGAAAACGTTTATTTTCGTTTGGATATAAATTATAATGATTTATTTAAATATATAATCTAGTAAAATTGTCTGTGTCAGTATACAATCCTTACTTATTTCCTCTAATATAAAAAAATAAAGTAAATACTACTGCTAGGATCAATTAACCAAAATCGTAAATTAAAGGTGGAATGCAAGAAACTCAACTAAGGTTATAATAACATTTCATATTAAACATTTTGCTATTGCTATCTTTAATGAAAATTTATATATATATATATATATATATATATATATATATATATATATATATATATATATATACATACACATATATATACATATATATATACATATATATATATACATATATATATATATACATATATATATATATATATATATATATATATATATATATATATATATATATATATGTATGCATATAGCGTATGAAGAAAACAGGTGATGAAAATAACATTCCACCAAACTAAGATTGGAGAATAACAGAATTTTCAAAAATCTGAAATATTGAGCAATTAAAAATGTATAGACCAGGGGTGCTCAACCCAATTTGGTTGGTGGGTCACATAAAAAATTACTAAACTGAGGTGGGCCGCACATATTAAAATAAAATATATACATATATATATTCAAAACTGTTTACTGTCGTTCAGCATTCAAAATATGATATAATCAACATTCAATTATTGATATGATCAAAACACTCCAAGTTTACCTTTTACTGGATCACAATCACAACAAAGTTGAAAGTCGACCGATCGCACTTGTTGGTGGAAGTATATTTCTTATCCTACAAGGTTCTTATCTACAGTAGATTTATGCTGCCATTAGATGTTGCGTAGTATAACAACTATGTGCGTAACATCTTCCCATTTTATACTTGTGTTACAGTATGTTTGCATTAATTTGATTTAGATTTTCAAAATTTTTATTTCAAATACAAAAAAGCAATTATGTAAAGAACAGCTTTGTAATTATTACCCAGTTTGTCAAAAAAGTTTTTTTCTGCCCGACAGCCAAATGTTTAGTTTCTTATTGTATGATATTAATTATTGCAACTTGATTAAATATATATCATAAAATGAAAAAGTTACATAATTTCAGAAGGTTAAAATATTAAACATTTTTATTCTGCTGCCGTAATTAACTTACATTTCTACTAGCGGGTCTGACAGTCCTGAGGTAACTCATTAAATCCATCATCGGATTCTTTCATTGCCAAATAAAAAAAAAAAAAAAAAAAAAGACTACTAATCTGAACTTAAAAATATAGACATAAATTATTTCTCTTACAAATAGAACTAAATACAATACTTACTCTCAACGAAGTTCTCGTTGAAAGAGGAATAACACACCCAAGCTCATCTGTTTTACTTCATCCATCAACACTTGTTATTACAATTGCTTGGAAGTCAAATGAAGAAAACAAAAATATATCAGTAAAAACCGCACGGGGAGAGGTGGGGGTGGGTCAAAACGCGATATTTTCAATTCAACCGTCTGTAGTCCAAACGTCTTAAATAATATAGACAGAAACTTTTTCAATTGGGCCGCAAAAATTCTCCAAATGGGCCGCATGTGGCCCATGGGCCTCGGGTTGGGCATGCCCGGTATAGACTGTAACAGTCATTGGAATAAAATGGATAATTGTTATATGCTTTCTAAGGCTGTTACTAATTTAGAACAATACCATGTGGTAAAACATTATCTTAAAGCTTCCGACCTTCCCCTTCAGCAGAAATTATTGACATAGAGGAAAAATAGGACCCTATTGAAAATTAGGGCCTATATCTACATGTGGGATGCACACAAAACAAACAAAAATGTATAAATATTGAAAATAGGATTTCCACAAGAGATATAGTATGTACTAAAAGAATGTATATGTATATATATATACTCTTTACATATATAATCTTTTTTATATAATACACTATAATAAAACGATATAATAAGTTCTTCATATTTTTCGTAAATGATGTTTTTCTAAATTTCATCAAAAATGTAAATTAAAACGGTGAATGATTAAAATACTATTTTTTCACTTGTCTAGTATTTGTGATTTATTCTAAAGTAAACCAAATACATTTACAGTCAAAATTTCGAAATAGTATACAATTTCTTATTAACTAAATATCGGAGATTTCTTGATGAAAAAGTATTTATATATGTGCATTTTTCATGAGAAATTCATTTATAAATAGTTTGGCAAAATTTAACAAACATGGACGTCATTGTACAATCACATTAGGTTTGAAATTGTTTCATTTCTTTAATTTACTGTAAATGTAATGTAAAATAAAATGCATACTCTTTAGTAGTGGCATATTCAATTCATACACTTAAATTTCTCCACAAAGGAAATAAAATGTATGTGTATGTAAAATCTATTGTGAGGCGAATGCAGTTCTTTTAAGCTTTGTTCAAAGAAATACCATAACTCTTATTTCAAAAGTAAATCTTCTGATTTTTTTTTTCATATCTTGTCTGTCGAATACTAAGAAAAATATGCTGAGCCTCTCGGAAAAAACCATTAACTATTCGATAAGTAAGGACGAAAACGAAAAACAAACTATGATAGATGCATTTTTTTTCTCACAAATGTATTGTGAAGTTTTTCTTCAAAGGCATAGGAAAAGAAACGAAACAAAGCACGTTTGAAAAGCAAGATAAAATAAAATGAAATTCCCAATATTTAAAGTAAAAATGCCATAAGGAAAGTAATTTACGATCACTAAATTAAGGAAGAATGTAACAATAGATTGAGATTCTTTGTCCTCTTAAGCAATGTATTTTCCCTATAAAACCTAGAATTTTTTTCTTTCTTTTGAAACAAAAAAAACAGCAATTATATTTTTAAACATTTGTTCACAAAAATATACTTAAATAAGGGTTTTTAATCCTTATTTTTCTTTGTTACAGAGCCACATCAACACGTGTTGTTGCAGCAACTTGGTGGTTCTTCACCTTAATAATGATATCTTCTTACACAGCTAATTTAGCTGCATTTTTAACGGTCGAGAGGATGAAATCACCAATTGAAAATGCCGATGACCTGGCGAAACAAACAGAGATAGCATATGGCTGCGTAGAATCTGGATCAACTCAAGCATTTTTCCAGGTACATTGTATAATTTGTGTTTTTACTTTGTATGCAATAACACTTAATATTTACTCAAAATTTGAACCTTCTTCATTTATAATATCGTATTCATAAATCCATATACCCCATTTTGAAACGCGTCTCAATTCATTTTTTTCCTAAGAGATCAAGAATATTATATTTATATATTTATTAATAATTCCTCGTTAAAAAAAATTAAACCTTGAATTATTGATAGATTTATTGACGATGACTAGCCAAATAATATCGTGATAGCTTACACGTGTTTCACAAATTGTTTCATATTTTTCCTAAGAAATGATGTAAAATGTATAAGTAACTAATAATTATCTTCATTTCAGTTCGTGCTGGATTTTTTACATTACTTTTTACCTGTTTATTTCGAAGTATATAAACCTGAAATTTGAATAATTCCTTCTTTTGAGCGAACCATACTCTCATATACCTCTATTGACGTTCAATTTAAATAAATGATGATGTGATCGATAGCAAAACGTTTATTTATTTACTACGACTACAAAGCAAAATGAATATCCTAACAGTGATATATTTCATATAAATGCATCTATATATATTTATCTAAATTTTTTTTCAAATATAGGAAGTTTCTGTGGTTGTTTTTTGTATTTATTATTTTGTTTCGTATTAAATGTAAATCAAAATTTGTTTTAAAAAAAATAATTTTTACGTAAAGGTTTTTAGTTTCAGAATACAGGTTCAAGGAAAATTATTTCCGCAGAGTGCAATGTTTATTTTTTCATAAATTGTTAACTTCAAGATTTGCATTGATTATGATTCAAATTAATGCACGGTAATTAATTAAAATTAAACACCTATATTTGCATTAATTCAAACTAATGTAAATATAGGTGTTTGGTAATTATAAATATCATAAAATATTAAATATTAACGGTAGTACAGTATTACTATAAAAAGAATAAGATATTATTAAACTTATCTACGTATACAAGTTATAAGTAAATTGAATTATATACTTATATAGTATCATATTATCGAACACAATTTAAGTTTTTCAAATTGAACTCACTTAAAATAATACACTTAAAATATTAAAATTATTTTATTTACAATTTTATAGCACTAGTTTGTTACTAATAAAAATAACGAACAATTAATCAGAATTACGTTTGTATTCCGGAACAAAAATAAATGCTTAAATTTCTTTCAACTCTTCATCAAACCGGGATATCATTTCCTTGGAAATTATTAATATTAATATATTAATGCATGTTAATGAATTCATATGCATTTTAAGTACTTTGTTCAGATTTTTAGCTTTTAATATTTTCTAACAATATTTTGAGTAAATGCACTAAAAAAACTGGAGGTTTATTAGCGATAGACATTATTACTTTGAACAACACTCAGTTGATGAAAACGACATTTGAACTGTTCCTTATCCTAACTTTCACACCATTAGAACGGGATGATTTGAACCTCGACGGGTTCAACGTGGATCTTCCCCTGTACATGGTGGATGTTCAAACTGTTTATGGTGCTGGCGTGTCTGTAGCTCAAACTCATGAAACACCGACCACAAGTTCGTGATACATTCATCAGGCTATCATGACTACTATCAGAAATATAGAAATTTCTCACCTTTATTGATTCTTCAAATTATGTGTCATTATAATAGCTGCAATCTAAAGAGTGATGAAATCAGGAAAATAAAATAAAATATAGACCATGTGAAAGAAAAAGAGTAAACTTATGTGTAAAACGTATGCATATACATCCATCTTCATCCATTAAGAAGATACTTAAAAATCCATATACTAAATGTTATAAAGTTTCTAAATTAGATCGTAAATTTTAGTCAGAATTGTACACTTGAAACTGGCAGAAGTGATTGTTATCACTCTTCTTAGAATATAATGTATTACACATAGACTTCCGAAATTTATCAGTATAAAATATGTCTGCACATAAAGTGTTATACACGTCTTTTTTCAGCTTAACACACATTGCAGGTAAAAAGGGAATAATTCATTTTAAAAATGGATTCCTTAAAGATTTTATTTTTCAGTAATGAGAGATTAGAAAAATTAAAATTAAAACTAGTGCTACTGTATAATGGTGAGCAATAAAACAAAGCGAAAAACTAGTGCATCGAAACAATTTGAATATATATATATATATATATATATATATATATATATATATATATATATATATATATATATATATATATATATATAAATTAGTCTCATGTAACACATAAATTTAATATATTGTACGGTGTCATGAATTTTCTTGAAATTCATTTTTCAACTGCTACCGGTTCTCAAATCGGGTGACAAAAAGCTCCCCATACACATCTCAAAAAGGTTAAGGTCAAGATAATGATTCACTTAACGTAATTTGTCAAACTTATCGCACTGTTAATGTCAGCGTATATCAGATGGCCTTTACAAGATATAAACATAGAAAATGCTAACACTCGAAATATCATTGGAAATAATAACTGAATTTAAAAACTTCAGTCGAAATAGTTTCTTGTACCATTCCCTTTTTTGCCTAATGTATTTAATTATTTTGATTGCGTTACCTCATTGGGTTGCTTTTGCACTTTGTATTTTTTTTTAAAAAAAATTTCCTTTCATTTCCTTGTTCTACATTTGTTATGCTTAGTTTAATAATCACTATGTTATATTTATGTTGGAACGGAAATTATATCGTCTGCGACAACAGTAAAAAATGCTGCATTAAAAAAAACTAACACTATTCCATTTTAAACATTTCTTTTTAATCTTTCGTAATTTCAATTTATTTTCTTTTTCCAAAATATTAATAATAATAATGGTTATTTTCTTAAAATATTTTCTTTTCTTTCTCGGTAAATAGAAATTTTCACGGTAATAGAAATTATTTTTTCTTAAAATAATTCAGAGATTTCTCTGAATTATTCAAAATTAATTTAAGTTATAAAGTTAGGTACAATTTAGTTTGCAAAAGTTAAAGTTTATAAAAGTGCTTTGCAATCCAGATCGTACCTCCAAGATATGTTATAATAACCGAATGTAATATATGGCAAAAAACACACTAGAATTCATTAATAAAAGTGATTGAAATTCTTGTGATTAAATTTATATTAAGCTGAGGTTATTATAAACTTAAAATTCTTTAAGATGTCATTTTGAGTAACCAAATTTTTGTTCAAGAACCATTATGTTTTTAAGAATTAAGGTATAAAAAGTTACATATTTTAAAACTCCGAAGTTTTGATAGTCAAATTATTTCAAAATAGGGAAAATTAAATATAGTAGAATAAGAAGAAATCCTTTTAGTCAGACTTACTATATAAAAAAGTGTGTAATTTGCCTGATATTCTATTAAAAAACCTCATATTATACAAACATCTAATAAATGTATAGCTAATGGTGTTAGATCAGAGTTTCTCAAAGTTTAAGTATTTGCGACCCAGTTTTCAATCCTAATTATATCGCCCTCCCTTCCAAACAATAACTATGGATTGAATGCAATAATAATATACTTTAATGTTAAAGCTACAATAAGACCTTAATTATAATGCATACAAATTTTCAGGATAAGTATTTAATTTTGTATATGCTTTTAAATAATAGTTATTTACGTAAGTTATTTTTAAGTAGCAGGATAATTGGTGTGTTGCTTTTCCGTTCTTCTATCTAAATTGGCACATATTCCAATAAACGTGCAACGTGTAATTTATTATTTATTGTATCAGAATGAACTTTGTTTTGCTTCCTAGCTGTAAATTTATATATATATATATATATACAATTTTTATATTGATTATTGCGATTGATTGTTGATGATTGATTTTATATATTTAAATATATATATATATTAAAAATAATCTTCAATTTCCGTCTTTTCGATACGAACTCGTGTCCAGCACATATAATTATCACACCGACATATTGGCCCCGTTTACATGGACGAAAATTGCCGGCAAAATACCGGGACGAATCCGCTTTGTACCCGTTTACACGGCGACCCGGCAAAATCCCGGGTCGAAATGCAGGGGCATTTTTCATACCCTCTTTCGACTAGGAACTTTGGGGGTAAAAAGGAGAGTGTTTTCTAATTCTCCCATGATGCATTGCGCCAGAGATTCGTTTATTCAAGATGGCTGCTGTTTTGGATTGCTCGCCTTAGACAACAGAATAAATAATAACCCTCATAAACATCTGGGGAGACCAAAACGAATGGATACAACTGTCCGGGATTCGGAAGTTTACACAAGTGCCCATTTTCAATAAAAATTATATTCCATTCAGGTACAGGGAGAGAGAGAAGGATGTACATAAATTTATATTTAGTATGTTCTGAATGTATGTTTCCAATATTTTAATAAGATGATACATATATTTTAATACAGTTTTGAGATTGATTTAAAAATATTACAATATAATTCTTTTGAATGTACACAAAAATTGCATTTTTTTGTTATTTTTCTTGATTTATCCAATTGAGTATTTCCATATAAGAAGTAAAAAAAATTAGTAATATCTTGTAACTAAATAACTCCCTAAAGGTGTATTGAATTTTTTTTTTTTTACTGTGAAAGTTGATATAACCAATAGAATGATCAGTTTTATATTAACATCCCCTTAAATTCATGTGGATAAGAACTTAAAAGAAAATTTCTTTTTTAAAATCTTCAGTTATGATCCACTTTCACTTAACCATTTAATTTTTGTTATTAAAGCAAACCATGATTTACTCTACCAAAAGAGATTTCTTTATACACATATACATACAAAATTATTTTATAAAAGTAGGCTAAGTACTACTTTTTTTTCTCCTCGAAGGATTAAATAATCCCACAATTATAAAACATACTATGAACAAGTTCTTATGAAAACATTGCACATCGAAGAAAATACACACTTTTTACAAACAAAAATAGTAATTTAGCTTTTTAATTAAAGTTGGTTAATATGAAAGTTTTTGTTTAACAACTAGGAATTCTGAGATGGAAATAAAATTGCTTTTAACATCATTGAAATGTTTTGGGTATCTGAAATAATCTTATAAAAAACTAACATTTGATATGCTTTATACAGACTTCCTTCGTAATTATTACCCTTCAGAAGGTTTGAATTTTTTTAAAAATGTCTGTCTCCAACATTCTGAAATAAATTAAGTGGATGTTTTTGAATAAATTAAGAAACATGTTTAAAGAAATAGGCTTTTTAATAAAATTATAAAGTAGAACAAATTAAATTGTTTTCGTGAAAATTTCTCATATACAGTTTTATTTAATAATCATACTCATTTTAATGTACATCATTTATCGACACTTAATTTTAACATTACATGAATGCACTATAAGTAAATAAAGCATTCCATGATCTGCTATATAAATCAGACTCTCTGAAAGAGTAACATTAAACTATAAGGACAAATCGAGGATCTATCTGCCAATATTCAACATGCATAATATCTTTTGCAATTATTATATCTCAATTTTTATCTTATTGATGATAACATCTAATAAAATTCTCTGAAAATCTTATGAATGGCTTTTTTGCAATTTATTTACAACAAAAAGTATTAATTTTTAAAAATATTTAGAAAAAAGTATTAAATGTCATTAACCCAAACAAATAAAATGAAACAAAAAAAATCAAAGAACATTATCTCCTAAATCAAAGATTTCATAGATAAAAAAGGTCAAATTATGTAGAATTTCTAAAATGTTCATTTTAGGTTTATGACATAAAAGCTTAAATTTTTAAACACCTAGTGATTAGGCAATTAATAGTAAACAAAAAATTATAAAAACATTTTTTTTCTTCAAAGTTTCTGCAAATTTTATTTACTCTAATTTCAATACTATCAAAACTATTTTAATCAAATTAATGCTTTTTTCCTTTTTGAATACAATACATTTACAAAAGTAAGATTTGAAATGGTCTTCCTTTGTTTTCAAAGAAATTAATGGCAAAAACTAGTCTTTTAGTCAGCCAACTGTGTGAAATATACCAGAAACTAGAAAGCAAAAACCTATAACATTTGTATATAGGTAAGCTACACATAGTATTTTTGAGAAATTGCATATGGTATGGGTCTAGATTAAATGAAATATCACAAGAATTTTGAAATTTCAGATCTTACAAACTGGCAGAATTATAAAATCCACTTCTATACAGTCAACTTTCAGAATTTACATAGAACAAATTAGAATACTGAAATCATGCAACTTATAGAAAGAAGTTGAATAAAAGAAACAAATACATGACATGTTATTTCGTTATCACTGATATGCAACTGAAGTATCATTTTATATATTACATTAATACTTTAAAAAATGGAGAGAGAAGATGAAACGACATCAGAAAAAAAAATTCTGAATTCTCAATCTGAAATTTAATGTTTGAAAATTAATAACAATCATTATTAATTCGATAAGTTACCAAAGTTTATCATTAATAAATTAATCACAATGTGTACTAATTGTAAGCAAGATTCTTTTACCAGGGCATTCCTAAATTTGATGAAACTTCTGTTTCCCAAATTACATGAGCAAAATATTAAATTACTTCAAAGTTTCTCTAAGAAATGCTAAATCAGTACTAGTACCATTCCACAAATTTTGGAACATGCATTAAACAGCCGACTAATTTCGCCAAGCAAAAAGATAACAAATTAAAAAAAAAAAACAATTACATCACTATTATTGTTACTGTGTGCAAACGTGATCAGGGACAGTTTCTACTATTGGCTGTATATCGCAGCATTTGGCGGCTTTTTATTTTAAGAAATTTGTCGATATTATATATATACAATACAAACACCCCAAATTTGTCCCGTAAGCATATGTTACACAAAAATAACAGTGATTTTGGATGATGAAACACTTATTTTTAAAAACATTTCTTTGAAATTACCTTTTTTACTGAATTCTTCATGAATATAGATTATTGTAAACAACAATGTCAAGTTATTCATTTAAGGTAAATAGAGAGTTGAAAAAGGTTGTATTAAAATTCTGAATATTTCCATTGCTTTCAGAAAGTAAACATCCTACAGAAAATGTCTATATGTAAAGTCGTATTTGGTTTCATGATCCTAATTTCCCATAAATATCATAGAACTGATTTAAGTACACTTCTTGGGTCAATATTTGTAACTAACTCAATGCGACAAATTTATTTAGGTCTTAAATTTATTAGCAGGATAATATCAATATATATTAGCATTTAGACTTTAATACTTATGTAAAAAAATCCAGAGTATTCTTATGCTTAATACATTTCAGCTGGGGTTGCAGATTTTTTTTAACACACAATTTTGATATTTCAATAACAAGTGTAAAGTCTTTATATGAAATTTATCAAAATTATTGAATTTTACATTTTAATTGTGCAAGTACCAATAAATGCATATTTGTTATCCATAGTAAAAAAAAAAAAAACGTACATCTGTGTGAGAAAAATTTGTATCAGTCAAATTCTGGAAAACAAATATGTTAAGAAATCCTCACATAATAAATAGATACCACACAAATATTTAATAATAATTTTTTTTTAACTAAAATAATTATGGATTTAACAATGACTTTTATTTTGATCATGTACAAGAGAACAGGAATTTAATATTCAATGTATGCACACAATTTTATATTCGATAATACACACATTTTAATGCCTTAATTTTTTACCACACTCAGAATGTAATTCTCGATAAATTATATCTTTTTACTAAAATAGTACTGCGAATACAAACTTTCAAAATGTTACATGATTTTTTATATATAATTTTACAAATGGTAATTTTCATTTCTAATGTTTGAAAGTGGTATAAATTATATATATATATACTTGTTTTAATATGACAGGTATGATAACATATCAGATTTTTGTGTTCTTACTTTAAATAATTAAATACAGAAATATCTCTTAACTACTCTAAAGATGTGTAAAACAAATAAAAAAAATTTAAGCTAACCTAATATATTTTATCTTTTTATGTATGTTCTCTACATAATTTAATTTAAAGTAAATTGGTGGCGACGGTTTCTAAATAGTTGGTATTGAAAACAAATGTCGTTCTTATCCATTTTTACTAAACACTCGAATTTTTACCGGAATATTAAAGAGATTTTTTTCCGACAGTCGACTTCTTTTACTATAATTGAGCAACCACGTATAGTCAAATACGAAATTTTAGTGGGTATAGTTTAAATGTGCAAGAGCATAGAAATGTTTGGCGGTAAAAAAACGAAAACGTAATCACATGTCCTCTTCATGATAATCGCGCTAAAAATTCTAGTTGTTTCCATGGTTACATTTTACAATCACGTGAATCTATCAACCAATCACCAGATTCTTATGAAAATGCACCCGATTCTCATGTAAACGGGTCGAAAAAAAATACCGGTATAATCCCGGCTTTCATCCGCATTTCGAACTTGCCGGTATTATGCTGGGTTCCATGTAAACGGGGCTATTGAGGGGGTACCAGAGTTTCAGAATAATTAAGTTATAGTATAAGAAATAAATCAATTTTATTTGGAACAAAACGCGTCTAAGCACTAGAAAAACTATCCTGATGATCACCATAAAATAATATCATTTGGACTTAGCCACCAAGTGTGAAAATCAATTCTCCCTTAATATATGATACACATTTTAGATGCAATTTGCTTATATATTAATAATTCATAATTTGAAAACATTTTTTTTTAAAAAAAATATGAATTTTTACTTAAAAATCAATTTTTGATTCATACTAACAATGGAAATCCACATATTAAAATTTTTATACTACAAAATTTTATGTTTATACTTGCATTCCTAAAATATATTTATTGTTTTATTTATAAAGTGCGTATCTCGGATTAACTATTTTAAACTAATATTAAAGCTCTCTAAAATTTAATATTCATACATAGAAAAATATTTGAACAAATTTAAATTCGTTGAATGTATGGAAAGATAAACTTCACAAATTTTTTTTAAAAAAATCTATTGGGGAAAAAAGTGTCAATAATATTCATGAATTTTTAGGAATTGAAGAAACCTGAACAATTGTCAATATAATACTTAACCCAATGTTAAAGAAAAGCTTCTTTTCTTCTGAAAAATAGCATTTAAGAGGTGTTTTCCAATAATTGCTTATTTTATGTTAAAAAAAATAACGGGATATTAAACGGCTTTTGTGACACTCGTTGAACGTACCACATTCCATCTAAAGTTAATAAAAATTGTTTCATAACGTACTAGAAAGATAACTTTTTTCCTCCATCTATGAGTCATTTCATATGTTTTTTTGTACAGGCTAAGTTTTAGAGAAACAGAGAGATGCGGTGAAATTTTTCTACTTCATTATCCCGCTAAATATCCTTCCACCTCATAATAACATTGATAAGCGTTCTCTGCACAATGCCAATTTTTTTTACTGCTTAATAAATTAGGATTAACGTTCTAATTGTTCAGCCAGTAACGCTATAAATTTAATACTGAACTGACTGAAAATTATAATTTTTATAGAACTCGAGTTTAAGTACATTCATCTATTTACCCATTTGTTTTACCTTAGACAAAATTTGACATGGCCTCATAATGATTGTTTTTTTCAAAAATCGCTATCAGGATAACATAATTTATGAATATGAATATTATTTTCAGTAAAAAAATGCTAATTAATCAAGAGAAATAAGATGGAGGAAGTTAAAAAAAATAAACAAAATGCAATGTGGAAAATTAATTCGTGATGCTGATAAATTGACTGAGCTAACATAGAGAAAGGACACATATTTTTTAAGAAAAAAAATATTACAATGTGCGAGTAGAGTGAGGAAATTGAAATAAGCAAACAATGCAGATGTGGAAAATACGTCAAGTCGCACTCTATTTCACATGGAATGTTCAAACTATTTTATATGACGGTTGTCAATATTCCCAACTTACCATTATTTTGACTATATTTTTGAATTCCATTTTTATATTCCTTTCAGATATATCCTACTCACAGGTTAGTCAGATATTGACTGTACAGTCTCTTAAAATCTATCTATATAAATATATATATATATGAAGTTTTTCTTATAATATTTCTGGAGAGTGGTTAAAATAACTATAATATCGTGGTGAGTGGATGATACTGACACAACAAGAGGGTATGGCGCGGTTGGTTGTGAGTGATCCCTGTATGTTAGATACATTTTGTATGATGTGTGATGTTATATACTGATGACATTGAAGATACAATCTTAAAAGTTAATGATCCGGTTTATTGCATTGAACATGTAGAGACACACAAACATATATTGTCGGCATCACAAAGAAAACACACACAACAAAAATACACACACTCCAGCTTCAGCCAATTGCTTGGTTAAGGAGAAAGAAAGAAGACATGAGACAGAACAGAGAGCACTGAAATATGCGTTCCTTTTTGGGCATCTGAACTCTAAAACAGTCCTTAATCCCATGTCGTGAGAGTCTATGATACTGGTCATGGCGAAAGTGATGTTTTCCATTCTGCTGAGTGGCATGATGGCGATTGGTCGAATGATGGAATCCGGGAGCGTGGCTATGGTGCTTCATCTGGGTGGACATTTTTTGGAGTTTTTTGGCTTGGCTGAGATATTAGAGGCTGCTCTCTGATTGGTTGCTGGGTACAGTGAACGGTGATGCCTATTAGCTGCCCTGGGCGCTGAGATTTTGAAAATGGGCAGGCACAAGTTCAGTGGGGAGGAAAGAAATTAATAGTGACAAAAAGTTTTTAAAAGAAAGTAAAATGTTAGCTAATTATGGTGCAATAAAATATATAGCACGGAAAAATCATTTTAAGGAAGATTAAAGAATCAAGAAGTCTTGGTCTTCTAGTATTATCATTAGGAATGTAAGGAATTAAGTTATGCATACTAGAATTATTGGTTTCAGGTAGAGTGCTGAAATTTCCAGATCTCGGTATTTTTAGCCAGTGGGACATCACATGATTTTGGAGTGGAGAGTTGTAGTTTCAAAAGTCCTCGGTAGGTTGGTAGATAATTAAAATATTTAAACTGTTTTTCCGAAGGACTAGACCATAAATAATTCAAGAGCTATTAAAGTTTAAATTACTGGGAATTATTACACACACACACACACACACACATATATATATATATATATGATAAGGTTATTTGCTTAAAACATGAGAAAGCGACTGATAATAGATACTTTTCTGAGCTATATTCGTTTATTTGATTATTTGGGAGGCAATATTTTTTTTCTTTTAAAATTCATAAATGAAGGGGTTTTTTTTAAATTACAGTGCCCACACACAGATATATATATATATATATATATATAGATTTCAGCAAATTAAATTTTGTAGGGAACAATTAATTGAAGTGAAAGGTCTATAAACCAAACCAATTATTGCCGTACTTCAATTTATGTTCTCTCCATCATTTGCAGATTCTAATAAATTATCTTTTTGCAATTTTTTATTACATGGAATCAATTTCAAATTTTCCATTTTTTGTAAATCGTTTTTTTCTTAATTTTGTATTGATATTAACAAAAGTTTGGAAATGTAGTTTACTTTCATATGCTTATCCTTACGGAGTCAATATTTTGAATAGAATGGACATGATGGTATGTGGACTATATATCTGACTTGACTATTTTCAGTTGTAAAAAAGGCATATTGTCGTGATAGCAAGTAGCAATCACGAAATCATGTCAAACATCATTCTTGTTAAGTCAAAAATTCGAGTCCTGATACCAGTATCGTTATTTGACCACAGTTGAAAATTACGTGGTCCGTCAATAATAGTTATCGTGTTTCTTTAAATGATTCGGTAATAAACTATCATTCACCATGATGACAGTAAAAACCCACTTGTAGAAGATAGTCATTTGAAAAAATTCTCCAAAGAGAGACCCCCAACGTCAATGTCCAGATGTAGGCTAAGTTTGGAAAGAGTCTTGCCGAAGGTCGTTGGTTGAAAGGTGATCCTCATGTATATTCATAGTTGAATAAATTGTCATTAATTCTATAAAAATATTTTAGTTTCGTTAATAATTTGAACGATCTGTAACGATAACCTACCTTACTATGAACAAAAATCCATCATTAAAAATGTCTCAGTTTATGTATAAAATATTTAAATTTAGCTATTTTTTCAATGTAATTTTAAAATAAAAACTATGATTTGAATATATATATATATGATTTTCTATGATGTAAGGAGAATTTTAGTTACTTTCCTCAATCAAATGATTATTTTTCAACATTCATTATTTTTTGTGTGTGTTGTAATGCGAGTATTTTCTTTTTTATAATACATATTTTTTTTTTTATTTTAATGCACTATATATATGTACATAACTGTTTCCCATAATTATATGTAAATTAAAAGAAATAGCTCCACACTCTTTAAATGCATTGGATTACGCTTGTGCTTCAAAGTAAATTATTTATTATTTGCTTACTTAAATTTATTTTGTCTCTGCAGCTTACAAAGGGCTTAAAATATTTTAGAAAGTAATTTTCCACTTGAGAGGCAAATATGATTACTTAGAGGATTACGACTATCTCTTTTATAATTCGCAACACTAAGTATGCATGACTGCATCGTTGGACCTTACAAACGATGTGTAAAACTGTTATTCTTTCACGTGATACTCAAAAAGAAAAAAACAACTACCGTATTCTTAGAATATTCAATAATAATTCCAAAAAAATATTTTATTTTTGTGTACAGACACGTCTTTTTTAATTTTTAAAACATGTAGTAACTGAAATATGCAGATAATGTTATGAAATATATATATATTTTTTTTATCGAAGAGTAAAATACAAAGTTTACATAACTTGAAATAAAAAAAAATCAATTTATTTCATCTAGTTTGAATTTCTGAAAAATATTTATATACATCCATCTGTCTGTAAATTACATTGTGCTAGTCATTATTCTTTGCAAATTACTGTTTCTCTTTTTTTTCTGTTTACTCCTTAAATATTTCTAATGATGTTCTCTTATTTAAATATATTACTACGTGGTGATCATATGAAAAATATCTGTATTGTGAAAGTAACGATGTGTTTGTGTATAAACAAAAAATATTATTGCCCACAAAAAATCTGTTGAAGAAAGTTTTTTTTTCGGTTTTACGAATATTTGTATATGTGTCTTAGGTAATTAATAATGCAGGATTTGTTACGATTAAAAGAGGTACTTGACACTGTTGACATATTATTCTTATACTTAAGGAATCCGACTACTTACTACACTTTTTTTTTAAAAAAAAAAGGGAGATATGAGGATTTTTTTGTGATTTTTAGATTTATTTAGTATATTTTAAGGAAAAATCCTAAAATTATGAAAACAGAAAAAAAATATCATTAAAATGGGAAAAATTACATAAACAGGGCCAACTATGTACAGAAATTTTATGAACAAAATCTCATTTTTTCAATTTGGATGTGTTACTTTGTTATTCATATTTGAAATGACCTTCAGAATGAGAGATGTTTTTATATTTTTACAAAAACTAGGGAACTTAGTAATTATGTACAATTGCTTAAAAAATGTCATATTAACTTAAAGAACTGTAA
The DNA here is from genome assembly GCA_019973935.1 of Trichonephila clavipes. Lineage (NCBI taxonomy): Eukaryota > Metazoa > Arthropoda > Arachnida > Araneae > Nephilidae > Trichonephila > Trichonephila clavipes. The sequence goes on along the minus strand of BMAU01021178.1, from coordinate 1,147,302 downwards.
ATTTTGAAACAAAACAGTGATTGATAAATCTGAAGGTCAAAACACTTCTACTGTTATACAAAATATTCACACAAAATTTCAGCAAATTATTTTCAAAAATTTTTGAGTATATGCTGTCCCATTTTGAGCGTTTCCCAAAAAAACACATTTCGAGTAAAACGTATTTTTAAGTTTGACATATTGTGCAAAATTACCGCATCTGCTTTTACTAAAAAACGTGTAGTTTTTGTTCTGTTTAGTGGAAAATAAAAAAAATATGGTATATATATATATATATATATATATATATATATATATATATATATATATATATATATATATATATATATATATATATATATATATATTTAAAGATAATAAGATGGCTAATAAAATAAAATTATATCATTGTGTAAATTTTGGAAACAAAATCATGACTTTGGTGTAGTAGGCTACCTTAATAAATACTTGCCTCTCTTTTTGTTTACTTATTCATGCATTTATTTATTGAATAATATCGATTTGTGTGTGTGTGTGAGAGAATTTAATACTTTCTTGTTAGCTTCCGTTTTTACAGCATTTTTTTTAAAAAAACTATATTGCATATGAATAATATCAAACATAAAAATTTTAACCAAAACACTTGCTTATTATAGAAAAATGGAATTTAACTTTATTTTTTTTTATTTTTTCTGGGAATTTATCTAACTACTTTAAAGTTTTTTTGTCATTCCTCTTACTTTCCATCCTGTTTTGTATTTTTAAAGAATTATTAAATGAATTTTGTTTACTATGAAAAAAAATGTAGTATAAGTATATTAGTTAAGTGATAGGTAAAAATAAGAAAAAAATGCACATACCTGAGAATAATGAACTTTAAAAATTTGTGATTCTAGCCGCAAGAACTTGCTGTAACTGTAAAAGTTAGTAATGTACCTAATCATACAAAACCCAGTAGTAACTATGAATTGTTAAATCACGCTTTTATGTATTTCGATTACTGCTTTACATATTAACATGATTATTGGTGGATGATTAAATCATGTTTAGAATGGTAAAGTAGCTGATATTAATTGGTCGTAGTATTTCCAAAATTTCATCAGGCATGACTTTCTCTTAACGCATTAATGAATTAATTAGATCATAACTAAACACGAGAATATTGCTTCCAATGTAAGTAATTAGATTTACATATGCAGATCCATGCATATGGGATTTTAATGAGTATAATTTATTCTATTTTGTGTAATGTGTGCAACAATTACTTGCAAATTAATGATTTTTTCAGAGTTATTTTAAACACATAATTAGTAAGATAAATTTATTTATCAACGCTCTTCAATTGCCATAAGTTCTTATGCGATGATTATTTTTCTTCATTTTTAGTAAATACAAGTGATTTTTAATTTTATGGTAGCAAATGATTAAAATTATATTAGTAAGTTAAAATTGTTTACGGACAAATGTAAAGAATAAAATTGTATTCTATTTTCGTTGTTTTTGATAGAATTCAGAAATTCCAGTATACAAAAGAATGTGGTCATACATGGAATCTGCAAGACCATCTGTATTTACCCAATCTAATAGTGAAGGAAAGCAACGCGTTTTACAAGGAGATTATGCATTTCTTATGGAATCTACTTCAATTGAATATGAGACTCAAAGGAACTGTGAACTTATACAAATTGGAGGGCTTTTGGATACAAAGGGATACGGATTTGCAACACCCCAAGGTAATGTTATTTTCCGAATTAATTTCAAATTTATGTATACTAGTGATTTCATAATTACAGAAATACCTCAACTATATAACTCTGACCCCTACTTAAGAGAACCCGGAGTAGCGCGATTTTCTAATCTCGTGGATTCGTCTTTCGTTTGAATAAAAATGGTAATGTGTGGTTGTGAAGAAAACACCAATCTTGTCAGGCAGATAAATGCATAAGTGGATAGTGATGACGTTAACAAACTGCTGGATTTCCACAATCGCGAGGTAACAATTGATGGGCTGATAGAAATACATGAGCAAGAACAAGCAAATGAAGAACTTGAATCTTTCAACTCAGTTAAATCAGAAGATTGAATGACGGTTGAGAATTAAACATAAGGCCTCAGTTTAATTGAAAAAGCGTTAGAAATTCTTAAAAATACAACTTACAACAATGAGCACAGTTTTCAACAAAACAAGGAATTAAAAAATTTATTAGCATGCTACGACGACATTTTTGCAGGTGAAAAAAAATTGATCTGACTGATTGCTTAGTTAGATTTCATGAAACCTTCTATATAAAAATAAATCCGGATTATGATTTTGTGCATTTATGTTATCTTAGCTTTTCTTATATATATATTTTTTCTAATTAATATTTTATTATTCCATGGACCAAATAAAAATAATGAATATGTATTTATATGGGAATTGATACCCCGACTTACGCGAATTCTACTCAACCCATTATCACACAATCCCACCTATCGTGTAAATTCGAGGTATTACTGTATTTTTTTTTTACATTTGTTGAAGAAAATATCAGTACATCTTAATTTAAACGTGATATAAATGAAATTATTGAGAGTCTTTTTTAACAAAAATAAAGCTGAAATATAAAATGAACTAGATGCAAAAATGCATTATTTGATACATAGAAAAGTAAAAAAAAAATGATTGAGGTACTTACATACCTAATTGTTTACAAAATAAAATTGGAGTAATGGGCCAATCAATTTCCAAAAAATTAAGACTCTAAAATTAAGACAGTTCAGCAAATATTCTTTTAAAAAGTAGCATTTAACATATTTTCATCCATAATATTGAAACAAATACTATAAAAATTGTACAATAGAACTAGAAACATTCCTTTTTGTTTTAGGATAATGCAATCCTTATTTTTCCCTTGTCAGTGAATAACTGACTTTTTTTTTTGGTTAATCGTATATGCCATTAGTTCTCTGCTCGGAATAGAGTTAGATAAACTTCCAGCATTAAATCGCACATACTTTTTTCTCACCAAACTCAGACGCTGTGATGTGATCTGATTAGTCAGGCAAACTCCATTCATAAATTTTGTTAAGTTGATTTCATATTTCGTTAAAGTGACAATCTAAAACATCAAGAGGGTTATTGGCGATGTAACTAATATTTATTGTTATTATAAATTTTGCAACGTTTTTAATATAATAATACTAAAAAAAATCAATTTAATTTTTATTATGAACAGTACGGAATTTAATTTTTTTTATACTTAACTTAATCAGCTAATAGTATTTTTCCTAAACGACCATAGATTGATATCAACTATTATTTGCAATTGTCTGCAGCCAATAACCCAAGGAATGAGCTCGAGGTCTGCTTTGTCCAGTAAGTTTGAGTATTAGGGTCATTGATAATCTGCCATATAGAGTAGATGATGTACGTTAAATCTGTCGAAATTGAAAGATCTTACGTTATCATGTATGAAAATTTGGAGAATGGGTGCCACCTAAGGTTTCTTCCTGCTGGTATGTGGCCAATAGCCCTCGTAGTTACAAAGTGCGATGCTAATAAAAAAAAACAATCATGTTACTAAATATTATATATATTACCACAGAACTAAACAAAAAAGTGCTATTCTTGGTATTCAAAAGAGACGAATACATTCTTTAGAGCCGTTTTAGTGTTTAATTAAAATCGAATTAATGTTTACTTATACTATTAATTTCATCAGTTTTAGAGAATTAAGTAAACATATTTAACCAGAAATATTTGGAAAATTATTTTTTATTTTTATTTTTGTTTCACCAGCAATAAGTGAAGTACAAGATTAATTTTCCAAACAGTTAATACCGTTTTTCAAACAACCCCTTAATTATTTTCTATGATTCGTCTCTTTTATAACGCGTGTAGTTTTATTTTTTTTTAATATCCATGGATTCTAGAATTGCTCAAGTCTAAAATACCTTCCATTTAAAAGACTCGTGAAATGATCTAAAGTCACATTTCGGAAAATGCTTTCACTGTCTCTAAATAATTATATCTGTGTGATTAAACAAAATATGTACTAAATAAAAATGTTTATGGGAGACGTAAATAATATTATCGGAAATTGGGTAATAGATTTACAGGATTGTAAGCATTTATTGAAAAATAATTTAGAGAAACTAACATTTCGAGAGAATTAAATAGTTTGGGGAACATTTGTAGCAAAAAGATGATTGGGAAAATATCACCATTTTGTATATTTCGCAATCAGTTATTGTTACATGTAATGTTAAGTTTTTTTTTTCATTCAACTACTTCCTTGCACAAATTGATTCTACTGTAGCAATTTATAAGGACAAGGAGGATCATGGAAGCACTTTATACCATCGTTTCGATAATACGAATGAATGACTCAAATATATTTCACGTTACCGTAAAAGAGATTACATTTTTTCTATCATGCAGTAGTTTAATGATTTTTAAACGATTATTTGTTATATAATATTTAAGAGATATATAACAAATTCTATCTAAACTACCATTATATATAGAATCACTGTCCTCTAAAGATACTGATAGTGATAGTAATAAAAAAAAAATATTGATTACTTAGGAGGACTTATTTTGTACTTCCATCCCCCAGAAATGAAAAGAAAAGTGAATAATTTGTATCTACTATAAAAAAACCCATGAACTAATGTTACCGTAACTTCAAATATGACATTTATAGTTGAACAGACAGCCATTTGTGCTAAAATTGTAAGAAAAAAATAATTTGTATGTAGTTTAATTGAAATCAAATGATTCACTAATAGACCCAATAATCGTACAAGCTATAAGATACAGAATAAACATCACAATATTTTTTTTAAAAAATGTACATTTTAAAAAAATAATTGTTCATTTTAAAAAATTGTTGTTTATTGTTCTGCACATATCTTTGAAATATATGTGCATTTGTAGAAATTAAAATGGGGAGATCATTTACTTAGTGAATACGGCCATGGGATCTTGTCCACTCTTATTCCTGTGAAGTATCAGGCTTAAGGCGTTAGGGTCACCAAAGATCCACAAAGTAAAGCATTTATGCATGATAAATCAATCGGGGCTTAAAGTCATCTGCTTGAACAATGGACCGAAAGAATGTGACACATTTTCAGTATCTCTGGTATGGTTCTGTAGTGCATCTTTAGTTCGCAATTCATCACTACAAGACATTTAAATAAGATATTTGTAATAATAAATTTATTAAGATAATAATTTTTATTAAGTTTTTAAAAATGTAGATAAAAACTATCATGCATGTTTAAGAGTTAGAATATGTGCTGTATTCTAAATTTTCTTTATCATTATCTGATAATGCCTCTAAGCCAGAGGTCGACAAAGTGGTGGTCTGCAAGAAAATTTCGCTGGTCCCCAGAAAAATGTGGAATATACTCACTCATCATATTAAGTTATATTTTTAAGATGCACTGATTGTGTTCTGAGATGATATTTTCTTTTAAAATATATTTAACACTTAAACAATCCTAAAAGTGATCCGCGGGATTTAAAATGAGAATTCATTGTCCGCGAGGTCAACCAGTTTGGTGACCGCTGCTCTAAGCAACCTGACAAATAGCCGAAGAGGGCAGGTACAGTGGATCATTGGACAATTCTTTCATCTATAAGTTTCATTCTAATGACTTTGTTTATTCTAGGTCTTTAGTTTAAGCTCGGTTGTTTCACAAATAACTACAGCTTAAGCTACTGTTGTTCTGTCAAATATGGATTACGTAGCTATTATTCACTTTCTTCCAGAAGAAAAGAATGTTCCTGCAGAAATTCACCGATATTTCAAAAATGAATCGATTGTACAATAAACATTTTATGAGTTATAGTGTAATGCAGGATTGAAAGCGAGTGCTTCTCTTAGGAATTTTTGAATTAGTTCAAATTAATCGTGTTTGGTTAGTTATCATTTTGTCCCAAATTCTAGCCCAGTAATTTCCATCTCTTCTCTTAAATAAAGAACTGCAAAGAATCTAAACTCGTAGAAAAAGAGTAGCTTGAAAAAAAATTAATGTTTTGAAATGGAAACATTCTCTGCGGAGGGTATCAAAAAGAACGTCCACACATATGATAAACGCCTGAATATCTGAAAAAAATTATACCAAAATCATATAATGTTTGCAATTCACTTTTTGTAAAAACTCATTTTTCTTTTTTATTCTAGTACTTTACGGTTTATAAGAGACTGAATAATCTGTTTCATTTTAAATTTAATTACCATTAAAGAGTTCGCAACATCAAATATTTTACATTTTTGGAAACTTTTTATAAACAAATTATCTCACAAGCTTGTCATTAACTGGTTAAGTTTAGTTCAAATTTAAGTATTCAATTCAAAATTCCTTTATTTCCCTGGCAATTTGAAATAACATTGTTTCTTTTCAGCCTAATGAAGCCCCAATTTGCATTCATTTCCGTTGTAGTTTAATTTACTTCTTTTTATTTAATTATTTTATTTTTACAGAAGAAAATTACATCTATTCGTTGAACTTAATACGTTACAAATTGAAAATAAATAAAAAATGCTTTATTTAAAAGCTTTATTCAATTATTTCCTTATAGCAAAACCTTAATGGTAGATTCACATCTCGAATATTCTCAGAGAGTATTTTACGTATTTATATACTTAAAAATAATATATACTATCAAAACTCTTTGCCTCAACCTTCAATATATTAATGAACGGAATTAGTTATGGCTTTCGTTCAAAACGATACTTATTTCTTGCCAAATATGATATTTAAAACCATTTTTTCTGAATTGAATGCCTAACCATTTTATTTTACTTTGCTAAAAGCTTACAATTAGATAAATCTTACAATGTAAAACCATTGAGTCTATTAATTAATAAGAGTTTTTGCAAAAAATAAATATCTTATACTTTAATGATTTCATTTTTAATTTGGTTATTTTTATAGAGTACCATGCAAATGAATATAAGTTTAACTATGTATTTCTACTTATATCTTCAGTTATAAATTTATTTTTTTTATATTGTTAGTCCGAAATTTGACTGTCACTCTTTTGTCTGCAGAATATTCTAAATGGTAGGCAGTTGATTTTTATGTATAAATATTAATTTGTGTAAAAAGGATGCCTTAAAATTTATAACTACAACTTTTTACAATATTAACATAATTTTAATGGTTATTAAGTAGTTTTAATTTGAAATTTTTAACGTCCTAAATCCATTTCCAACTACTGCGAAACTTTCATGCAAATATATTGAAATTGATTTTTCTTAGCATTTAATGATTCGCTTTCAGATGTTACTTGCCAATGTATAATTCTTTTGAGAATAGCTGGTTGTAAACACATGATAAAGAGTGAATGCTTATTTTATATATGTACATGACATATATTAATAATTCATAACGGATTAAGCCGTGCTCATCTCGAGGTGTACAGAATTTTTTCAGAAGTAGCCGTACCAAATATGATTTGCTCCCATTCTTTCTATTGCTATTTCCATGTAGTGTCATCATATTTTTCCCTTAAGTTTTAAATAAGTAACTGTACCTTATTTAATATTCCTCCAAAATTTATGTCACAAACTACTTCTGTATAATTTTTAAAAGCGAAATAACATACATAGAATATAGAAATTAGGAGTGAATGTGCATTAAATAGTTTATTATTATTATTATTATTATTATTATTATTATTATTATATGTGATACATCAACTTGCAGTAGGGGAACAAAAACAAGATTTATAAGAAAAAAAATCGAAAAAATAAAATGCTTTGAATAAACAGTACATCACAATTTTGTGGGGAAAAACGTTTTTTAATGCAGAATATGACGTTTCAAATTACAATAATTTGGCAGCATTGATAATAAATGATGCCTATCCAGTCATACACCGAAATTGGAAGTGAAGATCAGACAGGAAGTAGCCTTCGTTCCTGCACATATAACGATCTTGGAGGAGGACATGAATACGAATGTAATCCCAAATATGCATTTTCGGATTCTCGTCTAGATATTCCATTGCGCATTATATTTACTCCAAACCAAAATTCTTGAGAAATTCATCAACAAGATCACCCATAAGAATAAATGGCTTACCCATAGAAGCAGGATATTTTGACTTATTGATCAGAATCTCCTTGTTCCTTTATCTCACTGCAGTCAGAGTTCCATGAACCATACGCAAGAAATGTGAACATCTGGTAAGACCTTTTCGTAGAGAATGATTTACCCACTTTTCTGACTGTGTTTTTTTTCTTTAAATCTTGGATTTTTTGTATCTGGGGTAATGCTTCCTACAAATCTGTAGACTACCTGAATCACTCTTCATTTTCAACTTGAGTTCATCTGTGGAAAGCACAGAAGCCCATTACTGGCCAGCTCAGGAGATGATTACCTTGCCCAACATAAAGATATGTATTTATTTCGATGGTTCATGTTGACACACACAACTGGTCGTTTTGTGTAAATACTAGCATTTTCAAGGCTTTTTGTACACAGTAGCATTGAAAGTTCTAGTTCCTGAAACGACAAAATGATCTGCAGCGAGCTTAAGCATTAGTGCATTTTCTCTTTAGAGCCAAAATAACAAGAACATGGTATTATATAAATGAGGCAACCGGTAGGGGGCCTGTAACGTATTCCAGACACATAATCTTCAAATGTGTACTGTGATTCCACAGTTAATGGATGAAAATAGAATTTATATTAAGAAGTATCTCAGCAACAGCTTATAACCTACTTACTTCCATCTATCTTAATGTATGTCACATTTCCTATTATCTAACCTATTTTTAGATGTCCGTTTTAGAATATCCTTGTTAATACCAACAAATATTACAGACCAGCAATCTTTTAATAAATGGACAAGCAAAATTGTGAAATTTTAATTCATTCGTTCTCATTTTTTTTCTAGATTTCTTTTAAAATAAAATTAAAATCTATTGGGTTTTGGTGTAATTTTCCTTAAATTTTATTATTTTCATTCATATAAAATGATTTTGCCCTTTTTTAAAGGTGAGTTTTGGAAAGAATGTTGTATCTTAATATTTCACATTGAACGAAAATAATAAAATTATATTTTGTTATGCATAAATTATTTATTTTTATTAGTATACATCTTAAGCAGCTTTAAATTTAGAAATGTTAATAAAATAAAAATATAAACGTTTTGAAAAAACGTGATTTTTTTAAATACCTGGTAGCAGGATCAGAAACGGAATAATTCTGAAATATATAAATCATAAAGATATTTTATTTTAACGCCTTGTTTCTTTAGAGAAAAAATGAGAAATACTACTCTTTACAATACTTTTTGATATTATCCGAAAGCATTTATATGTGATATTTTTGTTAACAAAAAATGTTTAATTATAAACTATCTTTAAAAAAGAAGTTTCCTGATATTAAATGCATGAAATTTCATAAACGTGCGAGTTTATTTTATTAATGAATTTCTTATTTGCTTATCACAAAAACAAATGTTTCAAAAATATTAATACAGCACATATTGACAATTTTGGGAATTTTTTTTTTCTGTGTGTATCAGGGTGAACAATTTTTTGGCTCTAGGGCACATTGTGGAAGCGAAAAATACCAAATGGCTGCACCTTTTTAAAGTGATTACATCCATTAGTCTCCTTTACATCTCACAAAAAGGTATAAATTGGAATAAATAAATATTTCAATAAAAGAGTTGCTGTTTACTTTAATTTATTTACTGTGTTTTCTTCTTGTATAATGCAGTAAGAACATTTAATTTAAAATCCAGTTTAATGAGACAAATGTATGCACTTTTCTTCGTATATATATATATATATATATATATATATATATATATATATATATATATATATATATATATATATAATTCAGGAGCTAGCTGGTTGGATGAAAGTTATATCGCAGACTTCAAGTTAATGTCGAAAGCTTTGCTTACAAATATAGGTTGATCCAAATATACAAAACAATTTATGTCTATTTTGGTTTTCTTTGATTGTTTTGGTGGATCACTATTTGCCCTCCCCTGATTTATACCGTTGACGCCTAGAAAGAAAAAAGTGTCTTATAACTGAACCTAAGGTATCAGACGACGTTCGGAACGGGATTTTCAAAAGCGCATAAATGGATAATTTTCATGAAACTTAGTGTAGCTTAAATTAGATTATAATACACGCATAAAATTGTTTTAAGGACATTTTGACAAAAAATATTTAAATACAATATTTTGGCAAAAAATCAAGTTAGAATAATATTTTTTTTTCCAAATGTTCTCCTTTTGTGAAAAATGCTTCTATTAGAATAATATTTTGCTCTGACATCTGTTCAGAGGCTCAACTAGAATTTTTAAAATATATAACTTTGAAGTGGGTTTATTCATATTTTACGACAACAGAGGGAACAATTTTAAAAAAAAACGTGAATAATTATTTCAACAATACTCTATATTACTCTCTATTACTCTATATACTCTATGTTACTCTGATAATAATGTGAATTTTTAAAAATTCTAGTTGAGCCTCTGTAGAGACGTCTCAGCTATATACAGGCAAAATATTTTTATAATAGAACATTTTTTCACAAAAGGAGAACATTTTGAAAAAAAAAATATTATTCTGAGTTAATTGTTTGCCAAAATATTATATTTAAATAAATAAGTTTTGTCAAAATGTCCTTAAAACAATTTTATACATGTATTCTCATCTGAGTGACACTAAATATCATGAAAATTATCCATTTATGCACTTTTTTAAAATCACGGTTCTGAACGTAGTCGGATACCTTAAATAATATGAATGAATTCAAAATATATTTAAATTATTTTTTACTCCATAAAGTTTAAAAGTAAATAAAATAATTTTGTAAAATAAAAAACAACATATTTTTAACTAGTGATTCACCACCGATAATTGGTTTCTTAACCATTTGAAAGATTCAAAAGAAGAAAAAGTACCATCTCAATACAATTTATTGATCAATATTTTATTATTATTATTATTATTTTTGCATCTTCAGTTCGATGTCTGAGTGTCATGTATTCCCAACCGATAATTAAATAACATTGTGTATATCGACATTTTACTTCTTGTTTTATTAAGAGCTCTTCTTTTATCTAGTGCAAAATAACTATTCATAACTATTTGCATCGTCACTAAATTTTTGGAAGTTAAGGGGAGTGTTTGTTGAAATATCGCCTTATCGATTGCCAGTTACCTTTCCTTCTTCTGAGAAATTCTTTTTTGCATGTTTGACAATAGGTCTTGTATTTTTTATTATTTTTCACGGATTTTTAAAAGTTTTCCCTTTGTAGGTTATTTTTCAAAAATTTATTTTATTCCTAGAGTATGTATCGATATCAATAACTAGACACGCTGCTTAGAAAAATAGTTTCAGAGCAATGTAGACATAAAAATCAATGGATTTACTTGCTTTTTATTTGATGTTTTTTATATGTAAATGCATGTAAATTATGTTGTGATGTGGATTACCTCGGATAAGTTAAATCGATAATAAAACGTATTTTTTTCGAGTACCGATGTTCCAAAGCTAGGTGTTGATGCTGAGATGATGCATTGCAGTATGTTCTAAGAAACCAAACAAGAATTTTTAATGTCATTGCAGTTTTAGGGTTTTGTTTTAATATCACATAATTTTCACAGAAGTTTCGAATTACATTCTTAATGTGTTCATTATTTTTGCTAGTATGTCACTGTATTTACTAATCAATATATCATTTTATAAGCAATTATAATGTTCTAGTTCAATGCGTTATCCATACAAATAAAAATGTATGTTTTTCTGTATGCTCCTTATGTCTTCCTAAGCCATCCACCCTATTTCGATGAAGTTTTGGGAAATTTTTTCGACGCATGCTCGCTAAAGTTTCTGAGCTAGTAAAATTAGGCTCACAACTTAGGGGTGCTGTAAAGTTTTAAGTAGTGTTAGATACAAATTCTATCGTTTTTGGACTATTAAACTTACAAACGTGAAATCTCGTTGACACGTTCTGTTCATGGAGTATAGGTCCGCTACAAATGAGTTTTGCGAAAACTGACACCCAAGGGTTGTGACATAGACTTAAAGGGCGTTAAGGATAAATATTACCATTTTTCAACTATTAGACCTACGAACGTGAAACTGTTTAGGCACGTTCCTTTTATGAATAAAGATAACCTAAGAACGGATTTGACAAAAATCGATCTGCAAGGGGCGTTTCGCGGGCTTTTGGGGCGTTATAAATAATTATTTCCTCTTTTGAACTATTACATCTACAAACTTGGAGTTTGGTAGGTACTTTCTTTTCATGGATAAGAGGCCCACTACATAAAGGTTTTTTGCAAAAATCGAACCCAAAGCAGCATTAGAGATAAATAGTTGCTTATGCGAACTGATAGAACTGGGAGTTTGCTAGGTACGTTCCTTTCAATAATTAGATATGATACAAATGGAATTTTTATGAAAATTGATTCGTAAGGGGTATTTTTGATAAATGTTCGAGTTTTTGAGCTATTGGAAGTACAGGCTAGAAATTCGATAAGCCCGTTCTTTGTATGTAATAGAGATCCACTTCGAAGTGCGTTTTGAGGATCGACCCGAAGTGTGGTTGCTAGGGGTTAAGGGTCCTTACATATAAATATTCCCATTTTTTAACTGTTAGACACATAGACTTGAAATTTTGTAGGCGTGTACCTTTTGCTGAATTAAAAACCACTGAGATCAGATTTTATGGAAATTTACTCCTATGGGGAAGTGGTGAGATGTGGGACTTATGTAAAAACATTTCCGTATAATATCTCTACTACTTACTCGAAAGAAATATTTTATGCATATTACTTTTTTGTTGAATGGAAATCCATTAAGAAAGTATTTTATGGAAATGGATTCCTTTGGGAGAGCAGGAATTTTCTGCCGTGTATTGATAAAAAAATATACTCGCTTTCGAACTACTACTAGACCTCTGAGAGGTCTAGTATAGGGTAAGGAAAAAATACTCGCATGCTTCAGATCTAATCTATTTATTTCAACACTAAGAACAGACATAATAACAATAAGAGAATATAACAATTAAAATTGTGAAAGTGGAACAACGACAGAAACGCGTAGGCGATTAGTCGACTAACAAACTGGATTCTTCTCTTAGTTCAGAATCTTACATTTTATCTTATTTAATCTAATCTTAATTCAATCCTACTGAACAATCTTCACTTTAAGACTTCCTTCTATTAATAATCAAAGCCCTATAATTCAAATATTATACCTTTATTATTAATCTCACCTTTCTGGAGTATATCTCCGCTCCTTCTCTTCCTACAGATAGAGAATCTTTTCTATTCATAGTGAGTTAATTTACATATCACGATTCTCTTCTTATGAAGGGTTGGATGTGAATAACGAGAATTGATAGCCCAAAGATTTCCGAAGAGGATTAGTTCGAAGTTCGCGAATAGATCCATCACAGACCTACAGCAATGAAATTTGGTATGTATGTATTTGCTGTTGAACTGATTGAGTTTGTTTGACGGATTTTACGAAAATCGACTGTTGAAAGTCGTTACTGAAGCTTATTGATAAACGAAAAAAATTATGTTTTTGACCTATTATATTTAGAAGAAATTCAACAATCATGTTATTTTTATTTAGTAGAGATATATTTAAAATGGGTTTTCTTGAAAATTCATTTGAAGGTAGGCTTAGGAGAACGTAAAAGATAATTATACTTTAATTTTAGTGACTAGTATTTAGATGATGTGTCCTATAAAAATCAGGAAGCTAGATTTATATAAAAAAATTAATACAATTGAATTCTTATTGCTAAGTTACCAATAATTTATATATATAGAGGTACAGTTTATATTCATATAACAAAGCGCTTCTCAAAAAATCCATTATTCACCACCCAATATTTACTACACTACATTTTGACTCTAAAGCTACAATACGACTTTAAGCTCTTACGTGTCACCGGCGTATATAAACGTCTCGCTCAGCCAAAGCATTCATTTTCGAGACGTATCTATAAATCTTTCTGAAGCACGACTCTTTTTATGCACTGCTATTCATAAAATTATTCTAAAGGCTTTGGAATACAAAAAAGGAACCTTGAAAGTGGTTACGAAGGATTTACTTTTTTCAGAGGATTTGCTTATTTATTCCTTTTCTCCCCCCACCCCCAAAAAAAGAAACATAAAAAAACGCGTGCCTACTTGGGAAACGATGGTATTAGGTAGCGAATCGTATACTTTTAATCGGCAGTTAAGGAATTAATTATAAACCGTACACATTATCAAGGTAAGTGTTAGCACAAACCCATGGGGTCAAGGGTTATTATCAAACTTGTTCTTAAAAGTTAATATTGTTAAATTAATAATAAAATACCTTGTGCAGTAGTGATACATTTATAAATGTATTATATCAGTGCAAATATGTATTTTATATTTTATTACATCAGAAAGTATTTTGTTTGAAAAATACTTTCAGTAAATTAAATTTTTTTTAAAAAAATAAACTTTTGTTTCGGACTTTTGAATATATTTTCACCCTTCCGTAGAGTTATCACGACTCCCAAGAAGGGCACTCCCCACAGTTTTAGAAACGCTGATATATAACATCATGAAATACCTAGCTAAGTAACAGCCAGTACCACCAGAAACATATTAAATGATGTTCAGCGCAACCTTTCCCCCCTTTTCTTACCTGGTGTAATTTTGGTGTAATTTGACCAGAAAGATCTTGTAGCAATTATTAACGCAACTCAGTGGCGCAACAGCCCATGGAGGCCAAAACTTAATGTGTACAAGTGTTTGTGACCTTAGACTCTAAGGTGCATTAACCCTTTTGCGTAGTGTTCTCAAACTTTCAATGTTTGCGACCCAATATCCAATTATAATTTTCGTCGTGCCCCCCTAACCCCACCTCCATACAATAACAATGTATTGAATTCAATAAAATATACTTTGACGCTAAGCCTACGATACAACTTTAACCTCTTTAGCGTCATCGGCATATATAAGCGTGTCTCTCAGCCAGTACGTTAATTGCCCAGGACGTATATATACGTATTTTCGAAGCTTTTCTATGCACTGGTACCCATAAAATTATTCTTAAGGCTTCGGAATGCAATAAAAGGATTTTGACAGTGTCTGCGATAGATTTACTTACTTCAGAGAGGATTTGCTTATTTATTACTTTTCTACCGCCCCTACCCCATACACAAAATACGCTCGCCTACGTGTTAAAGGGTGGCATTAGGGAGAGAATCGTGTAATTTTTACCAGGCATTTAAGGGATTAATTACAAACATACAAGTTTGCAAGATAAATGTTAATTTTTGTATATAATTTCAGATATGACAAGCCCATGGGGTCACTGGTAATTATTAAAAACCTGTTCTTTACTTAGTATTGTTAAATGTATTATAAAATATATTGCGCAGTATTTATAAGAGTATTATGTCAGCATAAATGTGTATTATACATTTATTATGTCAGAATATATTTTGTTTGTTTACTTTCAGTAAATTAATACTTTTTTTTGTAAATAATCTTTTGTTTCCTACTTTTCAATATGTTCGCGCCCCCTCGTAAGGTTATCACGCCCCCCTTAGGGGAAACCACCCCACAGCTTGGGAAATGCTGCTTTAGCGGACAGTGGCTAATACTTCTAGCCACATATTAAAAAAATTCTCAATGGGGGATTTGGATATTTAGTCTATCTATATGCGTTAATTGAAGCGAAAACGAATAAGAATTAATATGGATGGTAGCATGATACCTTTTTGTTTGCATTTCATGTCATCTGATGGTCAGTTAAAAATAGTTTCTCTCGGTGGAAATCTACACAAGTTGTTTTTTGATTACTATAAATAAAATTTCTGATACTTGAAAAAAAAATTCGACATGTCTTAATTATGCTTTTCTCTCATTTGAAAGAATAAAGCAATTGTACAATAAAAAAAAAGTTTCATTTAGGTTTTTGGAAACCTTTAATTTGTGGATAGAGGCTCTATCCACTGCCCACCTAGAACAGAAATATGACCTTGAAATTTTCGCTTTTTCTGTACTCGAGAGACAGAGCATTTAGAATCACGTGAGAATCTTGGGGTGGGAAATATAAACTCACTTTGTTTACAATATGTGGTACAATATTCTAGGGTTCGAAAATCTTTCATTACATATTTCCTGCTCAGTAAAAAAATGTGCATATTATTAAGATCCACAGTAAATAGCGCATCAAATTTGGGAAATAAATAATTTAAATTCTCAAAAATATTACTGTATTTCTAAATTTTCAAACTAAAATTAAATAAAATAAAATGTGGATATATACCAAGTTCAATGTATATTCTAAGTAAGTATTCTATATGGTACAATTATTCTATTATTATAAAATTACACTTAAACTTTTTATTTAAATGTTATTGAAATAGTTATTACATCAATGTTAATTTTTCATAAAAAAAAGTTTATTGTAATATGATTTATTATTTATGTCCTTAAAAGTAATTTAAATGTCCTAAAGGCGCAGTGGAACCCACCACCTTGGGAAAAAAAACTTTGATTAGATATATTTTGTGACTAAATAATGTTTACAGATGATGAGAACATTACATATATCAAGTACTTTATCACATAAAATTATATTTTAGCTGTGTGCCCGTTAAATGTTTAAGAGATGTTTCGGATAGTTGGTCAGTCCGACTTGAAAAACGTTTAATGTTAAGTTCCCAAACAAGCTTGGTACTCATTTATAAACCCACTAAAGGAATGAAAGGCTGAGACAACCTTCCCAAGCTCGGGGCTTGAACCTTGGACCTATGGTAGGGAAGTGTGATGCTCTAACCACTCAGACACAGGACTTGACAGTAATTATTATAAATGATGATAAAACCTAATATGCTTTGCTATTTGATTCGGATTGCGTACATTTTTATAGATGTAGGTTTTTCACAAGACATTATGGTTAGCAATAACATAATAACCAGTAAAGTTCTAAAAATCACTTCAAGTTTTATATTTATGTGTATATTAAAAAAATGCCGTTCATACTCTTTTACATTCTTCTCTTCTAAGTTATTTTTCCATTCCATTTTTCTTTGAATGTCTGTAAAATGGAAATATTTCTATAATTAGATTTTTTTCTTAATTATCAGGGTACTTATTAATTGCAGTACAACTAGCGCTTTTTCTTCTTGAAATGGTTAAAGTTTTCGTGTAAATTGCAATATGTGCTGAATATTGTGGAATACATTTCTGTCCGTGATTGGGGTGTAGCATCTATCACTCTTAGAAATACCTACTTGGTCCTTACTAGACCAATTTTGGAGTATGGTTACCAGATTTATTGTTGTGCCTCCAATACAAATATTCAGAAACTCGAGTGAGTTCAGCTGAGCACTGCACGTATTTTAAGAACCTTCGTAACTGTTGTCTTAACGTTATAGTCCTTTATGAAGCTAAATTTTGCAGCCACTCAGCGTTCGAAAAAAATCAGTACTTGCGAAATATTAAAACATTTTTCTTAGTTATAATCCTCGTAATCGAATAATATGAAGTACCTAAAGAATTGGAGTAACAATCAGAGACAGAAGAGGAATAGCCCCTATAGTCAAGTGATTAGTGACAATATGATTTTCCCCTCTGTTGAACGGCATCACTTGAGTTCATTTACTGACCCATCCGAGGCCCTCCCAGGCATGTATTTCCACACGAACCTCTCAGTTCATGTCTACAAGATTTCAAATAATCCTTAATTTCTTAGGCAAATTGCACCCGAAGTTATTAATAGCATTCCTGATATTGCATTTCTTATCTATGCTGATGATAGCAGGGGTAAACACTTTCACTATAGCATTGGTATTTACAATAAGTTCCCAAACTATTGCAGTCACACTAAAATGACAAAATATAATGTTTGCACTGTCTTTCGCAGTAAACTTACTGCTATTGATACATACCTTAAAAAGGTACTCTCAGTTCCTGGTTTGAGTAGCATTTGGATATTACCTGACAGTTGTAGTGCCATCCAACATCTTTTTAACTAGCATAAAATGGGTAAAAACACAGGGGTGGCTATTTTGGAGAAAGTAAGACGTATTTTTTATCTTCTCGAAGGGATCCATCTGCAATGGTTTCCTTTGCACGTTAACATCGCAGACAATGAAATTATTGACACCCAAACTAAAGATGAAGCAGCTCAACTCTCTTGGAACTCGGCCCCTCTCACCTATTCTGAACTACACTCTCCCAACATCAACAACAAGCAATCAACTATCCTCTTGCTCATCACCGGTATGACGCTAAATGCCCTGAAGGGGGGTTCTCTTTCCTTTCAGTGCAGCCGGCAGGAGCAAATTATCTTAACTCATCTCCAGAGTGGCTACCTCCGAACTTTGAATTTTAAGGATAGAAACAAAGTTTTTCCAACTTGTGTTAGGTGTTCTGCCTGCCAGGCATCTCCAGAACACTTTCTTGACTACCTGGGGTTTTCAAAACAAGATCTTTATGAAGGCCCTCTAATGGTGTTGGACTTTTTGAGAGTTATTGAAATCACGGACTTGGTATTCTAGCCTCACCATTTTTAGGTTATTTTTCTTTAAAAAACGTGGTTCTGTACTTTTTCAAAATTAAAAATAATAATGATTTTTAATGTTTACATTGAATGCAGTTGGCTGTAAAAAGCACAGACCAACCAGAAAGTTAAAATTTTAACGATGAATGAAGAAAACATTTGCTTGCCAAATAGATGAAAACAAGTCTTTATAACTACATTTACAGTTACACTACTTTTCTTTTCAAACAAATAATTAAAAATGTTTGAAGGTAAACAATTTTTAACCAGAAATAAAACATTTTTTTTTTGCATTTTTATATATCTCATTACCTGCCGTCTGAGACTCTTATTATTGTAGCCAGTATGACGTACTCATACTTATAATGTTAACAAATATGGTGTATTATTGCAAATGCCTTCAATTGGAAATTTAAAAATCATCAAAATTCAATTCGATTTTTAGAATATATAATGACAACTGGCTCCCAAAAGTAAAATTTATATTGTAAATTGTGCTATAATCATCAAGTTCAACAAATCATAACGGAAAATCTGGTAATCATTTTAAAAGTAAAATGAATTTCTTACTAATCATCTAATAAATTTGAATATTAATATTTAACATTTCAGAACATTAAAAATATTTTGTTTATTCAGTTTTCTTTACAAGAAATACCAAATTGCACATTCCCACTCTTACACACAATTGACTTATCGATATACATTTCTTTAATAGTTTTTTGAATACCAGCAGCGATGAATTTTGTTTGGTTTTAAGAATGATTTCTTTTCTCAAAGTAAAATAGATTACACACCAGAAATTACCTTATTCTAATTCAAAGCATAATAATTTGAAGCTTTCTAAGTGACTATTGTGTAATTATTTTGCTATTTTCTTAAAATTTAAATCTGGAAATCGCTTAAGTTTCTCTTTAAATTAATTTACTTACGTAGTTAAATTAATAAATACATAATCACAATAATGTGATTTAAAAATTGTAAGAAATCATGTTCTTTTAGTCTGTGCTTGTTTCTAAAATATCTGCTATTTGAAATGAAAAGTGTTACATTTAAATTTTTTTAGAAAATTAAGTGAAAGATAAATTCAATAATGACAACATATTTATTTTCTTTAGCCTTAAGATTAACCTTAAGATTTAAGTTTAATATCACTGCATTTTAAGAATTCCTACTTTAATGGCTTAGAGATTGTTAATAATAAATACATATAGCAAAAAATTTTGCTTTATTATTTCCTGTTAGTTATTTTCAACATATGCAAATGAAATTGAATTTCATATGAAATTGTATTTCATTTAATAAATGATTTTATTATTTTTTTTACTTCCGATCAATATCATTTCTAATGAATAATTTTTAAGTACAACAAATGATATTTTCAACTTTTTTTATTATTTTATTTCTAAAACATAATCAGAAATGTTAAATTATGTTCCGAATTAACAGAATCATTTTTTACAAATGTTAAGAATTGTTTAATGACAAAGTCCACACGCAATTTCAGGAATTCAGACGCTTGATTTCATTGAAATTTCATTAGAAATAAAGTTTGATCATTGTATAAAAAATAAATTCTAACTTAAAATCAACAATTCAAAACTTATAACAAAATATATTTTGTTCAGAAAATTTTTCAAAATTTTTCTTTTACAGATATCAGCTTGGTAAAACATTTTTTTTTCATTAGCCACTTTAATTTAAATAAGTCTTCTTAAGGTAATTACGCTAGTAAAATTTAATGGATAAAAACACCTTTGAAAATCAATGTTATAAAATAAGCATTCAAAAATTTTGATCTTAAATTATAAGTGTTTATTTGTTTTTCAGTTTTGTTACAGTACACAGTTTAAATTACCATTTTTATTGCATACGCAACTCCCTTACTTCTATTGCAGCTTTTTACTGCTTTTAATTTGCACTTATAATTTGCTAAGATCACTCACAATTTTAAATCAGTATTCACTTACACTCAAATTTTTTTCCACAGTCTCTTGTCCATATTTCTCAGCAAAAAATTAAAACAAATAAATCAGATAACGCGTACATTATGCTTGATAAGATGAATTCACAAGTGAGAAAATTATCACAAAACTTCATTTTGTTCGAACAATCATTTATATATATATATATATATATATATATATATATATATCATATATATATATATATATATATATATATATATATATATATATATATATATATATATATATATATATCTTAAACTTCACAATACCTGTGAATTCCTATTACAATATAGAAAAAAATAAATGGGGATTTAATTTTAGTTCAGGAATCAGCAATATTTAAAAAAAATATTTGCTGTAGATTTATTTTGTATAAAAGTACATAAAACTATATCCATGCCCGATTTCTAAATGCAACATTCTTTTCCAAAATATTAATTTGAACATCTTCCGAAATAAATGATACAACAATTTTACCTTTTCGAATCGAGTACTTTCTCCAGAGGTGAGATGCTTCATATTCCTACCTTTTCAAAAAGTTTCGAAAAGAGATGTACGAGATGTAGCGAATATCCCCCTCCCCGAAATAAATTCCGTCTTTACAACGTCCCAATCAATAAGTTCCGGGCTCTTTGTTAAACTACCCCCATTCCAAGCGGTTCGCTATAGATTTCCGATACCGAACGACTGATACGCCTTTTACCTCCAACTCTTCAATAGTCTCACATATTCATACGTACACACACAACCTTTACGCCGACATTACTAATTGGCTGATTCAGCAAAATTGTCTCTAGAGAAAAGTCAAAGAATTTGCTTAGCTAGCTTACCTGAGACAGGTTAGTGAAGTTCTGGAACTTCATGCGAAAACTTTCTTGTTCCAATGGATTTATACCGTCTCCCCGACCGATCATTTTCTGGGGGAATTATTCCTTGCTTCTCAAAACCTCATTAGCTGTTAAATGGACGTCTTTGATGTCTCACTCTTAAAATGTATTTAGTTACTCATCGGAATTTCTTTTTGGTCCTGTGTGTTTGTTTTATAAAATTTTGTGGATTTCATGGAATTGATAAGTTTAATTTTGACTTGAGTTTGAATATTTCTCTTGATTACTTATAAAATTGGTTTAAATAATGTTGTTTTCCTGTAATTAAAAAAATGTATAAATTTTACCATTTTTTTCTTCTATTAAATATTTATTAAATAGTGAGATAAAAATGAATATATAATATAAATGATATGAAGGTAAATTTGTTTTGAAAAATAGAACAGGCATATTAATCTTTTTCTCACATGATTCAACTAAAACTGCTTCAGTTTTGGAATGATTGCCTTTTTTTTGTAATAAATAATATTAGATATTGTTAGCTTGTCAAAGAATATAATTATTGGATGTGTATAATAAATCTCATAATTGTTGAAGGAGTCTTTTTTAAACTAAAATTAAATTTTAAATCTATTTTTTCTAACTGAATGATAAATTTTACGTTGTTGGGTAGTGATTCCAAAAGAAATGGAAACGATTAAATGACTTACTCATTACTTTAGGTAACATGTTCAAAATCGAGTGTTTTGCCTAAACTAACTGATTAAGAATACACTGATATCTTTTTTTTTCAGACTTTGCACTTAAGTAATCGTATTGATATACTCATGTATGTCATTTATTTTGATTAAGTTTTTTTACACACTTAGCATACAAATTATAATCAGATAGTTTTTGCTCATTTCATATTCATCGGTGTCTACCAATTTGTATAAACTTTATTTATATAATATACGCCTTAACATAAAATGCATAAAATATAGTTAAGAGTAACAAGAATAGCCTAATATGAAACTGAGAAAGAGAAAGAGAGAATAGTTATTTTTACACTGTCAGAAAATAATAAAAAAATATAGAAGTAAACAATTAATGTAGTTTTACAAACGATGATTTTAAAATTTTGAAAATATATGGCATTTCATACCTAAAAAATTATGAAGCAGAGTCTCATATTTATAAATATATTTTTTTCTTTCTATTATTTACATTTTTTAATTATTTACACAGTGTAATTGGAATGTATTGCATACTAATTTTTTTTCATCGTATTTGTTTTTTGAATGAAAGCACATACTTCAAAATTATGACATAATGATATGCAATCTCAATAGAATTTATTTTATTGACTAATCTCAAATTTATCAATGAAAAGTGCATTGTTTGTTATTTGCAATGACATAAGTATTTGTATTCTTATGTATCTGAGAATTAGAGTATAACTGAAAAATAGCGTTTCAAAGTACTTAAATAAAGTTCATCATTACAATTTCCTAGTAATTAAAGACCTATTTTCAGTTAATTATTATTTCTAATCACTTGAAATTAATGCATATTTAAGAAAATACATTATTAAACAATGTATGTGAAAGTTAGTGTATTAAAAATTTAATAATTAAAAAAATAAGGTTTCCTTAAAAGTAATTTTTAAAGACTTATGTGAAAGAAAATATTAGATTATAAGCGTTGTTGCTTAAGTTAAATTGCCTCTGTTCATATAGTTTTTTATCTTTCTTTTTATAAAAAAAGAACAAATATCGATGAATAATATGCATTTCCAGGAAAGCATTAAAAATTGAATTATCTTCTTGGTTTTCCACTTTTTGCTTCCGCTTGCTATTGAAATGCATTTAGATTACTAATCGAAATATATTAAAATCTTGATTTTTCATTTCTCTATCATTTGAAAAAAAAACATACTAAATTACCCTTAAAAGTTTAATTGACTTTTACGAAAAATACTGTCGCATCCTATTCATGAAATTGCAAAACAACAGTCAAATCTTTGTTAGACATCTAAATTGAATTTTTTATCAGAAAGCAGGCAATGGTTTCATTAAAATATTTTTATCGAATTTTGGCTGGCGAAAATTGACTGAAGCCCTTTGAGAAATCTAGTTAAAATGCTTTCATTTTTTTTCGCTAAAGAAAGCATTCATTAATTTTTATTCAAAAATAAATTTTAAATCTATATTGCATAAAAATAGACAAAAAATAAAGCACTTTTTACATAAATGTAATAGCAGCTTGACTATTTTTCTTTATTTCAACATTTTAACAAAAAAAGACTATACCTTACACTTTTTTTTTTATGCAGCATAAATTTGATTTTTTACGTCAAATATTTTTTAAAGAAATATGCTTGTAATATAAGTAAAAAAAAAAACTATATTTTTTTCAATCTCTTCACATTTAATTAAAAAAATATCTGCTGAGATAATGATTATTTCCCCTTTACAATAGAGTCACAGGATGTCAGATAACAGTTTGGCAACATAGTACGCAAAGAAAAGTAAAGCAAAGAAAAAAATTCAAAGACTTGAAATATATATTAGTATTACATATAAAGGACACAGATATTCCTTGTAAAAATTTTAAAAATGTATACCAAACAAGATAAACTAAGTATCCTTTCAATGTATGTATGTAAATAATGTAGGAATGTATGTATGTATGTAATCAAGTATGTAAAATCCTCACAAAATAATAATCAGAATGAAAATAAATACTCTTGTAAAATAATATACATACACATGTATATATGATATATATATACATATATTGAAACAGAATCAGACTTAATATTAAAAAAAGAACTTATTATTCAATCATTTATGCATCTCTTCTGACGCTAAGAGAAGAGAGGAAAATAGTACGCAACGGCATGTTTTAAGTGGGCCAACACTTAAAAAACAGATGCGGTAAGTATCGCGGATTTTATGATTGTACTTGAAAGTTAATGCTGACATATAGGGTATTAAATCTAACGATCTGGAATTAGACATGTTTATTGGCTAGGCCATATGTTCGGAAGAA
The DNA here is from genome assembly GCA_019973935.1 of Trichonephila clavipes. Classification (NCBI taxonomy): domain Eukaryota; kingdom Metazoa; phylum Arthropoda; class Arachnida; order Araneae; family Nephilidae; genus Trichonephila; species Trichonephila clavipes. The sequence goes on along the minus strand of BMAU01021178.1, from coordinate 1,122,947 downwards.
ATAAATGGGTGATTAGTTTGATACTTGAAGATCAAATGAAAAATATAAGTAAAGTGCTACATAGGGAATTTAATTTTTAATCTAATTTAATTATCCTTACATATATATATATATATATATATATAAGAATCTAAATTTTTGTATCTATATTTGTTGTGTCTTGTTAATTCCAATTTCTTCCTTCTTTAGCACTGTAGGTTCTAGAACTTATCCACGTTAATTTTATTGTACTACATATATATATATATGTATTTCTCTCTCTCTCTCTCTCTCTCTCTCTCTCTCTCTATATATATATATATATATATAAATTTTTGTATCTATATTTGTTGTGTCTTGTTAATTCAATTTCTTCCTTCTTTAGCACTGTAGGTTCTAGAACTTATCCACGTTTATTTTATTGTACTATATATATATATATATATATATATATATATATATATATATGTATTTCTCTATATATCTCTATGTATATATATATATATATATATATATATATATATATATATATATATATATATATATATATATATATATATATATATATATATATATATATGTATATAAAGACAAAGAGATGGAGAAAAGAAGTTTGCAGACTTTCAGGAAAAGTAATTCAGTTTTCTTTACCTTTTTTGGCTCAAATATATCTTTTTTGAATCACTTAACAAACATAGAAGACACCGTACCGTAAACATTCCTGGCAGCCTAAAAGTGATATTTTCGAATTGTATTTCAAAAGTTCTGAAAATTCTATAAAACAGATATATTATTCTGTCTGGCTTGGAGAGAAATAGGAACTGCTTGGTAAATGTATAAAATGATATATATTTGAAATACAATACGTATTGTATTGTTTGAAAAAAAACCCAACTCGATCTGTTAAGGAAGGGATAACCTATAAATAAATTTTAGTACGTATTCTTCATTTATAAATGGATGAGTATCAATTAATATATCGCTGGAATAAGTTATCTGCCTTAAATAAACAATAATTATATTTCAAAGTAATTTGTTAGCTTTAATGAAATAAATATTATTAGTTTTATCTTTATTATTTAGCAAATGCAATTAGTTTTAAAATATTTATATATACGATTGCTTGAATACTTTTGACATGTTATTTCTTATGTAAAACAATATATTTTCCAGAATCATTATTTCCTTTTAAAATTTACTTACGATAAATAGGCATAATATTATATTTTCGGAAGGTGGAGTGTATGCAATCTTTTAAAAAGCAAATAATTTATAATATTGAAAGTTTTTAAAAGAAGTTTAATATAAATTGAACAAAATATGTGCTATTACTTCTGCTCCAATACTAAAATTATTTTCTTTAACTTAAATATCCCTCCCTTTTTTATGTAAAAATCAATGTTCGTCGGAAAAAATGATGTTTAAATTTTAGGTAAAACGACATTTCATAAGATTATTTGTATTTTTAAATGTTTGAATGAATGGTTTTGTGTGCGTTACAAAGGTCATTTCACACTAGTTCAGAAGAAATATTCATTATATAATTGTATTTTTTAAAAATATTTCACTTAAAGGAATAAACGTTTTTAAACGAGCTTCAAAATATGGATTATTTGAATGTACTTATTAATTAACTAATCTTTTTTGACGCAAAAATATGGTGAAAAAGATAGACATCAAAAAATAATATTGCATTTATCATTTTTCGAAAAAAAATTCGAAACAGATATAGAAAAGTTTTTATATCCTCACTTATGATGATAGTAAATACCATTATTCAAAATAATATTTGAATAAATGATCTCATTCCTTAATAATTAAATCTTGTTTATGAATAATGTAGTAGACGGCACGGGGAGGTCGTGTTAGAAGTACGACGCCTGAAGAAGAAAAAGATATATCGTCCTATCAGCAAAAAGGAACAGGCGCACCACAGCTCATCAGTTGGCAAATCAGTTTCATGCTGCCTCAGGAAAGCAGATCTCCCGAAAAACTGTTACCAGACGTTTGAGGGGAGGATGACTATACGCACGCAGACCTGATGTGTGTGTCCCATTGACCAGACAGCCCCGTACTGTCCGTTTTCAAATGTGTCTTGAGCATCACAATTGGACTGAACAGTACTAGACATGCATACTATTCTAAGATGAGAGTAGGTTCAGTCTGTCATCGGATTGTAGACGCCAACAGATCTGGCGCGAGAGTGGTACTGCTTATCGTCCAGAAAATATCCAGGAAAAGGACCGATATCCGACATGCAGTATCATGGTGTGGGCTGGCATCATGATCAATGGCCGCACGCGCCTACATGTGGTTGCGAATGGGACTATAACGGGCCAACGATACATTGATGAAGTTCTACTTCCTCATTTTCGTCTTTTCCTTGGTGCTGTTGGTGATAAATTCGTTTTTATGAACGACAACGCAACATGTCATCGAACACTCGCTGTTCAGGATTGTCTAGACAGCGAGGGTATTCAACGTCTCGTATGGCCAGCACGTTCTCCAGATCTAAACCCCATTGAAAATGTGTGGGATGCTTTGGGGAGGCAAGTTGCTGGTCGAAACTATCCTCCGACAAACGAGAACACCCTTATCCGTGCACTCACAGAGGAATGGGATAAACTGCCTCAAAAGCTGATGGATAATGTTGTGCAAAGTATGGTACGACGTGTGGAATGTTGCATCGCACTCCACAGTGGACATATCCCGTACTGATACCTTTCTATAAGGTGCCTGCTGACTTTTAGAGGCATTGTTCCATTTCTCCGTACGCAGATCAAATGAACATTTTTTTTTTTCTTTCAGATGTTTCACAGCTTTTGTACTTTCCAGAACAATAAATATTCTTTATTCTAATGTCTGAACAGTGTGGCAACTATATTTTATCCTACTAGGCATCTTGTCACGTTTAATGTTATGCTGCATAGCAATTTGTGATCCGTCCTTAGCAATTGTCCAGCAGTGTATAATAATTAATATATATATATATATATATATATGTATGCATACACTCGAGAGCCAAAACATTATGACCACCCCTTTATTTTGCAATGGACTCGCCTGGATGATGTGGAAATCACGTGATCAGGTGGAAGTGGTATTTAACTGCTGCTGGAGAGTCTGCAGAATCATTATTTTACTTATTTCTGTGTGTAATGGGAAATGCTGCCGATCTAAGCACATTTGATAGAGGGCAGATTGTAATGGCCCGAAGTCTCGAAACAAGTATTTACGAAACTGCACGTCTCGTGGGTTGTTCGCGATCTACAGTTGTTAGTACTTATGCAAAGTGGATGAATGACGGTGAAACCAGCAGCAGACTACATGTTGTTGGACGTCCACACGCTATCAAAGAAAAAAATCATCGGAGACTGTCTCGCATGTTGAAGCAAAACCGGAGCCAGGCAGTGGCTCAGGTGACATTCCAATACAATGCAGGACCAAGTAGAACAGTATCGGAGAACACTGTTCAGCGGACACTGTTGGATATGGGGCTACGCAGCAAACGTCCCACTCGTGTTACTTTGCTGACCAAGCGTCATCCCCAACTGCGCCTGCGTTGGGCCCGAGGACATCATGACTGGTCCATGGATCAGTAGGAGAGAGTAGCTTGGTCAGACGAATCACGGTTTGTCATGCATCCCGCCGATGGTCGTATCCGGATACGCTGTCTTCCAGGTGAACAGCTGTTCCCTCAATGTTCAGTAGGTCATTTTAATGCTGGTGGTGGCAGTATTATGCTTTGGGGGACGTTCCTTTGGGCGTTTCTGGGACCCATGTTTGTGGTAGAGCAGACCCTGAATGCTACAAGATATCTGAACATCATTGCAAATCCCAATTGTACAAAAAACACAACTGTTGATATCCAATGTTTAAATATTGAAACTGTAATTTGCATGCGTTATGTATTTCTATTTTTTCCCAATGTGTTAAAATCAGGAACAAAATAAATTAGAAGTCTTCATGTCCTAAATTTTTTATTGTGTACTTCAATTTAGTGTCTATTCAAAAACAATGTTCCTAATTACATTTTCATTTAAATTGCACGGATACTTAAATCCGTCTTTGCTTCGGACCAACTTTGGAGACTTGGCGAACATGTTGGCAACCAGTTTTGGCTACATGATGACCTTAAGGATGCTTCTATAATTTGCTGGAAAAATGTATAACATCACGATTGATGGCGTACGTCGGTGCTTCTCAAAGTTTCAATATTTGTGACCCAATGTACAATCACAAATTTTATCTCCCCATACAATAATAAAGTATTTAATGAAATAAACATTAACATCTTGCCTCTGGTATATAAAAACGCCTTGCTCAACCAAACCTTTAATTGCTACTGGCGTAAATATACGTTTTTCAGCAATATGATATTTTCTGTTCAGTGCTATCCATAAAATTGTTCCGAAGGTTTTGGAATACAATAAAAAAACGCCCCAATACGTCACATACGTTCGACAAAGAGGGAGATTGTGGCGTTGGGGAGCATATCACATAACTTTTAATCGACAGTTAAGGGATTAATTATAAACCGTACAAATTATCGAGATAAGTGTTTATTTTTGTATACAATTTTATATATGGCAAACCCATGGGGTCATTGGTAATTATTAATGTTGTTTATAACTTAGTAAGGTTAATTTTAGTGTAAAATGCATTGTCCAGTTCTAATACATTTAGAAGTGTATTACGTCAGAATGTATTTTGTTTGTTTATTTTCAGTAATTTAATACGTTTTTTAAATAATCTTTTGTTTTCGGCTTTTTAATATGTTCGCACCCCCCTCGTAGAGTTATCACGACCCTCTAGGTGGGCGCGCCCCACAGTTTGAGAAAAAATGGCCTAAGTGGATTTTTCGAGAAAGTGATGGAAGGTATGTGGCTGACCCTATAGGCAAATCATTCTTGGCGCTCCCCTTTAATTAAACTGAATTTTTATGACCCTAATTAATTAACTATTTTACGTATAAATATATTTATTACAAAGTCAGGAATTTTTTTTTTATACAGATAGAGAAAAAAATTACTATATCTGTGTAAAATGGTATGGAATTCGGATCTACTCTTTTCAGAAACCTTTCAATCTACTCTATTAAAATTCGTCGGTAAACAAACGTATCTATCTATCTATGGGGCCCTATCTTCTCGCGAACCGCACGGCGACGCCACTCGCCAAAGTTACCAACAGTTTCGGAATAATCCGGGAAATCCGTTTTGATCTTTTACATTCCGATATTCCAATTAGTGAAAAAGATATTAATTAATAACCTTAAAACACATAATTAGTGCCATTTTTCTCCGACATGGGTCAAGTTCAACTTCTTTTTCTTTTCCATACGTTTTTAAAATGCGCTTTTTCATTCATGAGACTCAGACAAAAAATTATTACAAATTCGGAAAGATCATTTACTTCGCCAAGATACGGTATAACTTATTTTACAAAATAATTATATTTTCTATTTTTTTTTACGAGTTTTTAAAAATTACTCAAAATCGATTTGTTTTTATTAGTGATTTCTAACTCGTTCCGCTTGCTTTTTCATTCGCGCTAATGAAAAAAAAAAATATTTTACACTAAAAGAGTTAATGCTTTTCTTTTTTTAGAATCAGTCATTTAAAAAAAATTAAATGTCAAAAACTGGGTTTTTTTTCCAATTTTTGAAAAAATACTCAACATTTTATTTAAACATTTAATAACTTCTTTAGTTATAAAAAATAATATCACGAAACTTTTTTTCGTGTGTATAACGATATTATATGTAATCTGTACAAAAATTGGTAACGTATCTTAAAAATTACGTTTTTGTTTTTAAAAAAAGTGCGGTTTTCTTTTTTTCCCTTTTTGTAAAAAATATGTAAGCATTATTTTTTTTTTAAATTTTTTTGTTTAAAAACATTGTTGTTTGCAATCGATATGTGAAGTTTGAAAACATCAACTGAAAAAGGAATCCCGAATTTGTAATAAATCTATAAAAGTTGAGAAACCTCGTGCAACGCCTGCCCATGCAGCTACTACTTAATGAAAACTGTTAATGAATTGTGTTATAGTTAGGCTATTTATTGAAGTGGAGGATTGCTAACAGCTACTAGAGTTGGAAGTTAAAGCATAAATAGTTAATTTAAAAAGGATATATATTAATTAACATACTTAGCTGCATAGAATGATTCTTTTATTTAAACTCCGATACGGATTTTGAATAATTTATGAGAAATTACATAAGCATTACCGATCATCCCTGAAATAGGTGATCCAGATTATCTAGAATATTGACAAGATCTCAACAGTCAGGTCACTTATTCTGTGTAACTCCTTCTGAAATACTAAATACTTATAATATTCATATTAATAAACCCGTAAAATAGTTTGCAGTATGAATTTTTTTTTTTTTATTTTCCATTTACGATTCTGAAGCTGCTATAATATATTTCCAAATTTTAGTACTATATTTGTGATAAAGAGATCGGAGATAAAAAGAAAGCTCACAGCAGTTAACACATTAAGTGAATTCATCATTTAACATCATTTTGAAGCCATCCCCGACTAATGATGTATTCAAGAGGCTGACGTGCATTAGACAATTACGCCAGGATCATTGTTAAAAAATATCATTATCTAGGCATTTCTAATACATGACTTTACTAAGGTATATATATATATATATATATATATATATATATATATATATATATATATATATATATATATATATGGGACAGGTGTCTAGGGGCAATGATATAATTCTTAACGAAATAAAGCATGAACCAAATTTAAAGAACAAATCAATTTATTAAAGTAAGAAAACAGATTATATTTATAGATTTAAATTGCTTACAAGAAAATAGATTAAAAGTTAATTCGGAAAGAGAACAGGATTCACCTGTAGAGATGGGGGCGTCAAACATTACTAGGTTTAAAGAAATGTCGTTTCTGAAGGCCAAAAGGCATCGAGCTCACTCCGTCGTGTCCGGTGTGCGAGTGAAGGTAAGCAAGCCAAAAAAAAAAAAACGATCCCGCGCTTAGGGATTATAAGCGATTCATCGCTCGAATCCCTGATTGGGCATTGAGATGCCTCATGCGTTTGACGTCAGACGCTCCGAGTTCCTCGATTGGCCTTTCAATTCAATTCAGTTCGTTTGAGGCCACCATCTCCCACATATTTCTCGAAGTACACTGGAAATTTAAAATATTCCAATTATTCGAAATCGCAAAGAACACAACTTTCCTACAAGTTCGGCCATCCTGGAATCACTGACCCCAGTGATTTGACATAACGTCGAATAATTTGGTCTAGAACATTAAAAATTTAAGATAAGAAAATACAACACAATTCACGCAAACAAAAAACACCAATGACAATAGATAAAAATAAAAGAGAAGCACAGTACACAATGAATTAAAAACGTTCAATCTCTCATCCCGGTGAATAAAATTTCATTAAATCGGCGGAAGAGGTTAATTTAGGACCTTCATGGTTACCTACTCTTTCTAAATTATACCTATCTCTAGGTTTAACTTCGATTACTTTGTATGGTCCTAAAAATTTAGGCCTTAATTTTAAACCTGATCTGAATTGTGTTCTCTGGATGGCCACTAAGTCTCCCTTTTGATACCTAGGTGCCTTCTTGCGTTTCCTATCGTAGGTTCTTTTATTTTCTGCTTGAATCTTCTGAATATTTCTTTTCGCATCTTGTCGTAGCTGGTTTCTCTGTTCCTGCAATTCTTCTACCATCTCTTCCATTAATAGGTTTCTCAGGTAAAGGTCTTCCCTATTTCTCATGGTAACGCCAGTCAATAGTTCAAATGGAGACCATTTGGTACTTCGGTTGGAGGTGCTATTTAGAATTCTTTGACGTCGGTCTACGAATTTGTACCATTTTGTAGGATCGTCGATTGACAACTTGGTCAAAACGGGGATTAGAGTTCGGTGGATTCTCTCCCACTTGACCGTTCCCTCGGGGTACGCCGGTGGTGATCTGCAGATTTTGGATTTTCTCTTCGGTACAATAATCACCAAATCCTTTGGAGTTAAAAGGAGAACCCCTGTCTGTTATTATTCTTTTGGGATTGCCGAAAGTCTTTTGTTGTAGCTTTAATTTATCTAGTGCATCTTCTAGGGTGGTGGATTTTACGGGATAAAGCCAGGTAAACTTAGTAAAGGCATCAATTATTGTGAGGATATGTTGATATCTTTTGTTGGTAGACGGCAAAGGTCCAATAAAATCTACATGATAAGTGCTTAATGGCACGTCCTCTTTTGGAATAGGATTTAGAAATCCCTGCTTTTTCCCACAATTTTTGTTAGCTAGAATACAAGATACACAGTTAACGATCACGTTTTGTACTTGTTTGCTTAAATTATGTATAAAAAATTCTCGTTTTACAATTTCTTCTGTTTTAGCGGATGAGAAGTGCCCTTTCTCATGAGCTAACTTGATTAGCTCGGTATGCATATCCCTTGGTGCAGCTATTAATTCGCGGCCATCTACGTATTTGTATAATATTTCATTTTTAATAAAAAGTCCGTAGCATTATTTGTTCCTATTAGTGACTTTAAATTTTGAATATTTTCGTCTTCTTGTTGGGCTCTTTGTAGTCTTGCGGTGAGAGTATCGCTTGTAATTATGGTGACTGGGTACCTGCTCAGAGCGTCTACATGTTGCATTCACTGGTCGGAACGATGTGCAATCTCGTAGTCATACTCTTCTAACAGTAATGTCCATCTTGCTACACGAGTAACTAAATCTTTTTTGTCCATAGTCTTTTGAAAAGCTGAACAGTCCGTTATGATTTTAAAATGATTTCCCAGAAGGTAGGTGCGAAATTTCTTTAAAGCGTTGACAACAGCAAGAACTTCTAGTTCATAGCTACTATATTTTTCTTCTGCTGGAGTCGTTTTCTGCGACATATATTGGACAGGATGTAATTTTCCGTCTTCTGCTTCTTGGAGTAAAACGGCGCCATATCCTTGTTGACTCGCATCGGTATGTAATTCGGTAGTTCTTCCTTGCTGAAAAATGCTTAATACTGGACTTTCAGTCAACAATTTCTTAAGCTTTTCGAATGCTTCCATTTGGGGTTGCTCTGAACATAAATGGGTTGTCTTTACTTGTTAGGTCACTCAATTGTTTCGCTATTTGAGAGTACGCTGGAATAAATTTGCGAAAGTAACCAGTGAGTCCTAAAAAACTCTGCACTTGTTTGACTGTTGTTGGTACCGGAAACTTCTTGACGGCTATTGTTTTTGCAATTGAAGGACGTATTGTCCCATTTTCGATGACGTGGCCCAAAAATTCTACTTTTCTTCTTAGGAATTGACATTTCTTAAAATTCATTTCTAAGCCATACTTCGAGGCAACCTCTAATACTTCCCTCAGTTTTTCTAAACCTTTCTCATCTTTAGCAGGAATGACCAAATCATCCATGTAAATTATTACAATGCTTTTCCGCATGAGCTCTCTGAAGATACTATACACATATCTTTGAAATACGCTGGGGCTGGTGCTTAGACCGAAAGGTATTTTATTAAATTCGAATTGTCCGTCTGGAACAACGAAGGAAGTGAGGTGCTTGCAATTTTCATTAACGTCAACATGGAAAATCCATTTTTTAAATCTAACGTTGTGTACACTTTGGCTCCCTGTAGTCTATCTAATACATCCTCTATCAACGGCAATGGAAAACGATCCTTGACTAATTTCCGGTTCAGTCTTCTATAATCTACACACAACCGGGTGGTACCATCTTTCTTCTTAACTAATACAATTGGACTCGCATATTCGGATGAGCTTGGTCTTACAATCCCCTGCTCTAACCATTCGTCGATTTGCTTGTTGACATCCTGATTCTCAGAAAATGATAAGCGGCGTGCAGGTTGGTAAACCGGTATGTCGTCTTTCAGGATAATTCTCATGGACACATTTGTCATTTCGGTCTTCTTTGGCTCATAGTTGGAGATTAATTCAAATAGTTATCTACGTATTTGGGGATTGGTAACATGTTGAACTACAATTTCGTCTTCCACTTCTGCTTCGTAAACTTGCATTTGCATGAAACAGTTTTTATCCTCATGTTTTCGGAACTGAACACTTTTTTTTATAGAAGCAGACAGAGGCCTGCTCCAGTATATCTGAACCTATTACTGCCTGAAATTCCAAACTCGGCGTAGGTACGACGTGCCACGTCAGAGAATATCCTTCTCCATCTAGTTCAATCTTTCTCTGGAACGACCCTTTTGTTTTGACTTCGCACTTCCCCAGTCCGATCAATACTGAAATGTCTTTCGAGAGTTTCGAAGGTTCGATGATTCCTTTGCTTACATCTTCTCGAATGAGTGAAACTGAACTGCCGCTGTCAACGAGAGCTTCAATAATCTTGTTCCCTATGGTTATTTTTCTGGTCTTAATTCTTTCTCGAGAGATTCGTGAGCAGATTTGGATTGAGGAGTCTGTAGAGTTATTAATTTTCGAACATTTGGGGCGCTTCGTACAATCCACGGCATAATGACCTGGTCCATTACAGTAGCTACAGGTTAGTCGTTTACTTTTCCCGGAGTGGAGGTACCGTTCAATTGAAAATGTTTTCTCTCACGCCTATTACTTCCACCCTGGGGATATTCAGTTCTTTGAAAGTAAGTATCGCTTGATCCGCTGGCTTCGTATCTTCCCTTGGCAAATGAACTGTAAAATTTCGGTCTTAATGTTCTTCGGACACTTTCATACTCTTCAAATTTTTCTGCTATCTCGGCCGGTGAGTTAATAGTAGACCATTCATCTAAAAAGTGCTCCCGAAGCTCGTACGGTGCACTCTTCTTTATTTGGTCGGCTATAATTAGTTCTCGCAGCTGGTCGAAAGTTTCTACATTTGAACCGGAAATCCATCCATCGAAGTATGTTTGTATTTCGTAGAAAAATCTTGCCAAGTTCGTTCATTAGATTTTCGGTGAGAAATAAAGAGTTGACGAAGTTTCTCCGGGGATAACTTAAATCTTTTTAACAGTAACCCCTTAACGTGGTTGTAATCGTTGCATTTATCCGCTGGCTCTCTGGCAATCAAATGAGCAATGTCGATAGGAATCAGTCCTATAAGCTTCTGTACCCAATCCTTCTTCGGCAAGAATGTCAGTTCCGCATGTCGTTCAAATAATGTCAGTTTCAAGCTAATATTGTCCTTCATATTAAACTTATGAAAAGTTTCGTGGATCACTTTGGGTGCTTGTACATTTTCGGGGTTATTCATAGTATTAGCATTCTTTTCAGCCTGTATTCGCAACTTCTCTAATTCATATTCTCGCTCTTCTCGTCGCAATTTCTCTTCATATTCTCGCTGTTCTCGTCGCAATTTCTCTTCATATTCTCGCTGTTCTCGTCGCAATTTCTCTTTTTCTTCTGTACGTATGCGATCCTTCACAATGCTATCGATCATTACCTTGACATCTTCGATGTAATCTGAGCTTTTCACGATGAGATCCTTTAGCTTGGGTTAGTCAAGCTCGCTTCGACGATCAACCCTAACTCTTCGGCGAGTTCTATTAGATGCTCCTTTTTCTTTGAGAGAAGAAATGCCATTTTTGCAACCAAAGATCAAGAGTGACGGCTCAGAGAACAAATTTAAAATTTTAAACCAAGCCCAATTTTCCCCTAAATACTTAATCCGGATGCGAAACGTTTATACAATAACGCAGGAAAAGCTCCCTTACTCAACCAAGAGGAGAGACAAAACGTAGATAAAAATACAATTATAACAGGTATACGAATAAAATTCACAAATACTAAAAATTCTAAAATCGACACTAAAAATATTAATACAACGAAATCGAAAAATTATGACAGTAATATCCCAATTTCTCGAAATGTAGTCAATAAAAACACACTGGAAGAATCTATAGCAAAGCAGCATTCCTTAAAATTAATAACATATCATAAATTAAAAGTAAACCACAAAATATTCGTAAAAAGTATTTTTAAAAATAGACAAAATATCTATTTCCCAGTTGCTAAAAATATTATCTGAAACAATGCACAATTTTCACAAATCATTCCTATTCGCAATCAAATCATTTAGTTAGCCACAACTACCGCTAATTAGACAACAAACTCTTATTACAAAACACTTTTACGAAACGAATTTATGCGAGGAGAAAATAAAATATTCACGATTCCTAGTTATTAATCACATGAAAAAGAATTTTAAAATGACATGAACAGACGATAGTTTTGTAAATTTCTGCAATCGTTATTTGATAAGAAAGTACCATACTGACCTGGCGACTCGTTGATTTTCGGCGATGACGCCCGAAAAGACAGAATGGATCACGATGAAATTCTTGAACGATGCAAGCTGATCTTCACTGTAATGGATGCCTACGCACTTGGGATCACTGGCGGGAATTAACTGGCGATTCGCTGACCCTCGATGACGAAGCTCGATAAGACAGAATGGATCACGACGAAAAATCTTGAATGATGCAAACTGATCCTCACTGGAATGGATGACGACGCACTTAGGATCGCTGGCAGGCCTTTCTTTAAAATAAACTGGTGATTCGCTGATTTTCGGCGACGACGCCCGGAAAAATAGAATGTTTCACGACGAAATTCTGAACGATGCAAATTGAATTTCACTGGAATTGTTGACGACGCACTCAGGATCGCTGGCGAACTCTTTCCAAAGCAAACTTTAAAAAAATACATTAGAAAGGAAGTTGAAATTGACACCGACGAACGGGTGAGGTCTCGACGCTTTGAAAAAAAAAGAAAAAGTCGCTGAAAGGTGAGCACAAGGAAAAAATAATGAATAAGGCTATTGTTATATATATATAGGCAAATGCCTAATACGAAGAAACGAGTTTAACATCGCGGTCGAGCTCCCAATTTGTGGGACGGGTGTCTAGGGGCAATGATATAATTCTTAACGAAAGAAAGCATGAACCAAATTTAAAGAACAAATCAATTTATTAAAGTAAGAAAACAGATTATATTTATAGATTTAAATTGCTTACAAGAAAATAGATTATAAGTTAATTCGGAAAGAGAACAGGATTCACCTGTAGAGATGGGGGCGTCAAACATTACTAGGTTTAAAGAAATGTCGTTTCTGAAGGCCAAAAGGCATCGAGCTCACTCCGTCGTGTCCGGTGTGCGAGTGAAGGTAAGCCAAGAAAAAAAAAAAAAACGATCCCGCGCTTAGGGATTATAAGCGTTCGACGTCATCGCTCGAATCCCTGATTGGGCATTGAGATGCCTCATGCGTTTGACGTCAGACGCTCCGAGTTCCTCGATTGGCCTCTCAGTTCAATTCAGTTCGTTTGAGGCCACCATCTCCCACATATCTCTCGAAGTACACTGGAAATTTAAAATATTCCAATTATTCGAAATCGCAAAGAACACAACTTTCCTATATATATATATATATATATATATATATATATATACATATATATACCTTACCATATATATATATATATATATATATATATATATATATATAAAATATATATATAAAATATATGGTAGCGTATTTATTATTTTTTACAGTTTAATACGATACAATGTGACTTTATAAGCATTTTTTCGTCGTATGTCAGATAAAAAATTAATAATGATGTTACAAAGATTGGCAACAACATGCAATTTCGAAAATGGTTGGACTAAATCTTTATTTTTTTAAATCAAAATTCGAATATTATATTAAAGCACAAAAGTCCTAGAGTACAACTATTTTTAAATATATATGATTTATCATATTTCAGAGCATTCTTCAACAAATATTTAGCATTATAAGTACTAAATTCATAGTTTTTTTTTATCGTAATGTATTTTTACTAAGTTTATATTATTGTTTTTCATAGTTTGGTACATAATGAACTTTCATTTTCAAGAACTCTAGAAAAGGGATATCAGCTTTGAGAATAATCAAGTTCTTTTTTCTTTTATATAAACATTATTTTCCGTTATAAAAAACATGTCGAATTTGCATTTAGAATGAATAGTTAATGAATTTTTTTTCTTTCATTTAGAAAGTTCATTGTAATTCGTAGAAAGAACTTTAAATTATCAGAAAAATTTAATTAAATCTTATTTGTATGAAGTTATTAATTACTCAGAAGGAATAACATTAATGCATCTAAAAATCTGCAAAAATCATTAAATGTTTTATTTTTCAATTGTGCCTTTTCTAATCATTTCAGAAAATGATAAACTATAGTTTTTAAGCCCATAAAATAGTAAATACTTATTCGTGTTTAACAAAATGAGAAATAAATAGTACCCATAATTTGAACCCACAAAATAGTGTAACCAATATTAATATATCAGTTTCTTTTAATAATAATGCGTTGATTATTTTTTCTTTAGATTAAAAAGGGCACAGCATTTTAAAATTTGGAAGGAGATATTCAAAATTACAGTTAAAAGATATAAAGGACATTCTAAAGAAAAAAATTTCATAAAAATAGTAAAAAAAAAAATAAAACTCTTAACACACTGAAAATATACTAATGACTCTATTATTCTTCATCGTATAGTTAGTTCTAAATGATACACGTTATAAAGCTAAATACGTAGCTGTAAGTTTATAAATAACGTTTATATATATGCTTCTAACTCAAAAAGTTTCCACATCTGTGTTCATTTCCTGTAATCAAAAATATTCCGTTAAACCTATAAAATATATAATTTTAGTTTCATTTTTTTCATTTTCTTTCAAAAGTATTTCTAAAACTGTATCATAATTATAAATTTTGAATGTGTTTTCATTTGTACATCTTGTTTTATAATATTTGTAAAACATCTTTTTTTTAAAATTTTAATGATTATTATTTACAGGTTAGTACGATTTTATATGTTAAAACAACTATAAAACAATGTCTTTATGAAATATATATTTTTTATTACAAAATTTTTTACTAGAGAATTCGCAAAGCTTTTTAATGTATTTCTATTATTATTTTATTTACATTTATATAATATGTTTTGACTTACTTTTAACATTTTACTTTACTTTTTTTGTTGCTATTACTTTATTTTGTGTCGCCTGTTTTAAGAAATATTTAAACATTTACTACTTATGAGTTATTTCTGATTTTATATGAAACTCTTTAAAAACAAAAAAAATTAGGAAAATACGATACGAATTCAAAAGGGAGATAAGTATCTAAAAAATTTGCATTTTTAAGTTTAAACTATTCTTAAAAACCCTAAAAATAATTTTATATTTAAAAACATTTTTAAGTTAGTTTTGAAGAATACGCGAGACGACATGTCAGATTTAACAAAATTGTGTATGAAATATATTTAATGTTACAACTTAAATAAAACGGAAAGCTAAAATATATATATATAGACTTATTAATATATTTTCTTAAGATATCCAATAAATAATTATGTCATCTAGGAGAAAGTCACATGTTTTACATTTTTGGAATAAGAAAAGAATAACTTATGTGACTTTCACTTGCACAAGATTTAGTTTATTTTTGTTTTCTATTTTAAAACAATTTTTCTATGTCAAAAGTAAATGTACCAATCATTACATCCATCAACCAGAGAGAAAAAGGGGCGAAAGAGCATCAAAACAGAGTATTCGGAGTTTTCAAAATAACATGTGCTTTTGCCTTTAGAATGTTAGAGGAACGACATTTCCTTATACTTTCTTCTACTCAGGAACATTATCTGCCTTAAAAGATTCCAAAATCGCTTACTTCACGCACCAAAGTGATTTCGAACTTTTGAAAGCAATTGCTCTGCTTTTGTTTTTGTTTCAGGTTCTCCTTATGCTCCGATCTATTCGAGCGTTATTCTGAGACTGCAGGAAGACGGTATCTTGC
Organism: Trichonephila clavipes; assembly: GCA_019973935.1. Lineage (NCBI taxonomy): Eukaryota > Metazoa > Arthropoda > Arachnida > Araneae > Nephilidae > Trichonephila > Trichonephila clavipes. The sequence goes on along the minus strand of BMAU01021178.1, from coordinate 1,107,139 downwards.
ATGCCCTGAAAGAAAGATGGTGGACCCCTGAAGGTGAACGTTGTCCACCGGAAGAGAAAAAAGTGGGAAAAATCACGAATGAACTCAGTCTCGTTAATGTTGGTGGAATTTTTTTGGTGCTGCTGGCTGGAACGGGAAGTGCTTGTGTTTTGGTGGTTATCGAGTTTATTACGAAAAGTAGACATCGCAGAGTAAGTTTTCTGCATAGTTTGCATAAAAAGTATTTGAATTGAATTATCGTATGCCACTAATTATATGTACTTATTTTGTTATTTGAGATATTGTAGTATTGAAAACAGCAATGCACCATTAGAAAAACCGGGAATTGAAACAGAATGATTTTGGTTACAAATTTTGCTACTATTGCCCCAAAACAAAATAACCATAATTGCCTTCCCAATATCAATTATGTATTGGTATAGGGAAACAGACACCCGAATGTACATAAAAGATAAATAGTAGTTATTTTTAAAAATTGCGTAAGTGGTTTTAGGAAAAGTTTTCATTCACGTTCAGTACGACACGTGTAAGCTATTGAGATACTTTTTTATTCTTTGAAATGCAAATGAAAAAAAAATGTCCTAACTTCAAAGTCTAATTCATTTAATGAGGCACGTGTCATTAAATTAGTAGAAAGTATAGGTAAAAATAAAATATTCTAGTGAAGATTACTAAAATGTTCAAATCTGCGTTTAACAAGTTATCATTGAATGATTTTGTTTTTAATAAATAAAATAAATAAATCATGATACTTAAAATAGTCATATTTCAATTTTTGGTGGAATTTTAGTATTTAATTGGATGTGGAAAGCTGGCAGTTATCTACAAGCCAAACAGAATGTAATAAATTCTTTAAAATAACTACAAGACTATACAGTCATACAAAATTATAATAGAAATATATCTTGACAAAATATTTATCTTCTGCTTTTAAAGTATATGATATTGAATAATATGGGAATCAACTTTATTTTCCGAGAAATAATTATAATTATTAATATTTTTTTTTTTTCAACGACAAAAAATTATTTTATTTCTTTGTAAAAAAGTATATATAAATGCTCAAAATTAATTTCTGAAATTTCTTGAATAGCAGCTTTTCGTATATATATATACATTAATAATTATATAAGCATGCATACCATGTAAATCTTGTAGCACTGTAAAAGTGCAACTTATTATTTTAATCAATGCATTACTGTTTTTCCCTAATTTATCGTGTATTTCTTTTATAGAAAAGACGGCGGAGGTAGTGAAAGAAAAACACAACTGAAGAAATGTGTAAGTAAAAATGTAACAATTATTAATATTTAAACTGACATATATATATTTATTACAAACGTAATGATAAAGGAACTCAATATTATGTGTTTATTCTTAGAATAAATGGTCTAAGTTGTAAGTTAATTAAAAGAAAAATGTATTTATGTATATACTGCAAAGTATATGAATTTAAATGTCTTGTAAAATTAAGAATGTGAGAATTAAAAATTATGAAGCGTTAGAATAATACACATCATCTAATGAATTATCCTTCTTTAAGAGTTTTCAGTAACTCAGTTTTATTCATGCGTAATTATTTATGATCTGGAAGTTGAAAAAAAATCTTGAATAGTCAATATTCATTAAAAACATTTCTGAGGCTCATAGCTTGCAGATGTATTGTCTTAAATATTCTTTGATTAAAGACGATGTGTTTTTACATTTACATTATTTTTTTAGATGTTACATTTTCACTTTTATATGATATCCTAAATCAATTATTTTATTATTATTATTGCCAAGAAATTATAGTTATATATTTGACTATACTGAATTAATTTTAAGTTTATTTTTAAATAATTTCTATATATTTAATTTTTCCTTTTATTCCGTAAGTAAGATGAAGGAATATTTATAATAAATTTTTCAAAGAATAAAAAATGATTGCATTTTTTACTAAATGTATTAATTAAAACCAGTATATCTTTCAAAATTTATACTATTAAAAATGAATTACTTCTTGGTTGTAGATTTAATATTTGATGCAACAGTTTAAGCTAAAATACATGAAATACAATGTTTAAAACTTTCCTGCAAACTGTATGAATACATTAAACATATAGTTGACCACATACGCAAATAATGATAATTATTAAAAATTGCGGTTTAAAATAATGACGAGTAGTACAATATAGTATGATCGTTCGTTCACCCTACTAAATATTAAAACTACAATTGTAATATATATTTACTTTGAAAAAAATTGTACATTCTTTCAAAAAAAAATTACAAACAATTATTCATTCGTGTAAATCAATGACTTCAAATTATACGAGGGTCATCCATAGAATAAAGATGCATTATAATTAAACAAACACATTAACCCAGGAAAGGACACTCGAGGCAGAGAGTCATATTGGGTACTCGAAATCTTTAATTCTTGAAAAACTGTTTAGTTGTTACCAATCACTATAATGTATTTGTTCCATATACCCTCTTTGATAGGAAAACAATTTTAATGCATTTAGAGTGACTCAGTTCCACACGCGACTCCGTTTGTTCCAAAATATTTTCTTCCAACGAGTTACATTTTCCCCTGAGAAGACTCAGAGGTTTTGATAGCTATGTTGTACGACTCATTATGGTTTATAATTGTAATGAGTATATATATATATAATGAGCATTCTATATATATATATATATATATATATATATATATATATATATATATATATATATATATATATATATATATATATATATATATATATATATATAATAGAAATGGACATCTGCGATCGCACTTGGATGAAATTGAAACATATCAAGCAAGTAAGGAACTGATGAAGTAATGGGCATTAATCATGCTAGCGAAAGAAAATTTGAGAAAAGTGATGACCTTAAAACATTTTAATTGAAAGGAAAATTTTCAAATGCTACCTAAAAAACTCTACCAAGAAAGCTATAGTCACAAGTATACCGCAAGACATAATGCACCCTGTCAAAAACACACAAGCAAGAAAAAGTTCAACATGTCATTTCTTGATCACCAAAGAATAGTAAAACTACAATTACTTGAGCGAAATATGACTGCTTTACCTGAAATTATAATTCCAGTAACGTTAGCGAAAAATGTCTGTGATATGTGTCCTTTATTAAAATAACGCGCATCTGAAATATTTTACTGAAATTTGATTCGATTTTTTCACAAAATATCAAAGAAAAATTTAAAATTTAGCAAGTATTTTTTGCTGTACTAAATTTTTCGCAGAGATTACTGTTTTTAACGCGTACAGTAAAAATATTTATATATAAAGGAAATGCGTGACTCCTTCACCCCGCGCGTTCTTTAACGTCGTATGGTGCACGTCTTCTTCCAGGTTAATAGATAAAATGGTTATAGAAAATGGGGAGGCTTCCATCACGCCTTCAGATATTAAATTTCTACGCTTGAAAATTCGCCGTATTTGTTCACGAACTTCTGAATTCCCATGCTATACTGCTCTATCGCCAGTTAATTATGTATGTTGTTCACACAATTCAAATAGGATACTGATAGTCAGAAAATTCCTAGTAGCAATATTTCTGTCTTTATCCTAACCCGAGAAAAAATATTGCTTGTTAGGAAACAGAGGGTTCTAGTTTCTCGAAAGTAAACGTTTTAGAATAGATGAAAAGGTGAAGAAGGCTATGATTACCTGGTATAGAGCATTGGTGGCAAAGTAGTGTAATATGTGAATTCTTAGGCAAATGAACAAATACAAATAATGTTTGATTTAAAAAATGATTATGAACACAGAAGTGAAAGTGAAAGAAACTTTGTCTTTTTTTTAAAAAACTTTTTATTACTAAACGGTCTTTATTTCCCTGATGACTCACGCAGATTGTTTTACTAATTCAGTTATCAGTCTATGATGATAACGATACGTTTATTATAACATAAACTAAACGGTATAGCAGCCCATGGCGGAATAAGGCATATAGTGCCAATCTCAGTTTTCGTAATACTGGGCATTTAGGTGCACTAGGAGATTTTCTGGTCAGATGATGAGTCTGAGACGAAATCTTTCAGTGTTTAGTTCTCAGAAAATCTTGATACTCATTTATAGAACAAATAAAAGAAAAAAGACTGAGTCGACCTTACTCTGCGCGGAGATTAAAACCTGTGGCGTGTGGAAGCCCAATACGCTACCACATGCGTACATTATAGAGGCTTAAAAATTCAGTAATAAAGAAATTTGGATGTTCTAAGACAGGTCAGCTGAATTTTTAATTAAGTAAACATGCTTGTACTATAAATTATATATATTGTTTAGCGCTTCCAATCTAAAATTTAAAAAAAAATCATAATGATTACCATTGTTTATTAATTCCCCAAATTTTCACTTTTGTATTCCAAAAACTAATAAAAGTGGATTTTATTAGATTTTCAAAGGTATAATTTGTATATTTTTTAGAAATAAGATACCAGTTTATAGGTATCACTGAGCTCAAGCATTGGTTCCAGAACTGACCAGCTGGCACCGATCAAACCACAACCAAAGACAGAATGTCACGTTACTTCCAAAGTTGATATATTTTTATCACATTATCGATGTCAAGAGGAAGTGGATGCTACAAGAGTTCCTTTCAGATATGAAGATGGACATTTTGCACATATTGACTAAGAATTGTCGTAAATCAGGATCACATCATTGGATTTATGACATAAATAAAATTCATCTTTTATCGATTAAAGATATATCTATTTCTAAACGTTTAGCAATTAAATGAATGTATATTCAGATGTATTAATTTATGTGTATGTTTAAAATAAATGTAATTTACGTGTGGATCAAATGCAGAGAAAGTATCTACAATAAACTATTGTGGATGCATGTTTAAGTTAAATTTATCTATATAAATGTGTATGTATTTTTGCAATTCGATGCTATTCAAATTCAAAACGGGAGTTCCTATGATTTTGTAAGAAGTAATTGTTTACATGAAAAGAAACTGCATCTTATGTCGTAGAAATGATCTTCATGAACATTAAATAGAGAAGCAGGATCGTATTCATAATTACATTATAAATGTTTCGATTAAAGAACATCTTTATTAATTAAAAGATAAAGTGTATTTATACCAGCAATGTAATTTATTATTTCCCTTTATCGTAGTAAGATATTATTAAAACAACACAAAAATCATGCATACACATCATACTAAGAAAGATGACATCATAGTATAAAATTGATCGAAAACTAAATCACTGATAGAAAAAAAATAACTATAATAACGAATAGCTCTAAAAGAAGCTGTAAAACATGGACTTTAATACTATGTTTAAAAAATATTCTTTAATTCAACTGTGCCGTACTTTATTCTCCCAAAATACGGTACTTATTCAGGCAATTATGAATTTGACTAACGTTAATCCTAATCAAGAAATATGAATAACAGTTAACAAAAAATATTGGTGGGCTAAAACATTCTTATTAATATCATCAAATATAAGGTAAGGTAAGTATAATTTCCTTTCAAATACATACAAAATAAAAAACACATGTAAAAGTTTAATCTCTTTTTTAAAATGACGAAAATATTTTCATGGTGTATAAATTGATTCTGTTTTATTTTTTTAATGAAACATCACTTTTTCATAACTGCTTTTATATGTTTAATGGTAATTGTTACTGATTGGCTTATTTTGATAAAATATGTACGTAAAAAGTTCTCGAAATATATTCGATGCATAATTTGCATAAATAATTCTACGAATTATTTGGAGAATATCTTGTACTTCGAACCCCTCTGTTTCGAAATCATTCATTTTTTAAGGCTGTACTAAAACTGTACTAAAATTGTCCACGTAACACTCAAATTATTTTTAATAGAAATTTATGTTATTTAACATTAAGGAAGGTATTATTTAATATATATTATATGATAATAGAAACCTGTGCATGCAAACAAGAAACTCTTGGTTTTTATATCTTGAGAGCATATGATTATTTAAAGTTTTAAATTAAAAAAAATGTAATTAGAATTCACATACACAGAATATAAATCACAAAATAAATAATGAACATTTATGTCTGATGAATAAAAATTATCCGTGCCTGACAATTTCAATACAATAAAATAAAATTTATAAATTTAAAACCAATTTTTAAATGCATTATATTGGACATATTAAACATTATATTTCTTTAAAATGCTTTATGTTCATTTAACTTAAAGAAATATAAACTTAACACGTTACCTACAATTTAAAAGAAAAAGAAGGATACATAAAGTCGTGTTGATAAAAAGATAAAATATTCATTAAACCTTAAATTTATTTGCAACACATCATTGATGTTTTAATTTTGAATGCAATTTATATGAATGTGTGGGCAAACAACCTTTGCACTGTTATTATCAAAAATATTCTTGTGGCCTTATATTTTCCAACATATTTTCATTTAAAGTATTTTCTAGAATATCATTCGGTCTTGTTATTTTGTTTGTATTTTTATTTTGAGGGGTGTTGAGAGTCGATATATCTAAGCTGAAAATATATGCCTTATATTATTTCTCAATTGCTGATTATTTAATGTTAATTTTACCAGAGAAAGCAATTAAAATTTTTTGATTAAGTGAATGTTTTTATATTTGACTAACTTAAATAATTTTTGCAACTTTATAATAATGACGATTTATTCTGATGCAGGTTAAATAGATGTAATGTAATTTAATCACATCCATTATCAACAGATTTATTTATATTTATTTTGAGTATAAAAGCATTTTATACAAATAATGTTTTCGTGAGTGAGCCTTATTTAAGTGAATGATAACAGTCTTAAGAGCAATACGTATTAATGTTTTCCTGTTACACTTTTTCTTTATTTATGCATTTTTTTAAAATAAGTTTATTATTTATTGAATCAAATCAAGATTTATTTATTGATTTATTTTTTAATCCACAGCTTTTTTCAAAACGTACATAAGTACATATCGAATAGTCGTCTACTAAATACATGAATGAATCCATTCTTATTAAGGTCCGACAAAAAATAAACTCGTCATAATTGAACTAGATCATATCAACCGTCTGTGAATAGCTCCATTGGGTAGAATAAAAATTCAACCTGAGTAATGAAATAATCCGAAAAAAAACAAGTTAATTAATGCTTTTTTTCACTAAACACAGAAAATTAGTGGATTTTTTTTCTTTTACAATTATATGTTTGGATGTATTAAAAGCAAATGTGAAAAAAAATTATGCTGCAAATGTAAAATTATTTTGTTTCTCTGCATTTTCTTTTTGTGTGGCACTCGCATTCATTTCTTTCTCCTTTTTTTTCTTTTTTTTCTTATGGTTATATAATTTTCTCCTACTTAGCATGTATAATTGGTTCAACAAATATATGTTTACATTGGTAATTTTAATATCTCTATATATATATATATATATATATATATATTCCCTCATTTTTTCAATGATTTTTTTGGAAACAAATATAATCAGAATCATTAATAAGATCTTGAAAGTCCTTATTTATAGGAGATTTCAGTAACACTGAGGATTAATAGTGTTACTTTAGTTATGTGTATAAAAAGTTATTGGTAAAATTATTAAAATTTTAAACTTTAAAAAAGTAACGTAGGCGAAACAAAGTTTTATAATTTTTGTTGTTGCATCAGTACTGAAGTGTTGTAAAGTCTAATTGAATTTCAAATTTACTAACATAGTTAATTACAGATTTACCAAAAAAGTGAATAAAATTTTTCATTTTTATATATATTATATTCTTTCTACACCACTTCTTAATATATGAGCTCAGAAGATACAGAGAAAATTTTTATTATTACCATTATGGGTGCAAAACAGTTTTTAAATAAGAATCATGTCATTTCTAAAAATTATGCTGAATGTAAATGGTTGAAGAAAATATGTAAAAACTTACTGAACTTATAATTAGTAAGTAGTTATATGCAGTTGATTTTGCAGAAGTTTCAATGTTTTGGTGAAACTTCACACATGGAGAATTGATAGGAAATGTGTATATTTTCTTCCAAAAATTTCTTAAAAATTCTGTTGAATATAAATATTTTATCAACTCAACATAAAATATGGGTAAATATGAAAGAAAATTTTAAAATAAGTCTTAAAAATTATACAAAAGCTCAAGTAAAATAAATTTGAATTATAAAATAACTAAATCACACACTCACACACATATATTTTATAAAATCACATTTATCTGAAATGTATTTGTGTTAAACCTTATTATATCATAAGAAGATATAGCTTAGAGCAAATTTGCACTATATAAAGATAATGTGTTACATAAGTTTTATCGCATTTAGTAAACATATTATGGGAATTATCTAATTTCAATGTTTAATGTTATTCTGCAATTTACAGAATTAAAAAATACTCAAAGCATATTTAAAAATAAATTTGAATTGCCCGAGGTTTAATGAAGTAAAATAAATAATAACAACACTAAAATTAATTATCACATTAAAAAAAGTTATGACTCCCTTACATAATGTTTATATAATCAGAATAGTTATTCTATATTTACAGCTATTACTTAAATGTATTAAATCTATCATAAGCATTTAGTTAATAAGAATAATACTGATTTCTTGGGGAACAAAATTAAGAATTTTTGATCTACACAAATGCAGATTCTTTTCATTGTATGATTATAACTATAGCATTTTTTTCTCGTAATGGAAAACAAGGTAGTTAACATATTGGGGAAAAAAAACTTGTGACTGTGCGTGGGTGCAAATGCACCTTACTTTAAAACATTTTTGGAGTTGTAGTTCTTATGTGACTTCATGTGTGTACCTCTAGCTCCTTTATATCACTATTGTATGTCTTACATGTGACAAAAATTATATAAATATATACTGTGTAATCCCACCATGTGATACATGGCGTCAATATTTAATAAATATTTTTTCTTCTAAATGTGCCTTCCAGCCGAAGGATTTGTATAAACATTACCCTTAATAAGCAAATTTAGTTGTTGCAGACATAAATGGAATTCATCATAATATAATGGGTTTCTATAAAAAAAAGTTCAAAGTTAAAAATCCTCAATGAATGACATCTTCCATGTAACAATATTATAATCAGTGCAAGAAAATAACGATACGATCTAAAAAAGAAATAATCTGTAAACTATTCCAAAAGTGGCCTGAAGATGTGGGTGCTTTGAAAAAATAATAAAATGATCCATAATTATATAAATAAATGCATCGCCTGTTTGAAACATTTTGGTAATAAGCCAAAGTTTTCAAGAATTTAAATACTCCAGTAAAATAATGCGTCAATTTTTGTGTAATTTCGATTACAGAACCTATCGTTGATTATTAAGATACACTTATAATTTAATGAATATGCTATATGGGCTCTTGAAAATGACTGAAAAAACTTCAAAAAGAACCCTACTAAATTGTTCTGGAAATTAATAAAAAAAAGTCAGGATAACAAATGCAAGCATTTAAAAAAATCACTATTAAACAAATTTTAACATCTTAACTGATTTAGGAAATATTATTAAATCTCACATTTTTGATGTTTAATTTTTAAACAACTCCTTAAGTACATGTATAGGTTCTGTTTGAAATTTAAAAAAAAAGCAAATTTTGCACCAAAAACAGCACCAATTTTTATAGAGAAAGTGTTTTATTGTATTAATTCATTTGAATTTACAAAGTATTTTTACTCAATTACGAAAACATGAATAAAAAAGCATTTATTATTTTAAATATTATTTTATATATTTTCATTCGTCCAATTCTACAAATAAGTTTGTCGTGATACACTTTAATATAGATTAAATTTAAAATTCAACAAACATGAAAGAACACAATAGAAATACCAACTAAGAATAAGAAATACATCAAGAGATTGGTCTCTCTCTATTCATTTAAACCATACCATTTAATTAATAAGTTATTTTTCTATTTCAGTATAATTTCTTATTATATCTTGTTCAAAGTGCGCTACATAATTACGGATCCAAAAATATATAGTTTTAACTATCGAATTTAATAAATGATATAACATATATTTAAAATCATTTGTCTGTGGCATAAGAGTTCAATAAAAATAAAATATTAAATGTTAAATAATAACGAAATATTTGCTTATTATATTTTTTATGAAATTTTATTTATTTCGCAATTGCAATGAATTAGTTATTTTTATTTTATATATATATATATTGATTAAATACTCCAAAAATAAAGTCTTGATAAGATTAAATGTTCCGAAAGTGTTGACTGTGAGGCAAAATTTATTATATTTTGTTTATTTATTTATTTATTTTGAATTTTAAGGATTTGTTAAGTTATGTTTAGAATGCTAAAAATTATATTTTACACGTAAAATGTACTTATTGGTTAAAACCATGCTATGCACTTTTTTATTTAATATTTTTTTATTAAAATTAAAAATGTTAAATTTGAAACTAGAGTTCCAGCTTATATTTTTAAAAATTCACATTAATTGATAATTATCAACACTTGACCTTCTGCTACATGCAACAAACGAGTAGTATGCCTTGTAAACGTATATATTCACATATATATCAAGTATATAAAAATAAATATTATTTGTTATATGAAAGAAATATTCATTTCTGTATATATATATATTATGGTATGGTTAACTTCTTTATTTTAACCAGTTTTCTGTATAGAAGCAAAAGTTAAAAACATATAAATATATATATTTCATGATTGTATCTATATGATGTTTGATGTTACTCAGAAAGATGAATGTTTTTTTTTTTTTCTTATTATTAATTCCTTTCAGAATTTATCTATATTATTCTATATATTTGCGTTTATATTTATTTTATGTTTATTTTTACTCCTGTTAACATTTTGTTTTAAGATATGTAAATACTTGTTTACGAATGTTGTATAATTATTACACATTATATATGTATTTATGATATGTAAATATAAATATAATATGTTTCATTATGTTCAACAATATTTTTAATTTTTGCAACATGTTCTATAATGATTTATATCTTATTATTACGCGAAGCAATACATCAATTATATCAAATCAGTGTTTCTGTGTTTTTAGAAGTAGTGTATGTTGAACTGCACCTAATAATGTCCTCCGATATAAACTTAATTTTTGAATTTTCTTCCATATTGACCACGCGAAGATATGCTGGCTGTACAAACGAGCAAATTACATTTTAATAAAATTATATAGATGTTTTTATAAGTAAAAAAAAAAAAACTTTTGTAAAGATATCTGTTAAGTGTGGTATCATATGTATAAATGTAACTAACAAAAATAAAGATGTTTTAACGTTGTCTTCCTTATTGTCATTTTGTAACCAACATAATTTATATGAAATATGAATCTACATAGGACCTTAATGTATTGTGTGTCATGAAATTATTTGTAACGTGGTTTTGTAACTCAAAGCGCAATAGTATATAACCGAACGAGCATTTAGAAAATTCCCTGATCAAAAATCTTATTTTTTTGGAATAGTTTAAAGCCCTCGTTTCATTAAATAATATGTATACAACTGTATCACTTAATCTGGGAGATAAATAGAATTTAAGAATGAATATAAAAGTTTTTAATATAAGAAATATTTTGTTAGTAAAAATTAATTTATTTACATATACTTATTATTATTATTAACATAAACACACTCATAAATTCAGGCGATATAAAAAGACTAAAAATATTTTAAAGTTTTTTAATTTGTTTAATGTGATTTACTAATGTTTAATTTATTCACAGGTTCACAGGATTATATATTTTAATGATTTACATTATTAATGTTATTTTTGTGCAATTATCATGCACAAAAACATTTAAGATCTTCAACTTTATTTTACTCTTTTATTACATCATTGTTCAAAATAGTAATTATTTACTGCTTACAACTTATTAACAACTAATTCTAAATTCTCAAGTAAATCTTATCGGCAATTAGTTGTAATTTTCCTTTTTAACCAAAACATTCTTAATTTTTAAATCATATGAAACAAAGTAATTATCTCATCTAATGTTCCATTGCGGCTGTTTTTTTATATACGTATATCATATTATTTTTCTAACATTTCATTTAGTATTATTGACATAAAATTTTGCTATGTTATATGTATATATATATATATATATATATATATATATATATATATATATATATATATATATATATTTCAATATATAAAAATAATCACAATTATCAATTGAAAAATTGAAATATATGAATCTTATAATACTAAAACACTTCAAAATATCAATGGTGAATATAAAAGATAATATTCCTTCGTTTTCAAACAAAATTAAGAAAAATTATAAAATAAAATGAAAATTTATAAAATATCCAAGTGCAATCTCGGACTTAGGACCGATAAGTGGGGTTAAACTAGTTTGATGGCGCCAACCTTCCCCCTATTGCAACTTGGTAAGTTAATTGGAAAACATCCAAATTTCAAATAAAATTAAAAATTAAAAAGTTAAAATTAAACCATTATATGTTAAATTAAAAAGTTAAAATTAAACCATTATACTTTAAAAATAAAACTATTCGCCATCGCATTCTGAAATATATTACAATATTAAAATATTAAAATTTAAAAACAATTTAGTGCATAATATAAGTTAACCATCAAACGCCCAAGATGATGCACCCATCTTTAAAATAGTTGTATAGGTAGAAAAAATAAATATTTGTGAGATCCGAAAGTTCAAATTAAAAAATATCTAAAATAAAAAAGTTCAAGCTAAAAAATCCGAAAGTTCAAGCTAAAAAATCCGAAAGTTCAAGCTAAAAAATCCGAAAGTTCAAGCTAAAAAATCTGAAAGTTCAAGCTAAAAAATCCGAAAGTTCAAACTAAAAAATCCGAAAGTACAAACTAAAAATTGTATATAAACTAAAAATTATATATATATATATATATATATATATATATATATATATATATATATATATATATATATATATATATATATATATATATATGTGTGTATGTGTGTGTGTATATAACTTTGCTAAAAAGAATATATTGCAACTTTTCAAGGAAAATCTTATGTTCCATACAAAATAATAAACATTTTTTTCATGTCCATTAATCACATTTATACATACAAAGTACATATCATTTAACAAACCAATCAATGCTAGGTTTAAATCACTTAAACTGTTTTAGAAATGTCTAAATCTATTGCTTTCTAAGGGTAATAGTCCTGCGAACAACTAACACTTTGCTATCACAATGCATTCATAAATGATGACTTCCAGCTTATGCAGATGAATTTGAATTTGTCATGACCTTATTCCCACACAATTTACCCCTTTCTCGTTCCCTAGTTAACAGGTCATATGTATTGCTTTGAATGCTGCTTTAAGACAATTCATACATCCGATTTCTTTGCAGATATCGTAAAATTCATTCTCTGGAATGTTTTATGATTTTTTCTACTGTTATATAAACATCGCTATTTATATTCATGGTACCTGAAAGGGTAAAAATAGTATCCCCTTTCAGTTAATTATTCAATCAAGAGCTACTTTTTGCAGCACGTGTTATATCGTATACCAAAATTATGTTCAAACTCAGGAATATCCATTACTTATGAAGTTTTCACGTACATTGTACTTGGACTTATATATATAGATTGGTAAATCGGCATGATTGAGAGTCATTTAGTTAATAATCATAACTACGGCTTATTTTGGTTGTTTATATTGAAACTATCTTAGAAAAATGATGCTTGAAATTATATTTTGTTTATGTCTCATTTTTAGAAAAGCTTGGGATTAGAATTATTCACCACTGTTGGGGGCCAATTTTTAAAAGTATTTATCTTATAAAACGGTAGAAAGTGCGATATATATGTATTTAAAAATAGTATCAGGTTTACAAAACTGAGAAACTTTTTTTTTCTTTTGTCTCTGAATAGTTTCGAGAACAACACACATGTATGTATTTTTTATAAAAAAATGCTTCTAACAAATTGCTAAATATTTAGATTAGACATCTTGATTTCCCCCTTGATGAAGCAAAAATACATTTTTTGTGAAGAATTTTGAAATTGTATATGTACTACTCAATGCAACTTTATGTTTGTGACACACATGTATACATGGCTTAAAGCAATTTACCTAATTAAAATATTCTGAGACGTAATAACAATGAGAAATAAGAATAGCAACCATCGATATGTTTTTATTTAATATGCAGTTGCATAAGTGCAATTTCTTACATAATAACTCTTCAAGTTACTAAAATCACAAACTTTAAACAACTTTTTTTTCCAAATTTTTCCTCACACTTTTTAAAGAGAACAAGTGTTATCAAGATAAAATTTGGTGTATAAAAATAAATATATATGTATATAAAAGTCCTAACAAACTGCAAGTTTTTTTTTATTGTATACAATCTATATATACTTTTTCCGCTTCGAAATACATCAATAACATAAATAAGTATTAAACCCATTTTTATTTCTTACATAAATCATTGGTATAGAAAAAATATGCGAAATGTGTTAAAATGGAAAGCTTTATAAGAAATCACTACGAGACATAAAAGAAAAAAAAACCCTTCAAAATGTGTGTTTATAATTCGCTGTTTTCTACTCATTAAGTCAGTCAATAAGTATATAAAATTGTGACGTAAAGACGTTCTATATGAGCTTAAAATTTGAGAAAAGTTTTCAAACTACAATTGAAGAAAAAATAAGCACGTAGTAGAGTATACATATAAGACGCAAAAAATTTAATATTCTGCAGTTTTTGTAGTTTAAATCAGAATTTCCTGCTAATCAACTATAAAAAGCCAAGGCTGAGTTGTAACTTTTAAACGATACTTTTAATTTTATTAAATAATGACTTTCCACTTATCACACACACACACACCAATAAACAATCAATGACCCTAAAAGTTATAACTATATATTGTTGTGTTTAACGGATCTTATAGTAAGTGATACAATTTTTCCGATCTACAATGGTCGCATGACACCGTCCATATAAAATTATTCAGGAATTCTTGAGATAAGAGTTACCATTCTTCACGGATAATTTGTTTCAATCACCCGGCATTCTCCTTAAGACAGGATTTTTCATTTGAGGGTTTCCACAAAGCCGTCCAGACAGGTTAGAGATTATTTAAACTGATGTAGCATGCACACAGAACAATTTACTCTAACCATACCATCACTTCTAGAAACTCCTAAATAGTAAGGTCCCTGGAATGCTATCCAAAAAACAATGTCTGAACCGATGGCACAATGAATTAGACTCAAATGTGAGAGGGTATTTTTACAGCAATAACCATATCCAGCGTCTATAATCTGCAGAGCTTCATTCAATTGTTCACGTAATGCCTCTCCACACAAGCATTACTTGACCACTACAAAAAAAAATTTCTAGTGTAAGTGGGATTAAATATTTTTCATCTGTGTCTCATTTTCAATTAGTCAGTGCTGAGAATCTTATCACTAAATCCACTTTTGGATCTTGTGAGATGTCCAGTCTGAGCTTTTTCACAGAACTGTAAATGGTACCACTGATGGTCTGCTTTTAATGGTATGCAGCGCTAAGGATGATGAGCAAAATGATGACATTTAAGAAGTTATCTGATCCCAGTAAATCCTGAAACATGCCCTCCATTTATCGTCCGTAGGGGTTGAGCATTTTTGCACGCTGTTTGCTCTCAGTCATCCAGGTTTAACCAGTCGTTGTTTTTCTTGATGGACCACCACCAAACTTTCTTACAGATGTACATGTCATTTTTGAAGATATTCAAACTGTTAAATTACACGTTTGTCGATTCCAAAATCTAGTATGATATTCCTCCAACTACATACTTATTCAAATTTGACTATCATTATATGACCCTTAAAGACATCGTGATAGTTCCTTTGAACCATTATGAAAGTATTATTTATTATACATGTAAATGTGTGTGAGTGCGTTTGTGAGCATGTGGCTTCACACATTTACATATATTTATAAATACAAAACACTATATGAACATTATTAAGAAATTATCCATCATTTTATTTGATGAAAAGATCTAATTACAAATGAAACATTTATTCTATAAGAAGAATTATAAATGCATACTAATTTAAAAACTGTTATTGACGTGTAACATCTTTTCTCTCGCTTGCTGGATATTTTTGGAGTGATTTCATGAAAAGGATCGGATGCGTGTAACAAGAAGTGACGTAAGCGTGCGCTATTTGATTTAACCAATGAGAGCACGTGGTGGTGTACATCACATCGGGTACAGCTCTAGTACCCATCAAGCACTCTAGCGCTTGACTCTAAATTCACAATCGGTCTGTAAAATGTACCCCTTAATTGCAATAATATATATATCAGAGCAAATACAAAAATTGCTTTTCTACGCACTTATCCTAAGATCAGTTTTAAACACTATGCCGCGCCAATCTGAGCACATGCAGCTAAAATTCATATTAATCAATCTGAAGTTTCTAAAAGCATCAATCTCTGACAAATATTAAAAGCTCGATGGTTCATAAGGAATAAAGGCATCAGATCCGCGAGCGAAATGATGTGTCTATCAGACTAACTTATTTAAAAAAAATAATAACTGTGATAATACTTCGATCTTGAATATTAAAAAAATATATTCCTGGTCCCCTAATTTTGACACAGACCCAATAATATTCTTTCTTGGGTCATATCTTCAATTGTTGTCGTGTGTTTAGTACTGAGATACATACGAAAGATAGATGAAGAGAAACATATAACACAACCACAGAATAATAGATATTTTATTACAAACGATGATCCGAGCATATAACAAGAAGAGGTGAGCTGCTTTTCTTTTCGAGACGGGAATCAATTTCAGGCGAAAGACCGACTTCTTTTCCGAGGAAGATACAACCAAGTCTTACTCGGGATTCGACCCCGAACCCACTCGGTTACAAACCGAGGGATATAGCCACCATACTGGCTGGGCGACTCTTTCTTCAATTAAAATTCTTAATTAAATTCATTGAACTTTTCTCATCCAACTTAAAAGCTTACTTTAACTCCTTCCCCGAGCCTTCGTCGCCTAATGGTTATAGTAGCTGATCTGAAATGAATCGCCCCAGGTTCGATTCCCAGGTACTCGTTACTTTCAAAATTACTGTAAATCACTTTAGTTTTCCCTGGAAAATTATTTACCCAGATCAAATTTAGATTTACACGTTCTTTTCTATTTTTTCGAAATGTATTTTACTTTTATTAGCTTCTAAAAATGCTGTTTTTCTGAATTAATCCATTCGATGTTTCTCTCATTTCTACAACGACTGAGTTCTAAGTTGAATTCCCATTGGTCAGGCCTCACCTCGCCAACCCACTGATCGAAATTTAATTCATTCACAGTGCTTGCACCATATTTGAAGATAATTTTCTAGCACTTAAAGTATTTGAGTAGATTTAAATTTATTTTTATTACTCTCATATAAGTATATTTTACTTTTTTAAGTATTTTTTTATTAGCAAAGGACAAGAGTGTGGATTCGTCACATTCACTCAAAATCCTAAATATAAGAGGTTATAGCTTGGAAAAACGAGATACTATTTTCATCCACCCAAAGATACTCTAAATCCACTTCGCACATACCAGCAAGTCTTAGACTTCACCCAGGATAAACTGTGATCCTTACGCTGAATTGTCAAAGGGTTCACCAAACAGATTTCCACGACGTTATTTCATAAAAATGTTATCTACTCATGTTGTCAGAGACTTGGTTAGATAGCGACGAACGTGTTTGGATACCTAACTTCGATTGCTGCGTACAGTTTAAACGACCGGGCCGCAGAGCAGCTGATGTTGCGATCTATCGGAAACTGAAAAACTCACATGTTACGACTCCTCATATGAACATTACTTATCGTCAAACAAGTGGACTGGGTATTAATAGTCACTATATTGGGGGACATAAGTGCGGCCTAATGCTTATTTGAAAACGTACAAACAGTGATTTTGGTGATCGCATACATTACTTGAAATCAAAGGGTACAAAAAATTAAAGATATCCTGCATTTCGTACTTTTACCATATACCGAAGGTGGTTCTGTTCTTTTACAGAAAACTATCACTCGCTTTCCATGATTTTGAGGGGTGATTTTAATTTCAGTTTGCCAAAATCTGAGCCACTCATAGCTTTTTTGAATGATAAATTCAAGCTCAAAATGAACACAAATCAAATTGTTTCGCCAGCTAACGGTGGTAATGCTATTAACACTGTTTTTAAACGGTTTTTATTTACTTAGAAATAACAAGTATGTGAGTCATATTTTAGTTATCATAAGTCTATTGTATCCTCTCTTCCTCAAATTGATCAAGAATAATTATTTTTGATAAAAAAAATCGCATTACTTTTTGTGTTAATTAAATAAAATTTTCATTAAAGTTATAATTATTCGATATAAAATTATTTCCAATCATACCCAATTCATTTTTTCAGGTTATAAGTTACTACTGCGTATTTACTAAGTAACATGTCAGATGTTACACATCATATACGACTACTGTAAAGCTCGTTTCTAATTTTTTTTTACGGATGCTTTTTGTGCTTTTACAAAAAGCATCCTATTATTTATTTGTATACTTAATATGATTAAACGCAAAAAAAACCTCTTCGTAATCATTGATTTTGTTGCTATTTATTTATCTTTGTTACTAATAATGCCACAATATTCTTCATTGATAAAAACTGTATATGTAGTTATTATGATTTGTTAACTAGTTATATGAATGTTACTAAAATTGCTGAGCACGTGGTTGAACAATATTTTTAGAAGTTAAATTATAACGGATAATATGGATTTATCAGTTTGGTTTCACTCTGTTAAATATTTGATTCACTAAACCTTTGGAAACTAAAGCTTTCATGTAATCTGAGTGAGAAAAGTTAACTTTAAATTCAGATATCATCCTTGTCACTTATCCATTGTTCGAAGTTTCCATGTCTGTCGACAGTATCTCTATTTTTGCTTCGAATACAATGATAGTAATCAATAAATCACCACTTCTTGAATATGTTAAAATAAGGAAATTATTTATTTTAATTCATACATGGAAAGAATACACATACACATTATTTAACTAATTTTTATTTAAAGAAAGCTAATGTTGGTTACTAAGAATTATTTCTGATATTTTGGTATTCATTTATAAAGTTTATACTGTTTTTTTTCTTCAATTTAAAAAAAATAACTTAAAAGGAAAGGGTCAAATTAAAATATGGATATATTTAAATGACATTTTATAATTATCTAAATTAATTCAAAATATTTTATTCCTTTATTTGAACTAAAATATATTTGATTTATCATAAAGTCGATACATCTCACTTAACCAACTTTGAGAAAATTCTCCTACGAACATTCTCTTATAGATTTCCTTCCCCAAACAATCAAGCCTATATTGAATACGTAGCAAAACCAAACATGAGCATAAATTCGGTTAAACTACTTATCTTACGAATTCTCCTTCAGAAAGCAATTCTATCAACTATTCAATTCCATGGTTAAGTATATTCTATTGGAAAACCAGATAAGGTTATATATTGCGTATTGAATCTGAATCTCTAGAAGTATATTCAATAGTTTTAGATTATGTTCTTAGGAGAGATGTCGCTTGAATGGTACTAGGGCAATATAGTCTGATTAAATGATCGAAAAATGCCTTTTAGAAGTTGAAATGCTTGTGCTTATATGGGTATATATGTACTCTTAAAATAATTTTTGAGGATTTGTTTCTATGGAAGATTTATTCATGCACTGTTATAGACAACTGTAAAAACTGCTTTCTAAAAAATATAATTTAAATTGAGCACATTAAAGAAGAGATATGCACAAGCAGCACTAATGAATGTAAATAAATAAGCTCACAAAAAAGAAAGGAATATTAAAGTTAATGCAAATAAATTTAATTTGACAATGACAGCGCCCTTATATATCATTAAAGAGTTAAAAATACTTGTTTTAAAATAATTTTCTTTTTACAATGTATGCTAGTTAATCATCGGAAATTTGACAAAATGTTCTGCATTTAAACTTAATAAAAGATAGCTTTTGGAAAAAAAATAGTATTTTTATTAGAACCATATTATTTGAAAATAATATGCATTTAGGTTTTTTTTTTAATTTTCATGTATAGTAAAAATATATCCCTACTTAAATTTAATCTTCAATATTAAACATTTTACAAATAATTTCAATTCAGATTGAAATTCATGTTAACTTTGAATAAATGTGTCCGAGTTTTTCAAATGGTATGCAATAAGCCTGATATTATTTATACTGTTTATAATATGACCACTAATTAATGTGAAATTCATTATTATTCCTAAACTCATTCCCTGTTTTATTCAAAAAATGAACCATTTTTTAAAATTATTTTTCATTATTTTTGTAGCTTTTTGCATCACTCTGCTACACTATATGATTGAGTTATTTGCGAAGCTTAGACCATACTCGGGCGTTAGACGGAATTTTTAGATTAAAGAAATTGAAAAGGTGAACGTAATAAAATTCATCAAAACATTCAAAAATATGCTTAAGGTAATGAATAGGTAATTATCACATTATGCAGTAATTGCTGCATTTCAAGAGTAGCTAACAACTATATATAAAGAATTGCACTGACAGCTATCTGGCCTCAAAACTAATTTTATAGATATTGGTTCGGTTTCTTTGGAATAAGTTTTATTATCTAGAAACCACGTTTCAGGGTTCATTGACCTATCTTGCTACACTCACTTAGGATTGGTTTGATTCTAATTCCCAAACATAGTATCTCTATCGTGATCAATCCTTCAAAAAGTTTGTCTATTTTCAAAGTTTTTAAAACTAATCGTTACGACTTCAGCAACACTAGCAATGATAAAAAAAGGGATTAGCATTTCAAGTACATTTCTAATTAGGGTACTTAACACATAAAATATAGGAACTTAATTTATTTTGATTCCATAGAAAAACTTATTTTCCTCGATGCTCTTTTTTTAAAATAAGTTTTGAAACAATGTTTCAATAACTGTCTAAAATATGTTTGTTTCTTAACTTCTGTTTGCCATTGTATTAATTTTTTATATGTATGCTAATTTTTATAACTTTTTGTTTATTCTGCCGTACAAATTTAACATCATGTAAAATGAAGCTTATAGATTTAAGGATGTTAACGTCTAAATTACTTTTTTTTCCAGATGAAACGAATCTAGGGGTTTTCATTGCATTACAATGTAATAGCAAGCAGGAAAAATGATAGTCAAGTGTAAAAAATAATATACAGATCATTCATTAATCTATCGATCATAATATTGTTTTAAGAAATAGCCCCATATTCCCTTAAAATAGTAAAATATGACTTCCTTCAAATATCAAATAAAATCACATATTTAAGAATTAAACATTCATACAGGTTAAAAAAATGCACCTAATTCCATTACGAAAATTAACACTTCGTATTCAATAAATTAATGATGTAATTTTTTCTAACAAGATGAAATATTCAGAAAAAAGTGTACCAAAAGTGTGCCAAGTGTGAAAGAAGTAATCAAAATACTATAAAGAAGAGGATGTAGGATAACATATTACACAATTAGAATAAGAAATGGGAATTTTGGCACCAATTGGAGAATAATGAGAGAAAAAAAGCACCTTTTACTAAGACTTTTAAGGAGAGCAAAGTCTATAAACATTTAAGACAAACCATTAGCATAACTTTATGATTGAAAACAGGCAATGGTTGGTCATTAAATTGCATGTAATTTTATTTAACTGTACGCAAGTATTTCAGTCAAACTCTATCCTTGAGAATTCTACATTTTATGTAAACATGATTTCTGAAGAAAATAAGTGTTTTTTTAAAGGGTAAAATAATTTTTCGTCAGTGGTGTTGACAATTACAACGCACTTTTAAATAAAAAAAAATTAAAAAAATAGAGAATATAATTATGTCACAATTAAAATAAACTTAGCGATTCTGAATGTTGTTTCTAGATTTCGTCATTTCTTTTGGAAATTACACACTAAGTGTTTGATGATTTTTTCTTACTGAAAAAGATATATTTCGAGTGTCGAAAACCACTTAATTTAATTTTGTATTGTGATTGAGAAAATAATTATCTTTTTTCAGCGCTCTACGTAATAAAATTTTTACAATGCATTTAGTTTTAATAAAGTTAAAAGTTTCTGCTATTTTGTGATCATATTTATTTTGTTAACACTTTACAAATTGTTAAAAACTATTCGTTTTTAAAAATTAATTGTACTGTTTGTCGAAGAGGTATAGCATTGCGCATGCATTTTTGTTACATAACTATTTATGTGAAGTTAAACAATATTATTTGGAAAACAATTTATAATTATTGACGTTATACATTAAAATTCAATAAGAGCAATTCTACGATAAATACATTTCTTAAAGACTGTTGCAAATATAAGTAAAGAAGGTGTATTCAAATTATTAATAAATCTTGAAAACATACAGCACATTTATGATTCTAATTTGCATATTATATTTTACAATTGCTTGCATTTAATATTTTACATTAACTGTTTTTTTAAAAGAAAATGTAACGAACATTAAAATTAGTGTACGGGTAAATAATACAATGAGTTTATTCTGAGTAATAGTTTTAAAAAAATAGAGTCATTATATATTCCTAGGCAAAACAAAATTCAGGATATGTCTGCAACTGACAATGGAATTTAGACTTTAAAATAACTTATCTATAATCAGATTTTTCAGAGAAAAATAATTTGTAAAATAAAGAGATGAAAATCGCTTCTACAGTTTTCTTATTCATCAATTTTTCATTCACATAAAACTCATGTATATATTTGGTGCTTTTGCTTTTATTTAGCTGTGTGTTGAGAAAAATACTTTTATAAAATAGAGTAATACTATTGTTGTATTACTTACTAATAAACCTATATAATGCAAAATTTTATCAGTTTCAGAGTATTTGTTCAACACACGTTGTCATCATACAAAATATAAAGTAATTTATGTTGAAAACTCGCTAGATTTCGAAAAATAACACATTATCTTTAAAAAATAATGCAAGGTTTGTTTGAAACCGCACTTTTAATTTTTAAAAAAATATATAAATGCAAGTCAGTATATATATATGAGAATCTACACCATACAAATAAATTTAACAATTAGATCTACTAAACATCTTTAAGAGATTAAATTGAATTGATTTGTTTTAATTTCGGTGAAAAATTTCATTCAGATTTTTTTTTATTTTAAATTAAAATTATTAATAAATTAAATTTAATTTCTATTTTATTTTTAAAAAAAACTTAAATCTTATTACAACGATGGAGAAAAAGGGATTTGCTGCATGCGTGTCTACACTGATGAGTCTCCTCCTGGGGGCTATTCGGGTCTCTTGTGAAAAAAAGAGTGTCGCCCTATTAAAATATATGATCTTGGCCATGTAGAAGATCCCCTAATCTCCAAATAGGTTTGTCGAAAGACATATAGAATTCGAATGAATTTACCGTACCTGGTCAATAATCTGTTCTCTCTTACATCATTTCCCATACCAGACTGTTCCAACGTCTTCTTGTCTCAGGAAACTTTCAAAATTACTAAATGAAAATCGGTCGAAGCAAAAACAAACTCGTGTTTGTAATATGTTCTATACACATTATAAAAAAATAGTAAATTCATCTAAACACTGTACTTATCTTCTGTAAGATACACCATTTGGTTCTTTAGAATGAATAAAAAAGAAATTAGATGAATTATAAATATATATATAATATATATATATATATATATATATATATATAAATTAGATGAATATATATATATATATATATCAGTAAAAAAGCGGTGAATGGTGAAGGGAAATTGGTGAATGTTAAATTACGAGGTAGGAATCAAAAGTTTCCGAACTGAGCCTATCACGTGAACATTTTTTGCAGTAGGGCAGTGTTTCTCAAATTGTGGGGCGCGCCCCCCTGAGGGGCGCGATGACATTACGAGGCGGTCGCAAGCATATCGAAAATAAAAAATTTAAAAAATAATTAGTTTACTGGAATGAATTAAAACAAAATACTTTCAGACATAATAAAAAATGCACTTTTACTCTGATATAATTTATAGGCACGCGCGCGCGATATTAAGTCAGCAAAAATAAAAACTTTTTCAATACCTAATTAGCTATCTTTGATCATATAACCAAATAAAAAAAAACTTTTATTTGAT
The DNA here is from genome assembly GCA_019973935.1 of Trichonephila clavipes. NCBI lineage: Eukaryota > Metazoa > Arthropoda > Arachnida > Araneae > Nephilidae > Trichonephila > Trichonephila clavipes. The sequence continues at coordinate 1,082,920 of BMAU01021178.1, read as the reverse complement.
TTGCTGTAATCCCGTGATGAGAGATGTTTTTATTACGCTTTTTTTAACCTAGCATACTACTCTTTCAGAGAAAAAACAGATCCCAGACCCATAATCGAAAAAAATTAGGAACGTAAAAAATTCATCACTGTCATTGTTTTTGAAATACTGCACATTATAGCTGTAATCTGCTTGACCTTCTAAGTTATTGGTACAGTTAGTTATGACCCCTCTCTTACGTGTTCTCGGTTGCGCTTTTTTCCATGCAAAAGAGTTTTATGATATTTGGAAAACCACGGAGAGCACACACACACACAAGCACATGAAGGATTACTTGGCCAAGACATATTTTTACAAATATTCTCAAAGTACAAAGCATAACGAAAAACGTTTCACACAATGTTTTTATTAGTAACATACATATTATCATAATGAATATACTTTTTACCCGGAAGTGGTCGCGCGGGACACACAGATTACGAAATCGTTAATTCTGGCAAAACTGTTTATTTATTACCAAAGAAAAATTGAAAAGTCCTTGAAAGTAGGTAAGTAAACTTTCTCATAGTTAAATTATTCACGGGAATCATGATTTGTATCGTGTACAATAAAATAATTATATAAAAAAAGGATTGGGGTGATTCAATAACCCCGACCGTATCGAGTGCGCGCCTGCTCCCGGGTTAAAACATGTTGAAGTCTTTTCGCTTTAAATATTAAAAGGAATACAATTATTCTTCATCGATATTTTATATTATTGATCATTATTTAAGATCTGTGGAGCATATAGGGGGTCCGCCCCCCAAAAGCCCTTGATTTTTTTCCGATTGATTATAATTCTAAGTTTATAGTACGCAAAATTTAGTTAAGTATTTGTTATTAAGTATTTGTTATTAATGATTAATTTTATTAATTAATGCTAATTATTTATTTAATAATTAGTTTTTTACTGTGTTTTGTTCCCGAAAATCGACAAAATCAAAAGGAACCTGATACAAGATTGGTGAACTTTCGACTTCGGAACCCCCCTTGAAAAATCCCTGTGTGCGCTACTGTTTAACATCAATTATAAATGCTAATTCTGTGATGCTTAAAATTACAATTTGCTTAAAACTAATTATAATTTGAGCAACGATTTTTAAAAAAAAATCATTTTACGTTTTTGTAAACATTGTCGAGCACTTGGCTTTGCTCCCCTTACAATTCAGCTATTATATCAATAATGTTTTATTTTCTTATAAATGAACTTGTGCAAAGAGCGGGCACTTCAGGCGTTATACTTTTCATGTATCAGTGTTGCACAGAATATTTTATAACTAATTAATTAATACTAAATTAAGAACAAGTTTAATAAGTATTAATGACGTCCATGAGCTTATCTTGGAAAGCAAAGTTTTTATAAGGAATGCTTATGATTAGAAATGGACCCTCTGAGTTATTTTTTTTATATTTAGCAGATATCTATATTTTGTCTTCTAAGCAGCTACCGCTTTTTTCAATATGTTCAATTTAAAAATTAGAGAAAGGAAAAATAACATAATAATTATCCTATTATTTTATTTATTTATTTATTTTGCTTAAAAGTAGTATACAAAATTTAATACTTATGTTACTAATTTGTATGGTTTATAATTAAGATCTTCTATTGTAGCTTTAGCGTCAAAGTGCATTATTATTGCATTCAGTACATTATTTATGTATAAGGGGGGGGCGCGAAAAAATTGTGATCGAAAAGGGGGCGCCAGTATTCAAAAGTTTCAGAAGCACTGCAGTAGGGTGAGTACGATGACATTTATATGTTACTGCGTTCTCTTCCTTTCTAAAAGTAATTTGTCTCATATCCTGATGTTGTTGGCTTGCGACGGTGTCGTATTTTAAAGATGGAGGTTTTTAGTAACCGACGATAGAAAGAAACATGGTTTGTTGATTGTAGAAGGAATATCAAATTTTGTGTTCACTTTTGGAAAGAGTGCTACAAAGACTTATAAAATGTTGAATCATGCGTACGACAGTGATACAATATCACAATCGTAAGCTTTTGAATGACATCGACGTTTCAGAGAAGTACGAGAGTAGTCCCATAAGTACAGAGCCTGACCCATTTATAGCAGTAGTGGTTTGAAAAATATCACTGTATTAGAAATTAGGCTATCTACAAAGCATGTTTCAAGCTTGAAAACGACACGTTTTTAAGAACTCGCATGGAAGTTCAGCAATGGTGAACGTTTTCGGTGAACTTTTAAAAATGGAGAAAATTGGTCATCGTTATGTGATAAAATACTTTTATTTAAAAGGCCTCGACCCAAATAAGAACTGAATAAGCTGAGCTAGATTCTACTCTGGGTGTGAGCCTGCTTCTCCATGTACAACAGTAAAATATTGGGTTGCAGAGTTTAAACGAGTTGCGAAGACAAACATCGCGTTGGTCAACCAAATAAGATGACGACTACAGAAATGGTGAAGAAAATCCACAATGCGGTACTGGGTGATCAGCAGCTGAAAGTGCGTGAGCTAGCAGACATAGTAAGCATTTCAAAAAGTGCGATACATCGCATACTATATGAAAATTTGAACATGAAAAAGCTGTTTTCAAGATGGGTGCTGTGTTTGCTCACATTCTAGTGAAACAATTTCATGAAGATGATTCATCCATGTGTTTCAATTGAGTATTTAGCGAAGCTGCACCGCAACAAAGCAGAATTTTTGAGCAGTTTAATAACCATGGATTAAACATCGTTCCTGCATTTCGCACCCGAGACATAAAAACAATTAAAACATTGGACTGAAAAGGGAAAACTGGCTCCAAAGAATGCGAAGACCGTTCTATCTGCAAGCAAGTTAATGACGTTGTTGTTTTGGAATGCGCTTAGGATTATTTCCATTATTTATCTTGAAAAATCAAAAACTACCCATGTAAAGTAATGTGGGAACTTATTGCAACGTTTGAGGGAAAAATAAGTAAAAACAACTGCATTTGAATAATAAAAAAGAGTTGTTTTATCGAAACAATGCCCATGCACACAAATCCATTATTGCAGTGGCCAAATATAATAAAATAATGTTTGAACTGCTACCTCATTACACAGATTTTACCCTCTTGGATTATTTCCATTCCCAAACTTGAAAAACTGGCTCAATGGTCAAAGATTTCGCCGATGAAAAAGTAAAGTCTGCAGTGAAAGCCTATTTGTAGGAGCAAGACACTTATAAAGAAAAGGGTATTGAACTTATTAAACATCGCTGTGAAAACTGTACAATTAAAGGGGGTAAAGCTGAAAAATAACTATACTCCCCCCATTGTTTGTGTTTTTTTGTTGAGTCGTGTACTTCTAGAACCAACCTCGTAACATGGAAATCACCACAATCTCTATGCAATCAGAAATGCTCCCCAAATTTCTCAAAACAGAATGTCTTAATAGAGGGTATACTAGTCCAGAGCATTGGACATCTGGAATTTATCCCTAAAGGACACATTGTAAACAAATATATATATATATATATATATATATATATATATACACATTCTGGGTCGTTTGCGGGGGTTCTATCCTAAAGAAGAGGCAAAAATTGTGGGCTGTGGGCTGAGCTTTCATTGCTGCTTTTGCGTGGCAGCACTCTCACAAATTGATCGCTTCTCGGTCACTGATTTTCTTCTGAAAATGAAAATAACTGCTTTTGTCACATCATCCTTATACTCCTGATGTTGTCCTAAGCTACTACAGCATATGTTCTAAATTGGAACGTCACTTGTAGGGTCGTTGATTTCTTTCTGAAGATGATGTTAAAAGGGCATCGCAGGAAAAATTAAATGCGATCACTAAAAATGGGTTCGAAATGTGTTACAACGATCTTTACAAGCAATGACAAAAGTGTATTTTTGTTTAATAATGCTGATGTATTTCAGTAATTTAATAAGTAATATTTTTTTTTAAATCCAGGAATTTTTTTGAATCATAGCTCGTATTTGAAATTGGTAAAAATAAACAGTCATCTTACAGAAACAGTTTAACTGTTAAACAGATGTTATAATTCAGATGTTTATTTGTTAAACTTTAAAAAAATAAACATCTGAATTTTTTTTATTTGCCTGACAAATGCAATCAATGTATTTGCATCGAGACTTTCTATTGAAATATCTGAATTTAATTATTAATTATAAAATTGCGTTTCATGTTTCTTCCCGGCATGATTTATAAGCCTAAAACAATTTTCATTGAAATCTGTATTATTATTGTATTATTTCTATTACATAATATTCGACGCGATATCTGTGGTTTGAAATATACATTTTAAAACTTTGAAAAGCCTCTTTTATAATAAAGAAGCATTTGCTGGAATACATTTAAATCTATTTGATACGTTAGATCAAATACACTTTCAAAACATTATCTTGCTTGTATAACATATAAAATACAATACTGTAATAAACGGCATTTTCAGGATCCTGTTTAGATCCTTCCATGAAACGCCTCCACTTTTAAATTAATACATTTTCTAGCATATCCAGTTGGAAACAAATTTGATTTCTCTACTTTAAGATACATAATATTAAGGAATTGAAATTTGGTTCGCAGTAAAGAAACATTAAAAAAAAAGGATATCCTTATTTTGTTTATGTATTTTTTACTGAATCTGTATAAATTATTCTGAGAGTTATGGCTTTAAATTGAACAAAACTATACTGTTAATGAAGAAGTTTACTCATTTAAAAAGGCTAAATTGTTTCGGAGAGTCAGAATAGTCAACTATTGATACCATAAGTTATTTTACCTGATTTTTATAATCATAATAAAAAAAAAGACAACTTGTAAAAAAATCCTGCTTGAAATGTTTTCATTTCCGGAGTTATATAGCAGCCAATATTCCATGGAAACCCGGCCCCTCCAATATTGCATTATATATTTAATGCCTTAATTTACAATTGTCAATTACTGAAATTCTTAAGGAGTAGTTTATGGTACTAGTTAATAAATCTTAGTTACTAATTCACTTCAAAGAGTCGTTAAGAAACAAGATAAATTTTAAGAAGCATTTGCATTAATTAATATAGTACATACCGCCTAATTTGAACTTTTCAAATATTTCTGAAGCTAATGATCGTACTGAACGTGATTTATTTTAACCATTCTTTACCTCTAATTCTATTCTACTATTATGTTTTTCCATTCTAATACAAATCCTCACAAAACCAAGAGTTTAGTACTTTAATGAATCATTTATCATTTATTTACTAGATGATAATTAAATATTATTTATTAATTATTAAATCTCACTTACTTTGATTTGACTCCCTTTCTACCTTAAGAAAATGACATCAATTTTGTCAAAATACAAAGAAACTTGTCATCCACGTATAGGAAGTCTCTATATTACTATATATATATATATAAGAAGAAAAAAAAAACACCCTTTGTAATTTTTTTTTCATTTTACAAATTTCGCATCATATCTGAATAAAATTAATATAATTCCTAATACCTTAGGATCGTATTTATTTATTATATAACATTATTGCTAATTTATTTATTTGGTAACCATCATTTACAATTAATAGGAATAATTCTTCTCAATTCTCACCGTTTGCTGTTATCCAATTCAAATGATAATGTTTAGAACTTCCTTTGCTATTCAATGTTTTGTTCCAGAAATATTTGTGAAAAATTATTTGAAGATAAGAAATGAATATTGTGACAAAACTATTTATGTTTCTCTCTCTCAAAACATGTCATAATTTATTGATGTCATCATTAAGTAAATACATTCATATATATAGTTTTTATATTTATTTTAGTATTCATAACTGAAAGCTTTGAAATAAGTGCAGTAAATTCCCGAATTTAAATATATATATGTACAGTCGGGGATTACATTTTTCAAGGAAATTTCTTATGCTCCAATTTCTGCCATAAAGCATTCTTCAGATCTGATGCATGCATATTAATTCTATTAGTTCTTCCTCCGATTAATGAAGTAAAACATCATGGTAGATGATCAGTATTTGGAAAATGACCACTTGGGAGCATCGCAACTAGATTGTGTGTAAAAAAAATCACCTGTAGTGTTGTTTTACGTGGTTCCTAGTAAACGAATTTCATATTATAATTTTAATAAAAAAATAAAGATAATAAGTATTTTTTGGTCCAGATATATTTTAGTTAGAGAATATAAAAGGATAACGAAAAAAAGGCAAAAGTGTCATAAAGTTTCCATTGGATAAGGAAAAGTGTTTAATATGTTTTAGTTCGTATCAAGCAAAAAAAAATAACTTTTAGATAAAAAAAAAAAATATTATAATTTTTAATTTCAAAAATCTACCTAAAATTCAAAATTCATATGTAAGCTGAATTAAAAAAAATCGTTTAATTTTCTAGTATGTCACCATTTTCACGAAGATATTGTCAGGCGGTTAAATCCAAGGAAAAAGGTCGATCTAAAGTATAACCCGATGACGATAGTTTTATTTACTATTAATCCTATTTTAAGCCTATTGATCTCTCTCTCTTCCATTCCTTTATAATCTCATATACTATCTGAGCAAAACGCAAAGTTTACACCATTTCTTTTTTCTTCCCTTTTTTTGGCTTAAAAAAAGCGAACGAAGATTTTTTTTTTTTACAGCAAATGATCTTTGACAATATTTCATGCTCAGTGGGAAAAACCAGATACATGAGGAGCATATGTGTCTATACATTCCTCTTCGCGAATGAAAATATTACGAACTATTCAGAAACTAGGATTCTGACACCAACTGTAGATGATTTACGCGATTTTTTTAGAACAAAATTCCGTTCAACATCTACAAAAAGTTAAAAAAATTAAAATAACATGCGCTTATGGCTGACGGAATGCATATATACATATAAACCCACACATATTTTTAAACTTTTTCTGAAATTACTGATCCGTACACATGTCGAGTCATTTACTCTAGCTTTAAAAATGTTCGTAAAACTATGGCTTAAGCACGGAAATTAACAGGACATTTGAAAAACAGTTTAATTTTTTTCCCTTTTTTTTTTAAAACATCAATACTTTTCGCACGCAAGTTCACAAATATATATATATATATATATATATATATATATATATATATATACAAGCATATGTATACATGGATATGTGTTTAGTTTTATATTTTTATTTATAGTACTTCAAATGAATTTTAAGCTTTGGAAATATAAGAAGGCAAACTATTTAAATCAGCAAATATATTACTATATGATTTAATTTATCAACTTCACAATTTTATATTATAATCAAATTGAAAGTTCATCCCGTAATTGCTGTTCCTTTTTAAGGTATTTCCTTCATCGACATTTTGATGTACTGCTTTTTAAGTTTTGTTTGAAATCACGTCAAACTAAAACTACACCAGTATTAAGGCATTTTAACTACAGTTAAATTACAAGAATTACATTTGAATTGTTATTGAATTCCTTTTTGAGATAAATAATGAAATTTAGATCTTGTGTTTTTTTTAACTTGTTTAGCCGGCTGGGTGGCATGGTTGGTTTGTCGTTGGCATTCTGCACCCAAGGTTGCGGGTTCGACCTCTGCCAAAGTCGGTGGCTTCTCACGATGCCGGAAATCTATGGTGGCCATGTTGTATGATAATATGGCATTTTAAAGATCTCTAGAGTGTCTGCTTGACTTGGATGCTCCCTGCAAAATTAAATCCTAGTACAGGTTCTTATCGTCAGATCTCAAGTGTCTCCCTCTAGGGAGGAAACTGGGCGTGAGAATTGCCTGCGGCGATTTGTATCAATTTATATACCACACTAAAAATAGATACTAGCTTCCAGGAATATACTAGGTCTGCAATGGTAAAACACCAATCCTCCACCCATTAGATGTAAAAAAATAGTTTTTTTTAACAAGCAATCGTTTTTCTTATTAACATCAATTTAAAGCCATTATTCGTGGCTAGTTTAAACTTGGTTCAATCCCCCATTTCAGTAATACTATCAGTGCCAGTGGGGTTAACAATCTTGCGAAGTGAGCTGCGATTGTAACCGAGACTCAGTTCAATATATTTATAGATCCAGATGGCATTGTTTGGCATTATGGTCAATATGTTCAAATTAACAATTCATTTGAAAAATCAACTCAAAGAACGCAATGGAAATTTAGATTGCTTTCTTGTAGATGTGAAAGGATACTAAAAATAATCTGAGTCACTATAAAAAATACAATGGTTATTGGAACCACTAAAGACTCAATTTTTGGAATTGTTTCTATTTATTTATAATAAAACAAAAATTTAACTAATTGTTTCCAATTCATAATTGCCCGTTTTAAATTGTCAGTTACATGTTTCAACGAATTAATCGAAAACCAGTAAATCATTCGTTCATCCTGAATGAAAATAGAGGCTAATGACCCAAATGTGTACATCAAAAATGACTGAATACTCTGCGGGGTTACGCCAACTTTATAAACATTTGCGAAATAAAAAAATTCGATTAAGGTAAATCAACAGGATTGTTAAAGAATTTTGAACGCTGTGAAGAATTGCAACACAGATTCAGGTATATTATTGTTAGAATTATTTTCACTGATTGTATTATTTTTTTTCAAAATATTTTATTATTTTTCTTCTACTACACTTTTGAAAAAAATTGATGAAACTTAGAATTGAATCAATTAAGTTTCTTTGTATACTATTCATACATGTTTAACCCTTTAACTGGTATGTCTGTACACCATACCGGTTATAGAAATCAGGCCACAACTGGTTTACCCATACGCAGTATGGGCCCTGTTATTTTCTACTTCCTATGTTTAATTCGTAATTTTTTTTAAATTCTTATAGTGAGATTTGTAGCTATAGTATTTAAAGAGATGCACTTTGCCCATTGTACTGAAATACTTCTAATCCGGGACTTTTTTTCTTGTGATGGTGAGAATTTTTCATTGAAAGCAGCAAATAAATAAATATTCGATTAAGAAACAGACAAGGAATTGTTAAGGCAATGTGTAATTGGTTCCTTGAGAAGAAACAAAAATGGAAAGATAGTCCTAAATAAAGCCGATATTATCTCTACCTTCATTTTAATGTAAGATTTAGTATTATATATATATACATATATATATATACATATATATACATATATATATATATACATATACATATATACATATATATACATATATATATATACATATACATATATATATACATATATATATATATATATATATATATATATATATATATATATATATATATATATATATATATGTGTGTGTGTGTGTGTGTGTATGTATGCATGTGTGTGTGTGCACAAACACACGTAACGTAATCTTCATCCGTTTGAAAAATATTTACGAACACGATTTTTTTTTATATACGAGAGAAATGCTTTTAAGATTTATGAAACATTTTCCCTAGCATTTAGGGTGTACTTATGAAAAACAAACATTTAGAGATTTTTGTGTTCCATAATTAAAAAATAAATAATAGTGTTAAAAATTTAAAATTAAGCAATAAACTAATATTCTTCCATTTTTAAATTATGTTATAATTATTGTGTTTAGTTATAACCAATGAGGAAATGTGCCTTTTTTGGTACATTTAGGGCACACATTGATTGAATAAGGGTTTAATTTCCAAAGAAATTACATTATTTCAGCTATAATTTTCCCTACTCTGCCACACCATGCCAATAAATAGATCAGATATTTTTCCAGACATAAAGAAGTAAGATTTAAATATTTTCAAAAGGAGTAGTGTCCGGTAATGTTTTTTTTTTCGTGAATTTATTTTCCATCTTCATTTTTTTCCTTTATATAATAAAGGAGCCATACTTACTTGTTTACCTAAAACATTTACTTAGCGATATGATTATATAAATAAGCTCTCACATTTTAAAAAGTTAAAAGGGTGCAAAACTTAGTGATAATTAAATCTGCATATTACTGATTAAATGAATTTATAAAAATCCATATAAAAATGTGAACTTTTAATTTAGCTTTTTATGTTTTTTCGAGAGTAATTTGAAAGCCCTTAGAATAAAAAATAAAGTTTTTTAAAGGATTTCATTGAGAGTAAAGACCTTTTAAAATAAAACATACAACTATTAAATCAATTTATTAAAAAGTATTTGCTGTTAAAGGTTTTTTTTTTTTAAAAAGCTTTCTTTTTAAGAAAGGTAAAGAAAAACTTTTGGAAGAGAGAGTCAAGTAAAAGGTTTCGATAAAAGAAAAATGGTGCTCAAATATGAAAAAAAAATGATTTTGTGAAGTTATTTTAAATTATTTTTTTTTAATTTTCAAAGTGACTCTTTTATCAGAAAAAATTGAGTTTCTTTTATTTTATTTAACTTTGCAATATCACAGAGATTAAGAAATAATTCACAAGTATTCAAAAGTTCATTATCAAATTAAAAGGAATCAATGGTAAAAATTAAAATCCATTCATTTGGGTTAAAATTTGTACAATAATTTTGCTTATATTAATAAACTATTTCAATAGATCAAGGTTTTGGATAAATTAATCGTAATTACAATTATTTTATATTTTCAAACAACCTTTAATCCACTGAAATATACAATTTTACCTTCCTTCTATCTCTATTATTCAAGTGTTTAAAATACTATGCCCCCGCCTGCAGTTAAAATCAAACTATACTTTTTCTTATTTAAAAATGTTTAAATCTCCAAAAGAAATTAGCAGCATTTTCATTTAATTTTAAATTATATAGTGTTGAGCATGAAATAGATTTCCTTTGATGTTACAAAAAATCATCAACTTAAATATTTTAGTACAACATTGTGTTAATTAGCATCCTTGAAAAGAGAAACAAAAAATGATGTAAAAATTCCCAGGAGTAGTTTTTAGCCATGCCCTTTCATTATTTCTAAAGTCCATGAAAAGTTGTGCATTATGCGTATTAAAATGTATTTGATGACATCCTACATAATGTAGTCCACAATAGTACAAGTAAGGCTTTTGTCTTGATGTAGTTTCCCACATTAAAAAGCCTTCTTCTGAAAAAATTGGAGGTAAAATATATGTTCTTGGTAATAGGATGAATGAATTTTAAATTGTTTACGTTTCTCGTATTTTGAATTTTTTTCTTTGAAAGATTAAATGCTTGCAGGCCCAATGCCTTAAATAAGACTTTTTTCGGATGCTCTGAACTAAATTTGGACAAAAGAATTTGCATATTCTTACATGTGAATATATTTTTCCCTCATTGAGCCATTCAGGTAAGTCCACAGCTTGTCTAAGATGATAAAAAATTATATATATATATATATATATATATATATTATATATATATATATATATATATATATATATATTATATATATATATATATATATATATATATATATATATATTATATATATATATATATATATATATATATATATATATATATATATATATATATATATATATATATATATATATATATATAAGAGTGTTTTTTCCAGGTATAGAAGTTTAAAAAGTTGACATTACTTTCCAAGATGGCGACCGATTTAACAACTGTCAAGTGATTTATTCTCAGTTTGGTTAGGCAATTCATCAAAACGATCATCAAGCAAAGCGTAGATTCGTCGGAATGGGGCCAAAACGAGATTGCCGTTGTTCCCGATTTTCATAAGCGAATTTTTGTTTAGCGATGAAGCGAACTTCTGGTTGAATGGCTACGTCAACATAAAAAAAACTGCCGCATTTGGAGTAAAGCTAATCCACAAATGTATGTCGAAACACCGTTACATCCAAAAAAATTGACGGTTTGGTGCGCTTTATGGGCTGGTGGAATCCTTTTTCAAAACGATGAAGGCCACAACGTTACAGTCAATAGTGATCGGTATAGGGGAGCCACTGATTACTACCTTTTTCATTCCTGAGTGGACAATCATGATGACCAGGTGCTGTGGTTCCAACAAGACGGCGCGACATTTTTCACAGCAGCTCGTGCCACAATCGATTAATTGAAAGACACGTTTGTTGACCGCCTAATTTCACGTTTTGGACCTGTGAATTGGCCTTCAAGATCTTGTGATTTAACACCGTTAGACTATTTTCTGTGATGCTATGTAAAGTCTTTCGTCTATGCGGATACGTCACAAACGCTTGACCATTTGGAAGACAACATTCGCCGTGTTTTTGCGAATATATACGGCCACAAATGCTGGAAAAGTCACGAAAATTGGACTACATCCGAGCCAGCCTTGGCAGTCATATGCCAGAAATCATATTTAACATGTAATGCTACAAGATTATCTTTCGAATAAAAAAAAAAAATAATGTCAATCGAATAATACATCGTTGTTTTTATTGCAATTTAAAGTTCTATACCTCTAAAAAAACACCCTTTATATATATTCATTTATATTGTTAAATGGATTTTATTCATTGAGCTTTGTCTTGAATTTATTGTCACAATAGATGTTTTTAATTAATTTGAACTTTTTTTTTCTGTAATGGTAGATTTTCCGTTATTTTCAACAGTTTCATTTATGGACATTATAGTCATTCTCCTTATGTAAAAATAAGGGTCGGTAACATTTTCTTTCAAAGAATGTTCATATTATAAATTCTCAATTCAAATAATGTTCCGGCTAATAATTTCTCGCTCATATTACGATTAGTTTTAATGTACCATAAATTGAGCAATATTTTTCTTTTTTTTTTTTTTTTTTAAAAAAATGATTTTTAGAAATTCGGAAAGCGCAAAAATATACCACGTGATTTACAGGCTGCTTACAAACTCCCAGAATGTTCAAAGAAGATTAATTCTACAAATATCAACGATAAATTTTGTTCCAGGTAAGCTGCGGACTTAATTTTTTCTTAGCCATAACAATATTTCGTATAATAGTTTATCGAAATCTTTTTAAAGAGTTTAAGTACTCAAAATTATTAAACATTAGGGTGTTACATTATTTATTACTAAAGCTGATATTGTTTTGTTAACAATTCATTTCTACTCAGGAACGTATGAATGTTAAGAATTGTTATGTTATTAACACTCTAACTGGATACCTTCCTCCTAAAAAGTTATTCCAAAAGCGTTTAACTCTTATTTTGCGATTCCCTTCAAAAAATACAAACAGAACGGTGTTTCTTTCTCATACTTAATGTTCAGTCACAGTAAAATTAAAAACGAAATGAAAGGTAAAAAAAAGAGGAAAAAATGAAATAAATAGTATGTTAGAAGTTGAAAATAATTATATTTTCTTCAAAGAAAATTTATTTTTCTGTCATTTTTTAAAAATTAATATATATATATATATATATATATATATATATATATATATATGATATTGCGATTTGAACCAGAAAAAGCATCACTGTATTCATTTTTGAAAATGAGAGTAAGAAAAAACGCGCTCACTTTCCTGTTTTTTAAAAAAGTAATGATGTAAAAGAGCAAATGCCTATCTAATTTTTAAACAATAACACAATAAATATTACATACAATGATTATATTTATGAAATAAAACCGATCTTTCTCTATTCAGTTATATTTTAATTTAAAATAGCATAAAAAATGATTTCAATACTTTTAATTTATTTTAATTAAAATCATATAAAAGATATTTTTATGTTAACTGAATATTTTTTCGGAAAAAATTTAAATTTCCTTCCTAGTGTTCTCTTTTTTCGAACTTCTTGTATTAAAAAATTCCTTTTCTACATCGGCATTTGTGATGGACATAACACACATTCAGTCAACAATTTTTAATTTTAATGGGATATACTTCTTCACAAATGTGCATGACAGTACTTCTAACCATTTCTACTCAGAGTTAAATTTCTTATCTTTCTGTTTCTTTTATTACAAGGAAAAATGTCACACATCGATAACTACATTTTCACACAATTTTGTCATTACAAATTCTATTGTGAGAAAAGTTCTCCCTAATTAATCTTGTCTTTCAAAACAGTACCCTTAAAACAATTTTTGTTCAGTGAAGTTAACCGACAGTTCCACAATGTATTCATACCAAATTTTTAAAACAAATTTAACACTTGGAAATGTATTCTGTATTAAATTTTTCAGTATACACAAATATTTCCTGCTGTAGGGAAGATATAGTATGAGATGCGGTGTGCGGTTGTGAAAGAATGTTTTCGTGCGCGTAGACTATTTTTTAAAATTTAAATATCACTGAAGCTGATCATATAACTGCAAATGAGCTTTTATTTTTTTAATGTGTGCTGGTATCAAAGTAAAACACTTTACAATATTAAAGAGCCTATGGGTTTATACTCAATATCAAACTATTCGCAAAATGGCTTACAACTTCTATTCAAATTGTAAAGAAACTGAAATATAAATATATCTTACTGCAGTCAAAAATATTCGAAATATGTAAGTATCCTGTTGCTCCAACTTATTTCTGTAAATTTTAAAAACTGTAGCTGAATGCAATTTTTATATTTTATAAACGAGGCATACAGCTCACACAGTCGTAAAAATGTCCTATCATTTTTAAATATACTACTATAAAACGTATATGGATTGTAAGATCAGTTGTAAAATCCTAAAAGCTTTTAGAGGAACTAAAAACATGTAATTTTGGACTGATCAAATTTTTAATATAATACACAAATATACATGTTATTAAGCAAATACATTTGAAAAATCAAACTTCCTTCTAAAATAAACGTAATTGAAAAAAGAAAAATGTTTAATTGCAAATGAGTGGAATTACATGTTTATCTAAGGTATGCCCAAAGTGAGGTAATCCTCAAACTTAAGACTCAAACTCAGAAGCACAACAATCCATGAGGGCCAGGAACTACTGTGCCCATCATAATACATGTGACCATTGACGCTGAGGTGCATGAACAGATGTCCCGATTTGGTGGTCTGTCTGAAGAGAGACCTTCAGTGTTTAAGACCCGAAGCAAGCTTGGTACTCATTTATATACCAATGTAGCGGGATGAAAGGCAGAGCCGACCTTGCGCAGCCCGTTAATAGAACCCCAGACCTGTGGTGTGGAAGCACTATACACTACCACTGATCCTATTCGGTGAAAAAAATAAATTTTAATGTTAGAATCTTATATAAATCCCTAATGAATGAGGGAGTCCAAACTTTTTTTTTCATGTAAACTGTTTAGACGGAAATGGTTAATTATGAACATTTCACAAGTTGCATAAATTAAAATTAACCGTTATAGTTAACATAAATTTTTAAGGGTACAAAAAAGGTGTATTTCGGCTGCACGAATTAATTTTAAAAGGAATACGGTTACGAAAAAGTAGTACAAATCTATCTAAAGTAGGGATGGTTACCTTAGATAATTTCAAACACAACAATGTATTGGAAGCCAATTCCACAATTCGTTGTTATAAAAATGTATGGGAAATTACAAGATTTATTTTTGCATTTGTAATTTATATATATATATATATATATATATATATATATATATATATATATATATATATATATATATATATATATATATATATATATTAATTCCTGGGAGCTTTAAAAGCTAGAGCGGCATCCATCAAAACCGCGGTTCTCTCTCTGTTTTTCCAGATCGCCCCTGACTAAGCCGGCTCTGCCATAGTAAGTGAAAAGGCCGGATTTTGTTTGTCAAAATCATTTTATAGCAGACTGCATTTTTCATGTATTTTAGATGGTCGTTTTATATTTTCTACATCAATATCTTAATGTCTGAATTTAAAATTACATAAAATTCTTGACATTCGCATCAAAGACCATCATAATTTTTATTAGTATATGAATGTGTATCATCAAACGATTACATGGCTAATATTAACACATTATTTTAACCATTTAATTAATATTAAGTATAACATAACGCACTCAAATTTTCTAAACTTTAAAATAAATATTTCGAAAACTACTTCAGATATACTCAAAATTTTTTATTCCTACGCTTTAGCTTCTCATTTTGCTTCTATGTAAGAATTTATTGTAATTGTATATTCATCAATTTTTTTTAGTATATTTTTGCTCTTAGCATGCGGTTTTCAACTGAATTGTATGAAATCTTCGAAATATATTAAATGAATGATTGAATATTAACGTCGCACTGTTCAGCTACACGAGGGCTTTTGGCGACGGACCACGTAATTTTGAACCATGGTCAAGTGACGTGGACGACACCTGAGCTGGCACCCCCTCTCTTAACTATCACACCACACCAACGGGAGGACGTTTAAGTTCTCGACAGATTTAACGTGCATCGCTGCCCTACACGGCGGGTCTTTAGTGGTACTGGGCTTGAACTCATTACAAAGCAAGCCACGTTTCGATACCTATACCACTCTGCTACCGCGGCCGAAATATATTAAAATATACCAAAGAAGCTATATAATAAAATTTGAAATTTTTATTATACTAAAACAATTGCTAAAACTTAAGGTAAATAATTTTTAACTGCGCGATGGATTTTTTTTTTCGAAATTTCAAATGGAATTTCTAACATAAAATTTCTAGCTTTATAAGGTCGAGATTTCAAAACATATCCAGATTTTAATTACTTATTCAGTTAGCCTTTAAAAAAGATAAATGTTGAGGTATTTTGTATAAATAGATATTTTTGAACAATATATAATTCGAATGTTTTTCAATAGCTCGAATTTAAAATTAATTTTTATGTTTATGTATATGCATAAATGTCTACTGTGAATGTTTCCGTATATTTTTTAATATCATTTATTCAAACATTCAAGTTATAAAAAAAATGTGTGAAAATGTTCATCCATGTTGTCTTTGATGTAAACTGAAGTTCAAGCACTTAAAATTCAAATATAATTCGGTGTATTTTAACAATATATAACCAGGCACACACACACACACACTGTACTTAAACTTCCCTGAACACTTAGGCTTTGAAATCTAAAAAAAAAAACTAATAAATCTTAATTAGTTTTTTTTTTCGTTATTATTTTTATCAAAGTGTAAGAAAATGTTTCAAATGATTTGATGAAGTTTAAATTTATTCATTTTTAGTGGTTGGAAAATTGAAAAGGATCCAAATTTTAAAAGTTTGATGTTTTATTAATTTTTTGGTATCTTATAATAAAATAATCATGTTTCAAAAACTCTGAAAGCTTTGAATAAGAAAAATGAAGCGAAAGAATATACTTAAAAAAGATAATTTGTCTAACTATATAAATAGCAGATTACCCTGACACGCCCCAACTTGTTACAGTTTGAAATTAATATGAAACCAAAAGGGAATTGTAACATATTTTACTTATGCGTTGGGACTTTTGGAAACTTTTAAAATACAAGCTAGCAAAGAAACACTTCTTGGGTTGTAAAGAAATTTCTTCCCGATTTTTTACATTGCTCAGGGTCAAAACACGGAGCTTCCCTGCGAGCCATAAAACTCCTGCTGTGTTGCTTCCTCCGTCCCTCATTATCTTTCAAGATGTTAAACCTTAAGAGGGGGAAAGGATTTCAGAAAAGTGCGGCTAATCCGCTTTTGAAAACGTTACTTGAAGGCAGAAAAATCCGTGCAGTCCATTTTCGAAGCCTCTCTAGTAGGGCGGAAAAATCCGTTCTGTCCAATTGGAGGGTTAAATTTCTATATAGGTAAAGACTACCTATATGGATCAAATGAATTTTTTCGAATTTTTATCAAAAAATGTGTACTTTTGTTCAGATACTATTTGTAAATTGCTATAATAATTATATTTATAAATATGTGTAATATATATTTGTAAATACAATAAAGGTTTTTGAAAATTAAAACAGAAAACTTCTTTTGCATATCAGGAATGCAAATGTCCAGTTAAAAATTTTTTCAGATAATCTTAAATCTTATAATGATCAGATATGGTGGACAGAACAATGCATGTTGTTATCTAGAATATACTACACTTTTCATAATAAGTCATTTTTGAAATATCCGAAACAACATAACATGACAAGCAATAAAGCCTATGAGGGCTATTGTTTCGTATATGGATTTTGTAAGATATTGTTGGCATCGCATTTTACAATACATCTAACGTTCATGGAGAGGATGCAATTAAGGGCAGCATGAGTCATAAATGGATTAGGAACTTTTTGATTGAAGATAAATATCCCCACGTTAAATAAAGGTATGGTCAAGCACATCTTCAATACTTTAGCGAAGATCCATATTAAGGTATAAAAAACATCTCAAGTCGAATCATACCAGAACTAGTCTTAAATTTTAATATTCTTCATAAAGTGATAGATAAACGGTAGTAAGACTTGTCTTCTTCCACAGGTTGAATCAAAGGATATTCCAGATCATTGGTAATGTCGAACGCTAAAATAAACTAAACCAAATCCAGTGGGACAACAGCCCATTTTAGGACCATGACGTACTGTGTCCAATATACGGGATCTTTGACCCTGAGTTGCATGATCAGATGTTCTGCTCAGATGATCAGTCTACCGCGAAACCCGCAGAGTTTAGCTCCCAAGCTAACTTGGTACTCATTTATCGACCCACTGAAGAGATGGAAGTCTGGGTCAACCTTGCCCAGTCCGGGGTTTGAAACTTGTTTGTACATAAATGAGATATTTTTAATCTACTGTAGAAAAGCATTAAACGAGAGTTCGTACTTTAACATAAAATTAAGTGTCAACAAAAGATTTGGCGGTTTGGAGATTTTCTTACATCGACTCATAAATTAGAACTTCATCTTATATCGATTTTTTAAAATGTGTGGTAGAGATTTGCAGAGTATAATTAGTTGGAATATCATATCACCCAACTTAAAAAGTAATGTAAAGTCTAAAATGGTACATTATAAAATATAATAATGGCTAGTGTCTTCAATTAACCGGAAAATGATTAGCATGACTCGTGCAAAGAAATAGCACTTGAGGTGCCATGCTGATGTTATCTTTCGAAGAAAAATAATGGGACTTATTTAAGAAGTTTTACCCAACATCACACATATATTTCCTTCGCTTGGTGTCTATTGTTTATCACTTGTTTCGAGCTTTAAAAATTTTTTAGGCTGAAAAATCGGTAATGATTTTGTTGGTGTGAAAACTAATGACACACACACACACATATATATATATATATATATATATATATATATATATATATATATATATATATATATATATATATATTGCTCTAAAACTTAGGTCTTTATCGATATGATATATTTCTTCTCATATAAAAATAGCAATATTTTAAAATAATAGTCGAATATGCGCAATTTGGAATGCATCTATCACATGAATTTTCGCAATAATTTGGCTACTACTCTGTTTTCCTTTATCTACACGTCTTTGCTTAAAATTTTAATATAATGAGTATTTTTAATTAAAGCTGCCTTTTCCAAGCGCCTTAACAATGAAACTGTATAAGTCAGAAGTATTTTATAAGATCATCACAAGGAAATTATTTTTTTTTATGGAAATCAAAATAATTCCAAAACGTACCAACACATGATGCTGCCAGTAGAAAATATGTGATGTATTATTTAAACAAAGTAATGATGTAGCCAAAGGAAAGAATATACTACGAGGGCGTTTCAAATTTATCTGCAAAAATACAATAAGTCATTACAGCGAAAACACTGATGGAGACTAGGGAAAAAGAGGAGCTTCATGAAACAACACTGTATGCATGATCAATCTATAAACTGATCGATATGTTTGTCATCCACCTTGTTCCGCTATCAGTTGGAAGTGCTGAACGGCATTTGTGGCACGCACAGCATCAACGCAGATTGTACCTTTGTTAATGCCATACACGTAGAGCGTGATGCTTTCCATCAAGTTAGCCATATTCATAATCCGTCCACTCTAAGCAACAATCTTCAGACATTCTCAAAGCCAGGAACCACATGGTTTTAATTTCCGAATACTTGGCTACCACGGTGTAGAAATACTGTGGTGTATGCTTCTGCAATCTTCGAAATTAGAAATCAATAACTTCTTCAATGAAGTAGTAACATGCGGTTGAGCACTCCACCTATATTGAAAAATGGGTGATCCGCACACTGCGGCTGTTGAAGTGCCTGAAAGGCATGGTTAGTCAAAAGTACTAGTCTTCATACTAGCTAGTAGTAGTGGTACTATAAATCTCTGGAAACTTATGAATAATTTTTCATCATACATTAAATTAAAGTAATTTAAAAGGAGGGGTAGAATACTAATGAAATGTCAAACAACGGATTATTCGTACAAATATTTCCTTAAGGTATCCGACTACTTGCGACAACATTTTTTTTGAAAAAAAGGAAATATGGAGTCTTTTTGTGATTTTTATATTTATATAGTATATTTTAAGGAAAAAATCCTAAAATTGGTAAAAAAAAAAAATTATTATTATTAAAATGGGAAAAAACTAGTAAAAATGTACGAAAAATTACATAAACGGGGCCCGCTCTCTACAAAGATTTTATGAACAAATTCTCAATTTTTCAATTTTGGTGTGTTACTTTGTTATTCCTGTTTGAAGTGATCTTCACGATAAGAAATATTTTAATTTTTACAAAAACTAGAGCACTTTATCTAAGTCATTATACGATATTGCTTAAAAAACATTGACTATATTCACATAAAGAGCTGCAAATTTTAAAATAAAACAGTTATTGATAAATCTGAAGATCAAAACACTTTTACTGTTATGCAGAACATAAGCAAAAAATTTCAGCTAATTAATTTCAAAACTTTTTGAGCAATCGCGGTCCCCGTTTGAGTTTTTCGAAAAAAACACGTTTCGCGTAAAACGCATTTCAAAGTTTGACATCTTGTGTAAAGTTATGGCATTTGCTTTTACTAAAACGCTTGTAGTTTTTGTTCTAGTGGAGGAAAATAAAGTACTTGGTATTGTTATTAAGTTAATAAAATGGTCTATAAAATAAAATCATAAAAATTTTCCCGATTTTTGAAAAAAAAATCATGGTTTTAGGGTATAGTCGGATACCTTAAATGGAAAACAATTTGAAGAAAAAAAGATTTAAGTAAAATTGCTAATGGATTTCATAAATTTCAGTTTGTTTTCTTGATGCAAGAATTGCATAATGAATTTCATTTAGTTACGCATACTTTTTAAGATAATGTTTAAAGCCATGAGAAAATCATGTATATTAGTATCTTTGGATGAATGGAGTTTTTAATATATAAATATATATATGTATATAAATATCACACACACACTTTGTTTCTAAAAATATTAAATTGTGTATACCTTTACCGAATCATTTATGTTTAATAATTTTTGAAGAGAGGAATTATAAACATGGTTAGTTATACCATAACATCCGCCGTATAACGCACTCACACCTATACTTTCAAGCTACCTTTTTTCTAATTTTTTGGTATACTCTCCGTAAAACGTGTGCCCCCTTTTTTATGAAAGAACCTAATATATATGTGTGCAATGTTCATATGCTTTATAGCAATTTACTTGAAGTGTTATCCCAGGCTTTTGAAATAATATTATAATTCTTGAACTATATATATATATATATATATACAATCTAAGTTCATTAGGTATATGTCTTTCTTTTTAAATAAACAGTACTCCAATCTATGTTGAAGTCTTATTTTTTTATTTTTGAAACTAAACTTATTTATTTTTATATCAGTATATGAGCAACTGTAATTTTCGATCTTATTTTTTATATTCAAAGTGCGTGCTATACGCCGAACTGTAAGGTATATATGTACTTCCAAAATTTATCATATTTTACCTATTGCCCTATTATTTTGCAGGTTTATTACATATATAAGTAAAGTGAAATAAAAATTGAGGAAATCACAACATATATTTCAGTCTATTGTAAATTACATTGAATTCAGTAATATTTATGGTATTTTGCACATACTTTTTTCTCTGAAACCAGTTCTACTTTAATTAGTCTGTAACCCCAACAGAGCGTATCCCCACATGATGCATGGGTGAATGACTCTATTGGTTTTTCCGATGGTATATAAGAGGGAAATAAAACACCTCCCACGAACCAACAGGCAGAAGTTCAACCTCTCGAGGATCTGACAATCCTACCTCCCATGAATTGCTTAAGTTGTACATCATAAACCAATTAATAACAGCAACATATTTTTTTCTTAAAATTTTTAATTTGAAAAAAAAATATTTAATATACTAAAAACTATAGTGTAGAGAACTTATCTTTTGACCAAATAATATATATTTAGTCCGTTGGTGTTATATATATATATATATATATATAATGTTAATACAAATAATCCAACATTTTATCTTCTTGTATTGTTAGTTCCCAAAGTTTATAAGAAAATGGCGTTATTGAAGAAGTTTAAAACAATATCTTTAAAATCACATTTACGGAAGTTTTAAGAGTAATTTTTATTAGAAATTTAATAAATGGGAGCATTTACACTCTGATTTTTTATTCGAAATTTCCATTATTCATTGGTTGTTATTGTCGCGTCCTTCCCTACGGGAAGGATGCCAAAGCCTGAAAAACAGGTTGGAACTCTGGACGATAAATGGCGATACCATCTACCATCATCTGCACAATTTATGTATGGAACTGGAAGGGAGGGAAATATTCTCAAGGACACTCCACTCGTGGCCTCTTCTGCTACAACCCACATGACTTTCGGACCTACTGATTTAAATCCCTCTGAGTACATACTTACTCCTTGTGTACTCATAGTGTATTTGGTGACATAGGACATAGAACCCAGGCCTCCCGGTCTGGAGTCTGATGCTCTAACAACTACACTACACACGGCCCAATTTGTCATTATTCATTTAAAAAGTATAAATTTCTTCTTTTGGGATTTTCTATTCGTGACCCTAAATTAAAGACCCATTATTTTATGTTATCAAGGAATTCGATAAGATAAATAAATAACATTTAATGATTAAAAAGTCTCAATATTTTAAGCGCAATACAAAATATATTTTAAACTTTGAAGTTCTCACACACATTCAAGATACCTTGCATATTATCGAAACTTATCAAGTGTCTTTAAGCTTGGATCGTTCGTAGGAGAAGCGGGGGTTTTCTCTGTTATAGATATGTTCTTATTTAGAACTATTAGTCACAGCAAATAATAACGATTTCTTGAAAAAATTAATACGATGATCATTATGAATTTTTTGAGAAGAAACTAAGTTTTTACAGTTATACTTACAAAATTTTAGGGTATTCAAAGTGTCTCCTCACAGTTAGGGTGTCTACTTCTAAGGCAAGGGAAAATAGCTTGTGACTGGCGTGTCATAAGTTCGAACCCAGTATCACTCATGAACCGCCGTGTATAGAGAGCGATGCACGTTAAATCTAACGAAAGCTCAAACGCCGTTAAAGCGGAGTAACAGTTATGAGAGGAGGGTGCCAAATGAGTGGTCATCCTCGTCACATGACCATGGTTCAAAATTACGAGGTCTGTCGTCATAATCTCTCGTATAGCTGAACAGTGTGGCGTTAATATTCATTCACTCACTCACCCAGCATCAATGTCATTTTGTAGGCGAATTTTCCACAGGTTAAAAATCGTAAGCCATTCATTACTTGGAAATGATGAAAAAATACATTTATAACCACATCAATATCTCCTTGTGAATGAAAACGACATCCACGTAAGTTTATTTTTATAATGAAAAATAACCAAAATTCCCACATAGCTAGATCCGGAGAATATAAGTTTAATTTTCTATGACTTAAATTTCTTTTTGCTTAAGAAACTCCAATGTCATTCCGGTTGTATGGGAAAATGTATTGTAATGGTGAATCAATCGGCCTTTAACATTCAATCCTTGGGAAATTTCCTGAAGACATTTAGGGATATATTAGTTTGCTGTTACTGTTTTGTGTCCTTCCAAATTGATAGCTTTCACCCATCCCTAAATTATGAAGAAAACAGCATATATTACTGTTTTCATTCTGTATTGTACGTTTCATCACCCGTTACAATTTTGAAAAAGCTGCGGTGACCACCATCATTAAGCAGGTTAAGAGTTTATTTACAGATTCTTACACGCTATCCTCTTTTTGGTGCTCAGTTAAATTATGGGGACCAAACGGTAATTTTTCCATATGTTATTAATCACGAATATTTTTGTGTATGACTGCGCATCCAATTTTAAGTCTCTTCTGTATCATTTGGTAAGTACGGTGATTATCATATATTAACATTTTTCATATGACACACATTATCCGGTATTACTGCCGACCACGGCCATCCTGTGCACCCTGAAAGGAATTGAGACCTCTGCAAAATTCTTTAAGCCATCTGAACCATGAAGATTCTTCACCAAATGCTAATTGAAGTCATTGCATGTAGTCATTTTTATTTAATTCCTCTTTAAAATCATAGCGTGATAATGTCCTCGCGTCAATTCTATTTTCTCTTCTTTCACACTTTTTTCTGCGCTAAACAACTTGAAATAAGTGATTAAAATTGTCTGTTGTGTTAAAATACTTTGTATTTTCAAATTAAAATGTTAACTTTTTTTTAATTTTTCATCTGCGGGTATCTGAAATATTTCAGAGTAATCCTCGTATAAAAATGGAGAAACCAATCAAATTTATATTCATCCTCATTTGCACATTTTACAAGTAAATTAAATATGTACCAATGATTATTATTTCAGCAATTCAAATAGTCTCACTTAATTTATATTCTTACCACTAGTAATGGGCTATATTCACTAATGTCTGCTTAGTTCTTATATTGCTTGAGCTGATCAATTATGATTTATATAGTTTCTGTTAAGTGTGTAAATATTAGGTTTCTAGTATCGTAATATTTTTATGCATCAAAGCAAATATGAAAATAGCTCTTATTTAAATATCTGTCGTTCTGTTTTGGTCTTAACAGATCTTTAGCTGTCAGCATAAATTGTAATAAGAGCAGCATAGTATCAGTGAATGAAATATTTAATATACGGAATACTTCGGATCTCCTATCGATAGAACGGTAGAAATGTGCTTATGGCATATCAGCATTCATATCTCGCTCCTGAATAACGGGTGAGAATATGAACTTTTTGAGGAAATAATGCCTTAGACAAGCTTCGTTCTTACAGAGATGAATATTAGATTGGTAAGCAAACAACGCGAATTGGTAAAAGAATATGCACTTTTTAGAATATTTTCAGTTTTGCTTAATTAAGTTCATAATATTTTAAATAATTGACTTATATCAAATCATGCTTTTAAAAGGAAAAATAATATGTAAACATTTAATTACAAGACGGCAAAGCTATATTTTATGAATTAATGCATATATAAACTCCATATAAATATTGTAAAACGTGCTTAAACTTGATTATGGTTTTTTAAGAGCAGAAACTTATCTAAAAAATCGATTGCTTGTAAATCTTATGTAGTCATTTTATGTTTTTTATACTTTTGTTTGAAATATTGAAAATATAAGTATCACCACCCATTAATAAAAAAAATAGTAAAGGAAAAAATAATTGAAAGTTCTGTAGGTTAATTTTCGTTAATGTTGGTTACTAAGAATTCTTAAGCAGATATAAGCTAATAAATTCTAAAACTTTTATTTATCATAAAGGGAAAAATTTTAGTAAGATGAATACTAAAAGAAATTGATACAACTTACTCTAACTTCTGAAAAGAAATTATTTCAGTAAAAAATGCAGGTCATATGCACTCATGAATAATTAAAAAATAAAATAAAAAGTATTTAAACAAATAAACATTTATAAAGAAAAATATTATTTTGTTAAAACAAAAAAAGATCATTCGCAAATATTCGTACACAATTATAGCAGTAATAACCACTCAAAGAATGTAAAATCCTCAATACACATATAACAATACCCCATCTTATATATATATATATAAGGAAAAATTCTTCGTCATTAATTTCTGCAATATGTTGCATGGATCACACATAAATAAGAAATGACACATTGTACAACACAAAAGGAAAATTTCAGCTTATAAAAACAATCTGATTAAGTAAAAATTGACTATAAATTAACTCTCGTGTGTCTATTATATGCTATCTATGTTTTGACTTTGTAATTACAAATAGCTGTGTTCGGAGCTATGTCTAATAAAATCCTATAGAACACATTATATGGAAAATATTCGAAGAACCTATGCATAGAATATATACTCTTTCTAGGGATTATTTTTGCTTGCTAAGTTCTTTTCTTATGTTATCATTGTTTTAAGATAAATTAATCCATGTAAAAAAATAATAATTAGAAAAAAGATGGCCTAAAGCTTGACATTACTGTCATAATCTAGCGTGATTTCTGTACATCTTACTATATAGAATTGTTTGACACCCTTTATCTATAAATGAAGTAAAACGGAAATTAAACCAGTTAATTATTATTTAATTTAGGTTAAATAGTTATATGACTAGTACTAATAAGAGTATGAAATATATTTTAGGTGAAACAAGTTCATTTTTGCTAGTATTTGGATATTTTATATCTAACAATTTTAAGTAAATTAAATTAAATGTCTATTTTTTTTTTTTTTTTTTTGCAAATTTCGTTTATCAAACGTGTACTTTTTTTAGTTTTGTTTTAAAATTTATTTTAGAATTTAGTATACTGATAAATATTCTATTATATTTATTACATAATGACATTGATTTATATTTTCTTATAAAATTAATTGAAATGTGACACTTAATTCATCATACTTACAAATTGTATCGTTTTGATTTAGATAGAAAATAATTACTCAAGCATACGTAAATGATTTATTCACGTAAAGTACATTTTGCTCTACTTGAAAATTTCTCTAATTAGTTCCTGAATAAACTTCTCAATTGTTAATAATGACTTAAATTATCTTAAGAATTAAATGTATTCTGAAATATACTATAACGGAGACTAATTCATGATATTATTAAGTTCCACGCCTTGATTAATTGTTCGATAGTTGACACGTATTTGACATTTGTATATTTGATACAATACATAATTATAATCTGATTTCAAAATGTGTCAAATATAAAAAAATGACCAATTATTTTTCGTACTTTTAACTAAGTATGATGTTTCATAATTTGTGTTCGCGCTTGTATGCACAGTTATTGAAATTATTATCTTTTCTTTTGCGGGTATATAAATCTATTTGGATTAAAAAGAATTTTTTCCTAGTATTATGTAATGTTAAGTTGTTAAAACAAGTATTTAGGTAGACCAAGTGGAATTACTTAAAAAAACGAAGGGTAAGGATCTTCAAGACATATTGGTGAATTATTATTTTTATCTATGAACCGAGGTCATTGAACTTTTGAAACTATTGAGAGAGAGGAAAGTTAAATTATTTCCATGCTGATATTTCTGAGGAATGAATAAAAAATTTGAAGAAAGTGTTTGAATCATTTTAAATGATATATATTGACACCGGTTAAAAAATAAACTAAAAAAAAATATATCTTCTGAAATGAATTGAAGAAGAAGCAATTTACTGGTTGTATTTTGAGAAATATTTATGATAATTCGTGCTGAATTAAAAAATAAGACAAGCTTAAACACATCTTTGTAAGGTCATTTTTTTCTTTCGTAAGGATATAGAAAAGGAAAGAAATATTGAAATATTTGAAAAGTGATTTAGATATAATATATATATTAATGGGGTGTAATTAAAAAACTATTGGAAGAAAATAATTCAAAAGAAAGTTGATAGAAAATATAGCTTAAGAAATTAAAATATCGTTTGTGCTAAAAAATTGAAAAAAATAATCAGTGTTAGAAAGTTTTTCGCATAAATCATAAAATACACTTTACAAATAAATTAGAGTAATTAGATTTAAAGTAGAAAATATGCGCATTATAGAATATATCTATTGTACTAGAATGATCTAGAAAATGTTATTCATTTTTGAGACTGCATTTAGAGGTTGATATCATTATTAATAATTAAATGCATTTATTTAAAATTGCTATGTGAAACTAAAGCTTTTTTTCCTTCTGCAGTTGAATAATTTAATAAGTTATATTATTATTTCTAAAAAATCTAAAAGTGAAAAATGCATAAACATTTTAGACGTGAAAGAAGTAGTATAAAATTGTGTGAGTTTCAAGTAGAGTCACGCATTTACGAAGATTTTGAATCGTAATTTTAAATGAGTTAAAGTCAACTTTACATGTATATTAAATAATTAATTCTAAACCCAAAAGTTACATCCATAAAATTACATGCAATTTACATTAAGGTTACTTATGATGAAATTAGTTGATTACCATCGTTTATAAAAGTTATACGAGTGTTATTGGTGACTTCCTTGAAACCAAGATCAAGCGATGAGGACGTAACCTGAACTGGTTTTGGCCTTATGACTAAACATAAGCTACTCCCACATTACGTTAATGCGAGGACCCAAACCTAACATATATAACATGCCATAACGTATTTAACATGTATCTGCCCATCTACCGGGGAGTGTTCTGTGGAGCTAAGACTCAATGTCAAAGACAAATGGTCATGGCCACTCGGCTACAACGACCAATGCATCATGATTTAATGCAACATTTGCAACTTATTGCAAGTTATTTGTGAGAGAAATATACAGAAGGAGTGATTTAGGTTGCAAAGCGAAGTAATTATGTTCAACATTTTAAGTTTATTCGACTGCAAATTGATGTTATTTTTGATATAATACAAGGTGATTTTTATATTTCAACGATATGAATTTAGGAAAATTTGTTATTTATCTTCCTAAAATTAAACAAATATATTTTTTTATTCAAATCCGAAATTCAAATGAAGTAATTTGTACAAAACAAAAATAAAAATTATCGTAATTTGCGTTTGGAAAATAAAAAAAAAAACAATTAAGAATTTGTTTCTATTGGAAGTAAAAATTATGAACTTATTTTACTTAAAACTAATGGAAATCATATTTTCGTCCATAATTTAAAAAGTTTTCTTTTCAGAAATGTAAGAGTTTTTTAATAAGAATAAAGTTCGTTTTAATTTTTTTTCACTTGAATACAATGGAAAACAGTGTCATTATTATATTGTTACCACATAATGGACGCATATATTTGTCGGGAATGATTATAAATAACATATATTCCGAATACTAAAAGTAAAAAGGAAAATAATGCACATACTCCAGACACGCATTTCTTTCGTCCAGGCCCTGTAGGTAGCATATTCATGTTCGAGATAAGGTTTGAGAACTTACTTTCCATTTGTCGTACCTATGATATTTCCGGGCTGGAGTGTTCATAAGTAATGCATCGAAAAGTATAAAAACATTCCATATTTTATGAATTAAAAAAATAATTTATATCTTATTTTGCATACAATATTATGTATAAGGTAATTGGATACATATTAGTGGTTCATTTTAAACTATACATTTTTTATACAATTTTCTCCAATCTAGAAACATAAACTTTTTTTTATTATTTTCTTGAAAATTACACGATTGATAAGGAGTTGAACAGATGGAAAGATATGTAACTATATGATTCTTTTTTCAGTATTTAATCAAATTCTAATAGCTTCATTTTCCAATAGTCAATCTAGAGTTGGTGCTGACTTCACAAGACATCGCAAAGCCAGAAAACTTTTATTGAATCCCTTGTAAATAATTGCTAAAAAAATCTTCGAATGACTAGAACTGAGGTGTTTGTTGGCCGTTAGTATGGTACCTGTATCCATTTGTTAGAATTACTCATTTATGAGAGCTAATAAATCTTTGAAAACAAACTTTTTTTTAAATAAAGGTATACACTTTAAAAGTACAATGACATGTACACATTTATCGCAAATAAAATAACAGCTCTTATACTGTATAGATTACTCGATCTATATGTTGCCTTTTCCATTTTAGTTCCATTAATAAATTATAGCTTTAGCCTTTGCTTGACAATATCTGAAAAACAATTGTTCCAAAAACCAAACAAAAAAAATCGATTTTATTTGCATTCACTTTTTCACAAGGCGGTAACAGAAGCAACGAACCTCTTATAAATATGCTTCAAATGTCAATATATTGATGATTGTTTATCAAAAATCTTGATTATTTTTCAAATTTATGTATAAAGCTCAAAAATAACACTACACATTTTTAATTGCAGGAAGGGCTAACTCTGAATGAACAATGTGTAAAATTATATGCTACGATATATGAGATTCAATCTTGAACATAGGTCACATATTTAACTCTAAATGCAGTCATAAAAAAACAAATTTCTTAACCAATGTAGTTTATCCAGTTCTGGCACACAATTTGCTTTTACTTCCATGAGGGATATATTTTATGTCATTTACCATGAGGGATATATTATTGTCATACATGTCCAGCACGCGTCCATAGGAGCCCATGTTAAATTGCACAAGTTTATGTGTCTTTTTCTCAGAAACTACTTACTTCTCATAAGTAAAATTTTGAAATATATTATGTGTGCTATCCATAACACTTTAACGAAGGGGTTTGTCGTTTTGTTAAAAATTAAAATAGTTACAAATTTTTAAAAGAGTGTGTAATCCCCCCCTAAAATTTAGTTTAAAAAAGTCATATCTAAAAGGGTTTGCTAGATATATCTAAGTCCCTCCATTAAAATGCGTACACTTGTTAAAAGTATTCTCACTAAGAATTTGAGAATTATATGATAAGTAGTGTTTGAGAAAAAGGTAATTAAAGTTAGAAATATTACGTTTTGAGAAAACAGGCTTTAAAGTAAGTTTGTAATTTTTTGAGCATTTACTTTTTTTAGTACTTTCCAGAAGCATATGAAGTATTCTTTTTTTCTCTCTACTCATACAAGACTCTTCTAATTTTCTTTTTTTTTCATTATTTTTAACAACTTTGCCTATTTTGGGATCACAAGATGCTTTCGTTGAGCAACACGAATCCTACGTGTAACTGGCTTTTTGAAGCATGACACACAATTATAACTTGTTTCAATATCACTATGTTTTATGATCAATAATTTTGCTACATGGCTCATATTTAACTGTGCAATAGCCGTATTTACCCCTAATTTTAAGAGTGTTTAACTCTACAAACGTAGATCTTGGAATCACTGACCATATGGTGTTATTAACTCTTTTGGGTTCTGACCCTTTCCATGTAATTATTTTCTTAATAAGATATGGCCATCTGGATCTTTAGAAATTGACTTCATTTATTTAATTATGGTATATTGCACGCGTGTATGTGTTTATGATCGTAGTGCCTTTCGTTTCTTTCAGCTTCTGTTTTTTTTTAAATTTGCACCAGGAATGTATAACCTCAAGACACAGTCCATGTTGAGGGATCTCGTTTGAAAGCAGAAGATGCAAATAAACAGCTCAAATAGCAGTTTTCATGCTGTGTAGATCGTTGATATTGTTTTTAATCACACTACTATATTATATTTGAATTTTTGGTATTAAAATGTCGGTTACGACCACTTAGGCTTTTTCTATCTCTTAAACTTTTTCCTCCTTGATTCACTTTTAAAATCCAAAAGACGTGTACCAATACACTTTTGAACAAGCCCGATACACTCTTATTTTTCATTTTGAATATCATATGGATTCGCGTTCATGAGAAACTTATGCAAGAGGAAACACTGGTGCTTCTAGTAGAGCTTATTTGATTCGGGTGAAGGAGAAGTTTCATTTAAAAAATAAATGAAAATACGTTTAATTATCGTATTTCTTCATATCATATATCATTTTAAACAGGATTATTTGGACTTTTACAAAAATATTAAAAAGTGAAAATCGATATATTTTTTTCTAAAACACATGTGACGGACTTCTTTAAAAATTGAAATCATGCAGTTTTATTAACATATTGAAAATATAGTTAACATTTGTTTTATAAAAGTAAATTACTTTCCTCCTCAACAAAATAAAATATGCCGAACATGGTTGGATCATATGCGGTCATTTGAAAATTATCGTCATGTATCTTAGTTAACAAGGAAAATATATAAAGTTCGCATGTGTCATTGTGGGACAGCCGGGAATATACTCAACCCTGGGTCAAAACAGAAAAGAAGAAAGATCTTAAACCAGGCACCAAGAATATGATCTTGAACAGCTTAGTTGAGCCGAGCAATGCATGGTTAATCCTTCTGTGCATAAAATTAAGTGTAATTAAACAATTTACCATGGCTATTTCAGAAAATGGTGATATTTCAAATACCTTAGCAAAAAATTTCCAGGTTTATCCGAAACCAAGTTGAGAAAGAGAGCATCTGTGTTGGGCTAGTATTCGGAAGTTTACGAATGATAAATAATTTGAGACACCCATGACAGCAAATAAAACAGAAGCTTAGGTTAATTAAGTAAAATTAATTTCCTTCCCACATTAGTAGACATTCCCCAGCTTAGGATACCCTAATTTAGGATTCTTCAGCTAAGAACAAGGTGAAAGGTTCCACCAAGACATATCAAACATATGGAGCACAAATATCATGGAAGATGAGGAAAAAACATGATAATCGACTATTTTTAGTCATTTAAATGAAGTAATCCCGAAACTGAATATAAAAATAAGGAACATCTAAAAGAAGTTTCCAAGGGAAAAAAAAGAGTACGCATTTAAAAAGAAATTCTGTTTTGCTTTGTGTGAGTGTGTGGAGTTTAAAAACATTTTCAAACGTTCATGTAATGATGCATAATATTTACTCTCCTTGGTCAATGAATTATTTTATATAAATTACGTTAATGAACGCTAATTAAAATAGTACGTCGGTGATTTTATTTTCTGGAAACCGTACCATAATTGGATATAAAACGTTTAAACTTCATGGGAACTTCTTGTTTTATTTTCAACCAGAAGCAACTTGTTAAAATCAGCGAAAGTGATTGTCATCCATTTTTTAAAAAAATCTCAATTTATTCCATCAAAATTCGATATTTAAGTAGATTAAAATAAAAAAATCTATTCTTGCAATGCTGAATTGTAGCACAAATATCAATATCGAGTTTACAAAAATTCCTCACGTGACGGGGACGAAAAATGGGGGGTATTTTCAAAACCAACACACCGAACTATATAAAAATCATAGACAACTTATTTTGTGTTTCTCAAAAACTTTAATTTTGCAGACCTGTTTAATTGGGAAAAAATAGTCACGAGGGAAGGAGTTTTTTTAGGATATTAAGTGAGTTGGTGAATATTAACGTTGCACTGTTCAGGTTTACGAGGTCTTTTGGTGATGAACCTCGTGACTTTGAACCATTGTCGAGTGACAAGGACGACACCTGAGCTAGCACCCCTCTCCTAACTACCACACCTCAACAACGAGAGGACGTTTCAGCTATCAACAGATTCAACGTGCATCGCTCCCTTACATGGCTGGTCTTTAGGGGTATTGGGCTTGAACACGTGACAAGTCAGCCACAATCCAATACCTTGACCACTAGTCTATTGCGGCTCTCTCCCTTGCGATATAAAAATACTCACATATATGAGAATTTTCCACGGATGCTTACGAATAAATTTTATATGCGTAAAATATTCTGAAAGCATTTACGCGTATTTGTTTTCATTTTAAATATAAATGGACATAATGTTAGTAGTAAATGAAAATATATTATAATCATGTATTCAAAACTTATAATAATATGGTTTTGTCAGACCGCATTCATACTTATTCTGTGTTATGAGAATGTATTCTGTCCTATAGAACATGAAGCACATAAAACTACTAATGATGAAATTTTTCAAGAATGCATAAAATAAAACCGAGGTGGAAAGAACTCACTTAGCAAGATGTTTTTGAAAGAAACATTGCAAGTTCCCTGTAACATTGTAAATATAAGGTTAAAAATATTAAGTTTTCTTTGTTTACTGCATAAATAATGATGTGCGATTGAAATTTATACAAATAAAAATAATTAGGGAAAACAGTAAATCATCTGCAGTTGTCAAAAAAGATATATCATTCAAAAACTTTTCTTCCAAATGAACACGGAAAATGAGCTGTTTAAAACAGAAATAAAACCAATTTATTGATTTATTTGCTTTAAAGCCATCTGAAATATAGACTAAGACATATATAATGATATTATTTCAAATATTTTTATCACGATGAAATATGAATACCTTACGACCATTTTACAAATCATGTCAATGAAAACGGCATCAGAAAAAAGCATTTCGATGTTTCCAATAGCATCTTATGTGTGTAGTTTTAATAAAAAATAAGAGAATGGTAAATTCGAACGAAAGTGTGAATGGTTAAATATTTAATGATAACCTATTATTTTATCTTGTTTATATATTTTAAATAATTATACAGACTTCAATTAATAATGATGTTCAGACAAGGCGCACAACTTTCATTATTTAGAATTTCGTACGTGTCACATTTTAGATATATATTTAATATACATATGTCTTATCACACATTATGAAAAGTATTAAAATAATACATATTTCATTCAATTTATAAACATTTTCCATTTACCCAAATTATATCATGGATCGAGCTTTAGTTTTGCATTGGTTAGTTGGGTTAAACTAAATGTCAAACAAGTATCTATACAATAGTTATGTGAAACTTTAAAAGCCATATTCAAGTGATTAAGAGGGCAACAATAACCAATACTATGGATCAATTGTCACACAAGATAGTTCTATTCGATATCTCTATATGGATGAATGAAGGTATAAATCCTTATGTTGGAGTGCCTTCGATGTGGAGATCTGGGAGAAAATGTGGTATCGATCCCCCATTTCAAGTGTTTTAAATTATGTTATGTATATTGAAATATACTGTTGGGAATTCACAAGTAGTAGGATGGAACTTAAGTTGTAACGTCATTATTTAAATTCCACTAACATCACAGTTATAATTCAAAGAAAAGTTGCAAAAAAATACATTAACATTTAAATACCGAAGTATCATGATAGTGATTATTTTAATTATCATATACAATCAGCTATCTATATACACAATTGCTAAGGAAGGATAACACTATCATCCATAGCAACCACAAAATGAAAGGAAGCAAAATGTGGAAAATTAGAATAAGTGCGGGATATTAATAAGAAGAAGTATGAGTATGCAAATCTTTTTCCACGTCTGTTCATCACGTGATAGCATTCATAAGAGCTTTAAAGGTTTTGACGCGAGTGGACAGTTGTTGTTTCAAGTCAAAGTTTTACAGAAAAGAATTAATAGATGAACTTAAAATTTTTGGCATGTCTTCCCGAAATCACATAGATGATTTTATGCGTGGCCGAATTATTGGAAAGATCGAAGAAGGGCGAAAAATAAAAGATGTTTCCAGTTAATTCGATATCGCTCACAGCGTTGTTTCACGGCGGTGGAAGTCATTTAAAACTACTGGAATGTGTAGTAGAGGGCACGGGGAGGTCGTGTTAGAAGTACGACGCCTGCAGAAGACAGATATATCGTCCTACCAGCAAAAAGGAACAGGCGCACCACAGCTCAGCAGGTGGCAAATCAGTTTCTTGCTGCCTCAGTAAAGCAGATCTCCCAAAAAGCTGTTGCCAGACGTTTTAGGGGAGGATGACTATACGCACGCAGTCCTGTTGTGTGTGCCCATTGACAAGACAGCACCGTACTGCCCGTTTGCAATGGTGTCGTGAGCATCCTAATTGGACTGAACAGGACTGGGCATGCGTACTATTCTCAGATGAGAGTAGGTTCATTCTGTCATCGGATTGTAGTCGCCAACTGATCTGGCGCGAGAGTGGTACTGCTTATCGTCCAGAAAATATCCAGGAAAAGGACCGATATCCGACATGCAGTATCATGGTGTGGGCTGGCATCATGATCAATGGCCGCACGCGCCTACATGTGGTTGCGAATGGGACTATGACGGGCCAACGATACATTGATGAAGTTCTACTTCCTCATGTTCGTCTTTTCCGTGGTGCTGTTGGTAATAAATTGGTTTTTATGGACGACAACGCAACATGTCATCGAACACTCGCTGTTCAGGATTGTCTAGACAGCGAGAGTATTCAACGTCTCGTATATCCAGCACGTTATCCAGATCTAAACCCCATTGAAAATGTGTGGGATGCTTTGGGGAGGCAATTTGCTGGTCGAAACTATCCTCCGACAAACGAGAACACCCTTATCCGTGCACTCACAGAGAATGGGATAAATTGTCTCAACATATGCTGGATAATGTTGTGTAAAAGTATGGTACGACGTGTGGAATGTTGCATCACACTCCACAGTGGACATATCCCGTACTGATACCTTTCTTTAAGGTGCCTGCTGACTTTTAGATGCATTGTTCCATTTCTCCGTACGCAGACCAAATGAACATTTTTTGTTTTTTAAAAGATGTTGCACAGCTTTTGTATTTTCAAGAACAATAAATATTCTTTATTCTAATGTCTGAACAGTGTGGCAACTATATTTTTATCCTACTAGGCCTCATGTCTCGCTCTTAAGGGGACACATTACCCTAAAAATGACGATTTTAACGAATTTTTTTCATTGTCTTATTTTAGTTGTGTGACTTTTTTAAATATGTTTATAAAATTTGGTAGCTCTAGCTGCATTTTTTTGCGAGTTATTAAAATTTTTTTGACAGTATGTTAAAGCGAAACCGAAACTAAAAGACATGCTACCTGCTTCTTATGCAGACGCTATCATCCTAGCCTAAACAATTTCGATTGATTTACTTTTACACGCGATTCTAAAGCTTTATACATTAATTAGAAGCGAAGTGAATTAATTTGTTTGTTTTTATGCAAGAGAGAAACGTTATTCCATTTTGCTTTGCATCCTTTTTTCTTATTCTAAAACCATTAGTATCAAAACTAAAGACTTTTTTCTCAAAGCCAATTATATAATCATTTTATTTCTTTATAATTTTAAATATTCGTTTGAATATCTCTTTATTAATAAGTAAACTTTAATTCATCATGCCTAGGCAAAAGCGATCGAGTCTTGTTAGTAAACAAAAAACTAACAAGAGATGGTGCAGTGAACACTACAGTCATGGAACTGATGTTTTCAGAAAAGATGAAACTTCTATTTCCTCAGCATTACCAGAAAGAAATATGAGATGTCAAACTTTAGAAGACAGCTGCTTGAACGATTTAAATTGTTGTGAAAATTCTGAAGCCCCTCATGATGTGATAATGGATGTACAGTTTTTAAAAGGACTTTTAAAAAACTTATTGTGTGATGTTTGCAAATAATATTCACTAAAAATTGACATTGATGAAAAGCTTGGATTTTCCAGAAAAATCTCTATATTTTGCACTTCTTGTGATATA
The DNA here is from genome assembly GCA_019973935.1 of Trichonephila clavipes. NCBI lineage: Eukaryota > Metazoa > Arthropoda > Arachnida > Araneae > Nephilidae > Trichonephila > Trichonephila clavipes. Next base: position 1,045,828 of record BMAU01021178.1, on the reverse strand, counting down.
ATTAAATCAAGTAACTTTACATCCAGACAAATTTCTGACAGTGAGGGTAATGAAAACCAATCATTCCACATAAATATGCGCATGGTGCAATCATTTTTAAGTTTTGGGAATGGCTATTTAGCTATGGAAAAATTTTGTATGTTAATGAATATGGATTTACCCTCAAGTAGAACATTCAATATATATAAAAAATGTTATGTAAATCTTTGGTTAGATCTACAGTAAAAAGCTTGAATTATGTTCGAAGTCAGGTGAAAAGTGCTTATCAAAGTAATAGTACTATTACTGATATAGATGTTACTTTTGATGGTACTTGGTTGACTCGGGGACATTCATCTCAAATAGGTGTAGGTTGCGTGATTGACCTTCTTACTGGATTTGTCATGGATTTTGAAATTATGTCGAAACGCTGCATTGAATGTGAACACGCAAAATCTGGTTTGGGAGAAAATTCAGCAGAATTTTTCTTGTGTGGTATGAAGGACATATATCTTCATGTGCTATCAATCACGTAGGATCATCTTGTGCCATGGAAGAAGAGGCTGCTCTTAAATTATGGCAAAAATCTGAAGATAGTGGTTTTCGATACACGACACTATTGTCTGATGGTGATGCAAAAACATATCAATATTTAAATACTAAGGAAGTTTATGGTCCTGAGATAAAAATAAAGAAAGAAGAGTGCATAAACCATGTTAGCAAGAGGCTGGGTACATCTTTACGAAAAGCTGTTAAAGAATGGTGGGCAGGAGGTGTTTCCTTGGGAGGGAAATCCCATGGTAGTTTAAAGGAAGAGACAATTAAAAAATTGTCACGTTACTATCAAAATGCGATTCGCTCGAACAAAGGTGACGTAGAAGCAATGGAAACTGCAATTTATGCAACACTGTTTCATAGTATATCAACGGAATAAAAACCTCAACATTTTAAATGTCCGACTGGAAAAGATTATTGGTGCTTTTTCCAAGCTGCTCTTACTCGTGGTGAAGTACCGGGTCCTCACGTGAAGCATGTGAAGACACCCTTGAAGGAAACTCATTTTGCCAAAATTATGCCAATATATCAAAGATTAGCTTCGAATGAACTCCTTCAAAGATGCATAACATGTGGGACACAAAATGCAAACGAGAGCCTTCACAGCATCATATGGGGTAAATGTTCAAAAGAAACGTCAGCGACACTGCGTCGAGTAACTATTGTTGTTTGTGATACAGTTTGTGAATTCAATTTTGGTACAAAAAATCATTAGAAAATTTGCAAAAGGAAAATGGGCTTGCTTCAAATAAACAGTCAAAAATGTTGGTTGTTTGGCGAGACTACCGTAGAGTTTATCAGAGGAAAAGAAAAAGATTGGCAGTGTACGCAATTGCTCGGAAAAAAATTGCGTTAGCAAAAAAGAGGCGAAGCGCCTCATTCATTAAAAAAGAAGGAATCACATATGAATGGGGTGGTTTTTAATAATATTTTTTACAATTATAATATGAACATAAAATGAATATTTTATAATTTCAAAACAATTGGTTAGTGCATTTGATATATATTGTAATATTTTAATACATTTAATTTTAATATATTTATTTAATAATATTTAATAACTTAGATTATATTACTGTCTTAAACTATTTACTATGACCTATAAATTGCAATATATGTAAGAATAAAGGCCAAGGTTTAGTTCTTTTATGTATTTTATTGACTTTCAAAAGTTTAAATGTTTTTCACGACTTTAAATTTTTCATCGTGATCATATATTTAAAATGCTGAGGCTTTTTGTATTCATTATAAATCTTTGAAACTTTTCCTGGTTGTTTTGTATAAAATGTTTGATAATTCTGTGCATAGTTTAAGGATTTATATGAAGAGCTACTTTTTAAAAGATCCATAAAGTTAGATACATATATTTCTTTTTACTGTCTTGTATCACTTCATTCCATTTAATCTTAATTTATTTCCTTTTTTAATATGTGCTAATTCAGCATGAATTTTGCATTAAAAATGCTTAGTACAACTTGAATTTTAATATATCTTAGAATGGAAACTATATTTTAGCTCTTTCAATTATTTTTTTTTATTTCAAAAACTTTAAATTGCTTTTTCTCAGCTTCTTATTTTTCATGATGATCATGTGTTTGAAATGATAAGGCTTTTTTATATTCACTATAAAATGTTGAAACTTTTTCTGGTTGTTTTAAATAATATGTTTGATAATTCTGTGCATGGAATAAGTATTTAGAGGAACAGTTATTTTTTTAGAAATCTATAAAGTTAGATATAGCAGTTTTTTTACAGTTTTTATAGTGTCTAAGAGAAAAAAAAATTCTAAAAATAAAAGTATCACTTGTAATACTAATTCCATGCACAGAATTGTGGGAAATACTTCCAGGAATATCAGAAAAAAATGGATCAAAAATACTCAAATTTGCAAAAGTTGTAAGAGTTTTAATAACTTTAAATAATTTTAAAAATTTTAAAATTTAAAATTATTGTTTGTTTAAAAATAGTATTTTGCTTATGAAATGTTTATTATAGATGTGTTCGAATACAGTGCAGGTAATTTTATTCTTATAACTATCTAAGTAAAAGAAATTGTGTACAGGGTACCGTGTCCCCTTAATGCAGTGCTTATCAAACTTTCAATACTGGCGCCCCCCTTTTCAATCACAATTTTTATCGCGCCCCCCTTATACATTAATAATGTACTGAATGTAATAATAATGCACTTTGATGCTAAAGCTACTATACGCGATCTTAATTATAAACCATACAAATTAATAGCATAAGTATTACAGTTTGTATACTACTTTTTTGCAAAATAAATAAATTAAGTAAGTAAGACAGTACTTCTCAAACTTTCACTACTGGCGACCCAATTTTCAATCATAATTTTCATCGTCCCCCCAATAATAATGTATTGAATGCAATAATAATGTACGTTGAGTATTAAATTTTGTATACGTTACTTTTATATAATATATATTTTAAGCAAATTACTTTTATAAGTAATAATTATAATGTTATGTTATTTTTCCTTTCTCTCATTTTTTAAATTGGGACAGATTGCAAAATGACATTTAATTAAAAATTTATTTCGTCCATCATGCATTTCTAAAAGTACAAATGTCATTAGAACAAGAGTAATATAAAAAATAAATTTTAAGTCAATTCCTACTTAGGCCAACAAAGAAAAACTTATTTTAGTTACTTTCTATTAAATAGTTTCAATTAATACAAATATGTAATACATATGACAGAATCACAATGTTAAGCAACAAAAGAGAAAGCGATTTTCCTTGCAATTTTTCCTTTTCTTTTCTATATATGGGGTATTGGAATATTCTTTTTTCGTTACTATTTATTCATTAATTAAATTTAATTAGTGTAAGAAAATAGTAAAGTAAAGAAGAAATCACACACATTCTTAGAAATTAGGTCATCTCGGATGGAATTCGAACTACCGTCCTTCAGATTAGAAGCCCATATCGCTATCCATTGCGTTACAGGGGACAACACGAAAAGTTTTCGTGTTTATAAATGCTTTTGGACTATAATTTTTGTTTGTTACTATTTATTTTCATTTTTTTAAAATTTAATTAATGAATTAAAATTTGAAAGAACTGTATTAACATGAAGTGTCACCCACTACAAGTTTTACAAAAGGTATTTGAACTTAAATGAATGAATAGAAAGTATTTTATCAACAATTGAAAATTTGAACAAGATATATATGAGAGAGTGAACTTATAGTAGAAATTGAAAAATAGTGTACTTTATGTTGCGCTCTCTCATATCCATCACATCTGGCATTCTCGCGAGCGTCTGCGTGAGTCTGGCCAAACTATCGGACGTCTGCGCAAAACATGTAATAATGCTGTACCTCGTACAATTCCAATCAGTCTTGGTCCATTCGATGCTTCTATAGCTACCAAATCTATCTTGAATGTACATTTTATAATTTGCGCGTTAGTTGTAATTCACACTATTAAGTATTACTGCAGAAAATTGGAACAAAAAAATCATGGATAAATTTTTAAGTCGTAAGCGAACATTCGACGATAATAAAGCATCAACAAGTGCACAGACGAGCATAGTTCTGAAAATTAAATCAAGGAAGTATTCTCAAGAATACTTGGATTTTGGATTTACCATTACTGAAGTAAATGGAGAAGAAAAGCCCCTGTGTGTTATTTGGTCAAAAATATTGGCAGCAGACAGTATGAAACCTAATAAACTTAAAAGACATTTCGAAACGCTTCATGGTGAGTACATTAACAAACCTCGAGAGTTCTTTGAATCAAAATTAAAATCATATGGAAAACAAAAAACATTTTTTAATTGATGATATCGCTTGGCTGAAGATGTAGAGCAACAGCTTTTCGGTAAGTTGCGTGATAAATTGTTTTCAATTCAGCTTGACGAGGCAACGGATAGCAATAAAGATGCTCATTTCATTGCGTATGTTCGATTTTGGGATGGTATGTCAGCGGTAGAAGAACTACTTTTTTGTAAACCAATAAAACTTAAAGCAATAGCATTATTTAATATTTTAAATAATTTTATAAACGAGGCAAATATAGAGTGGAAAAATTGTGTCGGAATATACACCGATGGTGCTCGTACAGTGTCAGGAAGATTTAAAAGTATACAAGCACTTGTGAAACAAAAATCTCCACTGTGCATCTGGACACATTGTATGATCCACAGAGAAGCTCTGGCTTCCAAAGAAATTAAGCCTGGCCTGAATATTGTGCTAATGATAGTTGTGACTGTAGTAAATTACATAAAAATGAGACCCCTAAAATCAAGAATCTTTTCTGGACTTTGCAAATACATGGGCGCAGTGCATACATCGTTGCTATTTTATTGTGAAGCAAGATGGTTATCACGCGGGAAATTTTTACAACGTGTTTATGAATTATGAAATGAAATTACCATTTTTCTAGAAGAGGAAAACCTACCGGAAGCTGAGAAATTTCGAGATGGTTTATTTCTGATGAAGTTGAGCTACTTAGTCGATATATTTGAGAAATTAAATATATTGAATCTTCAACTTCAAGGATCAAATGTACATATGTTTGACACGAGTGATAAAATTAATGCTTTTGTAGAAAATTAGAATTATGGAGCCGAAATTTAAAAGCAAAAAAAAACTAGAAATGTTGGAAAATGCGGATAAATGTGTAAAAACTTACAAAACTGAAGAACAACACGTGGAAGTTGTTTATAAAACTATTGAATATCATTTAGCTATGTTAGCAAAAAATTTTAAAAAATATATTTTTGCTGAGAACAACTTTGATAGCAAGTTACGAATGAGTGAGAGATCCATTTCAAAATACCCCAGAAGGGCTCTCCACTACCGAAGAAGAAAGTTTCATAGATTTCACATCTAGTGGCGAAATTAAAGGACAATTTTGTAATAAAACTCTCTTTCAATTTTGGGCAGAAGTAGATGATGAATTTTCTGAACTGAAAACAAAAGCATTTCGTATACTTTTACCGTTTTCAACACCGTACCTTTGTGAAACCGGATTTTCTGCGGTGGCTGCTTTGAAGACAAAATATAGATATCAGCTAAATATAGAAAAAGAACTCAGAGTGTCAATTTCTAATATTAAGCCTTCTTTTGAAAACCTTTGCTCTGCAAGACAAGCCCATGGAAGTCACTAATAATAATTAAACTTGCTCTTAAATTAGTATTAAGGAAACAGGGACATCATATACTTTCAAATAATCGATTTTTCAATTTTAGTTCTAAAAAATAGTGCTTATTTTTCGGAATCTAAAAATGTATAATACTTATATGTTTGTTAATAAAATAGCCCTAAAATATGAAAAATAAAAATGTAAATAAATGACCACGCCCCTTTTGACACGCCCCTTTGAACTTTAAATATGTAGTTTCCCCCTGTGTTTTATCTATATAACCCCGCTACTTTTTAGCCACGCTTGTGCGTGAGCTATTGTTCCAAGCTGTGTGACAAAATTTCTTACTTTAAATTTCGGTTTATGGCAATGTTTTGAACCGAGTTCGTCTATTCCGAAGTTTCTTGTGGCATACAACTACTTAATTTTACATTAATTTTCGTAAGAAATGTTTATTTTTACTTATAATTATTAATATTCATAAGATTTTAAAAGTATCTTAACTTTTTTAAACGAGTTATTATGCCAAGAATAAAAAAAATTTGGCAGAAGGAAGTATAGTAGCAATCAACATAAAATGTCTAAATCGACTGAAGAATTGCTTTTGAATTCCGTGGAAAGTGCTTCTAGGAGAAAAATTAAAATACCGGATTTACTAAAAGAACAAGATTCTCAAAATGTAAACATAATCGTTGAACTGGATTTATTATCTTCCCTTATGAAAAATCTCTTATGTTGTAAATATTGCTGTTCTTCAGAAAATTGAGCTGAGAGAAGATTTAAAAAGTCTTAGAGGTTTAGCTGTGAGTTTGGAAATAATTTGTCACAACTGTGAAGAATCGACGAGTACAATGTCATCAAAAATATCAAATAAATATTATGATGTTAACCTAAGATTGACATATGGAATGAGAGCTATTGGAAAAGGTGGAGCTGCTGCTCGAATATTCTGTGGGCTCATGAATTTGCCTCCATCACCTGCAAAGTTTGAACGCCATAATTCTTTGTTTTTAAATGTTTTAAAAACAATTAGTGAAGACTCGATGAATGCAGCTGTTCACGAAGCAGTCATAGCGAATGATAATAATTCAAATATAGCTGTGGCTGTGGATGGCACATGGCATAAAATAGGCTATTCTTCATTGAACGGAGTTGTATGTGCTACGTCTGTTGAGAACGGAAAGGTTATCGACTTTGAAGCTCTCGCAAAATATTGTTCTTCATGTAAGGGTAAAAAAACCATGTAAAAATTGTGCTAAAAATTACGAAGGATTCAGTGGGGGAATGGAATGTCGGGGTATTAAGTATATTTCAGCGATCTGAAACATCACAAAAAGCATGTTATACGCAGTATCTTGGTGATGGTGACTCAAAAGGATTTCTTACTATAAAAGAAGCAAAAGTATATGGCGACACAGAAGTTGAAAAATTAGAATGTGTTGGCCATGTGCAAAAGCGTATGGGCACAAGGCTGAGAAACATTCTAAAAATGAGCAAAGGCATTAAGCTATCAGATGGGAAAAATATTTCGGGACGTGGACGGCTAACGCTTAAAGAAGTGGACTCAATCAACATTATTATGGGCTAGCAATCCGTAAAAAATTGTCATCTGTGGAGGACATGAAAAGAGCCATATGGGCTATTTATTTTCATAAACTAAATACTGAGGATAATCCTCAACACGCTTTGTGTCCTCTTGGTGAGGATAGCTGGTGCGGTTATAACCGTAGCATTGTTACAGAAATTTTATATTCACAAGCATTCTTTACACAAGTCAATTTTATTGAAAGTGAAAAAAAAAGTGTTTCGGGATCTCACAGAGAAAGACTTATTGAAAAAGTGCCTTCGTGGAAGAACACAAAATCCCAATGAAAGCTTTAACAAATGTATTTGGGAGCTAATTCCTAAAACAGTTTTTGTTGGCATTGAAACTTTGAAATTTGGAGTTATGGATGCTGTAATTTGTTTTAACGATGGATATGTAAGTAGGATAAAAGTCTTTGAAGCTCTGGTCATTAAACCAGGATACAACACGGAACGTGCCTTACTTATAATTGATAACAAACGAATTTTTGAGGCTGAACGTATAGTAAATAAAGTGTCATTGGAAGCCAGAAATAAAAGGTCTTTAAAAAGGAAAATGGATAAACAGAATTTAGATGAAGAAAATGAATACCAAGCAGGGAAATATTAATTAATCTATAATGTTAGGAGAAATTTTTTTGTTAAGTTTTATTATATTTTTTCTCGAATGTTTGATATTTTTAAATTTAGGTACACTTTAAAAAACTATTGTAGCATATTGTTTGAAACCTTTTATATGTCTAAACATGATACATGTGCATACACAGTGAACAAAATATCTTTTAGTATGTGTCTAGTTTTTTGAAAATTGATTTTATATGTAAAAAAAGAAAATTAAGATTTTCATAATTTTAAGGTTTTATGATTATTTTTAAATTATGCAATTATATAAATATAATTAGTTAAAAAACAGATTCATTATGTTTAATATGTTACTTTATATATATTTGTAAATTTTTTTGTATATTCAAAGAATATTTTTGTAAGAAATGGTACCTATACATGAAAATATGTATTACAAGATCTCGAAAATTATGTTCATGTTAACTAAAACAAAGGGAAAAAAAACATATGAATTTAAAATTACTTTTGTAACTCTAGAAAATGGTTAAGGATTATTATTAGTCATATAAAAATAGGCAAGGAAATACTAATTAAGTGTATAATATGTGAAAATATTGTTTTTTTTTAGTTTTTTCACTTTTTCTCAAAAGCATATTTTTTGCATTTAGGTACATTTTTAAAAAAACTATTGCACTGTATGATTCCTGATTTTTTATACTTCTATACAAGATGCCTATGCATATAGTGAACCTAATTTTTTTTCTATTAAAATAGTGCCTAATTTTTTAAAATTGTTATATGCATAAAAAAAGCAGAAAAATAAAAAAAATTCAAATTTCAAAGTTTCATAATTTTTTTAAAGAAACTATACTAAAATTTTACTAAAAAAATGGTTTCACTGTATTTTATGTATTGTTTTATATATGTGTAAAAAATATTTTGCATAAAAAAAGGATACTTTTTTTAAAAAATGGTACCTAAACATAAGTATATATTACGAGTTCTCAAAAATTATGTATTACTTAAATTAAGTAGTAAAAAAAAAAACTTTTGGAGTAAAAAGTTATTTTTGTAGTTCTACAGAATAATTAAATTATCTTTATTATAGACATAAAAAAATCTAAGCTCTATTGGAAGATTTAAATGATATATGTCTCATAAACAAAGGGTCTTAATTTTGGCATTTTACTCTTTCGAGCATGTCCTGGTTCCCTTAATAAATTAGTTTTAAAATACATTGTGCAGTACTGATACATTTATAAGTACACTGGCTGAAGTACCCATTTTGCGATTATTTTTTTAAAAAATAATACATTATTCTTGATATAATAGCTTAATTGTAAGAAGAGTAAAACCAAGTGCACAACAATGCATACAAAAATATAAAAATATTTTTTAAATGAATGCTCCTATTATAAATAGTTTAAAACGAACTGTAATTTTAAGCCTCACAGAATTAGCATTTAGAATTAATATTAAATAAGGAAAACGAATGAAAAATTCCAATGAAGAATAATTGTGTTATTTTTAATATTTAAAGCGATAAACCTTCAAAATGTTTTAACCCGGAAGCAGGCGCCCACTCCACACTAACGTTAATGATCGCGCGATCACTTCACCAAGTCACCCCAATCCTTTTTTTTTATAATTATTTTTTTCTGTGCTCGATAAAAATCACAATTGTAGTGTGAATAATTTAACTAATAGAAAATATACTTACCTACTTTAAAGGACTTTTTTAATTTTTCTTTGATGATTTGAGAAAAAATCCAATAAAACTAAAGAAACCGTTCCAAATGTGCGTGACCTTAATAAAGAACATAAATCACAGACACTTTTCACTAACAATACAAGAACGTTATTTGCAATCAAAACTGTCATATTTTGCTCACGTTATTGTAATTTTTCTATTCTTCGATGATCTACAAATAGCATGTGTAACCTTTTCTTGCTTGTGTCTTTTTGACAAGGCGAAGTGTTATATTTATGGTTTCTTAGTTTTCTTGATAGAGTTCTTTAGGCAGCATTTGAAAATTACAATTCAACTCAAACGTTTCATGTCTATCACTTTTGTCATATTTACTTTCGCTATCACGATTAATATGCATTATTTCATCAGGTTCTTCAATTGCTTGATCAGTTTCATCTTCCTTCGATAGAGAGATCACAGATAGCCATTTTTTTATATTCTGCTCATTTACATTTATAAACCATAATAAGTTATACAACACAGCAATTAAAACCACAAAGTTAATCGTAGGGGAAAGTATAGAATATTCATAGAAAATATTTCTGAACAAAAGTGGTCGTGAAGGGAACTCGATCAAAACAAGTACCTTGATTGTAAAAAACCGTTTGCCACTCTCAAAAAAGAGGCATAAATGTGACAAATTCATTTTAGTTTCCATTAAGACTGCCATATCAGAGGATACTGTCAAGAAACTGTTAACGAATAAACAGTTTTACCAGAATTTGGAGTGATTCAGCGCCTCATGCGACCGCTCCCATGAAAAAAATGTATTCGATACAAAAACATCGATGTCAGTTATAAAAATAATTGAGTAAAATGTTTTTATAATGCAATTTCAGATTACTCATAAAATACATCTTGGCCAATTAATCCTTCAAAGTGCTCAATTGCTTATCCATACATCATAAAACTCATTTACATGGGGTGGAAAGCAACAGAAAAATATTTTTTACAACTTTTCCAAAAGAAAAGTAGACGGAGTTAAGCATACCAGTAAGTTTGAAGGTCAAAGAGATGATAATCAAAAGTACTATTCTAGAGGTTACAAGAAACATAACAAAAAAATCTCTCATCGCAGGATTACAGCAAAGCAAACAAAATATCTTTTTTCATTTGGTTTTGGGATCAAAGATAGCTAATGAGCGTTTGAAGTGGAATCTTTTGAAAGTGGAAAACCAGATGATATATATAATTTATATCAGTGCAAAATGTGTATTTTTTTATTTTATCAGAAAGCATTTTGTTTTACTTCATTCCAAAAAATAATTTTTTAAGCCCTTTATATTTTCAAGATGCTCGCGCCCCCCTTGAAGGGTTATCGCGCCCCCAGGGGGGCGCGCCCCACAGTTTGAGAAGCACTGCCTTAATGTTATGCTACATGGCAATTTGTGATCCGTCCTAAGCAAGTGTCCAGCAGTGTATATATGTGTATACGCACATACGCGCGTATGCGAGTACAAATTATTTATATCTTATTACCATTCAATATTCATCCATCCATATAATACTTTCCTAAATTACTAATTTCTATCAATTTATTTTAAAGTAAAACAGCGAAGAACATGATAAATAAGTGCAGGGTCGAGCAATGTAGCAACAGTTGTATATTAGAAGATTTTACTGTCATATTTCCTTTTTACTTACCTATATTCTTGTCTGGCGGAAATAAAATTTGGAACATGCAGTTTAAAAAGGTAATTTGGAAACTGTAGAAATAAATAAAAAGTAATATGGTAATTTGAAAGAATCCAAAATCAATATAATTGAAGAATTTCTCTCAGAATCTGACTCACTCTTCAAACTGAAAAAAAAATAAATGCACTACGGCATTTATCAATTTGTTATAAATATATTCTTTGATCAGCGAATTTTATTCTAATTAAAATAGTAGATAATTTCAAGTAAAGCAAATTTTCTTGTAAATACTCGATGTTCTAATTAAATACTACAAACATTTCTTATTTTTTTTTATTTTTTGCCGCATTATGTTAATTTTGTATTATTTTTATGTTTTCAGAGAAAATTCTATATTAAAAGACATTTTAAGGAAAATGTTTCCAAATTGGCATCATCAATGAATTTTTTTCTCAATTATCTTTGCTTAAGAATTTTTAACAATAAATATTCTTCTTTGTAATTATTATCTGAAACGCTTTTGTTTTTGAATACAGCAATACATAAAAACATACATAAAAAGTTAGGGATATAAAAAGTGGCGCAATGAAAACAGAAATGAGGCTTTTCAAATAATCGTATTTGTATGAAAATTACATTTTTTATGCGGGAAAGCAATACACTTTTTTGTATGTATATATATATATATATATATATATATATATATATATATATATTTTCTAGATACTGCGAATGTATAGTAAGCCTAGAGGATGTGAATTTAAGATGTTTTCATTAAAAAGCTCAGCGCTAAAATGACACACATTTGGAATAAAAATTACATTTAATTTATAATTCAAATGACTAATACTCAAGTTTTTTCTTGTAATAAATAAAAGTACTTGAATCTGTGATATTTAATGCAAACTAACATTATATGTTCTTTTTATAGCTGTAATTCAATTATATCCTCAAATCACGCAGGATTTTATTTAATATTTTTCTTCAGCATATAAATAAACTTATCACTAATTTAAAAGTATATATATACACTGCTGGCCACTGTAAATGCAACACTAGAAAGGCAAAATATAGCACAACAAAATTTATTTTGTAGATAACATGTTGACCAAATACCAAATTATTAAATTTATAGACTTATGTGAAGTGTGGTTCCTGCCAGAATCAGTAGCCAAATTAGCCGTCATTGTTGGTGATCACCACCGCCACACGACTCGGCAGGGATTCAAAGAGACTTCGGATGTGTTCTGTTGGTACAGCAGACCAAACAGCTTCCACACGTTGCCAAAGTTGATCTGGTGTGGCAGCTGGAAGTGTAATCTGGGTCAATCGTTGAGCAACCATGGACCGCATGTTTTCGGCAAAATATACGAAAAGCGAGCTGACCAGGGAAGCAATTCAAGCTGGTGATTGACGAAGAATCTTTACACAATGCATGCCACGTGTGGCCACGCATTATCCTGTTAAAATATGGCTGTCACCAAGCCCCAAAGGTAAAGAAGAACAGCTGGCTCCAAGACTTCGGAGATGTAACGCTGGCTGTTTAAAGTACCAGAAGTGCGTACTAGAGGAGGACGAGAGTGATATCCAGTACCACCCCATAACATAATTCCCGGTGCAGGACCAGTGTGGCGGTGCATAACGCAGCTGTTCAGCATCCTCTCTCCACGGTGTCTCCAGACTCGAATCCATCCACCGTGGTAATGCAGACAAAAATGCGTGAAAAGTCAGTAAAGACAACTTTATTCCATTCCACCACCCATATCCTTCTTTCATCGCACCATTGGCAGTGGAGACGTATATGGTTCTGCGTCAAGGGTAGACCAAGCAATGGATGTGTTGCGAATAGACCATTCTGCTGTAAACGGCGTCGAATGGTACGCGCAGACACTGAATGATGCGTTAAAGACTCAATGTGATGTACTACGGTCCGTGATGTCACTGAGCGATCCGTCACTGCCATGCGCACAATTTCCCTGTCCTCACGTGAAGTGATGCACTGAAGTGGATGCGATCGACCATGTCGATCCGTCGTACCCTTCTGCATCCAACGGTGACATATCCGCCTTACAGTTGTTTGGTTTCGTCCAACACGGCTCCCGATTTCCCTAAAAGATAATCCACAATCTCTGAAGGCCACTTACCTTTCCCTGTCGAACTCGGATACTTGATCAAAAGCTGCTCGCTGTTTTCTACGAGACATAACTGATCGTTTTCCTGAAAAAAATACACACAAAAAAACACAATTGCCGAACTTGAAATCGTCGAAATCTCCATGCCTTAAATAGCGCTTTGTGGTGACACCACACCCGCGCGTGATGTGTGCCTGCGCTGAAATTCTAATCATTTGCATATCTCAACTCCGCTAATGCATGTTGTAAATTTCATCTTATTTGCATGCTTTCTTCAGGGTGTTGCATTTACGGTGGCCAACAGTGTATATGTCACAGGAAAATGTAGAAATTAGATATTTCATCAAACTCTTAAGGTATCCGACTACGAACGGAACCATGGTTTTGCGCATAAATGGATAATATTTATGATATTTTGTGTCACATATATTAAAAAATATACATAAAATAGTTTTAGTAATAATATTGCTTTAAAAATTATTTAAGTACAATAGTTTGACAAAAATGAACATAAAATTAACCAATTTTCCAAATGCTTTTATTATAATAATATTTTGCATGTATACAGCTCAGCCCTCTGTACAGAGGCTCAACTAGAATTTTTGAAATACATAACTTAGAAGTGGGCTATCTATGTTTTACGATAACAGAGGGGGTGAAATTTTAAGGAAAAAAAACACTGATAATTATTTCAATTGGTTGTTAACGCTGAAAATATAGTGAATTGTTAAAAAAAATTGTTCAGACACTCTGGAGAAAAGATTTTACTTTGTATAAGCAAAATATTATTATTTTAGAATAATTTTTTGACAAAAGGAGAACATTTTGAAAAAAAGGTTATTCTAAGTTATTTTTTGCTAAAATATTGTTTTTAAATCATTTTTTTTGTGAAAATGTACTTAAAACAATTGTATACATGTATTCGTATCTAAGTGACAATAAATATTATGAAAATTATGCATTTATGTGCTTTTTTAAATTCATGGTTCCGAACGTAGTCGGATATCTTAAGGGAGATGATCAATTCACGTAAGATGTTAAAATAAAAAAACTTAGTAAGGTGATTTCCTTAAGGAAAAGTAAGTGATTTGGTCAAATCCCTAAACTGTTTCAGTGAAATGATGAAACAATTTACATTATTTATTCGAATTTAATTAAATAATTAGATAATTAGGCTGGTATTTAAAAAAAGATATTTGTTGTAAAGTATCAAATATTTTCATTTTCGTGAATATCTATACATATATGTATGTGGATAACTTTATATGTACAATTCTTTCTCAAAATGATCAAATAAACTTTAAAAGAAATGATAAAATACTTAAAATGTGAACAATTGCAACATTGATATGTATCACAATGTTGATGGTCAAAATAGAAACAGCTTGAAAATATACAGAAGTTTTACTTAAATTATTTTTGACTTAGCACATACACATACATGAATATAAAACTAAGAAAGTGTTAAAAAAAATCCTTTTTTTAATTTTATCAAACAGTATCCGCACGAGTGTCTTTCCTTAATTCTACATTAATGTACAATACTTACTTAATGTATAAGTAGTTTCTAGGAAACCGAGATACAATATTGTTTACAAAGATTTATAGAAGGTTAAAGCTCTTTTCTAAAAACTGTAAGTTTAATTTTGCAATTTTTCTCATTTAACTTTTTTTAACGGATTCGCTAAATGCATGTCAGCTGATTACGAATTGTTCACGCCATTGTTTCAATGTTATGATTTGGCTTTAATAGCACATGCTATACTACTTTTTTATGTTATTCAACATTGTTTAACAGGGAGTGTGCTCCTGTACCCTTAGATGAATGTACAAGAGCAATCACATGTATGACCTTTTAAAAATCTAATTTTTAGTAAGTGAAAACTGCTGGATTTTTTAAATGGATGACTAATCTCACAAGTTTGGTTTATTTTTCAGTCAATTGAACTGCAGATAATTGGTTAAAAAAGGTTTTTCTTTGGACTTCTATATAGTTCTAATGGACTTCTATATAGTTCTAATCCAAGTTAAATGTTAAAACAGAGCCACTTGAGTAGTGATTTAGGGACATCAAGATATTAATCTAGGACGCTTTCTGATCATTCGGTATAGTAGGCGAGAGCAATTTCCAATAGACATCTTTGGCCTTCCACGTACTCCAGTGCATTATCCATTTGTCTTCTGATCATATCATTGGTAACTTTGAGTTCTTAAAGTAGTATTTTATTCCGATACATTAATATAATTCTGAGTTTCTTTACCTGTACATTATCATGCAAATAGGCTTACTGGTTGGTTAATGGTTCTATGCATTAATAATATTAGATTTTAATTAATTACAAGTAAAACACATCCTCAGTACATGCACATAATTTCATAAACTTTTGCAGAAGCTCTTTAAACATTTATCATCTTATTTCTGTGAGGCTTTTGTAAAAATAATTTTAAAATTTATATATATGTCCCGAAAATTAGACTAGTGTTTTTTTTTTTCAGAATGCGTCGTTTTTCGTATAATTTTGAATTTATGGGGGGGGAGAGGGAAGGGAACATCACACACAGGCAATTTGTGATAAACAACTTCAGTTCTATTTTTTTATACTGGTGTTGAATGAACTCTAAGACATTTATGTATCTAAATAGAGTTGAAATTTTACTAAATACTGCCACGTGTAATAAAAATAAAAAAGTTTTTGTAAGTAAAACCCCTACCTAAAAGTAACGTTCAGAGATATAAGTATAAAAAAAAACCATTAACGCGTATCACAAAAAATTCTACATTCATAAAAGAGTAAGCTAAAACAGTTTTAAATAGGAATATAATGATTATACATTTCTTACCAAAAATATATATTTGTATAATTTCAATAAATATATATTAAGATATATGTATTTAAGTATTGACTTTCATTAAATGACTCTTACAAGTAAATATTTTCAGGATATATTTTAATTTTAAATAGTTTAACTGCAAATTTATTTTAATTTTGTGTTCTCGTGATATTTTTTACTAACCAAAAATGTACGTTTGAGCAAAAGTTTCGGTAAGTTTTATTGTTATTACAGTATAACTTAAAGTAACACATATTTACAAGAAAACTTGAGTTTAATCGCTCTTATCTGTTCCTTTAAAAGAAACTAGACTTTTACTGATTTTTTTTATTGATTAATCGCTTTTAAAATTTTTATTCTTGATTATTATTTATATTGCTAAGTATTTTCTAATATGACAGTAGTTATTTACTTAAGAACTAGTTCACATTTATGTTAAACATATTAAAAACAGGATATATATATATATATATATATATATATATATATATATATCTTTATTTATAAAAATCTTCTGTGTGTGTGTACTTCACTAAACTCCTCCAAAACGGTTGGACCGATTTCGATGAAATTTTTCGTGTGGCCTCAAGTAAATTCGAGAATGGTGTAGATACACAATCCGGTCCGATATCGCAATTAATTAAAAAGATATTAATTAAAAACATTCAAAAATACAACTCAACATTATCCTGCATTGTTGTAACAACGCTATTGTTATAAACAAGTAACATAAAATAAAATAAAATCAATTCCTACTTAGATCAACCAAGAAAAAATTTGTTTTAGCTACTTTTAGTTAAATAGTTGCAATTAATATAAATATGTAAATACATATGACAGAATCACAACATTAAGTGGTAATTAATTTTTATTAATTATCATTAAAGTATAATATTGCCATCCAAGACAATCGTGTATATAAAATTTTCTTTCAAGTGAATGTTTTAACACGTGAGAAAAAATCCTTTTCAAATTTTGACATAAGTCACCAAAAGGGTCGCTAAGTCGCCAACGTGGCTATATTTGTAATTTTTTTAAATAACTAGTTTTAATCAATTAATTTTTATTAATTATAATTAAACTATTGTATTGTCATCCAAAATAATCACGTACATTAAATATCAGCTCTATTGAGCGCATTAAAATGCATTTCATTAACGATTGAAAATTCCACCAAGATAAATAAATAAATAAACAAACAAACACATAAAATATGTATAGAGATCATGAGCTAATAGAGTAGGTATTGAAAAAATACTTAAGTTGGCGTCGAAAATTGATTTTTAGCCAAACTGGCCAAACTCGGTATTTATTGTTACAAAAATGCAGACAATTCACGCTTTTTAGTGTTTTTATTTAATATATTTTCAAAAAATCTTTATATATGTAATTCTTCTGTGCGTGTGTATAAAATTGAACTCCTCCTAAATGGCTGAAACGATTATGATGAAAGTTTTTGTCTGTTCCGGTGGACTCGAGAATGGTTTAGACTTATAATTCGGTATAGAAATGTTTATTTAATTAATTTTTATTGTTAAATTGTTGATCTTGGAATGTTTTACATTGGAACAGGCAGACTGCGCTACGATCACAGTATCGAATATTCAAAAATATTTTATTATAATTCAAGTTTCACCCGACAGTCGGTGCTGTGATCTTTTAAGGAAAATATTTTGTTCCTTCGTGTTATTATTTTGTTGAAATAAATCGTGTGTTAATTAAAATATTATATTCAGATGTAATTAGTGTTTGAATAGTTTTATAGTGTGCAAAAAATACTATACATTCTATTAATGTGGAGACCCTCCTGGGTTTCACCTTGAACACCAAGATTACTTTGAGGCAAAGAACCACTAAGAACCATTTTGAATAATAATAATATTTATTTATTATTATATTTTTTTTTCAAAAAATCTCTGATAACATATAATACTAATATGTTACGTCACTTAAAGGGATTTACCTTTATATTAAATTAAATTACTAATAATGCAATTAATTAATAATTAAGCTCAAGATCAAGTAAGTTCTACCGAAATAGGAGATCCGAGAAAGACACGTACTCGAATTCTTAACTTTCATTAACTTTAACTAAGTCGCTTAAATTGACGCTTATTTTAAGAGTACGTAAATTATATTTACCGCTGGCTTATATCAGCTTTCTTTTACGTCTAGCAGCACGACGTCTTCACGAATCTAATCTCCTTATAATCTTCTAAAAATGCGTATAAAGTTGCTGGCTCAATAGCCTTCCATCATCCATTTTGCTATCTCGCAACGCTCGACTTAAATACCTTATCTAACTTAAATATCTCGTTTATTTTCTTGGAGTTGATTGGAAATATACGCGAATTTATATTCCTTAAAAAGACGCTTAAGAAGATTAGTGGAAAGGTTCCGTAAAGATTCGTCACGCAAATTTAGTATGCAATTGCAGTGAGTATTTTACATGATTTTTTATTAAATTTACATGTGTGTTGACAACATATATCCTAACTTACAAATCTATTTGTGTAGCTGTTTGATTACACACATTCTTAAACTTGTTTTTTATTTAAAATTATTTCTCATTGGAAATAGTTTGTGTGTGTGTTTCCCTTCTAAGTAACCCAGAAGTATAAAACTTGGCACATAATTATTATAGGTCCTAATGATGTGCACTAAGAAGAATTTTTTTTTTTAAAATTCACCTTAGATTTTTTTAAAATTACATTTTTAAGTGATTTCCCCATTTTTTTTCAACAACTGGATTTTAATTTGTTAATTTGGCAACAGTCATTTTTGTTTTACTTATATTATATTTGATTATTTCAAACCACTTCCGGAAGTGGAATTTTTGAATTTAAGATGTGTGTATACGACAACGCCTGTCGGGTCCTCTAGTATATATATATATATATATAACTTTTATTTGCAGGAAAGCTTGTATGTATTACTGCAAATACATAGAAAATGTGCATATTAATTTTAAATAAAATTATCCCTTGAGATCATTTTAGATTTAAGAGATTCTGATTTAATTATACAGTTCTATAAATCTTTTTTCCATATAAAAGACAAAGGGAATAAATTAACTTACACATTTTTACACGAAATGAGATATTTCCAAAATCAATTAAATTTAATCCAAATATGTAAAATAATATTTTGTGTACTGTCTCTTAATTATTTTTTTGAAATAAATAATAACTAAAATTATCGTTCTGTATAAAAAAAGTTTGTAAGCTGCTTAAATATAGATTTTCTCACGCAGAGGAAAGTATATTATAATGAAGATATTTGATAATAAGTATTATAAAAATAGGAAAATAATAATCTATTTAAAGGTTCATATTTATGAGAAAGAGGAAATTCAAAGACCACAACAAATTATCGTAACATCGAAAAAATATAGACTAATCTCTCAGGTATTCTTTCAGTACTTAATCAATAAAACGGTCTTAAGTGATGTCAATCTGAATTACGTTGTTATCAGTAATGAGAAATAAATTTTCAAAGAAAAATAGTAATTGCAATCTCTTAAGCCTTATGTCATCGAAGAACTTCAAAAAATAAATCCTTCAATTTATCAAATATTGCAATTAACTACAAAATTCAACCCGGAAAAGGAACTTTTATAATAACTCCTTTTTGCAATGGAACTATATAGCTATATAACACATTTCCAAATATTATAAATATTTACCTTTTGTATTAGACTAAGTTTTTTGAATAAATTATCACTTACACACTATTAAATAAAGACGGAACCTGCCTTGGGAAATATAACTAAACATCTTCGGATGTACGACATTTGTGTTTATCTGATTCACCGAACTACCCGTCCGTAACTATACCATGCATGCTTTTGACGACTGTGACAAAGAAAATGCTTATTCAAGCTTGTCTTTAAAAGCTTTTACTTCTGTTTTTTGCTGTTGGTGACTTGCAGAATGAGATACTGCTGCATTCCCCTTTCTTAGAAAAGATAGTTATTTTTTTGGTTAGGCTATCTAAACGATACTTATAGAAGGTTATTTACCCAGCCAATTACTGTAATTGTTATACAGTAGGTTTGAGTGTCTTTGGAGTGTTTTTTTGTTGGCGTACCGGGCAAGTTCTTGTTGAAATGGCGGGTCTGGTTCACTCATGCACCGTTGTCGTTTTTGAATTGCTAGTCATGATTTATTGAGGATGTCTTAGACTGTCTATTGAAGGGATGCATAGTCAACCATTATCTGCAGGCTGTGCTGTTATTTGGTTTCCAATTCCTGGGTTATCACTTTGGCGAATAGCTGTTGTTGACGGAGGGGATGATGACGCATGGTGACCTTGAGTGCTACTTGGGAGCAGTGTTAGTTGAACAGACCACCTTCTGGTCCCAAGTACATGTCTTAGACGACTGAGACGAATGAAATCCTTGTTTAAGTCAATCGGTAAGAGCTTTTATTCCTATATTTTCCTGTTTGTGACTTGCAGAATTTGGCACCAATGCACATTTATTAAATATATTTTTCACTAATTATACGTTCATTAAAAATAAAGTAAATATTATTAAAAAAAATTATGCCACCATCAGATGGAGAGATCATCATTAAATAGAGCCCCAATTTATGATTATGAATCACAGCATACGCAGCGATTTACAATATCTGCTGTAGACCAATGGTAATGGTCACGAAAAACCAACCGGTATTGTTGATTTATGGATTCGGGCCCTGAGCCAATGGTAAACAGATGTGTTTCAAGACTTATGCACATCAAATCTATTTCGGCTCAAAATCTTCTATTTGAAGTGTTGGAGAAACTGGGAGAGTTCAAGCTCAAATATTGTCCTCATTACTTGACCACCGTTTAAAGTTTTAAGGTCCGTCAAACGAACTTTAAGAGAACGATGTTAATTAACATTTCCCCGCACAAAGAGTAAGTTTTGCCATCGTATAGCTAAGCTATGGCTAAGGTATCTCGCAACTGGAAACACACACACTCAATTAATATATTTTTCATCCATGCAATCCATTTTAGACTAAGTTTATTATCCTTAAGCGAGAGCAATACATTATATTATCATTATAATATTTAAAAGTGAGTACTAGTGAGATGACCAATTTATTGGTAGCTAAAGCAATAGTTACTTAGCAGTTAACATAATCTTGTACATAAATAACTTTTATGTAAAATATATAGAGTAATGTTTTATTTCATTAAGCTTACCATTTATAAAGCAAAATACAATCGCAATGACTATCTATACTCATGCCATGTCTGATACTTATATTTTATTCTTTAAGATGTTCATCATGTATTTAGAGTTCCTTTTCCGCCCTATTACGTGCTTTGGTACTTTTTAATTCGACATACTCAACGGATTATCTATGAGAGGCAAAAAAGGGTATTAACGGGTTATTATACATTGTTTCAATTTATACTGCTGTAGTTTTTATTAGGAAGTTGTATCAACTATCAAGCTTTCCATCCATTTTGGTACGACTAAGTTCTAAATTAACAAAATGCAAGAAATATTTGGCGAAGCATTTCATGTACACACACACACAAAGCAAAAATGGTTATTTAATCTTCTGAATTCTTTACAAATAGTTAATTCATTCATTTTCCACCAAGTCCAAAACGTACATTCCCATTTCCATATGATATTCAAAGAAAACAAAATATTAGTTGTTGAAAAAAAATCGAAAGAGAAAATTGAGAGAAAATTGAAAGTCGAATAAGTGAAACAGAGTGAATATTTCAGTTTAAATATTCCGTTTCCGATATTGAATCAGAAAGCTACAATAGATAAAAGCTTAGTACTAATGGAAACACATTGAAAATATAAGAGTTAAAGATGATATCTGCACCTTAGGGCATACACAGATAAATACATATAATGTAATTTAAATTTGAATAAATGTTTTTATTGTTCAAAAATACATTATAAAAGTTATATATGTTTTTAAATCTTCCGAGAAAATTTTAAATTTGTTATATGTGCTTTTGAGATGTATGCAAAGTTTTATTCATTATTGTATTATTTCAATGCATTTGTTAATACATCTCATTATTTTTTGGTTAAATTCATTATCTTGCCGAATACATGTTGAACATATCATATTTAAACCCAATATAACAATTTTTTAAAAGTTTAAACATGAAACTCGAATTCTAAATGGGCGAAATTTATAGAAGAAATGTTAATGTAAAACAAAAAAATGTAGAAATTGATAATTTTAATACAAGCATAATTTATACCAACAAATAGTTAAATCCCATAAATTATGTGAATTCATAAAATAAATTTTCTTTATATTTCAAAGTCTTTTTTTTTAATTCAGATATTCAAATAATTTCTTTCATGCATAATCATGTACAGTGGGTGATTGGTTAACGAACATAATCCGTTCCAAGACTACGTTCGCTATCCGAATTGTTCGTTAACCGATCATCGATTCACTATAGACTTCTATGTGAAATGATTAATTTGTTCTGGAGAACCTAAAAATTAAATTTTTAAAAAAAATATATAATTTCTTAGTAAGTTTATAAAAAATAATGCATACATATAGTCTTGCATATTAATCAGTCCTTTTCACTATTTGATTATGGGACGTTGAAGAACATGTCCAATGTCGTTTGCTTTTCTATCTTTTTCAGGATTTTTCGGAAGGAATTAACAGCATTATTGTTGTAAAGATCCCCAAAACTACTGACATCAACTTGGTATGGGTTCCTTCCTAAGACCATTGCTCTGACATTCCCACTTTTTCAAAATATTTTTAACGGCAGATGTTGCCATTTGTCCTCTTTCGTCTTCCTCTTGTTCAGAAGTAGACACATTTCGTTGAGATTCTTGGTGTTCTTCATTCAAAATTTCTTGGAGTTCCTCTGTCGATTATGAGCTCTTCTATATCATTCACCTTCAATTCCAGATCTCTAGCGGTTGTCAAAATTTCATCCATAATTTCAGGGGTGTACACTGATCACCTCTGAATATGTGTTCGTTGTCCAAACACAAAAAAATCTTTCTTGAAAGTGTTCGTTATCCGAACACAAAAATCTTTCGTGAAAGTGTTCGTTAACGTATCTGTACGTTAACCGATAACCCACTGTAGATTTAAGCATAATTGAGATACAAGTTATTAAAATAAATATTAAGGTGCCTGACTAGTGTAAAATCGTCAATTTTGATGAACATGACAAAAAAAATTTTATTTGATATTTTTAATATTTGAATTTTCTTCTTTCTAAAATACCTTACTTTTGCTTGTACTCCAATTATTTACGATTATAGCAGTTTTTATGTCAAGTGAGAACAACAAAAACGAACCGGAAGTTAGAAATCGAAACCGGAAGTACTTTGAATTTGAAAGATTTTTACTCTTTTTTGAATTTTATTGAATTTATTTATAAAATATTAATTTTGGTAACATTAAAACTGAATATGGTGATATTCTTTTAAAAATTATTTAATAGTTTTAGTAAAATTTGGCAACAACTTTATAGGTTTGTTGTCATTTTTCGATTTGCTTATGTTGTAGCTACTCGATTCTTCGCTCCTCGTTTAATTTATTATTTTGATATATTTTATGAAAAACTGTCTTTCTTAAGACAAAATATTGATTAATTATGGCTAAATCAAGATCTGGGAGGTCTAAGAAGCGCCGATTTACTGGAAATCGTTATACCCCATTCGTGCCACAATTAATGAGAATGATGAAACATCTGAGCTCAATTCTACTGAATCCGCTAGTGCCAAAAAGTTGGAATCAAGCCATACAAATTTGGAAATTTTCTCAGAAAGATTGTTTGAAACTTCTTAAGACAATAGAATTGTCAGCTGGACAACTTTGATTTCATTTTTTGCCATAGTTTGTTGTCCTGATTGTTATTCTCAGGGCTTGGAGCTTATAGAAGACTCTGTCAGTGGATTATGCTCACATATGAACCTAAAGTGCAAAAACTGCTCCTTCTTTAAAGGTTTCCCTACGACAGAGAAGATGAAAGGTTCTTGTCTTATAAAGGAAAGGATTTTCAGCTGGCAAAAAATTATGTGCTTTCCTCGGTTTACCTTTCCTGTCAAAACTTGCTTTCCGCAATCAAGAAAGAAAACTGTTGAAATCAACTGAACGCGTTGCTCAAGAAAACATCAACGCTGCATTGAGTGAAATCAAAGGCTCAAATAGTTTCACTAAATGTGGAATATCCATTGATGGTACTTGGCAACGCAGAGGCTACTCATCTTTGAATGGGTGTGTAAGTGCCATATCAGTTGACACCGGTAAAATTTTAGACATTGAAGTTATGACACAATATTGCCACATATGCGCGAAAGGCAATAGCCAATCATCGAAACATGTATGTTCGAACTACAAAGGTTCCGCGGGGAACATGGAGGTTGTTGGAGCCTACCGTATATTTGAGAGATCAAATGTGAGGAATGTACAGTACAATGAATACTACGGAGATGGGGACTCAAAAGGATATGAATCTGTTAAAAACGTTTTTATGGAATTAATACAGTAACCAAACTCGAGTGTATAGGTCATGTACAGAAACGTGTAGGGGGCGGTTGCGTCAATTAAAAAACGACGAAAGGTTTGGGAGGGAAAAATAAATTAACTGATAAATTAATCGACAGAATTCAGAACTATTATGGAATAGCTATTCGAAACAATGTAGGTAATCTACAAAAGATGATGAGTAGTGTAATAGCTGCATTTTTTTTTCACTGTGTATCTGGAAAAAACAATTCATTGCATGGATGTCCTGAAGGATCTGAGAGTTGGTGTCGTTACCAAAGGGCAAAAGCAGCTGGGAGTCCCCCTCAAAGAAATTGAGCAAGGACTTCCTAATAAAATTATAAACCAAATAAAGCCTACATATCTAAAACTGTGTAATGAAACTTTTGTTGAAAAAATGTCTTCATGGTAAGACACAGAACTGCAATGAAAGTTATAACAACATTTTGTGGAATATTGTTCCCAAAATATATTTATTGGACTGGAAACATTTCGTTTGGGTGCATTATTAGCTCTAATACTTTATAATTCTGGTTATGCTGGTATATTATCAGTAATTCGAAATGTAAATGGTTCCCTTCCTGAAAGTGTTGCTCAAGAGTTACTTAAATTTGATAAACAACGGATTTCAACATCTTTAAGACATTCTTTACCGATTGCGAAATTGTCTCGAAAAAAAGAAAAGCAGCTAGAAAAACAAAAAGTACTAAGGATGAAAACAGAAGGCTTAGTAATTCATATGGAGGGTTTTAAAGTACTTTGCAGGATTTTTATTCTAATTTATGATAACTTTTGTGATAAACAATATTTTTCAAGAGTTTTTCGTGAATGTTTACTGGTAAAACAACACAAACATATTTTGTATGATATATTTCTTAACTTCTAAAATAATATGGAATAATATATATTTGTTTTTCTATGTAAAATATTTTTATTTTTAATGCAATAAGGTTTTTTTAAAGTGCTTTTACGTCTAATCTGTATTTCGTAAACTGTGTACTTAGACTTTAAGAAAAAGCTTTTTGACACTATAAAATTGTTAAAAATATTAAAAGATAAAAGTTTGAAGAAAGTATATAATATTCATAATTGCTTTGAAAATGTTTGTTCTTTTGATATATAGAGGTTTAGGTTTTTTTCAGCAGTATAGTTTTTAAATTTTGAATTTTAAATCTTTAAATGCAAAACAGATTTTTTGATATTTTACAACACGTTAAGCATGATATCTCAAAAGTTCTGTAGGTAATTGTCTGTAATTTTGTGTAATTGTGCATTATTATAGTATGTATGCTGTGACGTGGGATTAAGAAAAAACAGCATATTTACCTTTTTATGATTTTTTTCTGTGTGATAAATGTGAAATTTTTGAAAATTTGCTTGCGTGCATTTTTGACTTCTAGTTCAAACAAATTAAAATTTTTCAAAGATATTAGGTCAATTCATTAGTAACTGTTTTTGAGTAAAATTATGAAATATTATGCATTAGAATTTATTTTACTATGTTTAACGTAACGTACAAATAACGTCTAATTTAAACCTAAAATTGGCCATATTTAAAAAAAATACATTGAAAGAAATTTTTTTTTGCTGTTTTTATTAGTTTTCAGTTATAGTTAAACAAAAAATGAGTTTAAAAATAAATTTTCAGCAAAATTTCAAAAAAATGTCTTCGCAACTAGTCAGGCACCTTAAAGGGGAATCGCATGGGAACAATAATAATTTCTTAAAACATTTATGGCTATAAGACATCAGAGCCTGTTAGAATATCGTAGAAAACATCGACAATGAGTAAAAAAGATTAAGCACAAAAATAATCATCTTATTTGAGAAAAATTGTATGTCAAAAGAAGAATGATAAAAATATCTTTCTTTTGACAATGTACAGTTTACATTAATGGTAGAAGCTAATTAACTGAACTATATTTCTAAAGGTTCTCTTTAATTTCTACTGTTATTATGTATTTCGGAAAACAAGCGTAAACTCACCTAAAATAGAACAAATCGAAAATATTAAAGTTAAACAAAGAGATAGACAATTTTAAGTGAGTCTCAAATAACAACGATCTAAATTTTACCAAATACATTTGGTATAATTTAATTGGTACTTGTGAATTGTCGCCAAAGAAGATAACCACTGTAAATCTTTTATGTAAGTAGTTCTGTAAAAATGGGGTCTTGTTTAAAAGAATAGGAAAGATAATTTATGAATTACTGAAAAATTAATTTATAAATTCGCTAGATAAATTACACCAAACAGTATGATAATCATCATTTTAGAGATTTAGTGCCTTAAAATAGTTCTTCTCAATCTTTTAATACACTGCTGGACAATTGCTAAGGACGGATAACACTATCATCCATAGCAACCACAAAATGAAAGGAAGCAAAATGTGGAAAATTAGAATAAGTGCGGGATATTAGTAAGAAGCAGTATGAGTATGCAAATTTTTTTCCACGTCTGTTCATCACGTGATAGCGTTCATAAGAGCTTTAAAGGTTTTGACGCGTGTGGACAGTTGTTGTTTCAAGTCAAAGTTTTACAGGAAAGATTGATAGACGAACTTAACATTTTGGCATGTCTTCCCGACATCACAAAGATGATTTTATGCGTGGCCGAAATATTGGAAAGATCGAAGAAGGGCGAAAAATAACAGATGATGCCAGGGAGTTCGACATCGCTCACAGCGTTGTTTCACGGCGGTGAAAGTCATTTAAAACCACTGGAATGTGAAGTAGACGGCACGTGGGAGGTCGTGTTAGAAGTACGACGCCTGCAGAAGACAGATATATCATCCTATGAGCAAAAAGGAACAGGCGCACCACAGCTCAGCAGGTGGCAAATCAGTTTCTTGCTGCCTCAGGAAAGCAGATCTCCCGAAAAACTGTTGCCAGACGTTTGAGGGGAGGAGGACTATACGCACGCAGACCTGTTGTGTGTGTCCCATTGACCAGACAGCACAGTACTGCCCGTTTGCAATGGTGTCGTGAGCATCACAATTGGACTGAACAGTACTGGGCATGCGTACTATTCTCAGATGAGAGTAGGTTCAGTCTGTCATCGGAATTGTAGACGCCAACTGATCTGGCGCGAGAGTGGTACTGCTTATCGTCCAGAAAATATCGAGGAAAAGGACCGATATCCGACATGCAGTATCATGGTGTTGGCTGGCATCTTGATCAATGGCCACACGGGCCTGCATGTGGTTGCAAATGGGACTATGACGGACCAACGATACATTGAAGAAGTTCTACTTCCTCATATTCGTCTTTTCCGTGGTGCTGTCGGTGATAAATTTGTTTTATGGACGACAACGCAACATGTCATCGAATACTCGTTGTTCAGGATTGTCTAGACAGCGAGAGTATTCAACGTCTCGTATGGCCAGCGCGTTCTCCAGATCTAAACCCCATTGAAAATGTGTGGGATGCTTTGGGGAGGCAAGTTGCTGGTCGAAACTATCATCCGACAAATAAGAACACCGTGATCCGTGCACTCACAGAGGAATGGGATAAATTGCCTCAACAACTGCTGGATAACGTTGTGCAAAGTATGGTACGACTTGTGGAAAGTTGCATCACACTCCAAAGTGGACATATCCCGTACTGATACTATTGTTTAAGGTGCCTGCTGACTTTTAGATGCATTGTTCCATTTCTCCGTACGCAGATCAAATGAAATTTTTTTTTCTTTCAGATGTTTCACAGCTTTTGTACTTTCCAGAACAATAAATATTCTTTATTCTAATGTCTGAACAGTGTGGCAACTATATTTTATCTTACTAGGCTTCACGTCTCGCTTAATGTTATGCTACATAGCAATTTATGATCCGTCCTTAGCAATTGTCCAGCAGTGTATTTGTGACCGAATTGTCCATAATAATATTCAGCACCCTCCTCCATACAATAATAAGGTGTTGAGTACAAGCAACACTCTATTATTCTATGAGGGAGGGGGCACTTTGATGATAAAGCTATAATGCGACTTTAATTTTAAAAAGTACAAATTATGTGGATAAGAATTAACTTTGGTATATGTTACTTTGAGTAATACATATCTTAATTAAGCTACTTTTTAGTAATGTATTTTTTAATGAAGTGTTACTTTTAAGTAATACATATTTTAAGTAGGTTACCGTAAAATCCGGAGCACACCTTTAACACGAAAAATAGGATCGTAATTTAAACATTACACGCCGACTCTAAAAATAATTGCTTTAAAAATAATAAAAGAGATATACATAAAAAGTAGGCTTCTACATGTACCGAAACAATGTTTAATTTAAAGGAAATGATATTCCTAATGAACTTTAAGGGTTTTTGCACTAGAACTATGCTATTTTATATAAAGTTTGGTATAATACCTTAAACAAATGTGTTCAAAACTTAAGTTCACTTCTTACGTAAACTTTGTTTCTTCGTAAGAAAGTGAGTGCGTGTCATATGGCGAATATACCTTAAAATTAAAAAAAAGGATCTTGAAAGTATTGTTGCGCGTTATACGCCAGATTTTACGGTACTTTTAAGTAATAGTATAAGTATTAAGATAACTTTAAGTAATAGATATTTTAAGTAAGCATTACCTTTAAGTAATAGTATAAATACTAAAAAAGTTACTTGCCCTTTAAATTTTTAAATTAGCACAGACTGCAATAAATATGCAACATGTATTTATTTTTTATTGTGTTAGAATGTATTTCATTTTGCGCTTTGCTTCCTTCCAGTAAATTAATATTCCTCTTTTTAAAAAAAAGTACTTTCAGCTTTTTAATTATTTGCAGACTCTGGGAACAGTGCGCTTAACAGTTTAAGATTCATTGCCTTAAAAAGTCGATGTTTGAAATGTCATTCGAATTCGATGCATTCTTAAGTGATGTATACGTAACATTTAAGAAGTTTTATGCTAGATAACATTGCACAGCTAATTAATTTATTAATTAGTTGTGCATCTTAGAATACTTTAATTATATTTTTTTAACAAAAAAACATTGAAAATTTTATTTATATATATATATATATATATATTTTGAAAGTTTTATTCATGAACAAATAAACAATTCTTCAGTTAATGGTTCTTAATTCAAAAATAAACTGTTGAATGCTCATTTTTTTTCATTTCATTTCTTAAGAGATACGCTATAAGATGAGTGATTGTTAAGGATTATAAAGACTATTGCATATGGTGTTGTAACTTTACTCTCTGAAAAATCGTTATTATTTTTTTTAACATTTCCGAAATTGTGGAGATATGACTTGAAATGACGCATCCATAACTTTTATTACAAGTAAAATCTAGCACACCCCGATTTATTATTTATAATTAGATTTAATAATTCATAAATTTCGTATATTTAAATTTTTTCAATCATTTCATTTTTGTAGAAATAAAAATAAATATTTATTCAATATAGGTATTATATATCTGAAAAAAAAACGAATAGAAAAGTTTAAATTGTACAATTATTTTCATCAGCTATTTAAATATTTAAGAACTAATTCAGCATCCAGCCCGAACTCAGAGTTTTTAAAGTAGAGTTATATGAATTATGAAATTAAGCCTAATTTCTAGATAGAAATTAAGTTAAAAACTTTCAAAATGAAAAGAAAATTAATTAAATGATAAACAAAAATATAACTTAATATGACCATCGCATTAATGACTTAGTACATTAATATGAGAGTTTTGATTCATATAAGCCATGTTTTATAGAAATAAGATTTTGCAGACATTTAAAATAGCAAAAAGGATGCGGCACATTTATTTTTATTTGTAAATGTTACATTCTTATGAATAAATTTATATATTCTCTTGGTATAAATTATATTTATATTCTTCTTAATATTTTTTTTTTTTTTTTTAGTTTTTTTTAGTCTCAACTAGTTCACATAAATGCTTTAAAATATCTTGAAAATAAATTTAAATATAATGTAGGTAAAAAATGTTTTATAGATATAATGAATGGATATTTTCCTACAGAGAATATTGGTCAAATTTGTTCCTATTAAAAATTGTTTAAAATAGAGGTTGACGTAAAAAACATCAGTTTAGTAATATGTAATAATATATGTATTTTAATAAAATAATTGTTAAATTTTACTTAATGTTTTACCTGAGTTAGATCATTAAAGGAAATGAATTTTTCAGTCAAATCTTCTTACAATATGTTGCTATTTCCTCCACATATTAGGTGGGAGTGTAAGCATTTTTATTTAGTGAACCTTAGTATAAAATATATTCGATGTATATCGTCAGAAATTAAATAAAGTCATACAACTAAAGAATATTTAATGTAATATAAAAGGAAATCACCTTAAAACATGTACGAAATCTAATTTTATTTGATTTACAATGTCTAAATGTGAGCAATATGTGCTTTTCTAATCATGAGATTAAACGACAATTATAATGGAATTTTTACTTAATCGTGTTAAAAATATATATTTTAATATTCTATACGGATTACTATTTACATTTAAAATTTTTAATTAAAAATTAACAATTAAAACTATTCCATTAGCTCCTTGAATTAAAAAAAATTATGAAGATTAAACACACGTTTTCAATACCAATAATGAGTTCTTAAGAAAAAAAAAATAATAGTAATCCAAATAAACTCTAAATTATTTCACATTTCATAAAAGATAAATGTATTGCCTTAAATTGTTTCATATTATAGTAATTTAATGGCTGTGCCATATTGTTAACTTACACAATTAGCCGCCGCTAATTACCTAAAAAATGTGTGTGTATATTTTAATAATTAATCGACACTTAATATTAAAACAATTACTTGGTATTTTAATAAAGAACACGAAAGATGATTTCAATATTCATTAAGTAAATAAATTTCTATTTAATAAAACTGTCAGTGTTTTAAAGTGCATTAAGTAAAATAAATGTGATTAAATTGTGTGATCATTGGAGTATTTTGAACAATTTTTTTAGTGGTATTAGATTTGTAAACATGTGTTTCTTTGAAATGAGAAGAAAGAAAAAATAACATACAATGACATAATGCTTTAAGGCTAATAGGAAACCTCTATACCGACAATGTTAAATTGTCTGTTATCGATGTCCCTTTTCTCCATATCTGTTATATGTACATGATTGAAAATTTTCATACAATTACTGAAATGAGTTTCTAGCAAATGTTGAATTTTTTTCATAATGTCTAAGATTTTTTAACTAACATAGTGAAAAAAAATCACCCATTTTTCCCATAAAAAAATTTCTAAAAAAAAAGTTTTTAAGTTTTTTTACAAAAACGGTCATTTCAGTATATATTAGCCATTTTTATAAATATGTCATAAAGAAACTTACATACCTATGAACATTATTTTCCCAGAAACGTTACATCGAGCAATACGATTCTGTAAAAGGACAATGCAATGGAAAATATCAGACTTTTGTATCCAAATCTCAATAACTGTCTTCATTTCCAAAAAATTTCAAAACTTTGTATTAAATTTCACTAAGTTTGTGCATATGATTTTGTTTCATTGATCTGTATTAAATACATTCATATATGGATAAATTAAATAGTCTCTAATAAACAAATTTGTTTATAATCCATCTATGTATATATATATATTTAAATATATAAAATCAATCACAATTATCAATTGAAAAATTGAAAGATATGAATCAAATAATACTATATATATATATATATATATATATATATATATATATATATATATATATATTACTTTACAATATCGTTAAAACGGAATTCTATGAACACGAGAAAATATTTCAGTCCCCTCAGTTTTATTTTAAACGATTTTCACTGCGGCCGTGGGTAGCCTAGTGGTTAGAGCATCGGACTCCAGACCGGAAGGCCTGGGTTCGATGACCGATGCCAACAAATACCATTCGAGTACACACGGAGTACGTGCTCGTTAAGTCAGTGGGTCCGTAGTCTTGTGGGCTGAGTCACGAGCGCAGGGGACTGGAGAATTTTTCCCTCCCCTTCACACTTTCCATCCAGAAATTGTGGATATGGAGATAAAGGTGGTGTCGACATCTATCGTCCCTTCGGAGAATTTCGCCGAGCTAAATCGTACTGTCACCTGTATGGTGCTCAAGGCCAACGACAGGCGTACCTCTAGCCCCATGCCACGATGAATTCCGTGGGCCTCGATCTGACTACGTCAGACAGGTGGCATTAGAAACAACAACAACATGGATGAAATCAATGGCTCAAAACTAAAATAATTCCTGGTTTTGAAAATTAATTATTTAACAGAAAATCCATGTTTGAATATTTAATCATTAATTTTATATCCATTGCTTTTTTAAACAATGAGTTCAACGATGTATATATATATTTCGCTATTAATAATAGTTAACATAATTTTTTGTGAAAAATTATTTTCCATACCCATTTTTTTATTTTTTTAAATATAAGCACAAGAAAAATTTAAAATTGTATGTTTAATATGCTTCATGTTTGCACCATTCTTAATAAAATGAAATAGATTTTCAGATTTTTCTGATTTTGCTTTCCAGAGTTCGTATTATTTATTGAGATAGTTGACAATTTGAAATAGTAAAACTCAGGGACATTTATTCAATATCATATCTTATTTTGTAAATATGTAAGTAGCCAGCATTCCACAGGAAGACTATCCTGACCACCAAATGGCTTGAGCTTAATAATAAAGTTTTACTTTACTAATACTGCAGACTTTAAATCAAATCCAAGAGAGTGCATAAACTAGTATATTCTTAAGCAGCAATCAATAATGAAATCCTCGGAGCCTGATCTAAATCATCATTTATAATGTCATATATTCAAAGACACTACACCTACATCCGTAAACTTCTCCTTATAATTACGATCTCAACATTCTCCAAAATTCAACTTTTCATCACTTTAAATAGCCAATTTAATTTCTAATCTCGCCCTTTCCTTTAGAAGGCAATATTCTTAAATAAATCAAGCAATCTATAAATATATTGCTCTAGAGATTGGCTCGAAAATGTTTTAGAAACAGTTGCATATTTCTATATATATGATGGCAACGTGATAGTTCTTTTACTAAGCTTAGATTTCATTATATATAAGGTTTGACAAAACTCGTTAACCTTGTTTTTAGCTGTTTCAATTAGTAATAAACAATAAATAAACCATTAAAATAAATTAATTAACTATTAATAACAACCGTTAGTGTATTGTAGCTGTTCAAGTGCTGACTTTGTTCATTCAAGTTTTAGGTTCGACCCCCAACTAAATCCGCATATATCCGTTCTGCAAAAAATCGACTGCTTCCGTGTAGGATTATGCAGTGTATGTTAAAGATCCACATAGCACCTACCTTGCTTGTATGTACTCGGCAAAACTAAATTAATAGTACAATTTTACATACCTGAGCTCCCTCTTAAGAGGAATTTTGCGTCAAAATTACATTATGACATTCGGTATCCACTTACATGATGCCACACTTAAAATTGAACCCACCTCAAGGGTACAATGGTATTTTTTTAACAAAATCAACCTCATTTAAAAGTTAAAAAAAATATAAATAGAGTTTTATATACAAATATTTCAAAAATTCCTCTTTGTTAATTTTAAATAATAATACAATAAAAATTTGGATTCCTTATTTTTAATTTAAATTTTACTCTAAAATAACTTATACTTTCTAAAGAGTCAATAAAAATTGATATCAATGTGATGCTTCTCAGGTAACCTAAGCAAACTGCAAATATTCTCCCGAAGAAGAAATCCTCAGATTCACATAAACAAGAACCCAACAAACGTGTAGCTTTTTGGAGCTAAAAAGTTCTTTATTTCAAAATATTGATATATTGTCACTGGAGAAACATTTTTCAAAGCTCTCTCGAGATAATTAAGATCCTGAGTTTCCAAAAAAACTTGAAATGCATCGCTCTTTTAAAAGTTATTTAAAGAAATGTATATATATATATATATATATAGTACCACAGAAAAAGCACTTTGCTTTTGTTTTCTTAAAATGCAGGTGAGTAAAATTTCTACATGAATAAGATTCTTTCAAACTTCGTCACGGTATATTTCTTTGTCATAGGGTGCTCGTTCATTTATGAACACAGATATATGAGTTAAGTTTAGTATAGAAAGTCAGTTTCAATAAAAAAGAGAGAGAGATCATTTGATGTGTGACTTTGCGTTTTTTTAAATCATTATTATTTAGGATAATAATTAACTAAATTGTATTCAAAACAGTATTAACATGCAAATGAAACTTTGAGGAAAATAAAATTTATCGTTTAAATGCTTTGATTAAAAATTTCGCACAAACATTTACAAATTGTTCTTTAAATAATAATAAAATGTTTTTAACAAACATTCTGGTCAGGTTTTCTTGTTTTCTATTCTGTTGTTTCTCAAATGTAAAAAAACGGAGCCAGTAGTACTACCATAATCCATTTGATCATTTGCATTTATGTTTATTTTTACTAATCTTTCTTTAAAGAAATTAATGTATATCCAGCGATTTATTTTCATGTGTTTTGATTTATATTTACGAATATATGCAAAACTGAAAGAAAAAAAAATTAAAATTCTAATTTAAATGCTTATTTTGAATTTTTTTTTCTTTTTAATTAAAATATTAAATCAAATATTAATGAAAAAATTTCTAATAATAGTCCTTATATCTATGGCGAAAAAAAAGAAAAAGTAAACCTAAATAAAACAATTTATTTTATCGAAAAATATATTTGAAAAAATTACAAACAAAACAAACGCAGAATGGTTTCAACGAATATAACATGCGTTTTATAGAACTCATTGAAATTGTTTCAATAATACTCCTTATCCATTAAATTTAATAAAATAAATTTATTTAACTACAGCACGTATTTAATACATTTTAATATTTTCTGGAATATTACGTGTTCTCGTAACAAAAACCGTTGATGTTCTCAACAGACAAGCAATATATTGTAAGATAAAATGGAAGAAGCTCTGACTTGTTTCTATTTATGTTTAAGAGGACTTGGCACCTTTCAAAAACCGAAAATCGATGAAAATATCGATTTTTCAATTTTTAGTTTAAAATGTAGTTTGATACCTTTGGTACAATTGAGTGAAGTTTCGAAACGATCTGATTGTTTTAAACGCATTAAAAAGCATTTTAAATATTTTGACAGCTCTGTCAGCAGTTTAAATGCCACGCCCACCTCAATGTTTACATTTTTTTACTTGAGAATAAATCCATTATTTTACATTAAAAACTACAGAGAATAATAGGAATCCGTTACGCTGTGAAAGTAACTATCAGCAAAATTGTTTATTTACATTAGCTTTGCCATTTTCTCTTGCTGTGTGATTTTTAGTTTCATTAGTTTTTAACTTCATAGAAACCTAAAACAGCATTTTTTAATGCTACTTCAATCATAATTCATTTTATTAGTTGTTGTTATCGCTAATATGCCTCTTAGAAAACGTTCAGTACGTGCTTTGCAAATGAATGAAAAGCGATGGTGTAAAGCGAAAGTTGATTGTGAAGTGATCAAAAATTCAGTTTTTTCAAATGTACGCCTGGAAAAATTGAACACTGTGGTAAAAAAGGATACCTCTGATATTGGAAATTATATATTGGTGGACTTTAACCAAGTTAACAATCTTCTTCGAAGTGCAAAGTGCCAATATTGTGAAAAACAAACTTTGAAACTGGAGCTTGGAGCCAAGTTGGGATTTCCATACAATTTAAAACTATTGTGTAGCAATTGTGATGAAAACAAAACTGTTGTAAACACATCTCTAAAGTCTGTTCCGACCAGCCATGATGTGAATTTGAGAATAACTCAAGCTTTTTCACATATTGGGAAAGGTTATTCAGCTATAGAAAATTTTGTATGGTGATGAATATAGATCCTTTTTCATCAACTACATATGGGAAGTGTGCGAGACGGCTGGATAATGCATATACTCTTTCATCTGAAAACATATTTGCGGAAATCCACCAAGAAATTAAAAATGTGTACGAGAATGGAGCTGGAATCGCAGACTTAAGTGTTAGTTTTGATGGAACGTGGCTAACTCGGGGTCACACCTCACTTATCGTTGTAGGATGTGTTATAGATATGCTCACCGGATATGTTGTTGACTTTGAAGTGATGAGTAAGATGTGTGTGTGTGTCGTCATTGCTCTGTGGCAAAAAATAAGCTAGTCCAGTCAAGTGCTGAATTCAGCATATGGTATGAAGGACATAAAAGCGAATGTGATATAAATCACTTGGGCTCATCTACATCAATGGAAATGGAAGCTGCATTAACCTTGTGGAAAAGATCCACATCACTTGGATTCCGTTATATTACAGTATTATCCGATGGTGATTGTAAAACGTTTAACTACTTGTGCGAGAAAAAAGTGTATGGACCTGACATTGTGATAAAAAAGGAAGAATGTATTAATCATGTTAGTAAGTGGTTAGGAACAGCTTTGAGATCTACTGTAAAAGACTGTCGTGCTCAAGGTATTTCTTTAGGTGGTAAAGCTCATGGTAGTTTGAAAGAAGCCACGATTAAAAAATTAACTACTTACTACCAAAAGGCTATTTTGAGATACAAAGGGGATGCGAATGCTATGAAAACAGCAATATATGCTACATTGTTGCATAGCATTTCTACAGATGCTAAACCTCAACATTCGAAGTGCCCTGCAGGAGAAAACTCATGGTGTTTCTAGCAATCTGAGATTGCTAATGGTGAAAAACCTAACAATCATAAATTAAATGTAGGGACACCAATAAATGAAAAGTTTCTTCCAAAAATTCTACCGATTTATCAAAGACTTGCATCTAATGAATTGTTAGAAAGATGCATTCGATGTGGAACACAAAATGCAAACGAAAGTTTGCATAGCATGATTTGGGCAAAGTGTCCGAGAGAAATTTTCGTAAACAAAAGACGCGTTAAGCGGGCAGTAACAGAAGCTGTCTGCGAATACAATAAGGGTACAGTACGCATTGTAGAAACACAGAAAGCATTAGGTGTAGCTACTGGAGGTTCAACGAAACAACTTGCTACTATCTTAGATTGTCGAAAACAAAAATTTAGAAAACGTCGTCAAAATGCCAATAATAAGCTGGCTCTTAAACTTATTAAAAAAGCAATACATAAAAAAGAGTTATTAGCTAGGAAGAGAGAAGGAATGACTTATGGCGCATGCAATTTTAAAACAAACCTGTTTTGAAAAAATAATACATTTTAGCATAAATTTGTTTTACTTTATTTTATTTTAGATATTGATTTAAGTAACAAATTAATTTTATAAAAGCTTTTAAATTTTCTATTGTACATTTCATGTATTTTTATTACATTTATTTCATGTATTTCATTTATTTTTTAATATATTTCATACATGCTTCTTGCAAAAATAAGTCACAATGATATTTCCTATTTTTCGTAATTTTGGGCTCACAGACAGGCACTTTAAAAAAAGCTTATATTTTTGTTTAATATTTTGAAATTGAATTGTATTATGTTTTATTTTAAAGTATATATTTATACAACATATTGAAAAATTATTACAAAATTTAGACATTGTTTTGATATATATTTGCTGATTGGTATTCTTAAAAATGCATTTTCTCAGTTCGAGTTTTTTCATGAAATCATGGTCTTTAAAAGTACAGAACTTCTACAGATATTTATCAAACAACTTGAAATTTGGTGTGTATCTTTATTACAATGTGCTTAATTAAATTAGGGATCCATTTTTTAATATTTTGAATAGAAAAATTTTATAACAGAAAATGTAGCAGAAGTCATGTTTTTTTAGCTTTTTTTCCATTAATGTTTACATTTTTTTCCAAAACTAACTTGTTTGTTGCAAAATCGATCCCTAAAGTTATTACTCATAGTCTAATAAATCCAAAAAAATTTTGGTGTCAAAATAATTATAATTGTAAAAGAAGAAGAATTTTGAAATTCGGTAAAAATTTTTTAAAAAATTTAAATTAAAATTTTTTTTTTAAATTTAGAAATTTTTTCATGCTGAAATTTCTTAGTTTAGTAGTAACTGTTAATAATATACAAAAAAATATTTTAAAACCCTTAAATAAAAAAAAATTGAAAAAAGGTGCCGAGTCCCCTTAAAATTCAGTTTTCCCTCTTAATTGATGATGTGTGTTCAGAACATAGGAAAATAAAAATTTCTTACGTAACTATCTCCATAAAATTTTTTTCAATGCGTTTGTGAGTATAATAAGTGAGGTAAATAACCACTTTGTATGCAGTAGTCCTATCTGAACATATATATATATATATATATATATATATATATATATATATATATATATATATATATATATATATATATATATATATATATATATATATATATATATATATATATATATATATATATATATATATATGTGTGTGTGTGTGTGTGTAAATATAATAACAATCCTAAAAATTTTTCTGGATAGTAAATTTATGAAAAAAATATAAATAAATACATTTTATATTAAATCTGAAAATGATAGATTTATTTTTATTTTCTTAAACTTCTGTTAGAATTAATCTTTTCAATCAACAATTATCATGAAAATTCCTTTATAAAATTTAAGAAGATTAATTTATTGCACATTTTTAAATATAAGTCTAAAAGAAAAAGGTAAGTTATAATATACGAGTTGTGACACGAAAAAAAAATAACGATACAGGTCCAATAATTTATTGTTCTTAAAGAATCAGTTGTTCAAAAGAGTAATAAGGTCAAGGTAGTTCCGTACAGCTTTCACAAACTCCTGCATTCGGTGACGTAATGGCAACAGTTCTGGAAGGAGATTTTTGGAAAGCCCTTCAGGAAATTCTCCAGTCCTGCCTTAACATCTTCAACTGAGGCAGAATGGGTTTCTTTTAAGCAAGATTTAACTGAACTAAATAAAAAAGTCACATGAGACCACATCAGATAAATAACGAGGATACACCATCACAGTAATTTTTTGCTGGTCAGAAACTGCTTGGCATATAGAGCCGTGTGAGTGGAAGTATTGACTTGCTGATAACATTTTTGTTTCTAAATAATGTCGATGTTGTAATTTTTAGATATTCTAATTCAATAACTATAATGCGTGTAATCAAGATATATTAATATTTTTACGCTGTTATAGTATAATTTATTAAAAATATAAATTTAATCTTGGAACAATAAATTAAAGATTTAGATTCATATATACTATTTTAATCGGGGTATGTGAGGGAATGTTATATTTCAACTAGCTTTAATCATTTACAATTAACCCTTTCAATCAAATATAGTTAATCAATTAC
The DNA here is from genome assembly GCA_019973935.1 of Trichonephila clavipes. Classification (NCBI taxonomy): domain Eukaryota; kingdom Metazoa; phylum Arthropoda; class Arachnida; order Araneae; family Nephilidae; genus Trichonephila; species Trichonephila clavipes. Next base: position 1,005,921 of record BMAU01021178.1, on the reverse strand, counting down.
GTATAAATCAATTATTATATATGGTAAAAGTTTCTTCATTCATTAATTGTGGGTTTAATTTTCAATATTGCTTTAAACTAAAATTAGTTTATATATCTTGTTGAATAGTGCTTTGATTATAGCTATTAATTTTTTCTAACTTTTATCTAATAACATATAATTAACATTAAATATACTTTCATGAATCTGATTAAAGTATTACTTTTAAACAAATATAACAAAATGTAAGAAAATAATAAAATAAAATATGATGTTTTTTTAAAAAAATAATAATAAGTTTGCTTAAACTTTAAGAACATGTTAAAAACATGTTTACTTCAACAAATTTTATAGAAAACATCATGTCCTATCAAATATTTAAAGATAATAAAACAACTTGAAAACCTAGTTACTATGTTAGTAAATGTTTAAAGAGGTTCCTACCAGGGGAATATTTGCTTAAGACATTATTAAATAAAAGGATATTTTTTTTGCATTATTGTATTAGCTCTTTTAGGAAGATGCATTTCCCGAAAAATTTTCTTTTATGTTTTGCATAGGTATTTTTCCTTCTTTTGTATTATTAAGAAATGTTTGCAATATAAAATATTGTTAATAAAGTTTCTTACATGATTAAAATATAGAACGAGAAAAAAAACTATTTTTTTTTACATTTAAAACTTGAATATTACAAATTAAATAAGAAGGAAAATATGATAAAATATTGATAGCTAAATATATTTTTTATAGTATATAAATTTATTTACGGTATTTTACTCGTTTTAGTTTCCATTGCTTTGAACAAACATGTGCATTCAGTTTTATTTTATTTTCCATTCATTTTATACAACAGTTTTAACTTTAAAACATATATACCCCTGCATAAAAGCGTCTTTTAATGCAATATGATCCAATATGTAACTATAGTTTTAATGTATGGGCACTTGTTAATTTTATTGCGTTAAAAGATTAATCAAATATTTGGAACGAAAGATGGTTTTATCCTATAAAAATAAGCCGAATAAATCTCATGTGTGGAAAGCAAGATATGTAAAACCGACACTAGAGTAAGAATAAGTTTGCGGTGTTGTTAACATTTAAGGAGACATTGTTGGAAGCAGCAACAAAGGACAAAGTAACCAGTGTTAAAAAATATTAAACGTTATTTCTTTCACACTGCGCAGAGAGACTTATAAGCAATGACGTGATATTTGTTCCACCAGTAATCAACATATTTTTAAGTAATGTTTTTACTTTCATTAGGAAATTTTAAAGTATAACATAGCACTGAGTATTATGTACAACTTCCTTAGTTATCTTGCATCCCATCATACGTGCAAATAAACGAAAAAAAATGGCTTTTAAAATTGTGACATTGATCTTTGGTTTTGAAATTTGGGACTATAAAAACGGAAATTGTGTAGGTTACTACTGCTGCAACTCAAATTGTCTGTAGATTCGAACTAGAAACCACTTCAGGTGCCATCGCATTGGTCTATCATTAATTGTCAAACAGTAAGTATACCATTTTCGTGGAAGTAATGCAAATAAACCTTTAATTGTGATTGCTGTAAATGAAAATTATTTCCCAGGGATTTAAATGTTTCTTTCGAAGTTTTAATATATATTGTTATTTTATTTTTTCCATATGGTATATATATATAGGTTTTACGCCATTTGCAACAATTCTTTTTCAACGGGGTTTATATAAACTTGGAAGATATAACTCTCATTTCAAGGTTAAAAATCCAACACCTACAAAATTATGTATGGTATTGAATGCAAAATTTTCTATATGGTCTTAGAATATTTTAGAGTATAAGTCCAGATAAAATATTACTTTGCGGATCCGTATCCGATTGTACTGAATCTAAACTTGAATATTAAATCGAAACTAACTATTGATTTATCAAGTTCATTTTCCTATTGTTGGGCTTGTCAATGTCTTATAGTCTAAAATAATTGACACATATATCCTATTTGTACGTGAAAATGCCTTAACTAAATATGTTGAGTATGCCTAATATATGTTCAAAATTGTGATATACATTCTTTATTTCTTTACTGATGAAGAGAGATCAGTTTGCGGTTTATAGGAAAATTTCAAATGTTAATGATCCTGAGAAATTATTAAGTATATATTAGTAATGTCAAACCGTCAAATACAAATAATTCCAGACCACGTATACATTAAATATTTTCAGTCTTACTATGGTTGCACGTAAAATAAACCAAACGTTTCATATAACCATGCATCGGTTGTTGTTATATAACTATTAAGGCGATGTTAGTGTCCCCGACATGCAAAAAATGTCTGTTCCCAAATTCACATGTGCTAAAATTACTCCTTTAGATAATGGATGTTTAAAGGACTCAAAATATTTATTGTACCACAATACCACCAAATTGTTTTGATTTTCTTGGTGTTTCTTTTAATTAAATTGTATAAAGGAGCAGTGCATTTCGGGGCTTCTTTAAGTAAACAGTGGGAACAAAAATCAAACAAAGTCATAAATTATGCTAAGCTGAACACTGTTTCTAGCTGTAGGTATTATTCCATGTATTATTTATAAATAAATAAAATTTCTATAGTCTTAGTAAATTTAAAAAAATCTTTCTTCCCTAAGCATTTTTCCAACGTTGCAAGTTTCATTAGATTCTATCAATTCCTTCATCGGGTAATTTTTTGTATTAAGAGTGTATTTCAACATACATTTTTAACAGTACGAGATTATTTAAAAAAAAGGTAGCCGTATTTTCATAAAAAAATATTATACATATTTTTTAAATTTCAATTTTTTATACTTGTAGAAATATTTTGAAAATGTGTTATGCAATATTTAATATTAAAGGGTAACTCATACTTTAGATGCAAAAAGAAAGTATAAATTGAATGATCGCAATTTTTACTGTTACTTTACACCTCTATTACGACGCGTAATTAATCGTAAAAATTTAAACGTGTAACAAAGCGTGTAACTGCGCGCAATACAGCTGCCTCATATACTAGAAAATAAACATAATTTGCAAACATATTTTTCTTCTATCTTCTATCAAATAGCTTCTGTTAATAAGTGTATTGTAGTTAGACTAGGTACAAGACACTGAATAGAAGAAATAATTTAAAATGATAGACATGAAAATGAGACTGGTAAAACGAGTTCATTCTTTTCTTTTTTTTTTTCATTTGGTTGTTGCTGTGGTCCTAGTGGTGATTCATTCCAAATTATTGTGCAAACAAAGTCACACTATGCAGAGTGACTAAAACGCAATAAATCTGTCGAGTCTGAAAGTCCTCTTGTTGAAGAAGAGTGGAAATGGGGAATATTGGATGCCTGCTCATATGCAATCCTTGTCACTTGACCGAAACTGAAAATTATGAGATATGGCACCAATAGTGCTTAAGTAGGTATAGAGTGCTTGGATCAAAAGCAAGCCCCTCAGTAGCCGAATTTCTTTAAACACAAGATCATCATGCTTTTATTAATTGAAGAGCCGTATAGTAACGATTTAGGATTACTTTAAATAAGGATATCTGTCTAAGAATAAATTAATTGCAATGGAAATAGATTAAGCTCTCTACCTTCAAAACAAAATTTCTTAAAATTTAACCGAGCCATATAACAGTAAGTCATTATTGCTCAAGTTTATGGATTTTATCTTAAGTATAATGGTATCAAGTATAATAAAACGAATTTTATGAATGTAACTTTCGTTAAAGTTTCCAATATGCAACTGTTCTAAGTGAAATGTATTATAATATAGGCATCCTCCATGTTTATTATAAGACTAGCTGCTTGGCCCAGCGTTGCAAGGGTGACCTCTACTTTTATAAATTTTCCCTTTCTTTGACAAAACCAGAGCTTCTAATGTTCATTTTAGATATGACATCCCCCCCTACACCGCTTAGCCCGGTGTTGCTCGGGCATTGTCTTTTAACCCAGATTTCTGGTTTTACAGTCATATAGCACAATCCTAATTTTAACAAAGCTGAAATAAATTCTTATTATACTAACAATTTCTTATTTAGAAACAGAAATAGTAAAATGAACTAAATTCATACAACGCAGAAATGATAAGAATATTAATTTATAAATACTATGCGGACTAAGCAATACTAATTTAAGCTATTCAAAAACAAGTTAAAAAAAAGCTGAAATGAAAATTCTTATTATTTATAATTTTAACAATTTCTTATTTAGAACCTAAAAAAACTGTAAAATGGACTTTGTTTGTACAGCACAGAAATGATAAAATATTAATATTAATAAGCAATAAAGAATTTTATAAATTATACCACTTGTGAGAGGTAACCACGTTTATCGCAAGACAAAACATCAAAAAGATCCAAAATAAAATGTTAAGCGTTGCCACAGCTACAATTGAATATTTTAATTGAAAGTAATTAATCGCTAATCATCCAGACACTCAGTTAGCTTAAAAATGTATCTAAAATGTATTTTGATCCAAAATAATAGACAATGTACTTTTTAATTAGCGAATAATTCATTTCGTAATGAAACAATAAAAAAATCCTTTTAAAAACATATATATATTTATTAAAATCAAATTTCTTTAAGTAATAAATGAAAGAAAAATTAACAGATAGCTATTGAAATGATTGCTTTTTTTTTCTGAACGCTTGATTAAACATATTAATATATATGTAAATAAAAACAGTATGGGAAATATATATATATATATATATATATATATATATATATATATATATATATATATAAAATACATGCACTGAAAAAAACATTTAAAAAACCCAGAAATGATAAAAACACTTTAATTCATTTTAATTTTAACCTTTTACATCCCACTAAAAAAAATTTAAACTTTAAAAAGTAGAGTAATGCGAAAGTTTCTTCCTCTTGAGTTTTGAAACTGGGAACTACCGTTTTACAAAGCAGCGCTTTAACCCCAACTCTGCTATCCCCTCTTACCAAGAGAAGAGTACAAATACCGTGAAAATAAGAATAATTTTTCAATATCCCATTTCGTTATTCGTTAAAGTAAAAAAATTTTTTCGGACTTCATTTTTAAGTTAATGCTCTTTTAATTAACAAAAAAAATTCTGAATGGTAATTTTTAAACAGAAAACTTTAAAAAAAAGTAATGTTTACATATTTATCGCAAAAGGTAAAACAGTAGAAAAACACATTTTTTAAACCTTAATTTTTAAGATATTTTATCAATATTTGTGCAGATTACGTATCATGTTGTTTAACACTCGGAAAAAAATAGAAAATCATGAACGTTCTCTAGTGTAAAATATTTTTTTTTCATTAACCCGAAGGAAAGTTCAAACGGAACAACTTATAAATCGTATTCAAAAAAAGGAACCAATTTCGACTCATTTTAAAAAAAATTTAAAAAATACAAAATATAATTATTTTGTAGAATAAATTATATATACGAATCTGTAATTATTTTTTGTGTGAGTTTCATGAAAAAATTTGAAAAAAATTAGATTGCGTTTTAAAATCCCTGAAAAAAAAAAGTTCGGAAAATATTTTTAAAAAAAAATGTAAAATAATCAAATTGAAAAAGAATGATATATATATATATATATATATATATATATATATAATTTTGTTATATTAATTTTAAATAAGTTTATTTACATGCAAAGTTTCGTTGTTTCGTAAAAACAGAATTTCTACGGCGAAGTAAATGAAATTTTAAATTTAAGACGAAGTAAATAATATTTCCAATATTCTCTGCAGATGGCGCCACGGGCATAACAAAGTACTAATGCGTTTTAAAATTTTTAATTAATATATTTTTAACTAATTGGAATATCGGAATATAAATGGTCAAAACGAATTCCTAGGATCATTCCCTAAATTTTGGTACCTTTTGCCAGTTTATGCGTCGTGCGGTTCGTGAGAAAATATGGAAACATCCCTACATAGATACGTATGTTTACCTACCAATTTTAAAAGAGTAGATATGAAAAACTTCACTGAAAAAACAAAAAATAGTACAAACTAAAAATGTACATACATTATAATGCATATTTTTGTAATGTTTATTATTATATAATAATATATATAATATATATATATATATATATATACATATATATATATAATATACACTCAGGAATATTGAAAATAGCGACCCAAGAAGGAAGCTAAGTATACAATTGCGATACTTTGCAAATAAGTACAGCGTAATGCGATATGCAAATGATCCAAGTTTTGTGCCAATCGCATGCTCAAAACACGCCGAGGTGGGGTAACAATCAGGAAGAGGGTGCTATATAAGCCAGCGCAAATTCGAAGATTCATAAACGTGACGATTACCCGCCGATTGTAGGAAGAATTTCGTAAGCGAAACATGCCAGGTAAACGTCCTAGAAGACATTTCTCATAGTTAAGCGAACTTGAGAGAGTTCTGATCATCGGGATGAAAACTGCAGGAGGGTCGACGCGCCGTGTTGCTGGCCATGTGGATCGTTTGGAGTGTGCCGTTGGAAATTGTTGGGAGCATTGGACACGAGAAGGTACCCACGTGCGGAAACCCGGGTCTGGGGCGACCAGGAAGACCACGAGGAGAGAGGATCGAAGGATCGTGCGGCAAGCACTTCTGGACGCAACAGTGACTCGTTCAACGATACGAGCAGACGTAGGCGTAGCAGTTGTTCCACACAATTTCCAGACACCTTGCAGAAGCAAATTTTAAATCCAAGCGACCTTTCCGTGGACTCCCTTTAACACAGGAACATCGGCAACTGCGTCTACAGTGTTGTCAATCCAGATCAATGTGGAATGTCACAGGATGGCAAAAGGTTGTGTTTAGTGATGAATCCCGGTTTGTTTCGGGACAGATGATAACCGTGTACGGGTGTGCAGGTGCCCTAGTGAGCGGTACAAATCATCCCACTGTTCTACGTCACACTGCCTGCACAGCTGGTGTAATTGTCTGGGAGCCATAGCCTATGATAGCCGGTCTACTTTATTGTGATGCGTGGAACCTTAACAGGCCAACGTTACGTTGATGATATTCTTCGACCCTATGTTGGACCTTTCCTAAATGGTCTCCCAGGGGAATTTTCCAGCAAGATAATGCTCTTCCGCATACAGAAAGAGTTGCTCAAGACTTCCTACGTCATTTTCAGACTCTTCCATGGCCGACACGCTCCCCCGATTTGTCCCCTGTATAGCACGTGTGGGATCAGCTAAAACAGCAGATGCCATCGTGTCACTCTGTAAATGATTTAGAGTTGGCTGTTCAAGATTTGTGGGCCCATCTGCCTCAGGACAACATAAGGTGTCTAATAAACTCAATGCCGGACCGTTTGGCGGCTTGTATTGCAGTTGGAGGTGGTCCAACGCGCTATTGAAGTAGGCAAGTATTTGTGTCGTGGCACACCCTGTATTCGTTTAATTGTCTTGCATTTGAGATCAAGTGAATCTCTCATCTGTGTCATTATGTGTATTATATTTCATTTCAATCCGATGCTTTCTTCTTTCTTCTTGGGTCGTTATTTTCAATGTTCCTGAGTGTATATTATTATATAATTTAGTAAATTTGATTTATATAGGTCAATTCCTGAACCAAGTTCCGTATTTCAACCATTCAGTAATTTGGAAATGAAAATTTATGAAATACTTTTAAAAATAACTAACAATATTAAAAAGCAACTTCAAATAAATAATGTTTCTAAAGTAGAATTTATTCCTATTTCTTCCTGTTTTCCTATTCTAATTATTAGCCGCCATTAATTTAGAAAATCTCTGAATGAAATATTTGCCAAGCGATTACCCAAAGATATGAAATAAAACTCCGAACACAAAAGGAAATATGCTACCAGTTTATCCAAATAGAAAATGTTTAAGGAATTATTTAATCGATCATGAAATGTTTTTTTCTGATTGAATCAAATTACAACTACAAATATAAATTTAGCTTTTTCTGTCTAATGCATAATGACCAAACATTAGTACTAGTATGATGAGTATTTTCTCCCTTTTTCAATAGTTTGTTCACTCCACACTCTATTCCATAAAAATGGGTTGGATTCTTAGGGTAACACATGGGAAGTAAATTTAGGTAAGCAAATAAAAGGTACACTTTTAAAAGATTTTTTTCTGTATTTTTTTCTTGATTCCACTTATATTAGTAAATAAGACTCACATAGACTAGACAGTATTCAATAGCTTAGAAAACAAATTTAAAGTTAATGCATAAAATATATTTCCTTTTATATTTTTTGTTTGTAACTTTAACGTTACTATTATATATATATATATATATATATATATATATATATATATATATATATATATATATATTTCAATCGTCAATAGATAAAAGAATTAAGCGTTTTTTTTTAAATTAAAGAGGGATTAAAGCTTTTAAAGAATATTTTCTTTTAAAATGTTTCCAGTTTGGAACTCTCTCTCTGAAAAGTTAATATGGGTAACAAATTTTCAACAATAATATTAAATTTATTTTTAAGTAAATAGTTTTTTTTGCAATTCTCATTTTATACAAAGGCATGACTTTCTTAAAGTAAATAATTAAATATATTAAAATAATAAAAATATATCCCTATCAATTGTCTTAAAACGAAACTATATGATAAAATATCGAATGAGTTTAAAATAATATTTTAAAACTATTTGTCATGTATGATATTACTAAGTTATAATTATGCTAACCAATCCTCTAAATTATACAACATTAAAAAACCTTAAAATAAGCTAAAATAAAAGGGAGAATAGTTTAGCTAAAAATGCAATTACTTTTATGGAATAGCTTTTAAAAAGGTCTTAGTTTAGTGAAGATATGCGCAGGGGTTTCAAAAAGTTAGATAGCAAGTGCTCTGACGGGTGTGTTAATTATGCATATGAATAAAGATTTCACTGAAGATAACGAAAATGATCACAACATACAAGTAGTATAGGTAGATGGAGCAGGTTCTGTAATAAAACGACTAAATCTCAGTTGAAAAATGGCTGCGTTGACGGAAACATGATAAGCGATTGAAATAATTATAATACGGTTTTCTCATTTAAAGAAACATTTTCAGCTTAAAGTCATCGGAAAGTAGTGATAATGTAGGGTACAAGTGTTATGTCACGAAGACAAGTGTTATTTTGGGTGACGGAGTTAACTAAATTCTGACAAGAGCGTTTTAGAAAACGAAGATGGAAGGTATTGTTGAATGATATCGCCTGCAGTCCGGTCTACTTAGCAAGTTGTTCCCATCTATTCGGAGCTTTAAAGAAACGAGAGGTTAGAGTTTCAGAACCAATACTAAGGTTAGCCAACCCTTTTGATTAATTGTTTACGATGTTGGTACCGATCGTTTGATGTGCTGATAAAACAAATTACTCGATATATATGGTGACTGTGAAGAGATTTAATATGTATCTACATCTCTCTACATTGTAAATATTTTCTGACTAAGTGTTTACTCTGAATAAGCTTATTACCTTACTTTTTAAAATTCTACGTATAAATATGTTTTATTGTATTTTTTTTAAAATTTATCTGAAATTAAAAGATATAAGTATATTTAAAGCGTAAATGTTTAATATTTAATTACATATGCATATTTTTTTACCTGGTACATTATCTACAGTTTCCATAAAAAAATATAGCATACGATTAAAACATTTTAAAATAATTATACATATGCATAATTTATTATCTTGCCATCATACTGTGATTTTATTATTTAGTTAAAATACTTAGCTATATTGATAAGAGGATGCTCCCGTTTTCTGAATAATAATAAACTCTGCAATTAAAATTCTTTAGATCACAAGCATGATTGAAATCTCAAATCCAGATTATGAAAATTCCTATGGAATACCTATTCTGCTAAATAAAGTAAGAAGGTATTTTAATGAGAAATAATACGTCCTTTCAATTTTAATAAGACGTGGAGAAATTTAATTTTGCAAATATTTTAATAATCCATTGCTGTACCATGCTATCGTAATCACCATGCTACGCAGAAAACGTATTAGATAATTTATACAGAACATATAACATTTCGAAATAGCTATAGAGTTCTTAATGAAATATTCTATGTGTACTTTAATTAATCAAACTGTTTTTATTATTTAAGAATCAATTTGATCAATCTGATTTATTCTCATAATATGTAATAAGACTTAAAAAGGAAATATATTTTTTATTGACGTGTTAATTCTAAGTCCTATTTATAATGCTTAAAATATTCCTCGGAGGTTCTTTTAAGATTAGCAAACAGTTGGAAGCTCAGTTAGACATACAGCTACACTCATAATGCCACATAAATTTTACAATGGACCTAAAATCCAAGCACATTGAATATATTTTGAAGAATGATTTTTAAAATATTTAAGAAAAATCAGCGTAAAGTACAATTTATTTACTATATGTATTTTGTTTACATTATTTAATTTTGAATAATTTTAAAGCGAACAGAATAGAATCATCTGTAAAAAATAAAATTTTTTTAGAAAATAAATACAAAGTAATACATTAGTTACATCAGATAGTCTTTTTATGATATAAACTACAAATGAAAGCCAGTTGAGTTCATTCATTTAAAAATACCAATAATCATTAACAATGTTTTTTTAATATAATTCAATACAAATCAATTACAAAACTAACATATTCTATATTAAACTAAAACATATTTTTCAACTTTAAAAAATACAAGTATGAAAGTACTACATATTTGTCAGATGAAATTATATTACTCCACTTACAATAAACTTTCTTTTTTTTATGTATTGCCTTTTAATAAATCTAACTTGAATGGCATAAAATAAATATTCATTCAAAAGCTTCAAGCCCAAAAATTCTTGTTCGATGCACACAAATCCATATAATGTACTTTCAGAAAGTTAAATATATTTATTTTGTTTCATTCAAAACTATCATTTTTCTATTTTATCCCCTCAAGAAAATCAAAACTTCAGTATTGGTACTTTTTCGACAGAAAAAAAAAAGATACAAGAATCACTGAAGTCGAATGAATTCTGTAATATAAACATGTTATTTTTAAGATTGAGCCAGAAAACTAAAGCATTGCAAACTTTATATTTATGTTTTTGATACACATAGAAGTAACGAAAATTTAAGAGGTTTAGTATTTGTTCAGACCTTGCACACGCAAAGTAAAAATTTATTTTTGAACTATAAGAAAATAAGTTTTTTTAAAATTATTTCTTATTATATTAAATAGAATCATGAACATTTACAGAAGTTATCACATTTAAACAGGATGTATGCTATTTTGTTTTTCTACAAAATGCTTATTTGAATTGACTATTATAACACTTCATTGAAATATGTATCAAAATATTTTCACTTATGTTTTTGTAGAAAAATAAAAATATATATAAGTGATTAATGTATGTTTTAAATGATAAATTTATCATATATGTTAATTAAATGGTAACACAACGTTAAAGCAAAATTATGTTAAGAATGATGAAGTTTATGCACTAAGAAATATTCAAATAAATGTTGAATAATAATAAAAAGTAATTGTTCTTTACTTACATATTGTGTAAGATATAAATTAAATTATATTCCTTATGTGAGTTATCTGTGTCAACATTAAAACTCTTCCTGGCAATTTGTTTTGGCAGGTGATTCTGTACAGTCATTAAAAGAAATGAAAGAATTTTAAGTTGTGGATTTTTATCAGAAACATATTTAGAAGCATACATTAATCATAACATTTTATATCAGTTCTACAATTGATTCAGTATTAACAAAATATGTACTTCATTTTCTTAAATGTCTTATAAGTGTTTGAATAAAACTTTTATAATACAACGGCAAAAGAAGTTTTTGTAAATTACGGATAAGTGTGCATCATATAGGGCAGGACTCGGTAACCTGTTGAGACATAAGAGCTACATCAAAAAGCCTAAAAGAACAGTAACTAACTATTAAAAAGCTTAAATAATTTATATGCATGCGCTAGCATTGGAGGAGAGAATGTTCCAATGACAATCAGTATTATGATACTGACACCCCAATTATTATTGTTTTTTTTATATTTAAACACACACATTTTTCAAAGTAATATTTTATAATATTTTTAAAATCAAAGAAGTGTAAAATATTTTTTTTTTGTTTCTGCGGCTGAATGCATACCGTGGTTCCATTCGGGCTTCCACTATTCATCTTGGGTAAACTACTATTTTTAACTGTGATTTTAGTTGTTAACCGCTTTCCATTGAAACTTCATTTTAGTAAACGAAAGTTTCTATTTAAATGCCAGTTGTGGAGTAGGCAGTAATGATTGAAAATTGATTCTAAAAGGATATCATAGCGTGAGCAACATGTGATCGCATTTAGTATTATTAAGTACAGAAAGAAGGATTAAAAGAAAGAGATGCCCTCCACCTTACATCTGACGATGAAGCAAGTTTTGCATCACCAGCGTTCTGGAGAATATACAATTCATTATATATATATATATATATATATATATATATATATATATATATATACAGTCCAGTCACATTAATGTGACCACCACGTACTTTCGACTTTGACATTAAATAACCAATGACAGAAGTATGCTGGCATCGTAGTGCTATTGAGCGTATATAAAATGTGTGTGAGGGCTTCGGAAATCACTACAGTCGTTGGCGTAATGTAAATATGTAAAGAGTTATCCGAAGTCCAAAACGGCATAATTTTTGGCTTTCGGGAAAAGGTTGGAAGAATTTCCGAAATGGCTAAGTTTGTGGACTGTTCGGGTGTCACCGTGGTTAAAGTATACCGTGCATGGCAAAATGAGACCGTCCAAAATCAGTGACGTGTCAAATGTGAAGTACCACGGGCCATAGGTGATAGATGTGACTGATGGCTGCAGAGGTGAGTTCGGGAGAATAGACGTGCTACCGTTTAACAACATACCACCCAGATGAACCAAGGGGCTACCAACAGTGTCTTCCAAACTACTGTTCAGTGATCGTTGTTGTGTGTGGTTCTCCGAAGCAGGCGCCTGGTTCATGCACCTATGCTGACTGCTGTTCATCCGCAAAGAAGACTGGAATTTTCATACAGGTACCGCAATTGGGTATCCAATGAGAGGCGACAGGTAGAGTTTTCTGATTAATCACGCTTTATACTCCATCGGACGGATGGTTGGTGGCAAATACGGCATGAGACGTATAAAAGCAAACACCCTGCAATAATTTCTGGTCAGGTTCAGGCTGGAGGCGGGAGCATTATGGTCTGGGGAATGTTTTCCTTAAATTTTCTGTGTTTATTCATCATTGTGGAAAGCACGATGGATCAATAGAAGTACGCATCTGTCCTTTCAGACCATGTCTACCCCTTTATGCGCATTATTTTTCCTCAGGATGGGGGCATCTACCCGCATTGGAGAGTGTGACATTGCAGAGTGTCATACAACTGACAGCATACGTGCGTGGTTCAAAGAGCACCAGGATCAGTTTATCGTTCTGCAGAAAAATCACCTGAGTTAAAGCCAATCAATAATCTATGGAACCATCTCGATCGGGTTGTTCGCGCCATGGATCCTCACGCGCGTAATCTAGTGCTGCAATAGAGTCGGCATGGCTCAATATCCTAGTGAATACCTTGAGGATCATAAATGACTATTTTCCCCTCTGCAAAAGATGGTTATTCTTCTGGCTTTTGACAGTGGGCACATTAATATGACTGGACTGTATATATATATATATATATATATATATATATATATATATATACAGGTTGTCTAGTTTTAATGTAAACCAATAACTATTTCGTGAACCATTTGGTTTAGACATGCACTTCCAGTTTGAAAAATTTTTTAAAAGAAGTAAGGAATGTTTATACGTGCTTTTCGAACCTAAGCCCCCATTTACAAAAAAAATACATAAAATAAATTTTTTATTGTTCCCAAGTTTTATCAATTATATTTAGGAAAAGATGCAGTACACAAAAATAAAGTAAACACAAAAAGATTCATTTTATTACGATAAAAACTGACCGAGTTATGCCTACATAAAGTTGAAGTATCTGAATTACTCAGAAAAGAGGGGCGTATACAAATTGAGTTTATATAACATTGATTCAATATATAACAATAGATCAGAAGAAAAACATCATAGCAATATTAAAAAAATCGTAGTAAACATCATAGAATGATAATTTTAATTGCTATTTGGCAAGCAATAAAAATAAATGAAATAAATACAACTTGCACCGAAAAGATTTAAACAGCTTGTTTAAACAAACATCAGCAAAATAATAGATGGTTTGTCGTTCAAACTATAGTATAATGTGGAATGATGCACCAATCATTAATCAGATCATTTATTATATCAGAATGATCAAATTAAAATAAGGTTCAAAATGACTGCCTTCCGCGGAAATGCAGTACCTAGAAAGAAGAAAGAAACTCCGCCTGTAGCTTCTGCAAACTCTTGACCTCCGTAGCCAATTATTCGTGTGTCAAATGTCTGCGCCAAAAATGTAAATGGTTACGAAGGTTTGTGTGTGGGGTACCATCATGCTGGTACCACATGCGTGACAAATCCCGTAAGGAAACGTCATCTTCTAAAAATCGGCTAATGGTCCATATAAAATTGCCGTGTATGATTCTGAAGTTAAATGTCCATCGAAATATATTGGGCCATTTAAGGTGCTCTTCCATATTCCGCACCACTCATTCATCGACCAACGCACTTGGTGGCGATTCGGTGTATTAGATGTGGGTTTTCGATGGCCCAAAAATGCCTATTATGTGTACTAATAGTGTCTTGCCTCGAGAACTGTAATTCATCTAACCACATAACTTCATTAAAAAAATCTGGATTTCCATCCAGTGTGTTTAACACGAAAGTGCAAAAATCAAAACGACGCTCCTGGTCTCCGGGTATTAGTTCCTATGCCAGGACTGGATGATAAGGATATGCACCGTACTTATGTAATATGTTCCACGCCGTCAATTTTGAGTAGGAACAAGTCTTGCTAATGTTCTGAACTCTACTTTCAGGATGAGCCGGGGCATAACTTATAGCATCCTAAGCGGGTATCCGCTAAAGGTGTGTCACGAGATAAAGGAATACGTCTATGACAGCTCCCAGTTTGATGCAAGCGTTGGACAGCACTGGCATTTGTAAAATAAGATGGATGTCTTCGACTGGGAAATTTAATAGCATAAAGTCTTACCGCCTCTC
Source organism: Trichonephila clavipes (assembly GCA_019973935.1). Lineage (NCBI taxonomy): Eukaryota > Metazoa > Arthropoda > Arachnida > Araneae > Nephilidae > Trichonephila > Trichonephila clavipes. Next base: position 990,766 of record BMAU01021178.1, on the reverse strand, counting down.
TCTTATCTCGATTACATTGCCCATACAACAGTACCATTTCGCAGTAATCTCCATTTGTATACATCTCGTTCTCCCGTACTAGAATTCGTAATATTAGAATACGACTGTATGAATTACAAACAACTACACAACAGATTTTTAATGTTCGCCATGATAAGTACCCCAAGAAATAAACCTATTTTTTTTGGAAATTATCTTAAAATTCTTTCTTACTCCAAAATGTTTTATGCTGTCTATGTTTTACCTGTACACATAATAAATTTTATTTCTTAAGCACTCAATTATCGGAATATTAACTTTAAATTTAAAAACGATTTACATAAGTGTGACATGCAAGAGCGAAAGTTTCCTGGCAAAGTTTAATTAGTTTCATTTTGGAAACAGACCCTTACTAGCTTCTTAAAATAGGCCTAGAAAATGCATGAAATGGATAATTTTCAAACTTCCGAACTGGGCCAGATTTTATCATAATAAAATGAAACTTTTTGTGTTATTTTGTTTTTGTGTACTGCATCTTTTCCTAAATATAAGTGATAGGACCTGGGGAACGTATAAAAATTTAATTTTTGTAACTTTTTTCTTAATAGTTTTTTTTTGGTTCGAAAAGCGAACAAAAACATTAATTACCTATTTAAAAACATTTTACAATTTGGAAGTATGTATCTAAATCCCGAACGGATCTGGAATTAGCTATTGGTTCACATTAAGGCTGGACACACTATATATATATAATATATATGTATATATATATATATACATATATATATGCATATATATATGCATATATATATATATATGCATATATATATATGCATATATATATATATATATATATATATATATATATATATATATATATAGATTAATAAGTTTGATTGCACCTTATTAATTAGTTATCTGAATGCATTCTAAGTAATTCTCACAAAGTCTAATAAGTGTTAAAGACTAATTAAAAGTGTTTTTGAGAAATGTCTTTTTCTTATTCGAACCCTCTTACACCCACTATCGAAGGATCACGGCAAGTGTACTACTGTGGAAATTAAATAAACGGACCTAGTCTTAAAATTAGCTTTATTCAAAGCAATGCAGAACGTATGAATACATTTTAATTCCCTTCAACATCATCCCCTTCTTTATCATTACGTAGCTTTTTTCATGTTTCCCACTGTTTAAGACAGTGCTGTGACTCTTAAGGTGTCACCATATCGAATAAGTGTGCCTTTTTTACCTTCATCTCTACTACAGACTGAAAATGTGATCACATCAACGCATTTTTTTACTTTCAGAAGCATTTAAAAGTCGTATGATGCAAGATCTTGTTGGTTCGACCACAGCAAGGTGTTTGCTTACCAAGAACGGTATTATATAGAGCTCAATGTGCACCGAGGCGCTGTTTTGTTACAAAACCCACATGTCGTCGCTCTACAGGTAGGGCTGTTTCTTCCTCATTCTTTCTCTAAACTTTCTTATTACCTCGATGTAGAACTACTGTTTTACCAATTGGCCTCGAGGTGTCCATTCGGACATGGTGATGACATTAATATCGAACAAGAACGATGAACATCATCTGCCGTTGACGTCACAGATCGACAAAAAACGTGCATCATCTTCAGGATCTCCAGATAACTTGAATTTCATTTGTGCCACTCAAAAATTTGATCATGTGTTATGTAAGTACCTCCAAACACTCATTTAGCAATACAATACTTTAAGGTGGATTTTTGTTTTAATTTCACGAGATTTTAAATTTGTGGGCAGCCTAATTTTTACATTTATCATAATTGCGGCACTTTGACGCAACAACGTCTTCGACAAACAATGATAAAAAAACGAACTCAATTAGATAGAGGAATGGGGAATAACGTAGCACCATCACCGGATAAATGAATGTCAACCGTATTCCGTTCCCACTTCTCCGTACTACATAATGAATAAATAGTGTGCAGTCCGGGAATTTAAGTCTCACACCTTGTATAATCAATAATTGTGAAAATCTCATAAAAGTGTTAATTTGAATATCCTGTTGAGAGAAGGTAATTATGTACAAATAGTGTTGTACGTGTTTTATTCTAGAGTTTTTTGTTTGTTATTGCATGCAATATAAGTATTTCAACACTATGTCTGTTAAATGTAAAATGCAATGTGCTACAAAAGTGTTCGTACACTTACAGTGTTACTAATAAAATGTAATGTTTTCGACTAGTAAAAGTTAATATATCGGAGTTGTACTTATTTTGTGATATCTTCAACTTGTTCTTAATGGAATGACATAACCATTTTTTAAACACAGCATAACTATTATTTTTTTAAAAATTAATAATCAAAAAGCGTATAAAAATTACGCCACAAAAGTCTCCGTACACTTAACAAAAACCCCAACATAGCTTTAAATATTGTATTTCTTTCTTAATTTGGTACTTAGTAGGATATTGTTTAGTGTCCACAACAACTTTTAAATGCCTTGGTGTAGATTCAATCAATATTTTTGTAAATTCTGCATCAATTTTCCACCATGATTCTATGATTATTATCTTTACTTTCCAGTTGTTTATATCATAAAATAGTACTATTCCGATACATTAATTTTTACTAGTCGAAAGCATTACATTTTATTAGAAATTGCAAGTGTACGAACACTTTTGTGGTCCACTGTATATACACTCATGTCCATAAATTAAGGAAACTGAAAATCAGGTAAAGAAAGAGACAGAATCAAAACAAATTTGACTTATTTGTAAAGTCTTTTTATTAAAAAAAAAGGTAAAGAGCAAAAAAGATGGTACATATTTGACATAATTAATAAAAATTGCGATTTTTACTCCCTGGAGAAAACTTCAAAAAAGAAATTATTTAGAAAAAACAGTATAACATGGTTAGTATGATGGTTAATACGGGGTATTTCCCCCGGACGATGCAATACAGGCCTTGATTTGTGTTTCTTAATAGCTTGAATTCATCATTCAAAAAGCTATGAGCGGCTCAGATATTTTGGCAAACTGTAATTAAAGTTTAAATAACCCCTCAAAATTATGGGAAGCAAGCGATAGTGTTCTTTAAAAGAGCAGAACCACCTTCGGTATATGGTAACAGTACAAAATGCAGGAAATATTTATTTTTTGTACCGTTTGATTTCAAAAAATGTATGCGACGACCAAAATCACTGCTTCCCCGTTTTTAAATAAGCATTCTGCCACACATATGTCCTCCAATATCGTTACTAACAATACCCAGTCCACTTGTTTGACGATAAGTAATGGTCATGTGAGGAGTAACAACATGCGAGATTTTCTGTTTGCGATACATCGCAACACCAGCTACTCTGCGGCTCGATCATTTAAACTGTGAGCAGCAATCGAAGCTAGGTATCGAAACACGTTCGTAATTATCTAACCACGTCTCTGACAACATGAGTAATGAACATTCATTTTTATGAAATAACGTCGTCGAAATCTGTTTGGTGAGCACTTTGACAATTGAGCATAAGGATCGCAAGTTTATGCTAGGTGAAGTCTAAGACTTGCTGATATGTGCGAATTGGATTTAGATTACCATTGGGTGATGTCCAGATTATTTAGTTCTTCCGAGCTATAACCTATTTTATTTAAGATTTTGAGTCACTGTATGACAAATTCACTCTTGCCCTTGGAAAATAAAAAAAAAATTACTTAAAGTAAAATATACTTATAAGAGTGTCAAAAATTAAAATTTAAAACTACCAAAATGCTTTAAATGCTAGAAAAATATTTTCAAAAACGGTGCAAGCATTGAGAATGAAAAAAAATTTCGATCAGTGGGAGGACGGGGTGAGGCCTGATCAATGGGAATGCAGCTTAGAATTCAGTCTTTGTAGAAATGAGAGAAACATTGAATGATTTGATAATCAGAAAAACGGCCTTTTTAAAGGCTAATAAAAAATAAAATACCTTTTGAAAAAATAGGAAAGAACGTGTAACTTTAAATTTGATCTGGATAAATAATTTTCCAGAGAAAATTAAAGTGATTTAAAGTAAATTTAAAAATAACAAATTCCTGGGAAACGAACCAAGGACATTTTATTTCAAGTCAGCTACTGTAACCATAAGGCTACGAAGGCTCGGGGAACGAGTTAAAGTAAGCTTTTATATTGGGTTAGAAGAGTGATTTGAAATTAATTAAGAATTTTAATTGAAGAGAGGATCCGAAAGAATAATATTGGGTCTGTTAAAATCAAGATCAGGGATATATTTTTTTTTAATATTCTTAATCGAAGGATTATTAGAGTTATTAATTTTTCGAAGGAAGTTAGTTACTAATTTTTTTTTGGATAAATTGTCTGATAGACATCATTTTTCTCGCGGATCTGAGGTCTTTATTCCTCATGAGCCATCAAACTTTTAATATTTGTCGGAGAATGATGCTTTGAAAAACTTTAATTTGGTTAATATGAATTTTAGTTGCATGTGCGCAGATTGGCACGGCATACTGGTTAAAACTGGTCTTAGGATTAGTTTGTAGCTAAGCAATATATTTTATCTGCTCTAATATAGAGATTCTTGCAATTAAGGGGAAGATTTTACAGACCGATTGTGAATTTAGAGTCAAGTGCTCGAGTGCTTGATGGCTACTAGAGACGTACCCCTATGCGCTGTACACCACCACGCGCTCTCATTGGTTAAATCAAGTAGCGCATGCTTACGTCCCTTCCAGTTGCACATATCCCCGTCCAGTTTCACGAAATCACTCCAACAAATATCCAGCAAGTGAGGGGAAAGATTGTACACATCAAAAAGTTTTAATGTGGGAAATATTCGGCTTTTGGTTGAACTTTTGCATATATATCAACATTTTATTATTTTTTCTTCAAACACAATTAAGGTATTAAAAAATCGATCCCTAAAGGTGTTTATAGTATCCTCTGAAACATTACAAAAATTAATTAACAGAGGAAGAATTTAATTTTAAAATTTCCAATTCGTTTTTTAAAAAAAAATAGTAAAATTGTATGAATATAATATGTGCAAAACTTTATCTCGTATCATTTTTTTAAATAGAAAAGTTATATGAAATACTAAAATATAATTTTTAAATAAATAAATTTTGAAAAAAAATGCTCAAAAAATCTTTCTAAACGCTACCTATTATCCTTTATTGCATGTGTACAATCTTATGTTGTATTTGTTTAATATGTTAAAATTTAATTTTTTTAACTTGTCACACTATTTCTTGTATATATTCCCCGTGTATGTATTACTGCTTCTGTTAATACCCTTAGATCCTTGTTCAAAAACTAGTTCTACTTAGCAATCATTTATTTTTGATCAAATTCAAACTTGACATAAATTAGTTTAGATACTATTAACCTTATTTCTTATTAAAAACAGAGAAAAATACCCTATTTACATTAATTTATATGATTTCTGATCATTAGGTATAATTATGAAAAATTTAAAGACATAAAACAATTTCCGTGAGCCAGATCTGAAAAACTGAGCACTGTACGACAACATATTTTGTTGAAAAAACAACAATGTATTTGCAATTATTAAAGAAAAAGTTTTAACATAATACCACTAAGATTTCATTGTTGAATTCTTATCAATTTATAAGACAACAATATGAGAATTGAAAAATATTTCATATATCTTTGTTTCCTAATGGGGATGCACTTTGTTAGTTTAACCTTTGTAGATGAAGTAGAGCTTTGTAGAATTGGTATCACGTTTTTGAAAGGCCCCATATAGGCTATATCAATTACCACAAGTAATTTTGACGTCCAGTTTCTTTCACATAAGAATGCACCTGAGCTCTGACGATGCAAATCATACTAGGATTTCATTTTGCCGAAAGTTCCCTGGCCAAACAGACACTCTAGGGACATTTTACATGCTGTATAATTATACGACATGACCATTATTGATTTTCTGCATCATGGAAACCCCCTTACTTGAGCCAGGGTTAAGCCCGCACCTTAGGTGCAGAATGCCAAAGACAAACCAACACACCATCCAGTCGGCCAAACAAATAAATAAATTACTACTACTACTACTAATAATAATAATATTTTAGGTGGGAATCTTTTTGATTTCGAGGAATGATACTTATACTGTGTATGAAGTATTAATTTCATTTTTCTCTTCATGAATAATTTGTAAATTGCCGAATTGATACGTAAAATAACTTAATGTGCTTCAAGAAAAGGGATATAGAACCATTTCTGCACTTTGAAAAATAATGAGCTCATAAGAGGTTTGGCAAATTAGCAGTCTGAAGCAACGTTATGTGTCATCACATTCTATTCAGTGAATAAATTATCTTCTGATTTTTTAAAAAACCATTCAGCTAATGACCTATTTCAATGTTTATGTACACAATTAGCTGTCGCTAATCGCTTAAGTAGGAAGTTTTGCACGTTTTTATCATTAATCTTCACTAGGTGTTAAAATTCTCATTTGATATTCTAATTGAGTACTGCCGCTTTTTACCAACTCTTAAATAGTTTTTTTTCGATAATTGCGCAGTTTTACCGCAAGTTTTACTACATTATCCTAAATACATATAATTAAAGAGATTGCTTAATGATAAGCTAAGATTCATTTCAAAACTTAAAAGAAAACACTTTTTTTTTCGTTTTTTTCCAAAAAGAATTATTTTCTTTTAAACGGTACGTTTTTATCATCTGGACTTACTTTAAATTATGTAATTTCCTTTTTTTCTAATTCAATAATTAATGAGATCAACTTTAAAACTATGATGTCTGCTTTAATGAAACCGAGTTTAAAAAGGGAAATAACGATTTATTAAAGCATAATGAATTACATTGCTCTGTTGCATTAAAATATAAACGAACTGTATATAGCAAAGTCTCAATATAGAATACCAGCACATCATTTAAAAAATTAATAAAGCATAAATAATGCTATACTTTAGCATTAAATAAAAAAAGAGTGATTTTATATAATAAGTATTTAATAGCAACTGCATTAAGATCTCTTAGATTTTCCTATTGCTATGCATTTTAGTACCAATGAAAAATTCAAAGTCAATCTGTTTTTTTGTTTCTTTTTAATTTTCTAACATAATATTTTGTATCTTGTTTTTGATACTTAAATATAAATATGCTACTGAATTTAGTAACATCTGATCAATATTTAAAATTATATCCCTATGATTTTTAAATCCATTTGATAGTGTTTATATATAGTTTTAATCAATCAGTGTAACAACATATTTTAGAAAAGTTACTGTATACACTTGAAATTTTGATACACGCATAAAAGGACTATTTTAGGACGATATATTTATTATTTTATTAAAACCAAAATGAACCAGAGAACTAAATACCTTTTTTTCGCTTTATCTTTGGTGGTCTAATTAGAATGTTTGTATCGTTATCAGAAGCAACACAAGAGAAGAAATGAATGTACCAGAATTTAATTAATTGTGTGTGGTATACAATTCACATCTCAAGAAAAAGAAATAAAAAAGAAGTGTTAGCAAAATTATAATAGAACATATATTTTTATTTATTATATTTGGTAATTTCAGCAAAATAATTTTACATATAGCAAACTGAATGATATATTTTCGTTTAAAAGCCTCGGTGTATGATGCACATGCATAATAAGCCTATTTTGTGATTTTCCTCATCGCATTAAAGAAAATTCATGATAAATAAGTTTTGTTTAATCCTGAATTGTTCTTGAGGTGGGATGATAAATTCATTATAATTAAACTTCGCCAAGGGCTTAAAGTTGAAAGAGACCATTAATTATTATCAATATCTGAGAAAGTTAAAGTTATGAATATATAATTGAATAGCGTGCTAAATAAGCATTTATTCAACTAATCTTTAGTATAATAATTCGTTTAACTATGGAAATATTCGTTCTACTTTCTATTATGACATATTTATCAGTAACACCCAGTACTTTATTCAACATTCTGTTGAAGAGAGTGAAAGATGTCTGTTACTTTCAAATAATACTATGTATGAATATTTCTAATAAATTGGTTTAGCTTAGACTTAATTCTGGAGTCTTATATTTTCCTTCTCAAAAAATAAATAATGTTATCAAACAGTTATAGGTACTTAAGTGTTACCTTTGAAAAAAATACCATATAAAACGTATAGTACATAATAGGATATACTACACAGTAAAAACTAATTTATTGAATCACAAATTGGAAATCATTTAGAAATATATCGAACATAAATATTGGTTTTGATCATGATAATCTGACATTAGTTTTAACTTGCAACAATTTATTTATTACAAATATTTCACAACGAATGTTATAAAATTTAGTATTTTGATGATGTCCATTTGGGGAATTGATTTATATATATATATATATATATATATATATATATATATATATATATATATATATATATATATATATATATATATATATATATATATATATATATATATATATATATAATAAGCATTAAGACATTTCTGGTCATTTTAGTACTTGACCTATATTGAAAAGTATCGCGAACTACCAAATAATTCAATTATGCATCTATGTATCTGAACTTTATATAGTTCGATTATTCATGAATTATTACTAGTATTTCCACCCTTTTCACTTGATTAAATGATTAAATATCATTAAGATACATCTTAATCAATATAGATTCATAGTGTATGTGTGAATATGGATAACGTAAGGTTCATGAAACCGTTAACAAATATGTTAACCATTTGCATGGTTATTATTTATTCACCAGTGTTTTTGAGGTAATATTTCTGTTTTAAATATTGGAAGCATCGAAATTAACCATGAACTTTAGAATACTGGTAACCAGATTAACACATAGCTTTACTCCCAAATTAAATGAACTTTATTTCAGAATCAAACAAAAAATGTTGAATACATTTTAAAATAATATTTGTAAGATAACAAAATGAAAGAAGTTTATATAGATAAAGTTAATTTATCTCTCAAAACTGAACTTTACTTATTAAAATGTACGTAAAGAGGTGGTGAGCATTTGAGGGAATGAAATGTTACGCATTTGCAGAAAATGCTTATTTGTTAAATTTAAAATTATAAAGGATATTTACTTTGTTAGATTACTTAAAATTCATAACTATGCATTAGTTAAGAACTTGGATGATTCTATTTTGGTCAACCAAATTTATTGTTTATAAACTTCCCTGGTTAATACTTTCTTGTTAGTGATTCTTGACACAATGAGGTTCATGCTTTTTTAAATGCAAATAATTATTTTTAAAATGTAATTATGTAAAGAAAGACTGAGATTGAAAGAGAGATTTCTTAGATTCACAGATTATTAATGAAAAGCATTTGTGTCTAACATAAAGTTCATAATACATTTAATATTTCTGAACATTATATATTGAAGATAAAGCAATAATTGGGTTTTTCATGGTTGTTTTATGCAATTTTTGAATTTCTGAATGAAAAAGGTAGTATTTGTTGACATTTTTTTTGAAAAATATTAATTTTTGACGAATTATATGGAAAAGATTTTGGATTCCTAATTTGCTGCATAGAACATTCACTTTTAAAGAATAAACTCAATTTACTTTCTACTTAAATTGGTTACGCAATTTAGTTTTTTTTTTCAAAAATACACCATAGTTTAAATAAATTTTTAATAATGTTTAGCTCATTTTATATTTTCTTTCATTTAATATATTTTCTTTTTTTGTGTGTATGATTGAACTGCTTTTCTTGTAAACAGAGCACGGTCCGATTATACCCATTGATTTATATGGGTAGTACAAAAATTAGGATACAAATTTTAATTATAGCAAACATTTCAAGCACATAAAACTGTAAGTGTTACATAATGTTATAATATAAAATTATATAAAAATTGTTCCTAAATTAAAATTCTTGTTATTTTTTATACTGCTCTTTTTGCATGGTTTTAAAGAGATTGTTTTGTTTTTAGTTGATTTATAATGGTCATCTTTACAAGTCCTCTATGATTAAGAATATGTAATTATGCTTTGGAGGACATTTTCACTCATTTTGAGATGTATAATATAAATAGTAAATAATAAAATTGTAATAAATGTAAAAACATTTTTTTTCAAATTTTTAATATAAACCTATGCTGTCCATCGAAATTGTTTACCTTTTCCTAAAAATATGTAATAGTTGTATTATTCTACTTCAAAATGACTTGATTATTACCAATATCACTTAACTACTTGACGACTGCAAGATGCAATTTTTAAATAAAATTTTATTTGCTCTTATTTGCTTCAAGAAAATATTAAAAAAATATTTTTGTATACTGTAATAAATCAATTTTTGATGAAAAATAAAACGTACTCAGTATATTTAAAGTTTTTAAGAATATTGAAATATAAAATACAAGGGTATAAAAACAGAAATATTGAGTATTATAAGTAGAATTATTTCAGGTACGAATACACTATTTTTATGTTTAAAGTTCTTTTAATATATGTGCAGTGACCTTTGGATGGACATAATGCAATGTACATTATATATCTATATTCATTAATAAGAGTAAGTACCTCCTTGAGGGTTTTGAAAAAAAATATTTCGATTTAAAATAATAAAACAAATAATATTAAACGAATTACACTTCTATCTCTGAAAAATAATGACATGCTCATATAAACAAGTCTACAAAAACGAATACCTATTCATATTAGGAGACAGATATAATTAAATAATTAATTTTAAATATACAATTGTGAACTAATATGTTATTTGCTTGAAAAATTTGTTTAGGGCATGTACTCGTACACATAGAACAATATGGCAAACGAACTTCCTATTCAACAATTTCAATTAAGAACGACATTGCATTAGAAATATATCGATATTTCTTTGTGCATGAATGCACTAATTTATATATTAAATACACGTTATTTAGAAGTTTCATCAGGTTCAACTGAAATCAGAGTAACGCATTCAGAACCACAAAAATTTAAGTCTTGCTCTCTAATCCCGAGGAAGTGATATTCTAGACGTATTGGGAACTATACGAATTAATTAACATTATTCAGAGTTATGGTATTAACACGATACCTTAGGAAATGAATTGAGAGTAAGTTTGCTTTAGAGATAGATAATTTAATATGTTTCATTACTTTGGAATGAGCGCAAGGATTAGAAATAAATTGGTATACTTAGGAATTTAACGAATTACATGTGTGTCTTAATAAAGAAACACATTTGATTTATTTGCTATTATTGCTACATTATTTTTAAATAACACACAATACATATATAACTTTAGTGAAACATTTAAATTAAATTAAAAATTGTAGGAATATATTTTAAAGGAAATACAATTTTCTGTACTAACTGTTTGCTTATTTATTTTATGAAAATGTTTCAGTTAAAGTTAAAATCATTTCACATTTCTCTATAATAATTTTTTTCATTACTTTATTAAAAATTCATTTTTAAAATACAGGGAGGGAAATATTAACTTAACTTCATCTGTCATTAATAATTCATGAATACTTAAAATTAAGCTAATATACTAGAAATTATTAGCATATAGCTAATTTTGAAGTAATTTAAAATATATAAATCTCACAAAAGTATGTTATTTTTATCTAACATCTAAGGTTAATTACTAATCAAGTTAAAAGTGGCAATGGTACAGTCATATAGTAATATTATGCAAATATATACTTATCCGAGTTAAATGCTTACGTTTCGTACAATGTTCTTCCAAAAAAAAAAACCTGACATAATCCTAAAACTAAGCAGATCATCCTGAAATTTCAAGTAATTCCTTCTTTAAAATATTCAAATGGTAAAATTTTCAAGGACAATGTATGTTATATTCGATTAAGTCAAATTTATACTTTAAAAACAGCATTATTCAAAACAGTATATTATTGCAGTTAGATTATCTTTATTATATTGTTGTAGTAGACACAGATTCCAAGTCGTTGCAAACCTTCAAAATGCAACAATGCAATGTTTCATATATGCAAATGAAATATTTAATTACGATTCCATAAAAACCTTGTAACAATTGTAATACTTCAAATATGTCCAATATTCGAGATGAGTAGGGGGCAGTTTATCCCGAACAGCTATTCAACTAATCTACTCAGTTACTTACTTCTTTGTGAGGACCAAGCTCACCCAAAGTGTTTTGAGCTGCAACCCAACCCAACGACCTGCTTCAAATAACCTTGCAAAGAATTTGGCAACATTAGCTGATGCAAGTAAATTATCAGAAAAATGAAGGAACTAGAAAACCACGATAAATAAAATGCTAAATAAGATCAGAATTAATCCCAAACTGTCACGACGGCATCATTAATCGGTTTCCAAATATTGATGGACCTATTTTCTTAACATTCGATGTACTCGCAGCATCAATTGTGGTGAGGAATTACTTTCACCGCATTCTGTAAGAAAAATATATGTTCATTCACCATAATATTCGAAGAAGTTCTGGGGTAATGTGACATATACACTTATAATTGCTCCAAAAGAATTACAGTAAAATGTGTTCAGCGAGGAGTCGCTCTTCAGTATTGCAACATATCACCATCAGATCAATATGTTTTTGTGTAGAGAGGGAAGGTCTAAGATTAAATGTACCAACTAATATCCTTTTTTCGCAGGTATTTACTTGGTGTGATAATGTGTAGCTTGTGGCGTAGCTACTAGTAGGATGTGCCTTGCAAGGGGACCTTAAACCTACACTGGACGCAATTCATTCCTGGTTACATTGCATTTTAATAACAACATCATTCCTGAAAAGCTAGTTATCTTTTGCAATATTTCACAATTTACCAATAACTGTAATATAGACTGATGTAATTTCCCACTTCACTTCTACTGCTCTTTTTCTGAGATTTTATTTAAATAGTTAAAATAATATTGTTTTAAACTTTCTTGTTCTTGTGCATATTTCTTTTTCCTTTTCCTGTCTATCTCGATGAACCATTTTGTAGCTCTATACATTTTGGTGTCTCAGTTCGTTCATCCTGAATAAATGAAAAATAGCCAGATTCTCCAAAAACGTTTTGTGGTGTAGAATTTGTTTCTCTTTCCTTTAAATGTCAGTAAGTACTCAAGAACATACGAATTGTACTGCATAAATTAGAATTTGTTTAGTATGAATTAAAAAAAAGAAATTCAGTGGTGCGTTTAAGCACAAACAACGCCGAGAAAGAGGAGATAGCAAAAAAAACTACCCAAAATTGACGAATTTGTTAAACAATATTCTACGAGTACTTCTGACCCAAGCATTTCTGTTAATAGTGACTCAGATAATTTGGTCACTACAGTGTTGTTTCAAAAACCTACTGAAAGAAGTTCCATTTCTTTGTAATTAAAGTTACCGTCTTTGTCGATGCAAATTTATAGAAAGACTGAATAATTCAAGTGCAAGGCAAGTAAAACTTGAAAGATATAAGGTACTAACCCCCATTTTTAAGAAAAATAACAAAGGAAAGTTTAAAAAAAACATTTTGATGAATAAACAATTGATCATTAATTCATAAAACAGGAAAAAATAGTTAATAGTGCTATCTTCAATAAGGTACTAGAAACAATATTAAATGCACATTTTACAACTTTCAGTGCAGTCTGTCAAATATTCAATTTTTCAAGACGATTTTTTTTACAAGATGTAGACGAAAAATATTTGTAACAAAAGTATGGCACATTTCAAAATAAGTATTCTGAAAACGTTTTCCTTCAATTCTTTAATATTTGGCACACTTAGTTTTCCCTAAAGTAGCCCAGACACGGATTGCTCCAAAATTATGTAAGGAAATAATGATCAAATATGGAGCGCTAGCATGCAACTTCACAGAAGTATTTACATAAAATTTGTTATTCTATACAATTTATGTCACTTCTACAGCCACACAAAATATTAGTCAGTGAATTCAAAATAATCAAAAATGATTTAAAAAGTGGTGCGGATCAAGCTCGGCAATGTATCAATTATAGCAATTGAAAACCAAGTCGCATTCAACTCGGATTTAACCGAGGTTATAGAAACATTTGTGGAAACTAAAACTAGGAAGACATTGTAAATCAAATTGTCAATTTTTTGTTAATAGGTAAGTTCAAACACAAACATTATTTTCTTATAACAAACAATCTTTTCTGTATCAAGGTTATTTTAGTTCCTAATACATATACTATTATTTGTAATATTGTTCTTTATCGTTTAATTTCTTATTACCTATTACATTACTTCTTGCCTTCCGGTTATAGCAGTTCCTTAACTCTTCACAGCTGTTCTGGAAGAGGTCTGCCGTGGTGTCAAATATAACCCAAGTGGTCACAAAACTCACACAAGAAAAACCATTTGCATACATATACGAAACATGCAGCTTTAATTTTCCATGTTCTTCAGATAACGCTAAAGAGCTAGTGGCAAAATAGCTTTGTATATATTTTTATTTTTTATTTAATAAAACCAACCAAGATCGGGCATTTAGTATTTTTTGCAGCAGGGAATTTAGATACATAGCTACGCCACTGTATGTGCAGCCTTATCTTTTATGAACGCAGGTTGCCAAAAATCATCTTGCCCATAGATTAAAAAAAACCAAACTATATAATGAGAACATCCTAGAACCGCTTGCGTTTTTTTTTCTTGTCAAATTTTCTTGAAGCTATTACCAAGTCATAACCAACTCTCATATCTCTGGACATCGTATTGATAATTTTCCATATGTAGCAAGATCCCCTCACTTTCAGTTAATTTAACATCTGTGATGTACAGTAAACCTTCAGATTTTTGTAAAACAATATCACATTCCGGAGACAGAAATAATTAAAAAATACTCTAGCATAATTCGTAATTAAAAAGTTTTATTACACCTAACACCGATACATACGAATGTGCATAGATTCCATGTAAGTGGTGTTCACTGATTTGTGCAATTACTAATCATTTTAGAGTTCAAACTATGGGAATTATTAAGAACTTATTTAAATTTGTATGATTTTAACTGTTTAACAACTTAATTATCTTTGTGCACTGTAAGGGCTACCCAAAGTTGGCCGTAAACAAGTTATCCGTATTAAATGTTACTTTTCTATTGAATGTTTTATATTTTGTTCATATTTTTAGTTTTATAAAAATAATATTTATCATAACAATTTTTAACAGTTGGCAGAATACTGAAATTTTTGTCTGATGGATTTTCTGCATGGCGTGAGTGGGGAATTTTTATAACGAGGGTAAGAATTTAGATCTTGATGTGGCTTTCTTCTTCAATATGCATCTATTGTCTATTTAGTATACCACGATGTGGCTCTTTTTTTAAAAGTATACATGAAATAGAAGACCCAGTGTGGCCGAGTGGTAGCGGATCGCGCTTCGACGTAACAGGTATGGTTTTTATTCCCGCGTTGGGCTGGATCGAGACAGCCTTTCATCCCTACTGCAGTGGATCGATAAATAAACTTGCACACACATAGGTATTTAAACACTGGGTGCCTCGCTTCAAAATTACCACCTGATAGGGGTATTTTCTCATGCAACTTAGAGCCCAAGGGTCACGTATACTGGGAGGGACACAGTAGGCATTGGCTCTCATAGGCTGTTTTACCAATGAGTTTGAATTTATACATGAAAGAGCGAAAAAAAATTATTAGAAGATGATCTAAATTCAAGTAGAGTTGGAAAACTACCATCTAACTATCTAGATTTTTTTTTGCATATGATTCATGAAATAATATCAGCTTTCTTAAAACTGTTTTGAAGAAAAAATATATCATCAGCCAAAATGAAAAAAAATTACATAATTTTAAATTTACATAATTTTAAAATTACATAATTTTAAAATGCATGATTAGATTTTATTTTCTATATTTCAGACTTTGGTATGCGAAACTGACTTCTGCAATAGAGGAGTAAAAGCACACAACTATTATGTAGACTTTATCTCATTGACTGGATTATTGAAAAGTATTATTCAGAAAATTCGTGGTCGTCTAGGTTCCAAGCCTAATCTTCCAAGACTGGCAAAGGAACTTTATATAGAATCGTTCTGATGAGAAACTGAGATCAGCGAGACAATGCACCATTTATTGTTCTAGAAAAAAATAAAGAAGGGAAAATGTGGAAATAGAAATTCCGAAAAGAGATGGAATATTTCTGTCCTGATAGCGAGATAGGAATTTGCATCGTCCTGCTTCAAAATATACTCTCCACACAAAACATATTTCTGAGCAGTTTAAAAAAGTATGAATATCACAGTATGCATGAGAAAAAAAAACTTTATAAAGATATATAAATATTCTTCATTACATAAGAATGAACTTACGAAATGTAAACATCTGGAATTTTTTTTAGTCCCAAAGTTATAAAAGGTAAATAGGGTTACGACTTAAAAATGGAAAATTAATGCATATTTCTTACATTATTTCCTTCATTAAATATGGTATTTAGTAATATCTTATAAAAATATTCTTTTTCTGAAGCAATTTGGATAAAAGGTTGACTGTTTGAAGAGTGTTTTCAAAACGGTGTGTGAAATGATTTAAAAGCAAATTGTGCTAATTAGAATGTTTTCTTGCATTTATTTAGATTTGAAGATTTAAGAATCTGAGAGTAACACATATACTTAGCAATTGATATTATGTATATAAATCTATGCTGAAACACTGTTACTAGTTAACTGAAGAATTAAAAAAAAAATGTTACAATGTGACTCTTAAATAAATGAAATACGGTGAAGTAAAATGCGCCAGAAATGAATAAACAAACATAACGTATACGTAAATTAAATGAATGCTGAAACGGTATTTTATTAATTAGAATAAATCATGTGGCATTTCTAATAAAATAATTAAAGTAATCAATGCAATTATCATTGCTTCTTTTGTATGTAGCCCCGAGAAGGGTTTCAGAAATCACAAATTAAAATATGTTTCTTAAATGACATATATAGCAAAAATGAAAAAGAAATGTATTCGCAGCAAAATGAATATTTTTACTAAATGACATTTTATGTCCCATGCTAATTAAAGGTAACTTAGTTTTAATATAAATACTGTTTTTAATTTATTTAAATAAAAACATATTTCAGAACACCAAAGTTTAATAGAAATGCTGCTATTATAATTTCAATACTGTTTCCATTGTCTGTGACATCTTCAAATGAAAGGATGTATCCTAATGCGAGCAATTGATTTTTTATTCTTGTATCCGTTTAATAAAAAAGCCTTTGATTCTCTTAAAAATACAGAAAATAAGAGTAATCTTAAATAATAGCTATTTTGAAATAATTATTTATAAACTTTTAAACGCAATGTTTGTTCTTTTCTCCTCAACTTTTAATCATTTGTAGCGATGCATAACTTAATATGCCACTTTATAGCTATAAAATACATTAATAAACCGTACAGTGTTATGAAAATTCTCCGTGGTGCTTTAATATGAAAGTTTACGAATTCCCTCTCAATTTTATTGAGAACAATATCACAAAATTTTTTGGTAAATAGGTAATATTTATGTTATCATTAAAAATAAACAATATATACAAAAAATGTTACATATAAACATATTTTTCACCAAAAACAAAATACCGTTTGTAAAGCTACCATAAATATTTGGCTCAAACAATTTATTATAATAATTTTTAATGCATGCAGTTTATGTAGAAAGAACATTTCCTAATAGTGTAGAAATATTCCTAAGTAACCTATTTATATTATTGAATATTTTTAAGGGAAGCAAGAGACACATTATTTTTAAAGAAACAAAATGTTTTTAAAGCATTATCTTGTTTTGCTGATTTATACTTTGTATATTATACTTCTTTTCTTTATAACATCAAAACACTTGTAGACTGAAATAGATACCCGCATTACATAAAACATATTTTTTTAGATTTTCTACTTTTGTTTTAAAATTAGGAAAAATAACTCATAAAAAACGAATATTAAAATCAAAACGTTCAATACTTTTCTCATCCCGCATAATAACTTAATATTTTCTTTGAAAAAAATAAGTAATTTTGTAATTTAATTTGTATTTACTTATTCAATTGTTGGCAATCAATATTTTTTTCTTCTTCTAGATATTATATATATTCTCAAGAAAAGAGAATTAAAAATTACTTTTATTATTAAAAACTGAAAAACTGATAGTCTTATTTGTAAAAAAACTTCAATGAATGGCATAATTAAATATAAAGTTTGGAGCATATAAAAACAGTTTATATAAATTTTTAACCTCCTTATTTTTTTTTTTTTACAGTAAATGATGAGTATGTTAAAAAATCATTCGTCAGTATATTTATATATATATATATATATATAAATTTATTTTTAACTATATCCTTTCCAATAAAAAATTGATTCATAATATAATGTAAGTATTAGATTTTTGTAGAGTGTTCGAGTTTCATAATTCAAATAACTGTATCATCAGGGGGGGAGAGTTGATTGTGAAAAATGACACATTGAGAATCACAGCTAAGCAAATTCAATTTTTTTTACATTCAAATATTTTTTTAACTTTATAAATATTGTTCTTAGGTATTCAAAGGTTTTTTTATTGATACTGAACTTCATCAATTCAAATAATATATTGTCGTTTAGAGATATACGCATTATATCAATAAGAATTTAATACGTTGTATGAAAAAATATGTTGTATGTAAAGGTAAAAACATTGGTAACAGTCAATATATCGTTGGAAAAATATTTGTCAGCAGTAAGAAATGTTACACTTTTATACCGTACTTACGGAAGTAAATATTCGAGTGGATGCAATATTTTTAACTATTTACTAACATCTTACCCACATTTTATGTTGGTTCCGTTTCAAATATTCGATAAGACCTATTACGTTTCATGAAATTGACTCAAGAAAACAAGATTTTAAGATTTTATAGCAAACTTTGAAATATTCTTTATAATTTTTCATTATTTTTTACGCAAGGGTTTTCAATATTTTATCCTAGTATTTTTAGATTGAAATACTTGTTTTTTAAAGAAGTGTTTGGAAACAGAATGTTAAGCCAATAAAAAATTGCTATATTGTTGATAAAAAATGAAATACAGTTGGTTAATTAATGTCATGTTTTAACTAATTATCCCTGTACCAGATCCATGTGTATTAAAAAAATGCTCTGTCAAAAATTGGGGAATCAAATAATTTTTTTGAAATTTTGTATTTTTAATTTCTATTGCTGTATTTAAATGTGTGTTTATGTTTTCTTCTTTTATACTTTCAGTAATGTTGCTAATAAATCATTTTACTGAAAATTAACATGTCATTAGAAAAGTAATTGTAAATAGGTATTTTATTTTATTTGAGACATAAATAAAAAGAAACAGGTAAATACAAATATATGATATAAAAACAGTCGAAGTTTTGTGTAATATATGACCACTTCTAGCTTGACAAAATAAATTCTGCAACACTCTAACGCCTAGTACTTTTAACTATCATGGAAATTTTTTTGAAATTTTTAATATTACAATTACCTGGTGACTATCAATTTTCGTGGATAAAATTACTCCTGAATTTATAAAAATTTTAAATAAGCTCAAAATAGCTCGAAACACAAAATAAAAAATAAATGTGCTTACTATAATGGATTAACAAGTCAAAATTTCATGTTTATTATCATCTAAGACATAGTGATTCCCAAAGTGGTCTATATAGACCCTCAGGGGTCTAAGACAATCTCCAGGGAGTCTAAAATTCTTGTAAAATAGAATTGGGGTATATGAGGTATAAATGGTATTCCACGATTACCGATAGTGGCTTTCATGAAACCAGATCATGACTTTTATTTTAACAAAAAAATGAATCAAGTGAAAACCATATTTTCTTATTCAACATATTCTTTGAATAAATGTAATGAGATTAACTGTAGTTCCCAGACAATCAAATAAATGCCATGAAAACAAGGACCATCATTTCAGCGTTTCTTGCCAGAATTAAGCTAAATTAGTGTAATATTGGGCATCGCTAATTTTTCCAGTTCCTCGATTTGTTAAAAACTATCTGCCAGGAAAATGACGCTTTAACCTAAGTTCAAAATTGAAATGCCCTTTATTCAGATTTGAGAATATTATAGACTTGAGAATGCCTTCACTATGATGATGTACTAATGGATTCCTTTACTACTACAGTAGGAAACGAATCCTTATGGTCACATCGAAAAATAATGTCAGATTATGAGAGGAACCGATAGGAATACACAATAAAAAAGACCTTAAAGTAAAGTTTAGAAAGTTATGTCTGCATTTTTGGTATTAAAAAGATATTTCTACTATTTATTTCGAATTATAGAATATTTCGAGAATTTTTCTAATTTCTTTTCCTAGGTAGTAGTTTCTTCGTAGTTGTCAAATTCTATAAAAAAGGGGGAAGGGGAGGTTAGACGCTACAAACCGATTAGATTTAGGGTTAAATCTAACAATAGTAATGTCAATTATTTAAAATTTGCTATTTGAACACCAGATTCGTGTCTCCCATTTAAAGCATTTGTTTGTTGTTTAATTATTGTATGTAACAAATATGGACATGTATTAATTAAATTTTAATTAATTAACTTATGCTTCTTAAGTTATAACACTCTGATTCACTACAGTTAGGAATTTAAATATAGTGGGTCTCTATATCAGCGCTTTCAAAAAGATATTTAAATTGATAAATTTGCAAAAACTAAATATTAGGTAAATAGGGGACTTCAAAAAAACCTAAACACATGGTAAGGGGTCTATGAAACAAAAACATTTTGTAAACTTTGGTCTAAGTTTTGAATTTGAAATTCTATTTCTTGAAATTATTTCTTGGTAAGATGCAACAATTAAGCTAAATACTTATACATGATATATATATATATAGAGAGAGAGATAGATAGATGTATAAATATGTATATAAATTGATACATATACATATAGAGAATTAATTATAGATGTATATAATTTTGATGCAAAGGTCAGTAATTTTAGATTATAATAGAATTATAAAAATTATTTCCCTCATAAATGTGTTAAGGAATACACACACACACAAGGAAGATATATAAATTAAATTATATATTAGTTATTGTAAGTTAAATAATATTATATTTATAAATTCATCACTCACTCAATGAATAAATTGCGGTAAATAAACTTAAAACCTTTTTATATTTCTTTCTACGAATTATATACCGGAACTATTAAATTCAGGAAACATTATCATGGAAGCTACCAATAAAAGTATATATCTAAGAATAAGTACCGTCTGCCTAGAGCCAATGATTCCTTTAGCGTAAGAGCAATCGCATTACAGTTCACTTCATAACAAGAAGATAAAAGAGTACCGAAATCGTTCTAACCTCCCACCATGAGCTGTTTATCAGCAACAAATCATAATCCCATCAAGCCTGGATATAGACTCTATCGCTTGGGTGATGTTTGTAGGACTTTTGCGTCTCATGGCGATGAATTATATCCCCATACACGTCAAACAACAAGGAACAAGAGACGTTCATCGATCAATGTGCCATAGACGGCTGGTAAATAAAACAAAAATTGCATTGAGTTTAAGTTTTTAATATTATACACCATAAAATGAGTTTGTCTGCTTTCAATGTTTTCAAAGTTCTGAAAAAAGGAACCTGGGACAGAAAAATATCACTTTGATGAAATCTTTTCTAAAATATAAATTGATTTAGTTCAAGTAGAATGCTTTTATAGGGTTTATATTTTAAATTGTTCATATTTTATATAATATTAGGAGTAAAAGACGCTGTTTGTGTAAGGTAACGAATAGTAATATTTTATTATTTTTTTGCCTTAATTTTCCTCATTTTATAAGTAATTGTCTTTTATGTAAATAAATATTTGGAGGAAAATTAAAAATAATTTACTTTTTTAAAATTTGAAACATAACCAATGGATGATAGACTAATGAACTCATTACGTATAAAACAAGTGATTTCTTATGTATAGTGAGTAAATTATTTAAATATGCACATTAAAAAAATGCATTTATCGAAATTTATTCTTTACACAGAGTTTATTGATGTGAATCTATGTTTTCTAAACCTAAGAATGTGATTCTAGTCTTGGATTTTTTTATTTCCAAATATATATACTACAGTTAGTATACTTGGTGAAAAAATATACTATATACACACACACAATAATCTGCATTACTTCAAACTCAGCATATGTAGAATTTGTGAAGAAACAACGAGCAGTAAATTCTGAGATAATTTCAAGTTTTTGAATCTAAAGAGCTTGGTAATTTTATTATGTTTCCATTATTTATGACCATTTGATAATTCTTAGAATATTGTACCATTTAGCCTACACCTGATGTATATATTAATAGTTTTCGTTATGTTAATTATGAATAATTTCTTTAAATTGTTATTGTCTATAAGTTAAGCACTAGGAAATAGCTGAATAATCTTATGAAATTCTTAGTTTTATAATTTTGATTATTTTATTTGGTTACTTTTCCATACTCAATGGAATTTCTTTTCTTGCTAAAACTTTAAGTGTATAGTTAAGTTAAAAATACAACCAAGAAATGTAGAATAATACCGAATAGACATATTTCTACTTATAAATAAATGTATAATGTTACCCATAATTTTTGAAATTATTTGAAAGGTTCATTGCATTAGCTTTTCAATGAATTATAGGGAACATTTGAATATGCAGTTTAATCTCTTCAATATATAACAAAGAAACTAGCCATAAAAAATACAGTTGAAACGACGTTATGTTATCTCTTAAATTGATCTGTGCTTTTAATTCAGTTTTTGCCATACTAGGATAAATTTTCTTCTCACTCACTGCAATAGCATTCCTCATTTGGGAATAAATTTCACCTTTAACATACGTTGTTAATTTTTGATTCAAAAATATCGTAAATAAATTTGAAATAAAAGCTCCCTTGCATAAATATGAGAAATAAAACATATTTTGGAATAGTTTAAGAGTAATCCAAATCACAGCATTTTAATACATATTAAAAATAGTTAATATGTTATTTTATAGTAAATATACTGAACACGTGTAGTGAATAATTTTCACATTATATTTTCCCTTGATAATATTCCAAACTCATTTTAATCCATGATATTGGAAATATATATATATATATATATATATATATATATATATATATAGTATTAAAATCATATATAATGCTCTTAATATTTTGAAAAGTGAATTAATGGTGTTCTACCTGAACTTTTTTTATTTTTAAAAAAAGAACATACATATCAATGTCAAATTTATTTGATAGGAAACACGCAGAAAGACGAAATCACTTAAAATAGAGCCATATATGAAAATGAAAAAAAGAAATTTAATCAAATTAATTATTACTAGCGCATCTGCCAATAACTTATGAAACACAGCTGGAATTCATTAAAATTTTTGAAGATATTTTATTTACCTAAGACACACAGTTTACAAGGCATTTCCTCATTAGTTAAGTTGATGTGGTGTAGGAATGTTTAATATATGTTGTGCCAGAATTTCTCTAATAATAAAAAAAGAATGTTCAATAATCACAGACTAATACAATTATTATGAATATTACCTTGGTTCTGGACCGTACATCAGTGAATGGTCGTTCATCTGCAGATCATTAATTGACATGTAATTGCATATTGTTCATCTGTGATGTAGTCACAGGCACAACCGAATGAAGTAAAATCGCACAGCCAACTCCATAGCAGATAGATTGTTCTAAATGATCAATGTATCGGTAATTTATACTGATTGGAGTAAGATCGAATGACACTCCAAAACCATAACTCTAGTTTCAGGAGCAGATAGCGTTACATAAGGAAATAGTTAAGCAACTTCTCTCGATGGTGTCAAATCTGACCATCTTGGTGCTGTAAGCTGAAATATGATTCATTTCTAATGGAGATACAATGCTATTAAATTGCTTATGTATATCTTTCAGTGTACCTTTATAAACACAAATGTCTATGGTTTTGAGACAAAGCTATTCGCAGTAAAAAAACAAATGTCTGAGGACATTCCATTATTCCGCAGATTACGTTGAATAGCACGTATAAGCATTGATAACGGTGAAAATGGCTGGCAAAAGAAATCAGCACTGTTATGAACACATACTTGTTGTGCATTTATTGGTGTGAACACATTTCTGCAATCGATGCTGTCGGTCACTAGTTCTATTAAAACACACACACACACACAATCATAGGTTATATACGGATATATTTTATCGTTTGGTTAGACTCAACTTATCGCCGATTTGGTGGAAGTATAATCCACATATTAAACATTTAATCATTAGTTGAACCTCAGATATTGGTTCAAATGAAGTGAGTATTCTGCTTAAAAATATACAAAAGCTGCTGAAGGAAATCAACCGCATGAAAAATCAATTCCAATACAATCAATTAACTTCAAGTTTATGTTTCCTTTTTTTATATAAATCGTATGATGAGTCTATCAACTGAAATGTTTATGAGCATGCAATACTGCTGAAGCACATGGTGAGCATTCCACTTTCACGCTTGACGACGTTTTTGCCATTTGAACAATTTGAACAAAAAATCTTCCACCTCCACTGCGCAGATTACGTTTTTTCCCCCTTTTTTAATTAGAAGATTCAACCGAAGTTGCTCTGTTTCTTTTTCTAAGACTATACCTCAACATTCAAATATTCTGTGGGAAAAATTAATTTATTCTTTCGAATATTATAGTTTTGTAAAAAGCGTTGAGGTTTAGATAACTGATTTTGGTAATTGTATCAAAGAAAGAGCAAAGCCTTTTTTCTGCTAAGTAGAAAATCTGCCAAAAATGGTGAAAAGCCAACAAAATATTTTTAACTCATTCATAATTACATTAATCACCCATCATCAATTATATGTACCTAGGTACGTCAAATTGTGATTTATTATTAAATAACATCTAAGTGTATTGGTACCATACGAAATATATATTATAAGTATTACCCATTTCAAAATTCGATAGGGCATCCCCTATAATCTGCTCCTTAAATCCATGCACACACATTTTTTTGTCGGTACGCTGTATTAATTCAAACTGATACATTATTAAATGCACGACGTAAATTTAACATCAATGCGTACTTTTTCTCTTTTGAAACAATTTTAAAACAAACAAAATCCCTTTTGTTGATTTCTTAGTGACCTTGGTGGTAATTTAGTATTTACCATAATTGGGATTTTTAATAAAGGAGGTTAAGAACAGTAGATCATAACAAAAGAATGTTCTAATATGGATTCTATAAAATAAAAGACGTGCGAATTCGAAGGAAATAATATAGTTAATTTCCTTTTGATGTTTATTGAATTATGTAATTTTATCTTAATTTGAGTCTTTCGGAAAATCCATATGGAATGATAACTACAGGATGAATATTTATAAAATATCTCAAAGGTATAATTTCGATAATAAAATATGATTTTGAAAAATTACATTTATTTATAAGAAAGAATTTGAAGTTCAGAATTATAAAGGTACATTTTAGAGAAGGATATTATGAATGTTTTTTCTTCAGAAATAAAGAAACGTAAAAAAAATGAAAATGTATGTATTTTATCGGTATTGTTAAAGACTTTACTCCAATGAAATTGATTTTCTTAGCTCAAAAATATTTTTACAATTTTCAGGATAATTTTAACTCATTTTAAAAATAACTGCAATAACAGTGTATTTATTAAGTTTTGTGAACGAAATTATGGCACTGTATAGTAGATAAATGATAATAAATTTAAAAAAAAACAAATCTAGTTATTTTTCTCTTTTTAACTCAAAATGTTTATAAGCAACTACACTGCTGATTCCATAATTAAGAAAATATTTAGTTTAAAACAAATATTTTGAATTTAGGAATAAATACTATTCAAAATCAGCTACAGTGTCTTATTTTTTCTTTTGTTCATGCCAACAAATAAAAACAGACGTATGCAAGAAATAAAATAACAAAAGATGTACAATAATTTTAGAAAAGAATATGAAAAACTTATTTAATCAACGAAATATTTGAAAAATATGTTTTTTTTTGGAAATGTTCTGATACCCGGCATTTTATTACAAGCTGAGTCATGATTAAAATATTTCAAATTGCAGCAAATTATTATCATAGGGATTTACAGAGTTTATATTTTTTATTTAAATATTTTCCAATATATTTCAGTGCATGAACATTTTCACAAGTTACTTACACGCAGTACTCGCTCCGCGTCTGAAAAGAAACAAAACGAGTTAATTTGGATATTTAAATAGAATCTGTATCTTCCACCATCACACAGAATACTTCTGGGGTTTCTTTTTATAACATTTTTCACAAAGGCAGTTTTTAATTTATCCTTTAAATAGGGAAATTTATTTTTCTATGGCTTCGAATAAAAAGAAAAAAGTAATTATGATGAAATATTGTTAGGTAAATCATTATTTAGAAGCAATTATCTTTGCTTATAAAAAACCGGTGAAATATGTTTTGTATTCCATGAAGAGTTGAATTTAATTACTATTTTTGGAAAAAAAATATGCATGGTGTTTAGAAAAGTCGAATAATAGTAAATTAACACACAACATAATCTCGACCTTTATTTAAGTTCCTAAAAATGTAGAATAGTTAAATGAAATTTCTTTGTCAAACAGTGATATTTAAATACTGAATTGCAACATATTTGTATCCTCAATAAGAAAAGTTTAGTACGCACAAGCTGCGCCGTTCACATTAATCCACATCAGTAAATTTTTGAGTTTTAAAATCAACATATATTTTTTTTCAATAAATAAATTAAAGGCACAGTAATAAATGAAATAAACATATATTCATCTGACTTGATCTTCTTTAATGTATTGGATAATGTATTTGAAGTTAAATAATGAATTGATGAAAAATTGAAATAAAATTAATGCATGGATGAAAAATTGATATAAAAGAGTAAACTCTAAAGTTATATAAATGCCTTATTCGGACCAATCATGTTTGTATTTGGTTCTTTGATTATAACCATATACAAACACAGGCACACACAAACAAGCAATTAATTTGCTTAAAGCCGGTTTCGCAAATGAACTTCTTGCGATGTGAGCAAAATAAAACTATATGGTTATTTTTTGTCCAATCCCAGGAGTTGCATCTGTCTGTTAACTCCAGTTGTCTTTCATATGAATATAGAGGTAAGAAGGGAAGCAGGTATTAGTTATGTGATTTCTGTAGAATTTACAACATGTTTATTAATAGTTATGGAATAAACATCACCACATCATTTACATATTGTGTGCATATTATTACATTTTATAAGATTAAAAGTGAGTTTAAAGTTCAAATAGTATGACAATTACAATATATTTTCAGTATTAAAATATTATGAAATCTGTAGTTTAAGACACAAAATTCTTTCTAATTTTGAATTGCAAAATTAAAATTTAAATGTTTGCATGCACAATTAAACAAATACACCACTTAAATAAGTGAAACCCTTTACTACAGATAACACTTGTAAGATTACTGAATACAAATTTTTCAATTGGTAATACATAGGAAATTAAATTTCTTATTAATAATAGGGGAGATGTATAAGCATTTTATTAAAAAAGGGTTTCACATCAAAAGTCAATCGATACTTTCATGTAACAATAGTACCTAATTCAAATTCCTCAAATAAAAATTATATTTTTTCATAATTCGAAATCTTATGCACGGCTTAGATTTTTTTTTTACTTTTTTCTATTTCTATTTGTTTATCAGTCATAAAATTAATATTCTATGTTCACCTACGTAAAATTATTCAGTTCTGTTCAACTAAAGCTATTCAAGAACTATAAATGACATTTATTATATCCCAATCTTTCAAATAATAAGTGGTTGAAATTGACAAATTGTCATTATTATGAATTATGGAGTAACGTTATTTTTGTTAAGCCTTCGTCTTCTGCCTTGGAATACCTCTCGTATAAAAAATCCGATGAATGCTGATTCCACTACGTAGGCGAGGTATAGAAGTATGAAGACTAGAGTACAAGCTTATATGTTATACTTGGCATCTGATGAAGATTCAAAACTTCTGCTTAGTTCGATACCTCGACAATTGTTTCTGTGTCTCTTAGACGTGGGACTACAATTCATATATTCAAATAATAAAATATGTTATGGATATATGTTTTGGGGATAGTATTCGAGTTGCTGAGCTGAGAAAAAGAAGTATATTTTTGTATTTTGTCTTTATTTGATATCTAAGAAAGTCTAAATTTTTTAGCGTAAAATATGTCATTGTTATATAAATGGGTTCTATTTACTATCCTGTACATTAAAAAAAACATCATTTAAATTTTAAAATTAAATTCAATTGCGATTTTCTAATTTTATGATTTTCTTTCTCTTCAATTTATCAAATAATATATTTGGAAACATATTTTACATATATTTTAGCTCAATTAAAATAATATTGTCAAAGCTATGCTATATATGCAGCATGTTAAAACATCCGAGTAATTTATACAAGTTGCAATAAACTGCTTCAATTATTCACAAGAATCGGACATTTCGCAAAAACACGAATCAAATATATTCCACATTTATTGAAATTTTGGTTCAGTATTTTTTTTTATGATGTTATAACTTATATGCCTGATCAATACCATGGCACCATATGTGGAGGACACATGTCAGTGACACCAAAATACTTACCTTTCAGTAGTAGAAGCAACTTCATTCAAGCCAAAATTTCTGCTTTACCTGCCTTTTCTTTTTGGATCCGAAGTCTCGACAGGGAAAGGAGGAAAAAAAATACCCCATCCTCTTTCCTTTACTGCAGATCTTGTTAAAGGCAGGATAGATTTCTTTTTTTCTATTTCAAGTTTTAGGAGAGTCACGAGCCCAATTATCTGGAGAGAAGTCTGAAAAATGCTCTTTCTACTGAAGTGGATAACGTTATGTATGAGAGAAGTGAAAGAGAGGGCCTTGGTTTTGAAAAAATAGGGGGTTTGTAGACTTTTGTTATGTTTGATAAAAGAATTCTCTAGGCTTCTTGATGGTACACTACATTTTATTTTGACTGAATTGGTAAAGTGATGTGAAATAATAACATAATGATGTCTAAGAACAAACATTATTTAAGAATATTTAAATGAAAATATGAAACGGTACGAAATTGAAATGTAATTTAAAGTAGATAAGAGAAGAGGGGATAGCTTAATTTAAAAATATTACATCAACAGTAATTAAAGTCTAAGAATCCAAAAAAATTTTGAAACAAGTAAACACAGAACAATGTAAAGTAGGTTTAATATTTAACTTTTCAATAGCTAAAGATCTTGATATTTTTACTATTAAACATTTAACGGTATACATTTAGTATACAATAATAACATTTATTCCAATATGCAAAATGGTGACAATGGATGGCTGTTCTCTTTACGGTTGAGTCCAGGCTTAGTCTCGAATCTGATATTAGGTTTATTTTCATTTTGGAGAGAGACTGGAATTCATTATCATCCATGAAACATCCGTAAAAGAGATGCATATCAGATAGCCTGTATCTGAGTTTGGGGGTATCTCTTTTAATGGATGATCAGATCGCCTAGCCTTTTCCAGTGGAAATGGTAATACTTACACCTATAAAGATGATTTCCTGGATTCTTAGGTGTGCCTTTATGCTGATACAATAAGAGATGGTTTTCTGCTACAGAGGATGATAATAACGGTCCACATAAAGCCCATATCAGGATTGCTTATCTTGAGCAGGAAACAATTCAGCGCTTGCAGTGGCCAACTTAATCATCAGCCCACAATGAGCGTTTTTGTGTCCTTACCAGTATTTTATCATGCATTAATATGAAAGAAATATCAAAAATTCTCCCGAAATAGAAAAGACAGTGGCAGAGAACAGATGATGTCAAAAGTCAGAACGTATTCTTTAAATTGTCTTTTTGTTTTAATGCAATATTCGAAATAAACCTGTTTCTATAAATATTGATAAATTTACAGCCCACCTAATGTTAAACTTTGGTTTTTAGGACTTAGTCAGCGTATAAGTTTGACACACTTGTTGTACAAGCTCATAGTCGCAAAGTTGTCGTGGTATGGAAGTATGAAAAGGGAGTCAACAAATTAGGTTTCATTTTTCTCACTTGGCCGACGTTCAAACTTACGAAATCCATCAATAGAACAGTCACTGCACTACTTCAGTGATCGGAGTAAATAAAAAAAAATTAAAATTCGTGTCGTACTTAGATAATTAAAACATTATTTAAATATTTTAAAAAAAAATTCTTGCATTTTGCTAAGCGCTGTATTTTTCTACTTGAAATATTGCTGAAATTAATGAAGGAGAACTTAAAACTTCATAAAGGATTGTTGTTATATATTTTATCCTGAAACAAATCAAATTTTTTGAATAAACATTGGTGAAATTGTAATGAGCTCATTCATGTTGATTTTACTTACGAGATATTTATTAGTTTTAAGAATAATTTTGAAAAAAAACAATGAAGTATTTTTACTACATTGTATGCAGAACATATGTATGACATCATTTAAATTTACACAAATAAAAAAATTTAAAAAATCATAGTGTTAATCTTGTTTTAAAAAATGCACTGGAAAATAATTAATAAAATATATATTCTCTAACAATATATCTGCTAACAATAATAATTATTAATTAATTAATCAAAACACCATAAAACACAATTTAAGAAAAAAATGCACGCAGTTTTTTGAATAAACATTGGTGAAAAAAACGTAAAGACGTAATATTTTTCTCAGGACATGTGAGAATATTTTATGGATGAATGGTCGAATTTCGAGACAACGCATAGCATAAATGGCAGTGAAAATGCTCTAGTCAACGTAACAAAAAATATCAAAGAGATCTATGAATGATCGAATTATGAAAACAAAAAAGAACTAAGAATCAAAGAAATACGGAAATTCTTCGGATAGGTTGTATGGCACACCTCAATTCCAACAAGGATATAAAAATACGAGATAGGAGAAAAATATTCCGAGGAAAAACTAGAAAGAAATATAATATATGTGTAGAAACCATTTTTATTTGCTCAGAGTTTGTTCCAATAGACGGAAAAAGCAAGATACAATCGAGAAGAAAGGTTTAAGGAGAGTTAGCGTATATATTAAAACTCTAAGTTGTAATCTTATATAGTTGTGGCAAATGTGTTAGATATATATTCCAACATAAAAGAAGACATATACAATAGAAAAAACAAACTTTTGCATACTTCTCGAGGTTATGTATATCCCTTTGCTTCGCTCCTTTAAAAGTTGCTGCTGTGTGTATTACAGACAAAACCTGTACGCATCGGAATCAAATGTGTTAAGTCACTTTTAACTGATTTAAATGTATTACTAGCGGAATATTTACAAGTCGTCATATCAGATAATGGGAAATATGGGAAAGAGACGCGTCATTATTTAATTGTTTTGGTTTCTTGACTTTGATTCTAAAGGTTCGATCATTGTATTTTAAATATACAGAAAAAATATATTTTGTTATATATTTTATATAGCAATGCTTCCATTTAAGCAAAACAATGGTTTTCAAAATTGTCCGTATATATTTACCTGAAAATATATAAATTTTAATTTCAGTTACAGATTGAAATTAGTTTTAAGTCATGATTGAGAAATTTTAAAAAGAATAAGTAAACACTATCTATATTTTTAAACACATACAGTTAAGAGATTATCATATCCATTGATAAACATATGCATGAAAATGTAATGCACGCTGTCATTTAATTTTATATTCAAAATATCTAAACTAATTAAAAAACGAAATACTTAATTACAAATTTAATATTTATCATTTTAATTACTCAAAAGTTTCATCTTAGTTGATCACAAAGAGCTAAATAAAGATTAAAAATATATATATATATTGTCTTATAAATTAGGTAACTATGTTTTAAAAAATGTTAATTTGGCTGCCGCATTTTTCTGCAGTTATTTTAAATATATATATATATATATATATATATATATATATATATATATATATATATATATATATATCGCTAGGTTGACTCGCCAGGCTGACTCGCTAGGTTCTTCTTTTTGTAGTTTCTTTTTTTTATTTCTCTATAATTTTGTTCTTCATGTTCAGGTTTTCTATTTTTATTATGTTATTTCTTGTTATGTTCTTTATCTATTATTTCTTATTTTTGATAAATAATACATATTTCTTTTATATATATTTTATGCATTCATTTGGCTGCTTTGCGCCTATCTATGTATAAATCTATTTCTAATGAGATTGTTCAGTTATGAATGTAGTCAATATAGAGTATGTTTGTTATAGCGAATTTTGAAATCACCATTAGATTCAAAATCTTGTCTATGAATGTTTTTCTTTTATGAAGTTTAATTTGGCTTTGTTCATTTTCCTTGTGTGTTTATCTTATTTATATAAAATATTATGCTAACTTCGGATTTTGTGCCTATAAAGTAATCGTGGATATGTTGTCTATGAGTGGATTAGCTTTTTGGAGTTATTGCTCGTTGTTTCACTTTATATTATTGTGATTGAAAAAATTTTTGCTAATGATGTTTTATTTGGGTCTTTTCAATGTACCTTCAACTTTTAAATAACTATGAATTTGAAAAATAACAAGTTTTATGCGACTGGCAATTTGTTATACCATGGTATGACATTGCTCGGTGGTACAGTATAATGGTATCTTTACCATCGTGATCCATTTAACATTTTATGAGCTCTTTTATATAGTTTTGGAATATATTTAGGTATGACTTTAGATAGTTGTGGAGATGGGCACAAAGGTTCTGAGTTGGCATATAAACAAACTATATATATTTTTTAAAAAAATACAAAAAAATGTATGAATTGTTTTGGTAATCATAATTTTATTGCTTACCTTTCTGTATCTAAACATTTTTGAGTTAGAATTTTTAAAATTCGAATTTTTTGGAACTCTAAATATAAGAATTTATCTCGTACAGCAAAACGTAATATTCATGCTTTCGATTGTATAGATAAAAAACAAAAAGATAAGGATTTTAGTAACATATTGGAAACTAGGTTTTCAGAGACATTCATGTTTAAAACTAAAATTTAGATCTTGCACTGATAAATAATGCAAGGCGTGTGGCATGATGAGTGGGGAACAGTTGGATATGGATGCAGGTTATATATTTTGTAAGATTTTTAACTGTGTTTACAAAATGACATGCAACGTATGTAAATTCGCTTACATAGGTTAGACTTCAAACACTATCAATATTAGATTAAATCAACAAAGGTCTGATATACAAGGAAATTTGATTACAACAAAAACCAGGCTAAGATTGAGATAGGACACTTTCATAAACATGGATTCAATAACATAACTGTACATATACTTAGAATAGTGCCAAATATTATACAAAGATTATGGTTCGAAAACTTTTTTATAGGTTCATTTAGATCATATTATCCTTATGGTTTGAATGTTATATGGAAAGGTGAAAGTGTCTTATTAGCTTTTAAACAAAAATCCGAGGATTCATTATATATTCCGAATTTTGATAAATCTATTGATAATAGTAATAATATCCGTTTAGCGAGAATTTCAAGAGCTTAACGTAGAAAAACAGTTACTAGAGACATGTTAACCCTCAAGAATTCTATGTTAGAATTAGCTGTTAAATTTGATGATAACTACAACACAGGCTTAATTAAATCATTTATGTTTGGCATGAATAAAACTGAAATTAAAATTATGACAGATATTTTAAGCAGATATAAATTTCAAGATTATCATGGTATGCATTTGATTTGAGACCTTAATAACTATTTAATACAAAAAGTGAATATTAAATTAGATGCAAGTGAAAATTACTCTACAGAATATTGTACATCATTATATTTATGAATAAATCCTTTAACAAAATTAATTTTTCAAGTATATTTCAAAAATATCAATCCTTTTTTCCTATTAAAAATATTATTATTAAAAAGGCTTTCAAATACAACAAGAATTTTAGTAGATTTATATTTAATTATAATCAAGTCTTGGAGCTCCTAAGTTCAGAATCATGCAAATGCAATCTATATCGAGACTATATTGATGATTATCATCAGCACGTTGTCACAGGAAACCTTAGCATCATGAAAGATGATTTGTTAAGAAATTTTATGGAAAAAGGTACCGGTTTTAGACTGATGATCACAAAAAATAAATCTAACGTTATGAAACAAATCATAAAAATTTAGATAAATTCTACCTTAAAATTGCAATTAAATACGGAATGACGATTGAAGCATTCAATCAATTTAGATCTTATGTAGCAACAGAAATTCGGAAAATAGATTTCACTGTTGAAAATGAAATTATGTATAAAGATCTTAAATCATCAATAGAAAATATCCAAAATGACTTCGTGATTTTATATGTTGATAAGGTCTCTGCTAATTATGCCATGATTTGTAAATATTTTTACAGTAAAATATTAAGTAATCACATTTTAAATAATAATTCATTTCAAAACTCAATTCACAATAATAGAGAAGATGATAATCGTCTTTTAGCTTTGAACAAAAGACTGAATATTCATCTAAATAATATTAAATATACAAAAGTATTTTTTTAATACCAAAATTTCATAAAAGCCCTATAAAATTCTGTAGTATCACTAATGGATACAATACATATATCACGAGGTCTGGGAAAATCTTACAAT
Source organism: Trichonephila clavipes (assembly GCA_019973935.1). Taxonomy (NCBI): domain Eukaryota; kingdom Metazoa; phylum Arthropoda; class Arachnida; order Araneae; family Nephilidae; genus Trichonephila; species Trichonephila clavipes. The sequence goes on along the minus strand of BMAU01021178.1, from coordinate 956,145 downwards.
CTCTTCTTCAAAATCTAATTGATAATTTACAAAATACGGCAATAATTAAAAATAGCTTAGAGATTGCTAGAGTTACTAAGGATATGTTAATTTTTTCCATGCATGGCTTTGATTTCGAGGACCTTTTAATTCTATAGATTTTGACGATATGATAAAGGTTCTACAGTTAATTTATGATAAATATGAATTATATACTTCAATGAAAAAGAAAAATTTGATATTCTTGTTAACCTCGTATTAAAAGAAAATTTCATTGCATTTGATCAGAATCTTTATAAACAGATCAAAGGATTACCTCAGGGTGGTCCAGCTAGTAATTCTTTAGCGAACCTATATTTACATTTTTTTTTGAAATAGATCATGTTGTAAATGATTCTTACTTAATTTATCGTTATATAGATGATATAATAATTTTTGGTAAAAAATAGTGAATACAAACCAAATATTACGTTCTACCCTGATTATCTCAAGCTCCTTAAAACTAACTTCAACTCTAATATGGTGGAATTCTTGGATTTAGACTTGCATCTTATTAACAATAATGTAGTCAGTAACATTTTTGACAAAAGAGATTCGTTTAAGTTCCATATAATTAAAATTCCCGTATGGAATAGTAATTTGCATATATCAATTTACATAAATATCATTTTGAATTTTTTATTATGAAATGATAACAACTACCCACAAAATAGATAAATACAATAATATAAAACAATTTTTTCAATGTTGTTTAGATCATGAATACCCTTTTAATTTCTTAAGAACTTATATTCATCACAAATACATTAACCGTCTTGCTACTTCGAATTCCAAAACCACCACACAACAATAGAATTTCAAAGTCAGCATGTTAGTGGTCTTGCTGTGAAGATTATATCATAACATTCATATCACAGTTTACATTTTTCCACACACATCTTGAACATCTTACACATTGTTGACAACCAACCAAATTAGAGCCTAGCAAATTTACATTTTTGACAATCAACCAATTCAAATTCTACCGTATGTGATTGTCGTCTTTTTTATACCTTTCTTTGCTGGCTGGTTTAAAAGTCAGCTCAAAAGATGTGTTTATGTATTTTCGAATTTTTTAACTTGGTGAATAATCGATTTTTATTAATGTCAAAACGCTTGATTCTCCTCGTAAAAGCTCTGTGAGTAAAGAAATTTTGTTAAATTTTTTCTTAAAAGATACTTTTCTTATGTAATTCTTTTAGCATTTTTCTACTTTTCTTACGTAATTATTTTGTGATTTTTCTGCATTAAGAGTTTGGGACAGTTTGTTATATAATAGTAATGAGTGGTTTTCATACTCTCTGAGTTATCCAAACTCTGAAGTTTTGTTTATTTTATTTTTTTGGTTTTCTTTGAGTTGCAAAGGGGAAGGTTGGCGCCTTCAAACTAGTTTAACCCCACTTATTCGGTCCTAAGTCCGAAATTGCTTTCTAACTCACTAGGTTCTTCTTTTTTGTAGTTTATTTTTTATTTCTCTATAATTTTTTTCTTCATGTTCAGGTTTTATATTTTTATTATGCTATTTCTTGTTATGTTCTTTATCTATTATTTCTTATTTTTGATATATAATACGTATTTCTTTTTATATATATATATATATATATATATATATATATATATATATATATATATATATATATATATATATATATATACATAAAAGACAACTCTAAATAGTGTATGCTTCACATTTTTAATTAATTGCCTTAAAAACGGAAATGATATTCCAGGAAATATTATCGGAAGCTGAATACTAAACTTATTTTTGCAAGCATTTTGTATGTGAAACTTTCAAAATATTTTTTAAACTTTACTCATGAGTAATTATTTTTTATTTGCTTCCTTAGCATTTAGTCTTATTATTTAGATAATGCATTTTTATTTCAACTAATGTTACTGGTTCAAAATAAATAAATCATTTATTTCTTTTTCCCAACAAAGTATGAAAATATAATTGTAATTAATGACCGTGTAATAATATATGACCTCGATATGGCCTTGAAAAGTTTTGCACAGTTATTATTCCAATTAACTTTATTTCGTCTTTGAACAATTTCCGAGATCAATTGCAAATTGGATTGATATTGGATGTTAGGTTTATTTATGTTTCGTCCGTACGGCTTATTTTTTTTTGTGATGTAGAGTCATCAACATAGCTCAATAGGCTTTGGCTTTTTTTTAGCATTTCATTTTAGACTTATTTATTGTACTTTTTTATTGTTTTATCTCAATGTTTTCAAGGAAATTTGAGCTTTGAATCTGAGCTTGTGTTTCTTTTCTCCACACGATTGAATGAAATATCTATTTTTATTTCGAAAATCAACATTTTAATCTTTTTATGTGTAACTGAGATTTAATAGTAACAGGAGATTTTCAAAGTGCTTTTAATATTACTATTTTTTTTCTTTTTTTTAGAATGTTTGGAAAAAAAAGTAGCTTACTCTGTAAGAAGCTTTGGATTTATTACAGAACTTACTATCTAAAATCATTGATGTACCAAAAGTTAATTTTTTATTTGAAAAAGTCCCTGCAAATAATATGCTTCTTTTTTCGTTAGATTTTTAAGATGACACTTAAGACTCAATGTGCAGTACTTCATCTTAAGAAAATACAGTCTTTCTTACCCGAGAAAACTTTTTTCTTACCCTTTTAAAAACACTTTATCGAAAACTCACTCAAAGAGCCCAAAAAGCGTATTAATGTTTTGTATATTAATGAAAATAAAACTTTTTCTTTGAATATCATAAAATAAAATTTATGTGTAAAAAAAGTTTAAGAACGAATTACAAATTTCATAATCTTATAAATTAAATATGTTTAATGTAAAATAATAGTATTAGCATTTTTAAGACTTAAAATTGCATTAAAATATCATTCGGTCTTTATGTATTATATGAATATTTTAAAACTTTGTGGACTGACGTTGCTATAAAATACAAATTCAAATAATTAAAAATAACGGATTAAATTTCCAATTGTGGAGCATGTTATTTATGTATATCCCTTATTTTTAATGTAGTTATTGAAAAAATGGCACATGAAAAAAAAAATGGCATTAAATCATAATGTGGCAGATTAATGGTTAAATAGAATATACAGAACTGTAAGCCGGTAAAATCTAGGAGGACCCACTGCTGTTTTTGGCGCCAAAAATTTTTCGCCAAAAAAAAAGTGCCAAACTGAAGGTTTTCAAAAAGGCGTCACTGACGAAAAACTCTTGGGAAGCGCATGCGTCAGCGGAGGGGGGGAGGGGATGAAATGGGCGTTTCGCAAAGATGAAATCGAATAAATACATTAAATTAATCATTATATAAAGAAAAAAACGGAGAAAGCAATGAAATTCATTTTAAAAAGTATTCTAAAACCAGTGTTTACAACATGATTTACATTTTTAAAAAAGGACGAAAGGGGCGTTTCACAAAGATAAAATCGAAGAAATACATGAAATCAATTTTAAAAAATGTTAAAAAAAACTTACCTTACGCTTGCATTTCGTCATGATCTGTTGGTGGATACACCCTTGCGATGGATGCAAGGAATTTATGAAAATTCTCATTCACCAACTTGTGATCGTAAGATCGCCGCCACATGTGTCTTATTAACTTTGTCATATTCTTATTAACTTTCAAGTCATTCATCACGAACTCATTCATGCTCTTGCCAAACCAATATCTCGTCAAACGCAAGATAATAGTTATAGCAAGTTTGCTTTCGCTAAACCAAGTGCCCTTTCTCACACTCCGAACGACGTCGTGGCGATTATCTTTCGACTGGTTGCGGCAACGCCATTCGTAGCCGTCAACCGTTCCCTTTCGCTTTTGCAAACGCATATTTTTTTACACCTCGAACATTCATAACGAGAAGCAATTAAATTAGCTTTCATACACCATTCTAACGTCTCTTTCTTCCCCTATGTGCCCAGGAGCACAAAGAAACCTATCGTAGCCTCACTTTAAAGTAATTTCCTTTCACACGCCATTCTTAACAACCTCCAGCGAAGTCAAATGTCAAAATGACGTTTTTTCGGAAAAAGCGAAAAATGTTGCACTTTTTTAGGGTTGCCATTTTTTCGGTGATTTGAAAATCCAAATTTTTGATGAAATGGAAAGGTTACCATATTGTAACCTTTATCGCTCAAAATTTGGCGACAAAAAATTTGGCGACCAAAAGTGGGTCCTCCTAGGATTCAACCCTCCTAGGAAGGTTCCTCCTAGGTGGGTTCTCCTAGGAAGCCATATAGGTAATAATAATAATAGCAAACATAATATTTCTCAAAATTAATTGTCAGCTTACTTCTTAATAAATTAAAAGTTAATTTATAACCATCTAAAAACAACTCTCTTTCTAACAATAAACAGTGAAGACTTCTGTATAAAAGCCAAGAACCTCAAATTTAGTTTCTCTAGGAAGATGGAAATATATAGCCATTAGTCAGAGTACATATGGCACGGGGCAAAAAAAATGAAGTATGACAGTCCTTGACAAAATCCAATGGCTCAAATGCTAACTTTATATAAACTTTGAAGAATATTCGAGGAGTTTATAAGTCAAACTTATCAAATGTTAACCCAATATTATTCTATATTTGTCTATAGGCATCTAGTTTCACCAGGTACGGTGACATTTTGGGTCCAGAATTATCACTAAATACAAATATTGAAATAATATTATCTCTCACCTCAAACATTTATCAAGGCTTTTTTACCAACGTACGTACATACGTATATGAATATATTTATATAGCATTAAAGAGAAACAGGTCAAAGTAATAGAATCTGTGTTAAGTTCATTTCATGATTATTGAAATCTGCATTGCTTATTTGATTTTATTACTGTTAATACTAATATCAATTTCTTATTGAGTAATGTTAAATAATGTTAATACAAAACAAACCTTATTAGCTTCATCAGTTTATGTACAATACATGTACTTGAAAAATCGAGCTTTTTATAATAACGCAATTTGCATTAACCTCAAAAAATTTTCTAGCTATAATATTTTTAAAGTATTAATATAATTGCATTTAAATATATTTTCAAACTTTTGATGCAAATTATTAGTTTTTAAATTTTTGGCCTAAAGAGTGTCTATATTGAAGAAACAATAACAGTATATATTCTTAAATATAATAGGTTAGCAGTAAACATCAGCTACGTGTATGTACACTTATATAAATATAGCATTAACACAAATAACTTTTGAAATCATCTTTGAAAAATATAGTATACAATGTATTAATAGTGATTGTACAAGTGTACAATTTAAGTTCATTTTGTAAACAGAAGTGTTAATTGAAGAAGAAGGAATATTTATTTAAAAAAAACAGCGTTTTGTCTTATTTCATAATATTCATTTTGTTTCAATATCAATAAAAGTAATAGGGAAAAATAATGTTTTATCTCCTTATTTTCCCCAAATGCCATGTTTTAATTCTATACTTTAATGCTTTAAAATTCCAGTTTTGACATAATGATTTTCTTTAAATTGTCTGTAAAGGAAGAAAATTCATCTATTTAATACCTATGGAAACCAAGAAATTCTCTTACAATGACGATATAAAAGTTGTCATAAAAATGTATCAATACGGCAAAAGTTTGCACTTTTATACCCTAACAATTTCTTAAACATTCAACAAGATAGAAACTTCTTAAATATTTACGGACATCTTTCGTACGTTTTCATAAAGACTTATCCACTCTAAATATTTGATATGATCGTATGTCTTTCACACAGGACCATTTTAGCGGATATTTTTTTTTTTTATTTTTAGTTCTCGTAAGCTGAATCTATAAATAATGATTGAGGAAAAAATACTTACATATTTATATACACATCTCTATTTTTCCATAGTAAAAATATTACTAGTTTTTGACAATTATCTAGAATATAATTGCTGCTAAATGTAATTTTAGTTTAATTTAAAAATCAGTATCTATTTTTTTAACTGAAATTGTGAATCTTTTATTTAAAGATGAATTAAAAAATAGTGTATAATATGAAGAAATCTGAAATTATTTCATACATTTTTATTATTACATTTTTAACGCGTAATATTTAAGTTTTATGTTACTCCCTACACATGGTAAGCTGGTTTACTTACAGAAATAAATGCATATGCAGCATTCATCCCTTAAAAAAAACTTATTGTACATACTACACGAATTATTTACGTAAAAATAGTATACATTTATAAACAAATTTCATTCGCAAATGCATAAATATACTTTTTTTCCCTTTGAACCCTTTGAAACATATAATTATAATTATTTTAATCGTGCTCATATGTACTGGAAAATTTAATATTAATTTTATTTTGACAGCAATACCTTTATTTCGAATATGGTTATTAAATAAATAAAAAAGATTGTTTTATATATATATATATATATATATATATATATAATTTTTCGTATGTTCTTTGTGAAATAATTTACAGCAGAATTTCCTGAAAATACATGTACAAATTGTTCTCTATTAATTTTCCATGTCTTACAAACATTATGCGAACAAAATTATATCAATCTTACTTAACATCATACCTATATGATTCACAGATATTTAACACTTGTTAAAATATCCACAACAATTATGCATACTAGCATTGCAAAAGTTGATACATATATATATATATATATATATATATATATATATATATATATATATATATATATATATTGTTACGATGATCGGTTTTCGAAGTTTGCATGCAAATCAGTCGCAAAGAACAAGACAGTTCTTTAACAGCGATGAAAATTTACTGTCGAAAATCCAATCCTTGAAGTACACGATTCAGTCGCAATATTTGCAGAATAAATCTCAGAAGGTCTTCACAAATTCAACACCACTCACACAAAATTATCGTTGTGTAAAATACATTTATATAAACGACAATTCACAAGCAATCGCTCGTTCAACAACCGAAGTAGAAATTAATCACTTCAACAGTCAAAGCAATAGTAATTGACGCTAGTCAAAACCAAACCAGACTGACTGTCTTCAGCTGAGCATCTCTGTTTTTATTTCCCATGCGTATAATTCGATAAAGATCCGGTTGCGTCTTAGGTCTTGAAATTAGTGTATTTCTCTACTAATTTCTAGAAGAATCTAGAGTGTCTCGAACTCGCAAAAAATAATCAACAACATGATCACTGACAAAATGGCCTCCGGAGTCACCAATGTCACCAATTGGTCCCCAAAAATGACGCCAACTTGATTATATCGCCAAGATTTCCCCGTTTCCATTGAATCACCATTATTACGTAAGGGACACAGCGTTACTTGTGAATATTACAATTTTAAAGTAAATTAAATCTATATAATGTAAACTAAGATAAAGGCATTACACATCCAAATACAAATTATGTACACTATTTCTACACAAAATTTGTGACAATATATACCAGATGATCCGACCTTGGGTTGCTTTGGGTTTGTTGTAATGCGATGGTTAAATGCTATTCTTAGCTATTCAATGCAGTGAAATTAATTTTCACTTATAAATTCGGAGAGTGGAAATTGAGCATTACACAAAATATTTTTAAAATGGGAATGGTATTCATTGCCTAATTGAGTTTATACATGATTTACTTACATAATACATTATTTAGTTACTAAGTTGTTAAGCAACAAATTATGAAGATTTAATATTATTATGAGGTAAACAACGTTAATTTTAGCACACTTTTAAAGTTCTTTTTTTATTATTTTGAATTATAGCAATGAATAATCTTAATTTAGCTTTTAACGAATCGGTGCTTACTATTAATAGATTTTAACGTTTATTTTGCTAACACAAATAGATTTGAGGGTTTTCCCTACGTGAGCATGCAAAAAATAGTTATCCGTGCGAGAAACATGATCCGAGCCTCAAAAGTAGATTGCCATCATTAACATACAGCAAAATTAGATTATAAATAATTATTTTTTTATCAACTCTACAATTGCTCATTATTTGCAATAATTGTTACTCAGTCAACGTCATTATGCTGTTTTTTCGTTGCAAATATCTGTTAACTAAGTCGGTGGCCGGACGACCAGTTGAGGACATACCATAATGATTAAGGGGAAAATTTGAAATTTAAATACATAAATCATCTATCAACACTAAAGCTTCATTGTGCATGTGTGCGGTGTAATATATATTTGAATATTGGTATCTTTGTTTAATTCGGTGCAATATGTCCTTAGTCATATAAATTTTATATTTTCCTCACAAAGTCGATGATGGTGATGGATAACAAGTCGTCAAAATAATAGCAAACATTTGACTAATAATCCGTAGGATTGAGGTCAATGCTACACTAGCAAGAGTTATATCTCAATAACTGTCGTCTTCCAGCAATTGTAACTCAAAATATGCATCTTGCTATATCGACCATTAATTGTTCGCAAAAAATTGAATGACGTTGGTCAAGGAACATTCACCAACAATAAACGCAAAATAAGGCCCTCACACTGTTTGGGATGTACTTTGTACAGTCGACCTAATGATTTGCCTTTGATTATGCCTATGACTGAAGAATGTGGTTCTCTCCGCGTTTACGTGGCTCCCATTTTCTTAACAGTATCGTTCCACGTAAAATAGATTAGGACATAACGGTATATAGTAACGTATTTGCAAATTGACCAAACTTATCAGGCTTTTGACGCAATGTAAATAATGCAGTTATAGTCATTTTGGTGGTTCTAGTGCTCTTTTCACAATTTTTTCTTCAGTGAGATACACGCGTTGACTGTTTCCATCATGTATTGCAAGTTAATAGACAAAAGGTTTTGATAATACACCATATACCTGCATTGCTGCTAATGTAATTATCCATTTGATATTCTGTTATTTCGTCCTATTTATTAATATTTCTTGCTTCAAATACAGCTAAACCACACTGCCTTTATCAATTTACTTGAAAATGTATTTAGTTGATTTTACTGAACTGCAAAACTCGACATTAATGTAGGCATTATACGTTTTCGAAAGCAATAGTGAGTATTGTACCAAACACTGATTGCAAATTTCAAATTGATTTGTAGAATCTGGCATTCACATTGTGAATGTGTGACCACCATTCTCAAAGTTTCGGTGCGGATACAATGGATAACCATCGATATAGATATTAGTATCATTCGTAAATTGATTTGAAAAAAAATCTACTTACATTTTCCATTTTCCACACACGGTGATATCATATTAACAACACCGCCCAGTCCGTGAATCTTATGACTGGTTACAATATGAAATAGTTCTTGGTTAGTTAATGGATCTAGAATTTCAGCTAAAATTATTTGATCAATTTCTTCTGGAAGGATTTTAAGTTCAATACAAATAAAAATGTGGGCAGCATTCAAACCTCGTTATTGCTACTCAACTAAAAACAGGCAGCATCGAGTCTGGACAAAAATAGATATTTTACGATTGCTTCCACCAGGGATTTTATTTTTTGTTTAAAAGTACCTGCAGTGGGATTTTCCATTCATGTTTCCGGTGATAGCATTTCGTAAGTGAATGTATTCCATCGATAGTAATTTAGCTTGGTTGAATCTAATAAATGGCAAACATTAACTTTCGATCTTAGCCTACATGTCCACAACGTATTGATAATAAAGCTAATGATAACGAAGAATTTAGTTGTCCTGATTAAGTATAATCATCAATCGGTAAGCGTAGTACATCATCAGTTCAAGTTTTTGTCTTTCATAACCAGTTACTAGATCACACTGTTTGATGTGGATGTGATATTGATCTGATCCTAGACAGAATACTACGAGATATTGGAGTACATCGTATGAACGGTGCAGGTCAGAAATCATACTTACAGAGATATCTCAGTGTGTCATTTAGATAGTCCTGTTAGTTTCTGGATCACCGAACATATAATCACAGCCACCTCATCTATTCTTGTGGATCGTTAAACCTGCCAAAGAGTTTCCTCCCTGATTGTACTTTTTCGGCTTTGTTGACGGTTTGATAAATAGCATTTCTTAATAGTGGTGACACTCATTTAAACAATTGAATATATACATATATATTTATAAGTTGTTTATAATTTTCTTATATGTAGTTTCAAAATTACGTCCATTGGATGCTAGATTGCAAATTTTGATTTTCGCAAATGACGTCATTTGGAAGCAAGAATTTAATTTGCGATTTTTGCGTAAAATAGTTTCTAATCATCTAATTAGCCAGCAAGAAGTGACATAAATGTTCCGGTGGGATAACAATGCAACATTTCCTGATTCGCAACACATTCCAGGAGTTTCATTGCGGTATTTTATTGCCCGATAATGCATGCATACTTTACACATTGCACAGATAGTAATTTTAGAGAATGTGCAGAATAATGGATGTCTGGTGCATATATATATTCGAAAGCAAGACGAAAAAGTGATACAGTGATAATGCGCAACTGGCTTGCTGTCTCTCCCGTTCCAGCACTCTACATGCTATCTGCTGTTCCCGCGCAGCTCTGTTTCTTGCTATATTCGGTCGCAGGCATTTATCACGCTTTCGTTTAAAATCTTGTATGGGACTCTATCATGTCCATTTTCTTTGAATTGTGTTTCTTTCCGGGATTTGTTATTCCAATTAATGAGCTCTTTCAAAACGTTTGCTTCGTATCTCTTTGCTAAGCTGTTTGTATAGGTTAATTTATTTTTTTGGTGACAACTTACTGAAAACAATAGTAAAAAAAATACTTAAAGAAAAAAATTAAGTAAAGTCGGACGCGCAGAAAGAAGCAAGATAGTAATACGTATGCGTTTGTACTTAATTGTAACGACGTTTTCTTGAATAACACTGTCGAAGTGTGATATGGAAATTAACACTGGCAATTATCGTTCACCTACTTTTAGCTTTAACGATTTGTGTTAAAATATACAAAGCACGCACACAGCTTTCTAATAAACTTCCAATGAATCATATATTATTTCCCGCATAAATCTTTCTATGTCTTATATAATAATAATATTTTGTTTCTATTATTTTCGCTCGGGCACCGTTTCTCTCAATTTCTCCCTGGGGTTGAGCGGAAGCGGTCTGCATGGCAATAATTTTGCATTGTTTTTTATTAACTTTTGCTGATTAAGCATGCAGTGATTTAATATTATTCTAAGCCATTCAATGCATTCAAATTAATCTTCGCTTGCAATGTCGGAGAGTTGAAATTAAGCATGGAGCAACATAATGTTTTAAATTTTGCATTTTATTCATTTCCTGTTTGAGAATAGTATAATACATGAAATGATTATGAAGTTGTTAAGTAACAACATAAGAAGATATAATTTTATAAATAAGGTAAAAACGTTGAATTTTATCAATTTTTTACTATTTTTTTCAGTTTAAAGTAAAACAACAAATAAGTTTAATATAGCTAATCGCTAAACGGTGCACAATATTTTTCGGCAACCGTTTTTTGCTTACTCAAATAGATTCAACGGTTTCCTTACACGTAAATAGGCAACATATAATTGCCCATTCGAATAACATGAATATTCTTAGTCTAAGCATCAAAGGGACATTGTTTGGCTTTGAGATTTATTAATGGTCATCGCGAAAACCAATTGAATGGTATTGGACATTCTGACGATATCAATGGAACCAAGGCAGACGGGACAATTTATTTTTTAAAGTTTGCAGTTAACGTGTTAACTTCATGAAATTTTCCGGAAATTATTTTGATTAATAAACATGTAGCGTTTCATGATCTAGGTGCATTTAAGTTACACAGCAAAATAACCAGTGAACCAGTCTTCAACCGAAGATTACGTGGCAGCGTTCTTCATACATCCAAATAATTCAAAAAATGAATAGGAAAATTTACAGTTTTGTTTACATCAACAATAGTTTCGATTGTTTTAAAATGCAGTGGCTCACCTGGCGACAACTCTGTATCTTGAGGTTCATTTTATTAATATCAGCAGTTTTTCTAATTAAGTAACATCACTACAAAGCCATTTTTATCTAGATAATTATACAGTATACCGGAAAGACGCTCTCAATCACATTTAATTTTTTTGTCTGAACAATAGTACAGACATCGTCTGTCTATTTGATGCATTATGTATCGGGATGTAATTTTACTTCACCGATTTCAGTACGCAGCAGTTGATTAGAAAATATTTGTTCCGATTGATCAACTTGTGTAATTGTACTCGCGTGTTTATGGTCAATCGAAGTGTTTCGACACTTCGTCATAAAATCGATTGATTTTAAACATGCGTTAATCTAGTGAGCAAACTTAGTGCAAGTAATGACTGGCAATGTCTGCCGGAAATCACCAGATTGTAGGACAGCACCACCGAATATTTTTTGTTCCCGTTTAAATCTTGCAAAGTTTTAGGAAAAGCCTGGATTGAATGTTTACTCATCTGATTATGATTGAACTTCTTTGTAATACCATAGCCAATCCACTTTTTTTTCATCGGTACACATTGCGCGTGTTGTTTTTTATGAATATCTAATTCCAGCTTGAATGCGGAATGTGCAGTTTGTCTACCATCAAAAAAGTGACAACAATGCCTTAAAGTGCAATAACCAATGCAATCTCCTTTTGCATTCGTATTTTTACAAGGCTGTCCCTGCAAGTTTAACTGATATAGGAAATAAAAATCCGTACGTTGGAAGCCATTCAAACTCATACCCTTAATGTCCAGCTAAGTTAGGGGAATTTCTCTAATCATTTTCCCGATTCTCCTTCCCCACACCAAGATGCGCCATGTGTCCCCTTTCTGTGCACCTACCCTATCAAGTTCAGTTCCTGAAGGGGGCATTGCAGTTGTCCGTCACTATCCAGAAAAATTACAGAGGATTCTAAATATCGATTTCATTTTTTGTACCCCACCCACAAAAGCACCAGGTATTCACTTTGCATAACAAAATAATTTTAAGGTAAGCTCCTGTAGTTCGCGTAAAATACGGATATGCCATTGTTTCGCGTTGTGATTGTCTGACGTTGTTTAACATAGTTATAGACTTTTCTTGAATTAGATGGAAATTTTTGGATTAGCGGTTCCGATGAGGATTTACTTTTAGCGTCCCTATGTCTGCAAGTTAGGCCGTTGACACTGTTTGCGAATGTTATGTTATTCTTGTATTATCCAGCAAAGTAATCAGAACGCCTAAAATTCAATTTAGTATTCTCATCACTCCAAAATGCACATGGGATTGGCTGCTGATGCCATAGCACGTACAAGTTCAGTCGCAAGAGGGATTGAAAACCCGTACGTGAGACTTGAATGCAAAGCATTTCCACCTAAAACCGGTAATACCTTCCAAAGTTACTGGATTATCTGAAATATCAGATTCTCGTTTGCCGTCCATAGACGTAACCGGAGACTACTTTCGATGCCTTTAAACCTGCGAATTCAGTTCCTAAGAGGGGGCATTAATGAAGTCCATCATTATCTGTTAAAATTATGGGAACTTTTAAAATTCGATTTCGAATTCTCGTTAACCACCCCGAAGTACCCAAGAAAGGCACTTGTCACGCATCTTTAGGGTTAGACCCTGCAACGGTATACGTAAAATATGGTCGTTCGGAGTAACTCCGCAAAGTTACGCAAATGTATAGAATTATATATCAGATCCAGATTGTCCGTTTCAAGATAAGTCAAAGTTTTCACTTCCAATGCTCTTAATGTAAGCCTCTGCATCGGTGTGTCTAAAATATGGTCGTCCGGCATTATCTGGCAAAGTTACAGAAATTTCTAAAATTCAATTTAAGATTCTCGTTTGTCTCCTCGAAATAAACCAGACATGTTCTTTTCCGGCTCTAAGACTTTTAGGATAAGCTCCCGCCATGGTTCACGTTATAGATGGCCGTTTGGTATTATCCGGCAAAGTTAAGGTAATTTCTCAGATAGGATAAGAATTTCAGATCATCCGTCACAGAATACGTCAGGGACCATGTTTTCGCGCTCCAAGGCTTTTAAAGTAAGTGCCTGGCACGGCATTTCTAGCATATCTGGTAAAGTTATGGATATTTTTGGAAACCGATTTGAAATTCGGATTCCACGTCCCGAAATATGCCATTCACTCACTTTTTGCGCACCTTTTTATAAAATCCTCTTCTGCAGACACAAGCAAGTTTTTCCGTTTCCCAGATTCTTCACATTTTCGGCAATAAAAAAAATTATAACATCATTACTGAAGTAAAAATTTTCCAATATTTTAAGGGGACGGTGGACCTTTGAAATTAATTTCTTAAATTGTTAGCTTAATTAGCTGGAATTGGAAGTAATATAGTAAATGATCTATATATTTCACAATTTAAGTATATTTTTTTTTAAAAAATTTAATTTGATTTTTTTTTAAATTTAATTTTTTAAACTTTTTTAAAAATCCTCCTTGCGCATCAATTTTTAAGATAAGTACATAAATTTTGTTTTATATATATATATATGAACTATAACTAAATATATCTGCGCATGGATTTTAAATTCAGCATAAAATTTTATGAAAAAAAGATAAATTTTCTTTACTATATAAAATATTTCACCAATTATCACATATTCAAAGTATTCAAAACAACGTAAAATATGATCCGTTAATTTTTTTTGAAAACTAATGCACAAATTTGTGAATTACACTATCTTTCATAACTGGTTAAACTTTTTAAGAGATACGACATGATATGAAACGCAAGGAGCATTTTACGTAATAAGGAAAAGAGAAAATTTATGAACTGATAAGAATGCATTTTAAACATTTATTTGAGTAAAATACAAAAATAAAGCAACATTTTACATAATTACTTACCTTTACATGAAAATCAAACATATAAGAGATTATTATAGCAAAAATCTAAATAATATTTAAATAACTTATTATATTTAGTTATATATTCTATAATTCAAGAAACACGCATCCGCAAAGATGATACTTATACAAAAAATATAGCGTGCAAAACATTCACTTAAAATTGACCAGCACAATACGACAATCCTTCAGATTTTATATTTATGTTTTCTATTTTGTTTGAGATTTTACGCTTCATAGTTCTTTTATCTTTTGCTATTTGAAAAGTTTTTACTGCTTTGCTTTAATCGACGCTCATCTCTTACTCCACTGATTTGCATCGAGGGTAATGAAGCATTCTGATGTGCATGTTTCAAGGTAAACAGGGATCCAAAATTGAATTCCCTAACAGCTGTTACAACAGATATTTCCAGTCTTTTCTTTGATTGGAAACTTTCTTTTGGGCAGTGACTCCAGATAACACTTGCAAACTTTCATTTGCATTTTGATTCTTACCTGAAGTACACCGAGACAATATCTCGTTGCTTGCTAATCGCTGATACACAGGGATAAATTTTGCAACAACCTCCTCAGTTAATTTTGTCTTCATAACTGAATGATTTTCAGGGGATTCTTCATTTGCTAAAGCTCTTTTGAAAAAACACCAAGAAATCTTTCCATTAGGACATTTGTTGTGTTTTGGTTTGGCGTTTGTGGAGGAACAATGATAAAGTGTGGCGTAAATAGCACTTTTCATTTTTTCAACATCATTAAAATTATTTGTAATGGCTTTTCTGTAAAAATTAGTTAGCTCAACTATTGTGGTTTCTTTTAAGCTATCCACCTTTTTGCCACCAATGCAAACACCTTTGCTTCGTCACTCTTTTACTTTGCTGCGTAAACCTGTTCCTAGACGCTTGGAGATATGGTTGATACATTCCTCTTTTTTTATCGGTTTACCTTTTCCATAGATGTTCAACGACATCAGATGTTGGAATGTTTTTGAATCGCCATCCGACAATATGCAAGTATAACGCATATTACACTCCTTGATGGATCTTTGCCATAAAATTGCAGCAGCTTCCATTTCCATACTAGATGAGTAAACTGTATGATTTATTTGACATTCAGATTTGTGACCTTCATACCAAATTGCAAAATCTGGACTATCTCCCGAGAGGGCTCTTACTGCGGCAGTACATTCTGTACAATATACTTTGATAGAATTTCATAATCTATAACTAAACCTGTCAATAAATCAATAACTCCTATCCCGTACAGTGATTTATAGCCCCGCTTTTGCCAAGATCCATCAAATGACACAGTAATGTCTAAAACACCCATTTCCTTTTTCTCTTCATCATTTAAATCAAGATGTTGCTTCCTAACTATATTTCTCGCTACTTCAAGGATCTGATGTTTCATCTCACCATTTTCTTCCGACAAAATTTTAATGTGCTTCGAAAAAGATTTTTTGCCCATTGCATTTATACCAGTCACTAATGCAAATAGTTCCAATTAAGCGTGACATTTCCCAAGTCTTAAAAAAGACGAAACCAGTTTTTTGTTAATGTCAAAAATTTTTTTTTCTTTCACGCGAGCACTGGAAAATGAGGAATTTAACACTGCCTCACAACTAGAGCAAACCAACTCTAGTTTGGATGCCATACCCAACTGCGTTGTTTTTATGATATTTAAAGCATTCATATCACATTTAGGGCACTTTACAGTCGACAGTAAATTCTTCCATATGTTTGCATCAACTAATACATAAGTTGTATCAGCTTGTTCATTTGCCAAAGGTTCTAGAGAAGTGTGTGACAGAAGAGACAGCTTTCTTTCTGTTGCTGCATTCACTTCACAAGAATTTAATGTGCAAGTATTTACTTTTGCAATTATTTTCATAATTAGAGGATGCATGACCACTTGCATTAGGGTCATTGTCATGAAAACTTGGATGCTCCAGTTCTAATTGTCCTGAGTCCCATCTCTCTTCTTTGTTTTTAGCAAAGTCTGCATTTTACTTTTTGATGGCCTTGCTTTTGGCACATGATATCGAGAACTAATTCTGTGCATTGTACAAATACTAAATTTATCAAGAAAATTGTAGTCGAGTGTTCAATCCAAAAAAGGAAAACTTCGAAAGAAAAATTACGTCCAAAACGAATAAATATACTGTGTTATAACAGGTATGAAACAAGCGCGCTAACACGATGTAAACAAACAATCCACAAGTAGAAGTTGAAGTTTCTATCGGCATTCTTCTTCATAAAATGTGTGATGAAAAAATAATAAGTGAGGCTAAGCATATGCTAAAAACTAAATACCAATAGTTCTTGTTTAAGTTCAAATGACAGGTGCCACACCCATTTAAATGGTCGATGGCGCCATGTTTCAATCATGGATCACTCATAACTCAGCAATCATTCATCAAAATGAAAAAAATCTTCGACAGAATCATTCTGTGAAATATATGGAATATTATTAGCATAAAAAATAAAAATCGCAATTTTGACCAAATTTTGAGATTTTGAAAGTCCACCATCCCCTTAAGTAGGAAAAAATGACACTATTATCGAAAATTATATTAAAATCAGTCGAGTAGTTTCTGAGTCCATCACGGACAAACACTGTGACGCAAAATTCCATTCCTACACTATTAGCTCACAATCTCTATATATTTTGTTATTTATACGAGTATATTTATTTATTTATTTATCTTGGTGGAATTTTCAATAGTTAATAAAATACATTTTAAAGCGTTCAATTGAGCTGAAATTTTATATACAGGAATATTTTGGATAACAATACAATAATATAATAATAATTAATGAAAATTTATTGATTAAAAAACTAATTATTTACAGAATTACAAATGCAACCACGTTGTCATCATTTTTGGCTACTTGTGTCAAAACTTGAAAAAGGTTTTTTTCTCACGTGTTAAAGTATTCAGTTGAACTTAAATTCATATACACGATTGTTTTGGATGAAAATGCGATACTTTAATGATAATTAATAAAATTTAATTACCACTTAATGTTCTAATGCTGTCATATGTATATACATATGTATATTAATTGTAACTATTTAATATAAAGTAGCTAAAATACAATTTTTCTTTGTTGATCTAAGTAGGAATTGACTTAATTTTTTTATATATTATTTTTTTTTTATGTATAAAAACTAACTGACCCTGCCACGCGTTGCTGTGGGTTTGTTTTAGAACGTTGAGTTAATAGTATTCTCAGCTATTCAATGCAATCAAATTTATTTTGCGCTTACAATTTTGGGCCGTTGAATTTAAGCATAAAGAAACATATTTTTTTAATTTTGCATTTTATTCTTCTTTTATTTGTAACAACATACGGGAATTTAATTTTATAAATGAGGTTAATAGCGTTGATTCTTAGAAATTTTTTATTTATTTTTAGCACACACACACATAATAATTTGTAACATTCAATAATTTTTATATAACTAATCAATAATCAGTCAGAAATATTTTTTGTGGTAACTTGTCTTATGGTAACACAAATATATTAGGTGGTTCCCTCACACGTAAAAATGCAACATATATGTGCCAATGCGATAAACATGCCCATGTTCCAAATGGACATTGATTGGATTTGGGTTTTTTTATATGGTCATCACAAAAGCCTAAAAAATTGGCCATTGAAACCTTTTGAATGGTTTTACAGATTATAACTACATCAGTGGAATACGTGGAGACAGGAAGATTTCTCTTTTAAACTTTACAATTAAAATGGTTGATTCAAGAAAATTCCCGGTAACTCTTTAAACGACCAAACGCATACCGTTACATAATCTAAGTGGGTTTAAGTTATGCAGCAGAATAACCAGTGAACCAATGTTCAACCAAAGATTATGAGGCGACACTCCTAATATATTCAGGGAATTCAAAAATATTAGTTTGGTTTTCATCGTGTTGATTTCAAAGACATTGGATCACCTGGTACACCTAGGGATCTGTAAGTTTATTTTGTCAACATCAACATTTTTTTTTCTGCCCAAGGAAAACGATTACAGAACCAGACATTACCTGAATAATAAAACAGTATATCCGGGAAGAGACTCTCAAGTTAGTTATAGTCTAGTTATTTTTTGTCTGAATAACAATACAGAAATTGCCTGGTAATTTGATACATTGTTTATTATGAAGCATTTCTACTTCAGTGTTTCCAATATCCAGAAGTTGGTTAGAAAATATTTGCGCTGATTGATACCTTGCAATTGAACTCGCGTGTTTATGGCCAATCGCAGTGTTTCACTATTTCGTTATAAAAACAATTGAAGTAGAGCAAAGAATGACTTGCAATGTCAATAGGAAATTACCAGCCAGTCATAGAACAGCACCACCTAATATTTTCTCGTTACCATTGAAATCTTACAAAGTTATTTCTAAAGCTTTGAGTGAGAATTTATGGGCCGTATTACACTAATTGCAGATCTTGAGTAAACTCCTTTGCAATACCCTAGCCATTCCGCCCCTTTTTTTAATATTACACATTGTATCTGGTTTCTTATGAATGTCTAATGGTAGTTGAAACGCTTCAAGTGCATTTTCCAACTATTTAACAAAGTTACAGTAAGTAATGAAGATGATTTTCTGTTGGTCGTATCTTCCTATGGTTGCGCCTGAAAGTTTAGTATCTACAGGGAAAAAACGTAGACGGGACTCGAACACGAAGCCATTTTACATAATTTCAGCAATATCCAGAAAGATTAAGGGAGTTTGCGAAATCTCTCTGAATCCAGATCCTCGCTCCAAATCTCAAGATGCACCTAGTTTCCACTTTGGGCGCCCTACTCCAGAAAGCTTCGTCCCTGAAAGGAGGGCAGTTCTATCATCCGGCAAAGCTACTGGAGTTTCTTAAGTCCGATTTTAGATTGTTCTCCACCTAGAAAAACACCGGGAGCGCACTTTGCACACACTCCAAGAATTTTAAGGTAAGTACTTGCCACGGTTGTTTTAAATTACTGTCGTCTGGCATTGTTCAACATGAATATTTCTCGAATATGATTAAATACTCGAATAGGCCGTGTCAAAATACATCAGGGACCCCCTTTTTTTGTCCCTACGTTAGCATATTAGACTGACACCGCCGTCGACACATATTACGGTTGTCCGTCATTTATCGATGAAGTTATCGGAACACCTAAAATACCATTTCAGATTCTCCTTCTCCCCTCCGAAACACACACATGTGACTGAATTTCGATACCCTAGCACTTGCAAATTCAGCCGCTATAGGAAATGAAAATCCTGACGTTTGACATGAATGTAAAGCCTTTCTACCTAATTCCAGCAGTATCCTGCAAATTTTGGAGAGTTTCTGAAATCTGATTTCAGATTCTCGTACTCATCTCTAGACGCAAATGGGGACTATTGCCCTAAGCCTGCAAGTTCAGTCACTGCAAATGAGCATTGGAGACATCCGTCAAAGTTACAGGAATTTCTAGAGTTCTATTTTGGATTCTCGTTCACCATCACGAAAATGATTAGAAAAGTACTTTTCCCGCTTCAAAACGTTTGAGGAAAGCTTCTGTCACAATCCGCATAATAGACAATTGTCCAGAATAATCCGTCAAATTTGTTACAATTTCTGATATCGGGTATCATATACAAACTGTTTATGATACTCGTTTCAAAATACGCCAGGGATCAAGTTTTCGCACCTCAAGGCTTTTGAGGTAAGACCCTGCAAGATTTTAAAATATCATCCGGCACAATCCGACAGTTTAGACATTTTCTCTTATCGGATATCACATTCAGATAGCCCGTCTCAAAATACACCAGGGATCAAATTTTAGTCTTTCAAGGCTTTTACGGTAAGTCATTGCCATGGTTTGTCTAAAAACGATCATCCGGCATTATTCGGCAAAGTTGTGACAATTTCTTATTTCGGATATCAGATTATAATTGCCCGTTTCAAAATACGCCAAGGATCAAGTTTTCATGCTCCATGGCTTTAAAAGTAAAGCCCTGCCAGGTAGAGTCCAAAATACGATCTTTCGGCATTGTATGGCAAAGTTAAGGGTATTTGGGAATTAAATTCGAAATTTGGATTCCACACCCCGAAATACAACAGGCACTGACTTATCATGCACCGTGGTCCTCAAAATTGCACTTCGTTTTTCCGCAAGCACACATGCATTCCGACATTTTGCGAATATTTCTTATCCCAGATTCTACTTATTCCCAACAATAAGAAAATAATGACGTCAAAAATTCAGATAAAAACTATCCTATATTTTAAGCTGGACAAAATGATACACAGTATGCAAATTTATGTCGAAATCGATTGAGTAGCTTCGGAGTCCATTGCGGACAACCACTTTGACACGTATTATATATATATATATATATATATATATATATATATATATATATATATATATATATATATATATACAGTACAGTCCCGATAATCCGAACAATATCGGACCGACCCCTGTTCGGATTACGTGATTGTTCGGATTAGCCGGAGTAATAGCGAAATCACTATTTGAACCGGGAGTACGGGTCTATTGTGTCTATGTATTTTGTCGTAATGTGAGCGTACGCGCCCGCTTTTTTGCCGCGTGGACTGTTTCCTCGACGCGTGTGTCCTCCCTCCACCACTCCTTTAGTGTGTCAAGTGACTGCGTGTGCGTGTGCCCGCACTGTTGGCCGTCAGTCGTTCCGCGCTCGTTCTATACTCTCGTCCGCTTTTGTCTCTGTGTTAATAACAGTGTTACAGTGTGATATTCTACAGTGAAAACAGTTTGTTGTGTGTTTTGGACATTTATCTGTGATACAGTGTACGTAAACAGATTGTTATTCGTAAACACTCAACACTTACTCTTAAAGACAAACTAGAGGTTCTAAAGCGTTTAGATAAAGGTGAAGGGGTGACAAAATTGGCTACAGAGTTTAATGTTGGCAAAGCTACAATTTGTGATTGGAGAAAAAATCGTAGAAAGCTTGAACAATACTGTGCTAATTCTTCTGGCAAGACTCTTGAAACAGACAGACAGCAAAGCAATCGCTGTACGATAAAAGTTGATAATGCGCTTCATATTTGGTTTACCCAGGAAAGAAGACGGGGAAACCACCGAATTTCTGACTGATGATGACATTAAGCCAATGGAGGAGGAGGTGACAAAATAAGAAGGACGTGGTGCCACACAATGCCCTTTACCTTGCCCTGCGCTACTTGGAGCAACAGCCCGACACTACACCAGCTGATGTGTTATTTATGTCGCTGGCGAAATTACGCATCATCGCAAAGACTGTCTTCGTTGCGTCAGAAAAAATAACTGAATTAATGTAATAATGTACTTGTGTTCACTACATAATCAGTAATGTACTGTACATATTTTATATTTAATCTTATGTTGTACAATTTTCATACTAAACATTAGTGTTCTGTTCTGAGTTTATTCATTTTAAAAATTTGTACCATAACTTTGTACAGTGCGTGAATATTAAATAAAGAACTGTTTTGAATTAAGGTTTACACTGTTTTATATTGAAATATTCACCGATTTTCGTCCTTAAAATTATAAAAATTTTTCCATTCGGATTAACCGGATTTCGATTAGCCGTGTTCGGATTAGCGGGACTGTACTGTATGTTGTTTCAAGGACAGAATCCAGAACTTTCTGTAAAAGCAGTTTCAGTCTGCTAACAATCGACTCGTATTTCCGAATAGAAACGAACCACAAATAACCCGAAATTATTATTTAGGCTCTATTCTTAATTCCAAAACGGTTAACCCTTTCATGTTTACGAACAAGTTTAGCTCACAATGGAATCGTGCTTCACAATGCGCGCGAACGAGTTCCGCTCAGGAGCAAGATTTCGTCTAAAACGGTTAAAACGAGCACTACTCGCGTAGTGAAATTTTGCCCCAATGCACGCTGACGAGCTGAGTTCGTTCGCCATTATTATTCTGCATTGATTATGTTACAAATGAATCCTACTCGTGAAATGTAGTGAGCTTTACTGTCTATAGATAACAATGCAGGTTCCATGAATTTTTTTTCATAATGAAGGGATATTTCTTTTTTTTTTACCTTGTTATTTTTATGCATATTTTGGTGCGTTTCTTAGGGTGTTTGTAAAGTGAAATGGCTCAAAAGCGAAAGTTAGATAAGTATGATTATGATTAGGGTTGTGATACAGAAAGCTTATCAAGTTTTGAGTCTTTCGAAGACTTTGTTCACAGTATATCAAGCTCAGAAGACGATTCAAGACATATCAGAAGACTATTTATTTATGTATCCCTTTCAATTGAGTATTTGTCTTATATTTATAATTAACTATTAATATTTATATAATTGAATATAACCATTTATAAATTACTATTTAATAATTATCATTTATTAATTATTTTAAAGTACGTAAAAGCTGTTATTTATGTACTAAAAATACTTTAAGGAAATTTTTAAAACGCGCTATCTACGGCCTCGCCAGAGAAGGGTGATATTTTCGATAGAACGGCGGGGGAAAACAGCACCCACTTTCGACTACTGATTACCCGTAATACTGCGCTAATTAAATAAACAAAAACTTCTCTTTTCCGTAACCATCAAAGGGCTAAATAACATTTTATATTTATATTTTAGATTGGAAAGTAGAGCATTGAAGCATGCGTACGAAGGCCATAACATTTATTGAGATGGGGTAGAAATTGTTTTATGCTTAGAATAGCTTTTCTGAGATATAATTAGGCGTTTCGTTTAGGACTCGAAGAAGATATGGAGAATAAAATTTAAGTGGCATATAAATATAGCATAGTTTTTTACATATAAATTAATTATTCTTGCAGATAAATACATGTATGTTCCAGATTTAAGAATAATATCCTTAACTGCAATATGAACAATTCAAACAGTACTTGGTTCACGTCTATTTTGGATTTTTTTTAAAAAATCCGTGTTTACTCGAATCTAAACCGTACTTTTTTTTCTAATAACAATGCTACTGAAAATTGGGTGCAGCTTAAAATAGAAGGGGAGAAAAGGCCTGATATACAGTATTTAGAGCAGTAGCACTATAATGTGTCTACTTAAAAGCTAAAAATATTGATAAAATAACTAATTGTTCACTTATTTATTTTCATCTTATGTTTAGTTGAATTACATAAAATTGGATATCAATACACCATTTTACATTATTTTTTCAATTTTCATAAATTCGTGTTGATAATTCGGCTTGCGGTTTAGTTTCGAATAAATATGTGATTTGTATTTCTACTTAAAAACAAGTAAATTTGAGTAAGTTTTATTATTCAGTTTCACCCTTGAAGCGTATATAGAAGTAGAATACATAAAATCAAAATAGTGTTTATTATGAGTAATGCACTGTAAAATTTACTGTGTGTCTGAGAAACGCAAGGGTGAAAATGAAGTTTTTATGTGTAGTTCATACAAATGAAAACCATACTGCTTATGTGTCGTTTATCATGGGGGTTACTTATTTAGCCAAAACTGAAATTTACAATGTAGTGATTTAATTTATGAAATTTTAATAACATAATTGTTTCTTTGTGTCTAGAAATAAATTATACTACGTACAATAAATGTTTTATCAAATGAAATATACTTTCCTCCATGTGTTTTTATAGTTATAAGATCTATTTATATATATACAGTTTTCAGTTTCACATGATTCTTTGTAGATCTGATTTTCTTGATATTGACCAAGCAGACTAAATACGCATATTATACAAATACTTTTAAGATAGTTATTTCAATTTCTTGAATATATTTCTACTAAATTAACAACGTTTTCTTTTTTAAAAAAAATATGACATTCTGAGTTAATTTTTGGTCCGTTATCTTTATTTTGTATTTTCTAATTGTCGTATAAACGTATTATTACACTATAAAATCACTTGTAACTAGAAACTTTCAAAACACCTTTTGAAATCGTAGAATTTAGTTTAGAAAATACGTAAATAATTTATTAAAAAAATCTTCGAGAAGTTACAAAGAATAAACGATAATTC
Organism: Trichonephila clavipes; assembly: GCA_019973935.1. Classification (NCBI taxonomy): domain Eukaryota; kingdom Metazoa; phylum Arthropoda; class Arachnida; order Araneae; family Nephilidae; genus Trichonephila; species Trichonephila clavipes. The sequence goes on along the minus strand of BMAU01021178.1, from coordinate 931,379 downwards.
TAGATTCATTTAGTGAGAAAGATAACTCTATAATTTTACACCCCCATCCAAAAAAATGATAACAAAATTATTATTTTCTGTCAACCTGAGACTATTTATGAAAATAAATCATGATATATTCATGATATAGACATCATCTCTTAAATAATGTTTATAGTGCTTACGCCTATAAAGTTGATAGTAATAACTAGTATATACAAAGTCTATGGGGATATTATAAGTATATCCCCATATAATTTGAAAAATAATAAATAATAAAAAATAAAACAAATGAGACAACACACACACACTCATATATATATATATATATATATATATATATATAATAATAATATAAAAGATTTTTTTCATATATATATATATATATATATATATATATATATATAATATAAAATATATATATATATTTTTTCATTAGAATAAGAAAAGAACTGCTATATATATATATATATATATATATATATATATATATATATATATATATATATATATATATATATCTAGCAGTTTTTTTAAACTTGAGACTGTTTACCAAACGAAATCATAATCTATTTAATTTTTTGGACATTAGTGTGTGAATAATGTTTATAGTTCCGACACCTTTCAGGATGAAGAGTTACATCCTTAGATACGTTAATAAATAATAAATAAAAGATCATTAATAAAAATACTGTAACATATAGTTGAAAATAAGGAAAATATCCCATTACATTAAAGTTATAACTGTAAATATATTATAATGCTTCTGAAGATATGTAAATGATATAAATATATATTATAAGCAAATAAATTGAGTAAAGCTATATCTTGCTAAATAAATAGATTGTCATAGTATTCATCGAAAGGATGGTTTGTTTTACAAGTAATTTAATTCGATTCAAATATTCATGTCAACTACTTTTTAGGCAATAAGAGGGACTGTTCAGATATGTGAAAACTAAAAACTGCAACTGGAATTCTTACTGACACACTTTTTCTCCAATTTATATAATTATCTGTAAGATATCTCCAAAGATAGAAAAATATTCTTTTTGAACTTCTTATGTCCATTGTACAGTGGATTGAAAAGTATGAAATAAAACTTTAATTCCACTACATCAATAGTATTATAAAATAAGCAGAGCGAATCAACACATCTTGTGCCTCTTGAAGGCATGCCATATTTAGTTTGATTTATAAAACCAATAAACATTTTTGAGTAGCCAAATTTTTTGACCACCTGATACTTAATCATAGATCAATATATATCCACGTGCTTGCAGCTGGAGGGTGATGGAGCTATTAATAAAAAATGCAAGAATAATGAAACATCAATTCCATTGTGCTTTTTGTGACGAAATAGGAAGAACAAGCTTTATTTGCTGTGTTTGAATGCGGGGTGATTGTAGGTGCTCGAAGCTTCGGAACCAGCATCAGTAAAATCGACGCACCTTCGAAGTGCTAGAGAGCAACATTCCGAAGATTTTTAAACTGACAAGTTTTGCAGTCATCTCTGGCAGCCAGAATTTTAATCAAAAACAAAAACTGCGAAAGTTGTATATTACAACTGAAGAGCAACCACCTTTTAAATTGTGGGAAATCGTATTCAAAGAGCAACTGTGAATGACTCTGAACGATCTGTTTGCCACACAATTCACCATTTAGGCTATGGTGACCAACTGCCAGTTTAAAGGCTTTTGATGTTGGTCTGGAACAAAAACAGATGGCCCCAGTTTTCAAAGACGCACCAGGATTGTGTGGATTGTAGAAAGCTGTGTCATGTGATCTGATCAATCATGTTTTCAATTATGTGGCGTAGATGGAAGAGTATGAATATGTTGAAAACAGAATGGAAGTACGAAACCCACCTGAGTTATCATAACTTTTCAAGATCAAGGAGGAAGTATTATATTTCGGAGGATGTTTTTTTCCATTACATGGTTCCTTTGAATTTTATGAAAGAGCATGGAAGAACCTCTAAATTCCCAATGGCTTTTGATGCTATCGCAGATCAAGTACATATTTTTAGATTAATAAATTGCACTACAAGAGATGGATACTTCAGGATTGCTTGTACAACAGGGTAATTATGTCTGTTATACAGCTTAATTTGTTCTTAGATGGTTGATAGAGCATGATGGAACGTTTGCCTGGCTTAGTCAGCCAACTCACACAATAGCCAAATCTTAATCCAATTGAGAACCATTGGGCTGAGATCAAGAGGTGGTTCTCATAGCTGGATACAGATCCGTTCAATCTAAACCTCTTAAAAAGGGAATTTAAACGGATATGGTCTCAAATGCATCATACCATCTACAAACAACTCATAGACTTCATCAAAAGAAGAGTACACTCAATATTAAGGGCAAATTCTAATCCAGTATTGTATCGAAGGGTTTGTAACAATAATCTGGACACTCACTATGCACGTGAGATATTTTATGCATTTTTTATGCATTCATTTGGCTGCTTTGCTCCTATTTATGTATAAATCTATTTTCTAATGAGTTTGTTCAGTTTTGTATGTAGTCAATATAAAGTATGTTTGCTTATAGCGAATTTTGAAATCGCCATTAGATTCAAAATCTTGTCTATGAATGTTTTTTTATTAAGTTTTATTTGGCTTTGTTCTTTTTCCTTGTGTGTTCTTCTTGTTTATATAAAATTATTATGCCAATTTCTGATTTTGTGCCTATAAAGTAATTGTGGATATGTTATCTATGAGTGGATTAGATTTTTTGGAATTATTGCTCATTATTTCACTTTATATTAATGTGATTGTAAAAACTTTTGCTAGTGATATTTTATTTGGGTCCTTTCATTATACCTTTAACTTTTAAAATAACTATGAATTTGAAAAATAACAAGTTTTATGCGATTGGCAATTTGTTATACCAGGGTATGACATTGCTCGGTGGTACATATAATGGTATCTGTACCATCGTCATCCATTTAACATTTTATGAGCTCTTATATATAGTTTTGGAATATATTTAGGTATGGCTTTAGATAGTTGTGGAGATGGGCACAAAGGTTCTGAGTTGGCATATAAAAAAACTATAAATTTTTTAAAAAATACAAAAAAACGTGTGAATTGTTTTCATAATCAGAATTTTTTGCTTTCCCTTCTGTATCTAAACATTGTCGAGTTAGAATTTTTAAAACTCGAATTTTTGGAACTCTAAATATAAAATTTATCTCGTACAGCAAAAACGAAAATATTTATGTTTTCGATTCTATAGATAAAAATCAAAGAGATGAGGATTTTAGTAACATATTGGAAACTAGGTTTTTCAGAGACATTCATGTTTTAAAACTAAAAATTAGATCTTGCACTGATAAAAGATGCAAGGCGTGTGGCATGATGAGTGGGGAACAGTTGGATATGGATGCAGGTTATATATTTTGTAAGACTTTTAACTGTGTTTACAAAATGACATGCAACATATGTAAATTTGCTTACATAGGTCAGACCTCTAACACTATCAATATTAGATTGAACCAGCATAGTCTGATACAAGGAAATTTGATTGCAACAAAACCCAGGCTAAGATTGAGATAGGACACTTTCATAAACATGGATTCAATAACATAACTGTACATATATAGAATAGTGCCAAATATTAAACAAAGATTATGGTTCGAAAACTTTTTTATAGATTCATTTAGATCATATTACCCTTATGGTTTGAATGTTATATGGAAAGGTGAAAGTGCCTTATTAACTTTTAAACAAAAATCCGAGAATTCATTATATCTTCCGAATTTTAATAAATTTTTTGATCATAGTAATAATATTCGTTTTTTTCAAAGCTAAACGCAGAAGAGTTACTAGAGACATGTCAACCCTAAAGAATTCTATGTTAGAATTAGCTGCTAAAAATTTGATGATAACTACAACACAGGCTTAATTAAATCGTTTATGTTTGGCTTGAATAAAACTGAAATTAAAACTATGACAGATATTTTAAGCAGATATAAATTTCGAGATTCTCATGGTATGCATATGATTCGAGACCTTAATAACTATCTAGTACAAAAAATGAATATTAAATTAGATGCAAGTGAAAATTACTCTACAGAATATTGTACATTATTATTTATGAATACATCCTTTAACAAAATTAATTTTTCAAGTATATTTCAAAAATATCAATCATTTTTTCCTATTAAAAATATTATTATTAAAAAGGCTTTCAAATACAACAAGAAATTTGGAAGATTTATATTTAATTATAATCAAATCTCGGGCTCTAAGTTCTGAATCATGTAGATGCAATCTATATCGAGACTATATTGATGATTATCATCAGCACGTTGTCTAGGAGACCTTAGCATCGTGAAAGATGATTTGTTAAGAAATTTTATGGAAAAGGGTACCGGTTTTAGACTTATGATCACAAAAAAATAAATCTAATGTTATGAAACAAATCATAAAAGATTTAGATAAATTTTACCTTAAAATGGCAATTAAATACGGAATGCCGATTGAAGCATTCAATCAATTTAGATCTTATGTGGCAACAGAAATTCGAGAATTAGATTTTACTGTTGAAAATGAAATTATGTATAAAGATCTTAAATCATCAATAGTAAATATCAAAATGACTTCGTTATTACATATGTTGATAAAGTCTCTGCTAATTATGCCATAATTTGTAAATATTTTTACAGTAAAATATTAAGTAACCACATTTTAAATAATAATTCATTTCAAAAATCAATTCACAATAATAGAGAAGATGATAATCGTCTTTTAGCTTTGAACAAAAGACTGAATATTCATCTAAATAATATTAAATATCCAAGTATTTTTTTAACACCAAAATTTCATAAAAGCCCTATAAAATTCCGTAGTATCACTAATGGATACAATACATATATCACGAAGTCTGGGAAGATCTTGCAATCTCTTCTTCAAAATCTAATTGATAATTTACAAAACACGGCAATTATTAAAAATAGCTTAGAGATTGCTAGAGTTACTAAGGATATGTTGATTTTTTCTATGCATTGTTTTGATTTCGAGGACCTTTTTAATTCTATAGATATTGATGATATGATTAAGGTTCTTCAGTTAATTTATGATAAATATGAATTATATACTTCAATGAAAAAAGAAAAAATTGATATTCTTGTTAACCTCATTTTAAAAGAAAATTTCATTATATTCGATCATAATCTTTATAAACAGATCAAAGGATTACCTCAGGTTGGTCCAGCTAGTAATTGTTTAGCGAACCTATATTTACATTTTTTTTAAATAGATCATGTTATAAATGATTCTTACTTAATTTATCGTTATATAGATGATATAATAATGTTTGGTATAAATAGTGAATACAAACCAAATATTACATTCTACCCTGATTATCTCAAGCTCCTTAAAACTAACTTCAACTCTAATAGGGTGGGATTCTTGGATTTAGACTTGCATCTTATTAACAATAATGTAGTCAGTAACATTTTTGACAAAAGAGATTCGTTTAAGTTCCATATAATTAAAATTCTTGTATGGAACAGTAATTTTCATATATCGATTTACAGAAATATCATTTTGAATTTTTTTTTTTAGAAATGATAACTTAACTACCCACAAAATAGATAAATACAATAATATAAAAAATTTTCAATGTTGTTTAGATCATGAATACCCTTTTAATTTCTTGAGATCTTATATTCATCACAAATACATTAACCGTCTTGCTACTTCGAATTCCAAATCCACCACACAACAATAGGTTTTCAAAGTCAGCATGTTAGTGGTCTTGCTGTGAAGATTATATCATAACACTCATATCACAGTTTACATTTTTTCCACACACATCTTACACATTTTTGACAACCAACCAAATTAGAGCCTAGCAAATTTACATTTTTGACAATCAACCAATTCAAATTTTACCATATTTGATTGTCGTCATTCTATACTTGTCTTTGCTGGCTGGTTTAAAAGTCAGCTCAAAAGATATGTTTATGTTTTTTCGAATTTTTTAACTTGGTGAATAATTGACTTTCATTAATGGCAAGATGCTTGTTTCTCTTCGTAAAAGCTTTGTGAGTAAAGAAATTTTGTTAAATTATTTTTTGAAAGATACTTTTCTTATGTAATTGTTCTAGTATTTTTCTACTTTTCTTACATAATTATTTTGTGATTTTTCTGCATTAAGAGTTTGGGATAGTTTGTTACATAATAGTAGTGATTGGTTTTGTCATGCTCTCTGAGTTATACTTTCTCTGAAGCTTTTTTTATTTTATTTGTTTTTCCTACCGAGTTGCAAAGGGGGAAGGTTGGCGCCTTCAAACTAGTTTAACCCCACTTATTCGGTCCTAAGTCCGAAATTGCTTTCTGACTCGCTAGGTTCTTCTTTTTTGTAGTTCTTTTATTTTTCTATAATTTTGTTCTTCATGTTCAGCTTTCATATTTTTATTACGTAATTTCTTGTTATGTTCTTTATCTATTATTTCTTGTTTTTGATAAATAATACATATTTCTTTTTTATATATATATATGTATATATATATATATATATATATATATATATATATATATATATATATATATATATATATATATATATATATATATATATTGCAAAACTATTACACCTGGATGCAAAGTGGATAGAAGAACCGTACTAATTTGTTCCGACAAGCACGATTAAACGTTCTTATACGTCTGCAATCTGAACGAGAATCACAGTTTTTTCGATCATGCAGTGTTCAAAATACATGAGAAATATATGGCTTACACATTCTAAAATTTTTCCAACAACTATTATCTTGTCTTAAGTACTTATAAAACAGGTTGAATAGGTCCAGATAGGTCAAATATATATTTATTTCTTCTTATTGATTTAAAAATGATCTAAGACGCATTAAATAAACTCATATTTTTGAAGAATACATAAAGTTTGAGCAGTAAGAATTGAGTGTGTTGTAAATTTCGAAAGATGCATTTTTTTTAAAAAGTCGGTCGAAATGACCCAAAGAAAGTTCCAAGTTTGGAAAAGAGAATATTAAACTGAATAATATAGTTATTTACTGAACTTTATTAGATTCATTTAAATAATTATTTATATATTAGAAACTATGCCCAAATAATTAAAATTTTAAATCATATTCGGAAAGTACATATACTGCAGACTGGGGCCTGATTTAAATAAATATGTGACAGAGAATAAGTATTTTTATGGTTGGCGAACCTTAGCATTTTCTATTAACAATACTGAATGAAATCGTTTGGAATATAAAGAATATGACTTCTAAATTTATTATTAAAGAAAGTATATTATTCCTAAAGTAGCATTTGTGCACGAAACTGTTTAGATCATGCTAGAATAAAAAACGTAATAAAAAATAAGTCACTGCTAGCTTCAATTATCATAATACAAATTAAAGCTTGGAAGATAAAGGCTAATTAATAGTATTATCAATAAATGTAAAGTCATTTTTACTAAAATAATTACAAGCTTAAAATATGAAGCACAAACTAAATTTGTAGGACTAACATAAAACATGTTTTTCCACAATAACTATAAAAATACACTGGAACAAATTTTTTGATTATGTTATATTTTATGTTACGCGAAATCAACCATTTAGTATTTGAAAATGGTGGTAATTAAAATGTAAGGAATTTTTTTGGAATTATAAATATTTAATAATAAAGTTATGAAAACAAAATAAGAACAACATTTTAATCTATACAGTTTAGGAAATTCCTTTATACGTTTAACCATTAATAAGATTTAAAAAGTTTAGAATATGAGATTATATATATAATTTTTCTTTTTTCATTTTTTTCTTTTATTGATTTATTTGAAACTAGGAATTAGGCATTAAGCGTTATTGTTGTTAAAGTTGCTACTGTCGTCAAAAATATTAATATTTATAAAAAAAACATTATTATAAATAGCAAAGTAGTTTGATCTGTGTCATTGTTTGTTTGAATCAAAGTTAGGTTTATCTGAAAAAAATTATTTCATTCTGAATACCATTTTATTTCCAACAAAAGGTTAATTTCCCCTATATAATCAAAGTGTTTTGTATATAACATTTTTCAAGAAAGTATAAATGTAAATTAGCCAGATATTGCACTGTGGAAAGCGTTTAATAAGAATATGTTGATAATAACTATAGTTATATATATTACAAGTAATATTTTTGTATCACTAGGATAGAGAGAGACAGAGAAAATTTAATTTATTACATTTAATGTATTTTTAAGAATATATATATATATATATATATATATATATATATATATAACTATAAAACATTATCTTTATGATGAAATCGTTAAACTTGTATACGAAGTTCATAAAAGAAAATACTTTTGTAAACCTATCAAGTTAAGTTGATTAGTTTTAGATATAAAAAGTTCTCCTTAAGTGAGGAAGTCTGATAAGAGACCTTTCAGCTTTTATTGCTTAGGTTTCTTTCTCCTTCACATCTTTATGTGTTTTTTTGAGCCGACGTACACAACTTCAGACAGTAATTATCGAGAAATATTTCATTTACACCGAAAACTTTCTCTAACTAATAGTTCAGATTAAAAATACTAAGCGAAAAATACTTAACGAAATATAGCTGATAAAATCATTGTGTGAAAATGTTTCTTAATATCATTTAATCTTTTTTTAATCGATATTGCAATAAAAAACAAAATATAAGACTAGCAAGGAAGTGAACAATATGATTAATAACATATGCAACATGTAATTGTTAAAAAAATAATTTAAAAAAAATTAAATGTGTATTGTTAAGTAAAAATCGAATTAATTTCTTTTTTTTTAATCCTACACTTTTTGTATCTCAAATCAATGAATTTGAATTAATGATAAATTTTAGTGGAAATTTGAATATAGTTTTTAACATTTAGTGTTGAAACACAATGAGTTAAATTGTTATTTGATAAAATGAAAAGTCACGTATTTCCATATATTTAACTGTATAAAGAAATGTTTCCTTTATACATCTTCTATATATATATAAAGCAGAAAAGCAACTCACTCACTCACTCACTGACTCATTGACTCACTGACTAATCACGATATCTCCGGAACTATTAAACCTATAGACTTGAAATTTAATAGGTAGATTTCCTTCATGGAATACACGTCAGCTAAGAACGGATTTTGCAAAGTTCGAACCCCAAGGGGCGTTATAGATAATTATTTCCTTTACTAAACTATTAAATGTAAAGTCGTGAAAAACACTTGGTACACATATTTCTTTCATAAAGTAGAGATTCCCTACATAATGATTTTTACAAAAATCGACCTCCAAGAGGAGTTGAGGACGCTTAAGGGGCGTTATACATAATTATTTCCATTTTTAAACTATTAGACGTACAGTCTTTAAATTTGGTAAATGGATTCCTTTAGCAGAGTACAGATCCGCTGCAAAATGAGTTTTGTCGAAATCGACTCCCAAGTGGAGTTGTAGAGAATTAAGTGGCGTTGTAGGCAATCAACACCTTTTTTAAACTATTAGACGTAAAATCTTGAAATTTAGTTAGCTGATTCCATTCACTGAGTAGTGATCTGTCATAGGATGGGTTTCGTGAAAATCGTTTCCTAAGTGACGTTGCGGGGGCTTAAGTGGCGTTATAGATAATTATTTCCATTTTTAAACTATTAGACGTACAGTCTAAAAATTTGGTAAGCGAATTCCTTCATGGTGTAGATATCCGCGATAAAATAGTTTTGGGGAAATTGATTTCCAAGGGTGACAGAAGAAGATTAAGGGGCGTATATATATAATAGATATATATCTCCGCTTTTCAACTAATGGTCCCACCTGCTTGAAAATTAGAAGGTATGTTCAGTTCATGGAATAAAGTTCCTTTTACAAAGATTTTTGCGAAAACGGACCCCCAAGGATTGGAGTTGCGAAGGATTAAGGCGCGTTATAGAAAAATTCCTGTTTTTGAATCTAACTCAATTACTTGAAATTTGTTGAGCACTTTTCTTTAGTTGAATAGAGTTCCACTAAGTATGGATTTTACGGAAATCAACTTCAGGGGGAAGCGGGGAAAGATTGATAGACAAAATTCCCGTTTTTGAACTGCTAAGACTATAATAATAAATTTTCGTTTGCATGCTTCTTTTTTGTTGAATAGGAATCCGCTAAGAATGCTATCAACGAGGTATTGATGATAAAAATTCCGTTTTTGCTTTGTTAGATTTAGACTTGAAATTTAGCACGCATGTTTATTTTATGGAGTAGAGATTCACTGAAAGTTGCTTTGGTGTAAATCCACTTGATTATTAGGTTAAGTGAGCGAAAAATCCTTCTACTTCTATTTTAGATATAAATAGAAATATTAAATATTATAATTTATGTTCTTTTTATATCAAGGGGCGAGAGTGTAACAGCTATAAATATATTTTCCAATACAATCGAATTCTTAATGCTAGATATCAATAATTAATATATATGTAAACAGTATACATATATACAGCATCGTTAAATACCCAGTGAAGCGGGTGGGTAACGGCTAGTAAATATATATTTATATACATATTTATTTACGAACTGAAAATAAATCAGTGATGCATGATTACAAAATCTATAAAGAAATTCTTAATACTGATGCTCTATTAAACCCATGAAGAATGTATTTAGGATTATAAATACAGAGAGATTCCAAATTTACGGTACAAATTTTATAGGTGGGTACAGGCAACTGTAATAATCATTTATTGTACAGGAATATATGGGCTCCAATGACGCGATGAGGCACAATCACACAAAATGGGAGACAAAGGAAAAACAAAATTTTTATTGAAAGTGTTTTGTACTATGGTAATGTTTACACTAACTGTTCAAAATTGCGTTCATCAGTAGTGACACATGCTTGAACGCATCGGGGGACCAATTGGCGTACACGTTCACCAATTTCACTTTCACGTGCAGCAGTTTCAGATTTTTGAGCAACAAGATCCTCATCCGGGACAAGTGGAGTTGCATAAGCAAATTTCTTCAGTGGTCCCCATAAAAAGTAATCAATACGTGATAAATTAGGAGTTTTAGGTGACTAGGAGACTGGTCCACCATGACAAATCCATTGCACCCAATAGTGGCATTCAGGTAAATGCGCACTTCAGTGCTTAAATGGCTGGCACTCCATCATGCTGAAATCCCAGGCAGTTACGAATGGCAATCAAAATAAACTACAGCAGTTCTGGTAACACCTTTTTCAGAAAAAAAAAGTTAACATTCGTCATTAAGTCGTGTCAGTAATAAGTAAGGGCATGTCAAAATGTCGTTGGCAATACCCAGTCACACATAATCTTTATTGATATGCCTGTGAGCGCGTTGCATACGGATTCTCATTTGAACACACATGGAGACACCCTTGCGTCTAAACCTCGCCTCATTTGCACATAGCACAGCAGCTATGAAGTCCGGCATCAGCGCACATTACTGTATCGCCCATTGGCAAAAGTTCAGGCAGAGAGGAGAGTCTGCTGGATTCAAAGTATGAACTTGCTGAAAATAGCAGATACGTAAGTGATTTTTTTCAACACTCTATAAATAGTCTGATGTCTGACACTGATAAACAGCTCTTTCTTTGACTTGGATTTCTGAGCCATAACGTTCAGGATGCTTGCTTCCAGGCTTGGACTGGGTACTGCACTTCGTCAACCAGAATCATGTCTGGGGATGGGGAACGAGCCTGTTTCACGAAGTTGGCTATGTAATCGCTGAAGAATGATGTAATACGGTATTCGTTGATCAGGAAAATGCGCGTGATACATTCGTATTGTAGCTATGCCATTAAAAATTGTATGACGGTGCATATAATGCATGTTTAATTTTTCGGCATAGGTAAAATATCCCAAAGTAGACGTCAACACATTTGTGAATTTGTTTTCCCCTACTGAGATGCATCATGCTGAATGACGACTAGACATGTACTGCCCCTACCGGAAACGCAACCAATCAATATAACTCCATTTTTCTTTTATTTGATTTCTTTTATTTGAGCCTAAATGCATCACTTGCACCAATATATTCATGAACAATAAATTATTCTTACAAAAGTCCTGTATTTACCTTTACACTTTGTACCATGAACTCGGGACTACCCTGCATAATATTGTATGGACAAATTCATAACAATTTATGCTCAATTAGTATATAGCAAATTAATAAAATGCATTATTTATTTAAATCCACATAATATCCATCTGAAAAGAGAAGTGTATGCAAACATTATGTTATTCAAGGTAAAAACAAACACATTCAAATGCTAAACATAGTATGGCTCTTCGCAGATTTGCTTAAATAATACACAATAGTATACATTTTAAGACTACATAGTACTATATAAATTTCATATATACTGTTTTTGTTTTTCTTTTTTGCATTTTCTTGTGGCTTATATCATTGAGAAGATTTCAGCGAAATTTCAGATATGTTCTCAAATTAGTTGTTAAGATATTTGAAGATTTCTGAGCTATGATTTTGGTTTCGGATACATTTTAAAGTATTTTTCTACTTTTAAATTGAAGTAATTAAAAAATATTTTGCATCAGTTAGTATCAATGAAATTCATTTTTTGAAGCATCATTATTTTAATTTTTATGATTTATACACATGTCCAGGAATTTTTTTCCCTCATAATCCTTAAAGATTATAATGAATCACTCGATGCAAACTGATACAATTATTAGTCACAAACCGTAACTTCTCATTTGGAGCATAGAGCCCCTATCTTTAAATTTGGAACAAATCTTTTATTTCCTGAAAAGTTAATCGATTTTTCCGAGCTAACCTTAGAGTATATGATTTTCATCAATACAGGCATACCATGTGGCAAGGACACATGTCAGTGACTCCAAAATACTTACTTCCCTTTCAACAGTGGAAGCAATTTCATTCAAGCTGAAAATTTCTGTCTTACCTGGCCTTATATTTTAAAATAGAAAGTGGATGTGAAGGGAGTGATGGGGAAAAGATACCCCCTCTCCTATCTTCGTTTAAGAGAATACTTGTTAAAGATAGGATATATTTTCTTTTTGATTTCAAGTTTTCGGAAAAAGCCAGGATCTCAATTATCTGAAGATAACTTTAAAAAAGGCACACTTCACTGAAGTGGATACGTTTATGTAAGGGATGGGTGAAAGGTAAAGTTTTCAAAACTAACGCCCAAGCTAGATTGTTGATTTTTGTGGTGAGGCTCTTTTTTACTCTATGGAGAATATTTTTTTTTTTATTTTGACTCAAGTGCTAAACGTAATAGAATATAATAAATGACAATATTGATCTTGATTGTTATTCGGAAGCAGATCGATTGATAAAAATTAAAAGAAGATAGTTAAAATTAAATATTATTTAAAAGAAGATCGTTAAAATTAAATAATAATTAAAAGAAATGATAATCAAATACTGAATCGCAGTTAGATTTATTTCCTTTGCCAATTGATGGATGTGCTTTAGAAGTATTAAGGTTTTTTTTAAAATTTTTCTACTGGACTGCATATTGACCACTAAGCCTTTGCAGACATGATAAGTGTGAGATCTATTTCAGTGGTGCACAATGCAGTGGTGACTCTCGCTACCAAATTTTAATATTTTTTCATTAAACCTCTCGTTGAATGCTAAATTTTGCCGTGATTTATTTTTGATGAGGATACCTCAGTCAATTTGATACTCAAGAAATCGTTTACATACCATATAATGATATTACATGCGTGCCTACAATTTTCACATCCAGAAAATACATCGAATCCAGCCGAGATAAAAAACGCAACTTTGGATTTTCAAAACGCACACATTACCTATAAGCCACTAAGATGGCTATGTTACGGAAGAAAATAATATACAGTTTGAAAATATATGTCTATATACTAAAAAATTGTATAATAGTAAATCACAGAATGTAATTTTAATATATATCTAAGTAAATTAGAAGTTTTAATTTTTTTAGCGCTATAGATATGTACTGTATAGAAATCAACAATTATTATAGTTTACAATAAAATGGAATCTATATAAAATATGAATAATATATAAACTGTAAATATATATTTTTTTAAGAAATGAATCTATAGACACTCTTCTGTTTATATCATTCTTAACCATAGTAGAAAAACTTTTCTTTTACTCTGAGAATAAATAATATGAAATAGTTTTCTATAACGGGTTATATGAAGGAAATAAAAATACTTATTTACTCAAACTTATGAAAGTATAATCATACTATTGATTAAAATTTCTAAAATATGTATCAAAATATAAACACATATGAATGGGATAACTCATTTAAATTGGGTCAATAAACACACACACACACACACGCAATATATTAATGTCCGTACACATTTCAAGAAATTTCTGTTTTTCGAAATAAGTATAACTAATTTTTCTAGTTATCTTGATCATACATAATCGAAATAAATAAGAAATTATGCACAGGGTAAAGGAGTGAAAACACAGAATTATTTCAAATTCACAATATTATTTAAACTCTTATATTCTCTGAAGATTTGTTGTATAATGAAAGGGTACACTTATTTTTCTTTATATAGATGTAATTGCATGGGCTATTATTAATGATAGAAATACCTGAATATGTAACGTGTTGTATTTTTAATAATATTATTTCTGTATCAAAAATAATATATATATACATATGTATGTGTGATGTATTTAATATAATCCAAACTGGACTATTTTCCCAGTGTTAATACCATTGCAATTATGGTGCGGCTTAGAATCAAGTGCAAAACATCTGTAGGATGGAGAGAATTGAGTTTACTACTCCTTTCAAAACTGTCATTAGCCACTTTCATTGATAACTTATTCCAACTGCAGTTTACCGCCAGTATTAATCTTTAGAATTCGGCATTCGCTGAGGTAAAATTTCCCTTCCATTCGGCGCATTCGAATCCGAGCAGGAAATTTCTTTCCCCTCGGGAAGGTCCTGCTTGACCATTTTCTCCCCTTCTGGTATTGTAAAAGGTTTCACACTTTGCAAAGAAAGAGGGAAGGGTTGCTAAATTTTAGTCAGGGATCTTTCAGGAGTACGGAAAATCGCAATATTTGGCGCATTATTATATCAAAAAATAGATTTTTTTAAAATTCTAAATCCAAATACCCATTTTGAATTGAACGGCCTGTAAATTTTCTAATGAATATTTTGTTGTTTTTCTTGTCTTTTTTAAGTAAAATCTGAAATTAAAATAGATATTTTCTAGAGTTTGATGAATAGCATTTCAGAAGTATTATGAGAGTAGAACAAGATTTTTATTGTATTCATTGTTTTAGTATGAGAAAACTATTATAGAAAGTTTAAAAAAATAGGTCTTTACAATATAATCATTTGTATGATAAAATGATTTAAAAGTTTTTAAAACCTTTTTCTGTAAAATATTTCTTTTGTTATGTAAAATATTTTCATGTTCCAAAAAACCAGTAAATAATCATTTAGCGTTAAATACTAAGATATCATTACAGTTGTGTCTTACGTAAATTATTTTAAAAAGTTGACAATCATATATTACTAAAATATTTGTTCTAGTAAAACGTTAAAAATATTATTTAAATACGCCGAATATTTAATTCATAGCTTCTAGAATCAGAGCTTAATGACAACACCCTCTGAGAAGTAGTATATTTCAATTATAAACTCGCAATAATATCGATGCTTGCATTTATATATATGTTTTTGTAAAATAGGTAAGTAGGTAGTCATGTAATAAATCTGTTAAAATTAAGTGTACACATACTACCTTCGGTATAATTATTGCAGCTTATATATTCAAGTACAAAAATGAAAATCATGTTATAAAAAGATCCACACCCCATGCTTTCAAAATTATTCGACAGAATTTCTAACAGAAGAAAATCTTTAAGAAAATAAGCATAGCATTATTATACTAAATGTTTTTATTTCACTCTAAAATAAAAGCAGTTTACATATTTAACAACAATAATTAAACCATGTAATAAAAAAATAACTCCTCAAATTTTCAAAAATATTCGATGAAATATGTAAAAACTTTTAGAACAACATGTAGGACATTTTTCTAAACATTGTAATTTTCGAATTAGCGCCCTTTTAGTGCACGAAAAATAATAATAATAAATGTACTCCAAATATTTTTGTGATTAATTAGATTTGAGTTTTTAATAACATCGCATTCTATAGCAATACAAAGGCTACTGGGGCTGTACTTCAGAAATCTGACCCTCTCACCAAACTTTCACACCATGCCAACATGGTGACTTCCAAACCTCGACAGAGGGTTGCGGTAGCCTAATGGTCCAGGCATCGGATCATGGCAGGCATGTCATGAATTTGAGCCCAGTACCTCGAAATACCCGCCGTGTTGGGGAGCGATACACGTTAAATCTGTTGAGAGCTCAAACGTCCTCCCGTTGGTGTGGTAGTTAGGAGAGGGAATGCCAGCTCAGGTGTCGTCCTCGTTACTTGAGAATGGTTCAAAATTATGAGGTTCGTCGCCAAAAGCACTCGTGTACCTGAACAGTGCGACGTTAATCTTCACTCACTCGAACCTCGACAGAATTAACAACTGGTTTTATGAATGTTTAATCTTGAAAAAAATGTATTAATTTGTTTCAATTTTATTTTACGGTACTTTTTTGTTTGTAAGAGAAATTTATATCTTAAATTGAAAGCTTTTGTAAGCATGTTTTTGAAATATCTGTTTGTGAAAGTGAGTTCTACTTTTTGAAATTTTTGGCTCTTAAAAGAGCCTTTTTTTTATTTTTCGTTTTATTTTTTTTAAAAAATGTATCAGTTTTAATATTTTGAACTCTGGTCTTTTTTATTTTTATTGGTTTATGTGTTAAGAAAGTTTTTAAATAAATTGTGGGATAATCTTCGAAGCAGTTCTGGTCAATACAAAAGAGCCACATTGCATGACTTACAGATTATAGTGGTTCTTTTTTGTACATTTTTCGCGCAATAAGCGCACCTTCTTCTTTTCCTTTCGTCAAATGGCCAATGAGAAAATGTATTATCATTTGTCCTAACTTTTTTGTTACTAAACGACGTTGACGAAGTTCGGCATGATTTAAACATTAGAAAAGCATTCAGAACAGCAATATCGATGAGGCTAAAGAATAATTTTTTTTGTCCATTTTCTAGTTCGTCTAGCAAAAGAGTAGGTGGATGCCATGCGGTCTCCTAAATCAACATATCCCATATGCTTGTTGTAATCTGCCACAATTTTTGGCTTGGTAGTTGTTAATTTTTCTTTTTCGCATAGAGAAACGTCACCATCAAATTTTTTTAAAAATCTTTTTCGTTCTTCAGTGATTAATTTGTTTCGGGGGCTGTGCATATTGGTCAGCATATATACTTGCCTCTTATCTTTCCAACACAATGCTGTCATTCCATTACAAAATTTCACGGCAACATCACCTTGTCTCATTTACAAGGAGCCAGATCCTTTGGGAAATGTTTTCTATTAGATCGCACAGTTCCACAGGAGTTAATACTTCTTTCTTTTAAAAGGTCTCGAAAAAGTTCTAGCGAGGAAAAGAAATTATCCATAAAGACTTTATGACCTTTACCTTTTATACAATCTGTCATTGTATATACAACGTTATAGGAAGCAGATGTTGAAAGGTTTTCTTTTTATCTTTACCTAGATATACTCTCATATCATAAGTATAGCCAGTGGTATCTGCAATTTTTATACATTTTCAAACCCCACTGTTTGCGTTTTTTGGAATGTATTGTTTGAATAACACTCTTCCTTTAAATTTAATGATAACTTCACCGAAAGATAAATTTTCTGTGGGATCATACACTTCTTTAAATATCCTGTTAAAAGAATCAAAAACTTTTGGTATTTTCCACAATCTGTCGTAAGTTGGAGAATCTCTGCTTTCTTTTAAACTATTATCAGAAAAGTGTAAGAATTTTAAAATCATTAGGAAACGATCTCGGGGCATCACTTCTCTGAAAATCGGGGTTTCTATCAGATTATCAGTTGTCCAATAATCCTGTAAGCTATCTTTTTCGATGTGTCCCATCAATAAAATAAGACCAAGAAATTTTAAAATCTCATTTTTATCGGTTGGTTTCCATGAAGATGCATGCTTTCTTTTATCAGATGATTCTCCATGAAGGTTAAGTAGATCAAATGCATATCTATTAGTTTCTTCAACCAGAACTGCTAAAATTTCGTCTGTTAACATCAGTTTAAAAAAATCGTTTTCAGTTTTGAAACTGATAGCATCAACTTTCAATCCAACTTTGCTAGAAAATGGCAATACATTTATCATTTCCGAGCCTTCTACCTCTTTCCATGAGAATAAGCCATCAGCTTCCTCAATTAGCTGATACATCTAATTCAATCTCATTATTTTCCAAAATACTATTTTCAAATTCATCTTCAAATTCTGAATCACTATCATCAAAATTTTCTTCATCTAAATTTTTCATCAAATTCTCGATCTCGATTTGTGTGAGAAATTTTCGGGGCATTCTAAAAAATAGAAGTAACAGCAAGATAAAAAGAAAAATATGTTGCTCAGACAACGTATAGTCATGGAATGAAGTATATATATATATATTTTAAAGTCGAAACTTGTTCCTAAATGTCGCCAATGTTAAGAAATGCGCAAAACGTTGGCGAAAAATAACCCACCCAATTATGGACAATAGAAGCAAAGTCATAAAACGGGTCAGGGAAAATCGTAAGAGGATATGCAGAAAAAAGGGTGGGGGAAGAATTCTGTCTAAAGCCTTGGTACGACAGTCGTACCAGCACCAATGCGAGTGACAAAAAAATTTCTGGTACGGCAGTTGTACCGCCGATGTTTAAAGGTTAAGTGCATTTTATCTCCATTATCTTAAACATACATAGTTGTCTGCTTGAATTTAGGATTTTTTTTTGTATACACTTTTTTTAATGATCTAAGCATCAAATATATATATGCAAGATGAGTTCACGATGACGCAAGTATGAAAAGAGAGGAAAATTTATAAGCAGAAAAGAAACGAAAACACAGCAGTGGCCACTGAAAATTCAACATGGAAGAAAGAAAAAAATATTCGTCGATGCCCTAAACTTAATGATATAACTTTTTTCAGATTCAACAGGCTTTAATTATTCTATTGCATTCTTCAATACTACTTTATTTAAAAAAAACAAATGTTGCATAACAAATGACAACATGTGTGAAAATGGCGACGCTGGTATCATTTCCCAAGTAAGCTGTGGCAATGAGAGGTGTGACAATTTTTGAAACATGATCCTGAGGGTTAGAGTATCTATATTTTATATATGTATTTGAAAGCTTTTTAATACTGGTAAGATAAAAGAATAGTACATTAATAACTTAATTATTTTATCAATATTAAATATTTTCAAATAGAGAGAGAAACTTTTTTTAAAAAAAAAATTCTTAATTATAGGACATTAATGGACTTTTCACACATTTTTTAAAATAAGTATTGCTCAAAAACATGTAGAAAATTAGACTGGTTGCTTAGAGTCTATGTTGGCTTAAAATAAAGTAAATATGGTGTACACATAGAAAACAAGAAATAGATAGATAAAAGAATAAAAAAATAAACTTTCCATTAAATTCATTAATTAATATTCTGCGAAACATAAATTGTTTAAATTACTTTCATTATACACGCTTAAAACACTTTTTTAATGAATTTTGAAAAGCCTTTTCTTCCCATAAACATATAAAGAAATATTTTAAATTATTTTTTTTCTTATTGCTTGAGATTTTTGCTCGCTTTTCTTCCTAAATATTTAGACAATTTTACTTATCACACGAAGTTATTGACAAAATCGTTTACATTTATTTTACACAACAAAATAATAAATAAATGTTTCCCTTCTCAAATGAAATAATAAACATATATTCTTAATTTAGTAAGGAACTCTTATTTTTATATGAAATGAAATTTGATTTGTAACATTTTGATTATATATTCATGGGAATATATATATATATATATATATATATATATATATATATATATATATATATATTGTAAAATAATGCAATTGTGGCTATACATTTTTCTATAGGTAACATATTTAACTTATAAAAGTTTCAAGAGTACTGATTAATATAAGCGCGAGAAGAGATCACTTAAATATGAACTTAAGTGGTGTAAACGACAGAAATCGTCTGCAGTCTTAAAAGCATGAGAGGATTTTGTCATACAGTTTTCGGATGTAAGTTTATGTGATATAGCTCCACATTTGTTGCCTTTAGACGAATAACGCAAGGATGATTAATGTTGGTTGTGGAATACACCACATTTGACATTCAATGATGTACAGTTCGTGCCGAACCTAAGAAATATTTGATGATCTATTAGGGAAAGGTAATTCATCAACTGTGTAAGGAGCATATCATATGAGGACACACGTTATACTGTCAGAAACAACCCCTTCTTGATGTTGATAAGTGCCAATACAACTAGTTGAATGAAGACTGACGCACAAGTTTGCGATCGGGAATGCATGAAATGCATATGCATGAAAATATACATGATATTATATTAAATATACTTCCCATACCATAACCCCATGTGTAGTCTTCCTATGCTACATACAAGTTGTTTACTTGCGCTCAACTGACATCCAGCAATAACAAAAAAAAAAACCGTCAACAAAAATGGTATTCATCAGAGATTGCAACAAATATCCAATCATTCATGCAGTGAGCCACAGCTTGCCACCAATGATACTGCAAACCCCAATAGCTTGGAGTCAGTAGAATGCGTACTACGAGATGTCATGTTCAGATCTGTCCATGAACTGTCATATTTTTTAGAGTTCGTTGTGTTACTGTGCTTGTAACCTGCGAGTCGTATTTCTTCTACAGGAATAGTAAGATGTTCCACAACCATTCATGTAACACAGTGGTCCTCCCACTCTGTTGTGCCACATGGCTTTACGAAGCACGTTAATTTTAAACAATTTTTTTTTCTTTACCAATGGTGGCAACAAGAATGCAAAGTGGATACATTCTCTACAAACATTTCTGAAATATTGGGGAAGAAAAAACGCCTTCTTTTAGCTCAATTACATGACTTCAATTAAACTCATGGGTTGATAAAGAAAAAATCTTCTAAAATGTATTCTTAATTAACACATACGTCTAATCATATCGATATGCAACGTTCATGAACTTAACAAAGCGTATTTAAAGCGAACCTTATTTATCTGTTCATAATGGAGGTCTACTATCAGTGACATTATGTTCCTAGCGCTAACCTTCTTCAAGCAACGCTACAATAAGTCTACCAAATTTCTTTTGCTTACCGACACTCCGTCTGGGTGTTGTGGTATATATATATATATATATATATATATATATATATATATATATATATGATTTGAAAATTATTAAATATAAAATTATATAAAATGTTTATCTCAGAATGCAAATATATATATGTATATGTGATGAATACTCAGCCCCACAAGTGTCAGTTGGGGTAATCTTCCTACCAGGACAACTCGACCCACCTTCCGCATAAAATATTTTACATCTACTTTCACCAGACTTAAAGAAGACACGTGTTCTAAGGACTCACTCGCTGCTGTTCAACGCTGAGAGAGCTCTCGTCTTTGTCATGGCTAGAAAAAAAAAGTGCAGACTTCTTTACTGAATATTGAAATAAAATGTAATAGGACGAATGGCTGTCCTTTGCATTTCTCCTGTCAATCCAAAAATTTCTCCAAAACATGATATATATATATATATATATATATATATATATATATATATATATATATATATATATATATAAGAAATATGTATTATATATCAAAAACAAGAAATAATAGATAAAGAACATAACAAGAAATAGCGTAATAAAAATATAAAAGCTGAGCATGAAGAACAAAATTATAGAGAAATAAAAAAAAAAAAACCTAGCGAGTCAGAAAGCAATTTCCGACTTAGGACCGAATAAGTGGGGTTAAACTAGTTTGAAGGCGCCAACCTTCCCCCTTTGCAAATCGGTAGGAAAACCAAATAAAGTAAAATAAACAAAACTTCAGAGTATGGATAACTCAGAGAGCATGATAAAACCACTCACTACTATTATGTAACAAACTCCCCCAAACTCTTAATGCAGAAAAATCACAAAATAATTACGTAAGAAAGGTAGAAAAATGCTAAAACAATTACATAAGAAAAGTATCTTTCAAAAAATAATTTTACAAAATTTCTTTACTCACAAGCTTTTACGAAGAGAATCAAGCTTCTTGCCATTAATGAAAATCAATTATTCACCAAGTTAAAAAATTCGAAAATACATAAACACATCTTTTAAGCTGACTTTTGAACCAGCCAGCAAAGACAGGTATAAAATGACGACAATCAATTATGGTAAAATTTGAATTGTTGATTGTCAAAAATGTAAATTTGCTAGGCTCTAATTTGGTTGGTTGTCAACAATGTGTAAGATGTTCAAGATGTGAGTGGAAAAAATGTAAATTGTGATAGGAGTGTTATGATATAATCTTCACAGCAAGACCACTAACATGCTGACTTTGAAATCCTATTGTTGTGTGGTGGTTTTGGAATTCGAAGTAGCAAGACGGTTAATGTATTTGTGATGAATATAAGTTCTTATGAAATTAAAAGTGTACTCATGATCTAAACAACATTGAATTTTTTTTTTTTTATATTATTGTATTTATCTATTTTGTGGGTAGTTAAGTTATCATTTCTAAATAAAAAATTCAAAATGATAATTCTGTAAATTGATATATGTACATTACTATTCCATACGGGAATTTTAATTATATGGAACTTAAACGAATCTCTTTTGTCAAAAATGTTACTGACTACATTATTGTTAGTAAGATGCAAGTCTATAAATCCAAGAATTCCACCATATTAGAGTTGAAGTTAGTTTTAAGGAGCTTGAGATAATCAGGGTAGAAAGTAAGATTTGGTTTGTATTCACTATTTTTACCAAACATTATTATTTCATCTATATAACGATAAATTAAGTAAGAATCATTTACAACATGATCTATTTCAAAAAAATGTAAATATAGGTTCGCTTAACAATTACTAGCTGGACCACCCTGAGGTAATCCTTTGATCGCTTTATAAAGATTCTGATCAAATGTAATGAAATTTTCTTTTAATACGATGTTAACAAGAATATCAATTTTTTCTTTTTTCATTGAAGTATGTAATTCATATTTATCATAAATTAACTGTAGAACCTTAATCATATCGTCAATATCTATAGAATTAAAAAGGTCATCGAAATCAAAACCATGCATCACCAATATATATATATATATATATATATATATATATATATATATATATATATATATATATATATTATATTTTGGATTATATATATATTTGCTATCTAAGATAAAAACTTTGCATCTTTAAGATAATCGTATTTTATGGTTTTCTTTTGATTGAAATGTAAAATAAAGAATTCACTTTGAAAAGGGTTCACAAGAATAATTGCGCTTTCCAAGGAGAAATATTCGTATCAACAAATTTAAAAGCGTTGTAGAATTATCAGGTATTGTATTTCAATGAAAGGTATTGGCAATATTTTAAATTTTAAAGAGAAAAAGTGTCTAGCACAGAGAGTAAAAATGAAAACATGAAGTAGAAGGCAACTATGAAACAAATGAGGTCTCTGATCCAAAAAAAAGGTCTGCTGACTCAAACATGTATCGCATCGAAACCATTAATGTCTTCCGGAATGGTAAATTAAATCTTTCATAAGAATTTAAAGATGAAAAATATATTTAAAACCAAATTTTGTTTCCCCCCTTTTTTAAAATATATTACTAAAACGCCTAGATGCTGAAACATGAAAATTTGTGACAACAATTCATGAGGTATGGGTACATTTAAGTGACTGTAGTAAAATAAGATCAACTTTCTGTCGTTAAACGAACGGAAATGATTGACTCTGTCAGTCTACAGAAAAAGTTCCTAAATGGATTCTTCACAGTTGAAGAATTGTGTTACAACAACAAATTAAAAAAAATCTGAAGTAAATTCGAAATTGATTCCCTATACAATTAGTAGAATATTTTAGAACCAATTTTTGAAGAAGAAATTCTAATTTTATATAGAAAGGACATTGATGAGTTTGAGTTTCCTATGGACAAAACTTCTAGTCACATGTCTAAGTAAATTTCTGCATATTTTATGAAAGAAAAAAAACAGAAACAGGTATAAAGTGTATCCCATGTGATGAAAAACATATAAAATCACCTTACGCTTTTGCAATATAATTTTGTTCTTTCGGTTTATTAAAATGAGCCTTAAGAAAACGGCATGCAAGAACACTTAACGGACTTTTTAAAATGGTTCAGGAGGAATGGAGTAGAATTTGCATGACATAAGAAAAGATTTACTTTTATGAAAAGTTTGAGCTAGAGCTATTGTCAAGAATCATAGCTATCAGATTGAAAAGAATTTACACAAAAAATGCGGTATTTGTTAATAAAAATTGCTATCAAATTCATTTTCATACAGTTTGAACAACCTTCTGTATATAAGTATCTGATGTTTTTGTGTAACAAAGCAATAGTTGATTTATAAAGAGCTTTTATGAAATAAGTCTGATAATAAAGCAAATATTTAATAATAATGAAAAAATGTCATTATTTTTTTTACAATAAATGACAATTTTTTCAATATAAACGACAAAGAAAGAGGTGATCAAATGTGATACATTATTAAAAAGCTTTTAAGAAATGCGTCTAATTGTAATGCAAATATATTTCATAATAATGACCAGCATTTTATTTATTTATTTTTTTAATTACAGTTTTTTTCTAGGAGCCAAGATAAGAAATTAAATTTTTGGTTATTTTTACATACATATTTTTGTCTTGTCCCAAATGCAGAGTTTTCTATAAAGAATCATTGATTAAGACTATTAAATTATTATAGCAACAAAAAGAACAAACACTGAGATAATGTAATTTTCATAAAGATTATAATTGTAATCCTTTGTAAAATTATGTACTGTTATGAATCAATGATTATCATCAATTTCAAAACTTACTAATATATGATGAAATATTTATTTTTGAGCACAAAAGAAAAAAAAATTAAAATTCCGTTGCTATTGCATTTGCAAAAAGTGAAAACATTAATTCATTCGATACTATTTTAAAATTTATTTAGTATTTTTAGAGATGTTCTTCCATAGACGTTAATTACATTTCCAAACCCTTGTAAAAATGGAAAACAAGTATCAAATGTTGAAAGTATTGAACATAACACGTGTTATTATTAAAGTAATTTTGTTACATGAGGCAAAAAGTGACCACGTTAGTATATATATATATATATATATATATATATATATATATATATATATATATATATATATATATATATATATATATATATATATATATATATATATATATATATATATATAATATTCGCTTATGTGCTAAGGTTGTAATAGAGCAGGTTTCACAATCCTCTTTTTATGTTACTGACACTATATGATTATATAAAATTTGGAACTAATTTTTTAATGAAAACATTTGCTTTGTTTTATCATACGTTTTGTTTATAATTTAAAGCCTTTGAAAGTCACAGTTTATTTTATTTGCAAGTTAACGTATATATTTGTATCATCAGACAGCCCAGAATACTGTTCAATGGAAATACTGAGATAAGGAAAGAATAAACATTATATCTCTCGTAACATATAACTTTAAATATGTGTTCTAACTATAAGCATTATATATTTACATAACTCAGTGAAATACCATAATGTAATCCAATAAATAGAAATAGTAAAAATGAATGGCTTAGGTTTGGCTCGATCTGTTTTGAGGTAAATTTACCATTGAAACAAATACTATATCCGCATAGTTTTACTAACCAGTTAATAATTTTGTTTGAAGTCATAAATTTGAAGCGAAAACTGCTTAGACATATTTTTGTTTATCCGAAATATTTCCAAAAATTGGTCTGTGTATTATATTTTCAATATTACTTTTCTAAAAGTCCACTAAAAATGTGCAAACGTTCAATCTTTCCATGTACATTAAATCCAATCCAATAAAATAGAATTTTGATGCTTCTAAATTAAAATTTCAAAATGCATCATGAAAGCGATACCCAAAGCATAAATATTTATTTTTTGAAATTAGCGTTTAGTTTTCTTAAGTATAAAATACTTGCTTTAGTGAATAAATAATTATAAAGGCATATCTAAGCTAGCTGAGATCATTATTAGTGTTTGTCGGTTAAGAGTAATATAAAGGCTTTTGGTTATTTGCATTAAAGTTAAACTGAATCAGTATATAGTTTGTTTAAAACATGAAGTGCACTCCTCAAAAATGAAAATATATTGCTACGGATGATTGTTCTATGGAAAAGTACTATACAGTTGGAATTAATTGGGATAAATGGAAAAAAAGTGATTTTCTAAATTCTTAGCTTTTTATATTTTTACATACCTTAAATAGACTGCAAAATTTGTATATTATTACGAAGTAAGTTTTCCTTTAGCAGAAATAACCTTTTCAACCTGTCTTGGCATTGTCACGACTAGAGTAGCACACGTGTTCTTGATTTCACCATCTTGGAAACACATTAATATAAGCCTTTTTGATCATTTGCTCTGTTGTCATGCAATTCATCTTAAAGAAACGATTCTTGAGAATATGCCATCAGTTTCGAATAGTATTTAAACCTGGGGAATTTTCAAGCTCATCGAGGATTTTTATTTTATTTTCCGCATACAAGTATGGATCTATTTCAAATTGTGACGAGGGGCCAAGTCATGTTAAAATGTTCCATCAAATATTTCAATAAAGGGAACCAACCTACGTCATAATATTTATATATATATTTGACATAATTTATCAAGTATCTAACATGAGCTAATTTTCTGAGGCATTTGTTGTGAAAGAAACCCAAACATCTGTTTAGAAGGATTTTATGATCTGTTATGATCTGGTTCAACTTCACTTTGTCTAACTATACTTGATCTGCATCCCTGTACAAATTTTCACTCCAAACAACCTTCTTCCAGTCCTTAACAGTTCATGTTTGGTATTCTTTGGCCCATGGTAAACATTTTTTCATCATTTTCTAAGTTAGAAATAGTTTTTTTTTCTCAGTCTGGTTGCCTTAAGACCACCTTCCAGAAGCCTTTTCCGTGCAGTTGAGATACTAACTTCAACATCATTATCCAATTAATCTCTTCAAAGGTCTATGTTTCTTTTTCTTGGATTTATTTTGCTACTTCTTATTAAATATTTTTCGATTCTTCGGATAGGAGTTTTCCACTTGCACCTACAGTTTTCTTTTCCGGAAAGATGACCACGATGATCCAGAATTTTTAAAATGTTCTTAAAATATTTAATACGGCCACACCCACTGCCCTCTCTCACATTCATAGAAGTGTGCTTATTGGAGACGATTTAATTTAGAAGGTCTCCGCGGATTAATACCCATATTTGCACAAATAAAAGTAACGCGCCCTATATAGAACGCAATATTGAAATCACTAGCGGTCTCACTGAAAGGATCATAACTGTGCTCCTAATAAATTAAAATGATTAATTTATAGTCAAAGGTGATCTGTAACACTACCTAAGGGCATATATAAAGATTTCGATGTGGTTCTGGACATCATTAGTAATCACATACCAACTCAAACCAGAAAAACATGTATGTCCAAATTAATTTGAACAGTATAGTAGCGTGGATATAAAGGTAACAATCTTATTCAAGTCATCAAAAAGCAAACAAGATATATACTTGATAACTGTTAATTCTGTATTTAACCCTCCAAGTGTTCCACACGGAAAATCCCGTCCTTGTAAAAATGCTTCGAAAATGCACTGCACGGGTTTTTTTTTGCCTTCAAGTAACATTTTCAAAAGCGGTTGAGCCGTACTTTTCTAAAATCCTTTCCCCCTTTTAAAGGTTTAACATCTTGATGGATAATTAGGGAAGGTGGAAGCAACACAGCAGGACACTGATAGGAAGTTATATGGCTCGCAGGGAACCCCCGTGTTTTGACCCTAGAGCAATCGTAAAAAATCGGGGGGGGAATTTCTTTAGACCCCAGGAAATGTTTAATGTTTATTTTTTAGCTTGTATTTTAAAAGTTTTGAAAAGTTCCAACGCATAAGTAAAATAGGTTACAGTTCCCTTTTGGTTTCATATTAAGGTATCCGACTACTTGCGCCAACTTTTTTTTGAAAAAATGGAAATATGAGGATTTGTTTTGTGATTTTTAGATTTATTTAGTTTATTTTAAGGAAAAAATCTTGAAATTGAAAGCAGAAAAAAAAATTATTATTAAAAAATGGGAAAAAACTGGTAAAAATGTACAAAAAATTACATAAACGGGGCCCGCTCTGTACAAAATGTTTATGAGAAAATTCTTAATTTTTCAATTTTGATGTGTTACTTTATTATTCGTGTTTGAAATTACCTTCAGGATAAGAGATATTTCTATTTTTACAAAACCTAGAGCACTTTATCTTAGTGATTATACGAAATTGCTTAAAAAGAAAGTGATTATATCCACATAAAGGACTGTAAATTTTAAAATAAAGCAGCGATTGATAAATCTGAAGATCAAAACACTTCTACTGTTATACATAACATACACAAAAAATTTCAGCAAATTATTTTCAAAACTTTTTGAGCAATCGCTGTCCCCGTTTGAACTTTTCGCTAAAAACACATTTCGAGAAAAACTCATTGTAAAGTTTGTCATCTTGTGTAAAGTTATGGCATCTGCTTTTACTAAAACACTTGTAATTTTTGTTCTAGTGATTGGAAAATAAAAAAAAACTTGGTATTTTTATTAAGCTTATATGATGGCCTATAAAATAAAATCATAAAATTTTTTTGTCAATTTTTGAAAAAAATCATGATTTTAGGGTAGTCGGATATCTTAATTTGAAACTGTAACAAGTTGGAGCGTGTCAGGGCAATCTGCTATTTTATATAGTTAGACAAATTACCTTTTTAAGTATATTTTTTCGCTTCATTTTTCTTATCTTAATCAATGCTTTCAGTTTTTGAAACATGATTATATCATTATAAGATGCAAAAAAAATTAATAAAACGCCAAACACTTTAAAATTTGAAACTTTTTCAACTTTCCAACCACGGCAAATGAATACATTTAAACTTCAACAAACAAATTGAAACATTTTTTTTACACTTTGATAAAAATAATAACGAGAAAAAAAAACTAATTAAGATGTATTAGTTTTTTTTTTAGATTTCAAAGCCTAAGTGTTCAGGGAAGTTTACGTACAGTGTGCCTAGCTATATATTGTTAAAATACACCAAATTATATTCGAATTTTAAGGGCATTAACCACAGTTTACATCACAGACAACAAGAATGAAGATTTTCCAACATTTTTTTATAACTTGAATATTTGAATAAATGGTATTCAAAAATATACGAAAAATTTACAGTAGACATTTATGCATATAAAAAAACAAAAATCAATTTTAAATTCAAGCTATTCAAAAACATTCAAATTAATATTCAAAAATATATATTTATGCAAAATACCTCAACATTTATCTTTTTTTTAAAGGCTAACTGAATAAGTAATTAAAATCTGGATCTTTTTTGAAATATCGACCAAATAAAGCTGGAAATTTTATCTTAGAAATTCTATTTGAAATTTCGAAAAAAAAATGTATCACGCAGTGAAAAATTATTTACCATATGTTCTAGCAATTCTTTGAGTATAATATAAATTTCAAATTTTTTTATCTATCTTCTTTAGTATTCTTTCATATATTTCGAAAATTTCATACAATTCGGTTGAAAACTGCATGTTAAGAGCAAAAAATATACCAAAAAATTGATGAATATACAATTACAATAATTTTTTTACATAGAAGCAAAACTGAGAAGCTAAAGCGTGGGAATGAAAATTTATGAATATATTTGAAGTAGCTTTCGAAATATTTATTTTAAAGTTCAGAAAATTTGTATGCACTATGTTATACTTAATATTAATTATATAGTTAAAATAATTTGTTAATAATGGTCATGTAATCTTTTGACAAATCATGTATATACTAATAAAAAATTATAATGGTCATAGACGCGAATATCAATAATTTTATGTAATTTTATATTCAGGCATTAAGATATTGATGTAGAAATTATAAGACAACCATCTAAAATACATGAAAAATGCAGTCTGCTATAAAATGATCTTGACACACAAAATACGACATTTTCACTTAGTATGGCAGACCCGGCTTAGTCAAAGGCGGTCTGGGAAAAAAGAGAGGTACCCGTGGTTTTTATGGATGCCGCTCTAGTTTTTAAAGTTCTCAGGGAAAAATATATAAATTATAAATGCAAAAAAAAGTCTTCTAATTTTCCATACATTTTGGTAGCAACGAATTCTGAAATTGGCTTTAAATACATTGTTGTGTTTAACAATATCTAAGGTAACCAACCTTACCTTAGATAGATTTGTACTACTTTTTCGTAACCGTATTCTTTAAAAATTAATTCGTACAGCCAAAATACAGCTTTTGCACTCTTAAAAAGTTATGCAAACTATAACGGTTAATTTTAATTTATGCAACTTGTGGACTGCTCATAATTAACCATTTCCGTCTAAACAGTTTACATGAAAAAAAAATTTGGACTCCCTCATTCATTAGGGAAATATATAATATTCCAACATTAAGTTTTATTCTTCACCGAATAAGGTCGAGTGGTAGTGTATCGTGATTCCACACCACAGGTCCTGGGTTCTATTATCGAGCTGGGCAAGGTCGACTCTGTCTTTTCATCCCCGCTGCATTGGGACGATAAATGAGTACCAAGCTTGCTTGGGGTCTTAAACACTGAAGGTCTCTCTTCAGGCAGACCACCTAATCGGGACATCTGTCAATGCACATCATCGCCCAATGGTCACGTATATTGGGATTGGCACAGTAGTTCCTGGCCCTCATGGATTGTTTTGCCACTGATAACACGGAAATTTCAACGTCGTTTTCTCCTGAATCTAATATATTCAATAACTATAATGTTTCCTCTAACTTCAGAAACATTTACACTGTCATAACTAAGCAGGGGTGAAACACTATAAGAGAAATTATTTATGTTTCACTCCTCGTTATAAAGAGAGAAAGAGCGCGTAAACTGCATGCAGATCGTCCCACTTTCTTATTTAGAAAACAGTTAAAAAATAATTTGCTAAAACTCACCTAAGAACAATATCAGTCACATTAACCACTGGGATGATATAGAAAGAATACTATCACAAAAAATGATCAGTCAAGTGTCCAAAGTAAATTGAAAAATAATTCTGCAACCCCAAGTAGATGATACAAATTGCACCCACAAATGCGATGAATAAGCAAAATTTCCAGAGGGAGGTGGTGTGGGTGAGACACATAATTCACGCAGGAAGAAGCTAATACATATTCCTACATGTTCCAACAGTCAGAATATTCAGAACATACAAATAATGATTTCCACATGATATTTTTAGCTGTCCTTTAATTAGGACAGTTGGATAAAATGGGTTAAATTTTATTAAGTACTGAAAAGAACCAAAACAAAAGATATAGATTATGACACAATAAAAAATAATACTTAATATAATAATAAATGTATTAGTACTTCAAAACATATTTGATAATTAATTTATCAATACTAAATCAAGAACAAGTTTAATAATTACTATTGACTTCAATGAGCATATCTTGCAGAGCAAAATTTTTCAAAGAAAGATTTAATATGAAATTTGTTTTTCTACATTTAGCTGAGATTTATAATTTATTTTTAAAGCAGCCACGGCAGAAAATCTGTGTTTACAAAAGTAAAATACAGGGAATGTAGCATTAGACTTTAGAAATTAATGACTGAGGAAAAAATTTAAATAATAAAAAAAAAATTACAATCAGTTCCAATTTAAAGATGAGAAAGGGGAAAAAAAACATAATATTTGTCATATTGCTTAAAAGAAGCTTACATAAAATATCTATTTCTTCATAGCAACCAAACAAAATTCAAAACTTATGTTGATAATCTGTATGGTTTAATAAAAATGCCGTATTGTGTAATTTTAAGGCCGTATCACACGTACATTTTTAGTACAACATTTTCTCCCCATTTCCCATCCAATCTGAGGGAAAAGGGAGCCGTAAACAAAACGATATGCTCTGACGTCAGCCGTTCTCTATCTCCATATTGAAATATTACACGCTGATTTTTCTGCTTCGGAAAAGGATCATTA
Source organism: Trichonephila clavipes (assembly GCA_019973935.1). Taxonomy (NCBI): domain Eukaryota; kingdom Metazoa; phylum Arthropoda; class Arachnida; order Araneae; family Nephilidae; genus Trichonephila; species Trichonephila clavipes. Next base: position 899,149 of record BMAU01021178.1, on the reverse strand, counting down.
AACATTATTTCATTTATTTCGCTCACGCTTTTGTTGATGGGTGTAAACAAAAATGGTACACTATTTTGCGTAAAATGTTAAACGCCGTTAAAATATTTAGCGTCATATTTGATGCCTTGACATGATCGAAGCCACCATCTTGTTTATGACGTAGGACACCGAAGACCCATATTGGCTGGAATTTTAAGCAACTTTTATTTGGAACAACTTTTTTCAGATAACTGGAAAATTGTTCGGAGCCGTTGTTATGCCAACTAGGTAGAAATTGTTCGAAATTGGTTGCAATATTGCTCGAAACGTGTACGTGTGATGCCTTTAGTGTCAGAGTCTATTATTATTGCGTTCAATACATTGCTATTTTAAGGAGGGCGCGATAAAAGTAATTATTGGAAATTAGGTCGCATATATTTAAAGTTTGTGAAGCACTGAATAGGGAGCATAAAAATGAAATCACTACTTCGATTTTGTCACCATGACTGAGATTTTTTTTATTTCATTTCCTCCATGAAAATCCTTATTGTTTAACAAATTTTTTTAGTTATATATATTTTTTGAAATAAATTACAAAACCTATATACTTTTTACAAATACTTTTGAAAAAGTAAGCAATACTGAAACAATAGATTCCTAACACTATATTTTTAAAAATATTTAGGAGGATAATTTGCAGTTGAATATTTTAATGCAATATAAACATTGGTCCTCTTAAAATAACTAATTTTGCAAAGAATTTAAAATATAAACTTTAACAAAATGTAACCCTTAAAAAATGTACTTAAAATCTAGTAGAATACATGACAAGCTTTCGGAAAAATAAAAACAAATGAGAATTCAGTATAAACAAAATAAGAAAAAGATGAGCAATATATTTTCTAACTACTTCTGTTTTGAACTAATATAAGTTGTTTTTTTTGTTTCAAGAAATAATATGCAGTTGTAACACACATAATGTTTCACACCATATATTTAATTTGCAAGGTTAAATCAAATTCAGTAAATAAAGAAATAGCAGAAACTGAAAGTTCATTGTGCGTCTTATTGTGTTATTTTCTATTTCTGAAATTTTATGTTATGAACCATTATCTTCTAAGGGAAACAATCCTTTAAATTTCAAAATCTGATAAATTTTCCTTTTAAGATTGATAGATTTGATATATTTCCTTTTTGTGTGTTAATCCCAGTTCCAATTTTTTTTTAATAATGTACCCACTATGATTTCATTTGTTTGCTTTTTTCTCAATATATGTTGATTTAAAACAAATGATTTAATTATTTTGTTTCTTGAATCAATATAGCAAATGAATATAAACTTAATTTAATTATTAATTAAAATCAATAATTGTATCCTGAATAAGATACCTATCGTATAAACAAAATTCGTTATTGTTTTGAAAATCAAAAGTGCAGAAATATTCTAAATAACTTAATGATGTGTGTGTCGTAGAAGCAAGGATGTGTACTAATTGCGTTAAATTAATTGCACTTCTGCACTTTTAAACTATGACAAATTTATGCTGAAAATGACATTTGTTCTTTATTCAAATCGTATTTAATTATGGAATGCACGAATTAATCCAATGTACTTCGTGAAACCAATTTTTAGATGTCTATTCTGCTATTGTAAAAGCAATGAGCGTGAAGCTGATGAAGAATTAAGTATAATTATACATGCGGCATCACATTCCATTTAATGCGCAAATTACTCTATGGCTTTTTTCATTGAAAAATAAAGGCATTGGTTTCACTGTTTTAAATGAATAGTGAGCTGACGCTAATCGCCTTAGTAGAGAATTCCGCCATTCTTATCATTAATCTCTACTAAGCATGCTGAAATCCCCATTTATTATTCTAATGACGTAGTGTTATTTTATATCTACATGTTGTGGTACTTTAATTCATTCTTTCTTTATTTAACACGTTTTTGTAAAAAAATTCATTTTCTTTGGCAAAATAAATATTAAGAAGTACCCCTTTATGATGTGTCAAAGGAGTTTTCATTTAAACGGAATAACGTTATTATCAACTTTATTCTTTCTGAAGTAATTTTACTATTTAATGAGTTGTGTGGCTTTCCTTTAATATTATTGAATATTGTCTAGGCACTATTTTTTATTCTCTTTTAATAATGCTTCAATACATATTAGATTTATAAGTCTTGGACATGTAAAAATTCAGTTTTAATTATCAACTTTTTTTTTTCTTTGTGAACAATGTTCTGACATTTAAATCTAATTGATATTGTGATAATTAATTATTACTTAATTTTGTATTTGTGCTGTACATAATTTCTTACATGAGAATAAATACAAATCGTACTAAGAATTCTCGTTTCTATATATTATGTTTATTCATGGATTGAGTTACGCTTTGTTGCATTCTCTAAGGTCAGAAATTTAACACCAGTCTCGTTTTATGACTTAGAATAAAATAACCACCTTTCCGATATAGTGGTTAGTGGCACTGGAACCCGGATTCGAATCTAGGTGAAGGTATGAATTTTTGGGAATGTATAATGCCAGAGTAGCCAGCGGCGATCTAAATAACCGTAGAGTCTCAATTTCATACGTGTGGTTGGTGGAAGAGGTTAGAGGTTCCTGATGACCTCCAGATTGTACTACCTTAAAATTGTGGTGGAAATGTGCCAAATCGTACTGTCACCTGTAAGATGCTCAAAAGCATGGCTAACGACAAACGTACTGCTAGCCCTTTTCTGAGATGGATTTCATGGGACTCGATCTGACACCGTCAGACGGATGAAATCAGCAACAGCAACAATTACAAATGCCACTAAAATTATTTCCGAATCCAAAAGAATTTACACTTTAGATTCAAGTGTGATAAACAAGAGTTAACACGATTATTTTATACAAACTGAAAATATTTGATGGGTTAAAATTATCTTAAATAATTTATAAAATTGTATTATATGAAATGACTTTCAAAGATGCTGATGTAAAAAGTCTTCTTTTGCTTTATTTCTTAGGCAACATAAGTCTTTTAGTTAATTAATACTGATGTACTCAAAGGGCAATTTGTATGGATAATTTACATCCAACATACTCACAATTAATGATGATGATGCACGTTTCTCATAATGCCATTCGGATGTCTCAGACTTTTCCATTTATATATGTTCATGTTTTTATATTAAATTGTTAATGTTTATATTTTTATATTGGTAGTATTAATTAATAATTTCACAAAAATGAATATTAAATTTCAGATAAAAAATAAATATTCATGTTTTATGAAGTAAAACAGATTTTCGCTCCTATCGCTTAAATGAATTAGATATATTTCGTACATTTTTCATATAATAATACAATTTATGGTCAATTTTATTTTATGAACATTTATTAAAGATCAATACGCTACTTTTGATTTTCCATTAAACTTGCAAAAATATGGACTATTGTTTGTTGGAAATTGCGTAATATGGCACTGTAAGTTCCCATAACAAAAATGATTATTATATAAATCTATATATTATGTATATTTTTACATGTTTCAAACTCATCTTGATTTTTTTGAAGTTTAATGTATGTTTTTCAAAGTTGAAATCATTTTCAAAGACTAGGATTAAAGTATTTAAAAATATCCATTCCGACTTACTAAGTCATGACTGTGAATTCATGTTATTTACAGTAAATTGATGGCTGAAATCCTTAAGATGATATGGTTTGGAAATTTGCAGATATAAGTGCCAATTGAAGTACTGTCCACGACACTTAACCAAAGGGTACAATTCTGAGGTCCACCACCATTAACAATAGTGCAGTTTCTGAATATTGTGATGATAATAAGCAATCAGTCAAATATTTTTTTAACATGTTAATGTATCTATCTATCTATCTATCTATCTATCTATCTATCTATCTATGTATATATATATATATATATATATATATATATATATATTATCACATTATTCAGAAACTGCACTATTGTTATTCTGGTGGACCTAAGAATTTTACACTTCAGGCAAGTGACGTGGACAACATTTGGATTGGCACTTCTATCACCAAATTTCTAAACCTTGTATATATATATATATATATATATATATATAACCTAAGTATAACTATTCAAGAAAGGAAATATTAGGCACAGTTGTACAATAACAAACTCCTGGCCTTAAGAACCAAAATTGCAGGTTTAAACAAGTTTTAGGGCCAGCCAATCTTCTCCTGTAGTTTGTCTATACGAAGTGCCGAGGAAAAAGAAAAGAATTATGTTAGGAGAAATTTTAATATTACAAATAAAATCACTGTACTAATAAAATATAAAGATAAAATGAGATCCTACTAGTATTCAAAGTACAGATTTAAAGTCGATGCAAAAGCTAAATAGTAAGACTTACTTCGTGAGTGTATCAACTGGTTATGTTTCCCGCAAAATACAAGTTAGGAATAACAGTATCGCATAAAGTTGAAAATAAATTATGATAGAATAATATAAATTCTATATATATATATATATATATATATATATAAATTCTATATATATATATATATATATATATATATATATATATATATATATAAAGTCTATATATATTATATATATACACATTACTATTCTCGAATTTACTAAGAAAGCTTCATATAAATATTCAAGAAATTTGAATTCTATATGAAGTATATAATAACAGTTTAGCAGCAGATAACTATATGAAGTAAAATTTTATTTAATTAATCCAATTATATTTTACACAAATAAAAACGTATAAGTTATATTTGTATAGCATTTATTATTTCAAATATCCTCAAGCGGTCTCCCTACAATCACTTGACTTTTTTTCTTAATATTTTTATTTTTTAAAATCAATTTATTCTTATATTAAATTTGATTGAACAAAAAACATATATCCATATCAGTCAGATTACTTTCTTTTTAATTCTTTTTTATCATATACATTTACTTATATCTGTATTATACCACATATCGAACATTTTCGGTGTAATGATCGCGTGTTGCATTCTACAATCTGTTCGACTATACGTTAGATGCATTTTTGGAAGCTTAGGTATAAACTGGTCTTCTAGTATATCTGATTTAGTTACATTTTAAAAATTAATATAAAGCATTTAGATCGTAAACTTTTGTTTCCATTGGTTCCTTGATTCTTGAAGAACTGATCAACTGCAGCTCAATGATACTGTTTCATTTATCTCCAAATTTTCATACAACACGCTTTCGATTTTATTCTAGATCTTAATGATGATTTCTAATTCATAGTTTACGAACTCAGTTTTTTTATAAGTATTTTCTTTTATCTTTTTTTAGTTGAGAAGTTTGATTGAACTTTCAAATTTAAAATTTTTACGCTGAAATAAATGTTGATCTTGCTTCATTTTCAAATATCATTTGTTTTAATAAAAAAAAAAAAAAATTATAGATTAATGTTTATCTATTTAATACAAGATACATTAAACTTGCATCTACATTAATATGAAAAGCTTGTAAGTTAAGAATTGGTATTTGGTAAGATTCAAAAGAAAGAGTTAAGTACAATATTATTTGATTACTCTAAATAAAACATAAAATTTAAAAATAACATATGTATTCCTTATATGGCTGAAAGTGATGATTTCAACTAAGTGGTATAGTCTGTTAAAGAAAAGTGTGTTTCGAAATGAAGCAAGCTGTTCTTTCACCTTTTAACTTCTAGACACCATACAGGCTGTCAAAATTCTTAAACGGAAATCCCTTAGTCATGTTCATCAATCCTCTTTCTTCTACACACACATTTTTGGTACCTCAAAATTCCCCAAATTTTAGTTAGCATCACGTTATATCGTTCTCATGATTTAATAGCACCAAGTAATGCCTACGATTAACATAAAATGAGAAAAAAACTAGAATTTAAAGTCCAGATCTCAAAAGCAGTATCTCAAAACTTGCCATGTTTTAGAGTATAAAATAATAATATTTTTTTATAGCAGTATTCATAATATAATGCATTCTTTAAATATACAAATACTTTTTTGACATAATAATAATAATGCAAAAAAATTATGTGGTCTTCTTCATCATTTTAGTTATGCTCCTGAACACTTTTTCAGTACTATACATTTTTCAATTAAAAGAATAAGCTAATAATTCATACTCTGAAAATCAAATAAATGGATAATTCAGAAAAGAAAAACAATATCACAATCCACACATGGTACCAGAAATATATGACTTTTTTTCGAAAGAAGTGTCATTAAGTACAGATTAATCAAAGCACCGAGACATACTTTTTTTCTTTACTTTCTGTTTTATCCTGTCTCTGTTATTGACTCCGTAATTACAAATAGCTTTGCTGGGATCATGTTACCAATAAGATGCCTTAAAGAAGATGTTATACGGAACAATTTCGATAGATTCTATGAATAGAATAAATATTATTTTCACTGTTTCCAGGTATTTCTTTTTTGCAATTTCTCCCCATTTCATTCGTAGAATAAAATTGGATCTGAGTAAGCAGAAAAAAGAGGAAAATTAATCGAAAAACATTTGGCTCAGTAGATTACCAATGCAATCATAGAACTACATTGGTTCAATAAATGATATAAAGATGAACACATCCATTTCTGGGACATAAATTTGATATAAAATGTTTTAAATGTAAAATAGTAAATATTTTTTTCAAGACAAATCAATTTTAGGGGTTTTGAGTAATATACAGCTGGTACTATTTCTTTCATTAGGTTAAATTATTTATTTATATAAACACCTGTATTAAATTGGTACGTATTTGATTTACGTACCAGATTAAGTTGTAAATGTAATCTTTAGGTAAAACAAATTTGCTTTTTTGTTTTTTCCAGTTTTTTATTCTAATTTCATATTATAAGTTATGAAATAGACTGTTTTAGTGTTTTGCTTTTCTTTCATGCATACGTTCAAACATATTAAACATGAAAAAATCACGCAGTTAATTATTTAAACAGATATATGTTTTTTTCAAAGTACACTCAAAATAAATTTTAGACTGTAATATTTCAAGGATATATCTGCTCTGTACTTCTAAAAATAACATTTTGGACTTCAGAAGGAAAAACAGATAATGCGTAACTGAAAGATAGTTGTTGCATTTACACTAAGATTTAAGATATTTTAGACATAATAGATAAAAGCATTCATATTAAAATAAAAAATCGTTAATGTTTAACTTTATGAAATATTTATTAATATTATTTTAAATGAAGTTTTGGTGAAAAATTGATTTAATTCGGATTAAAAATAATGTTGGTCCTTGCATTACCAGTAAACCTACATGAATTTTTTAAACATAATTTTATATATAACTGTGTCACTTAAAATTTAAATTTTTATATTAATATTTTGTAGATAAATATATTCTAAATATATGCTAAAGAATAGTTTAGAATAGAATCAGTAGTAATCTTTCGAAGTAATATATTTTATAAGAATCGTAGAAATGTATTACCTCCCTGGTGATAAAATTTCTGTTAGTTACGATCCGGTAAATTAAATGTTTTTCTAATCAGTTTATTTACATTAGAAACATTAATATTTTAAAATAATTAGCATGTACAAATTTAAACTTTTGCTTTCTCCCAAAACAGTTTTCCTTATAAGTATTTTTCATTTATATAACGTGAGATTTATAATAAAAATTACATAGGAAGAGGACAATACAGCGTGATCAGATACCACACCTACAAACTTGCAGGGATGTAGGGGATACAAAGACTACACGGAGTCACATAAGAATGAATGGTTGCAAATGACATAATTGCAAGTTATAGTCTAATGAAGCAGAGGAAACGAACATACAAAGCAACAAATTAAAAGGGCAGAAAACGTTTTATTGAAAGGTTGTACACACACACACACACAATAGCAGGTGTTCGGCATTACTAACAGAAGCCATTCGGCATTACTAACAGAAGCCATTCGGCATACCTAACAGTGGTACTGCATGGAATTCTTTATGTTCTAGAAGATTCCACGAGGCACTGTTGTGGTTGGTAGTAAATGAACGGAAGGTTTCATGGAAGAAGGTAATGCTGAGAGTCATCATTTCTAAACCGTTTCCCGAGATACTTAGAAGAACTCGTATCCAATCGAAGAAATGATCGTTTATGGAGCTGCAGATCGTAAAGGGAAAGCTGTTAGACTTATTGTACCATCGACGATATTTGAACAGGCAAGTACCACATAACATTGCCTTTACGAGTGTGAACAGAAGATGACCGGACTCCAGTTTCTAGTCACATGAAGATTTTTGTACGGGATGCTAGTTCCTCTAATTTAGGATCGCATATCTAAATATGTGTAGTTACCGGGATGATGCGTGATGTGTGAGGAATCTTCGAGAACAAAATCTGCCATGCTACCATGCAGTTACGTCTACAAGATGATCTCTGGTCGTAATTTCGAATGCCTGTTTAAATACAACCTTACAATACATTGTTTTATGCCCTATTAACCTTTTGACGGTAAGAGAAAAGAGCAGTTTTCGTTTACTTAATTCGCAGAGTACTACGAGTATACAGTAAGTGAAAGTAGCAACTTTTTTCCCCGCCGTTATTCCGAAAATATCACCCTTCTCTGGTGATGCCGCACATAGCCCCCCTCACGCAATTTAAAAATTTCTTAAAGTATTTTTAGTACATAAATAACAGTTTTTACGTACTTTAAAATTATCATTAAATGATAATTATTAAATAGTAAATTATTAATGATTATAATCATAATATAAATAGCAATAATTAAATATAAATGATTATAATCAATTATATAAATAACAATAGTTAATTATAAATGTAATACACATATTAAATTGGAAGGACTAAATAAATACGTCTTGTATCATCTACTGAACTTGATATACTGTGAACAAAGTCTTTAACAGACTCCAAACTTGATATGCGTTCTGTATCACAATCATAACCATCATCATAATTATCTAACTTTCGCTTTTAAGCCATTTTACTCTACAAACAACCTAAGAAACACGCCACAAACGCATAAAAAGAACAAGATAAAATTCATGGAACCCATACCGACATCTGTAAACCGAAAAAACTAACTAATTCCATGAGTAGGATTCGTTTGTAACATAATCAATGCAGAATAATCAGCTCGTCAGCGCGCAATGGTGAAAAATTTCACTAAGCAAATAGTGTTCGTTTCTAAATATTTCGGACGAAATCTTGCTCCCGAGCGGAACTCGTTTGCGAGCATTATGAAGCATGATTCGATTGCGAGATGAACTCGTTCATTACCATCTACGTCACACTGCCTGCACAGCTGGTGTAATGGTCTGGGGGGGCATAGCCTCTGATAGCCGGTCCATTTTAATTGCGATGTGTGGAACCTTAACGGGCCAACGTTACGTTGATGATATTTTTCGACCCCATGTAGGACCTTTCCTAAATGGTCTCCCAGGGGCAATTTTCCAGCAAAATAATGCTCGTCCGCATAAAGCAAGAGTTGCTCAAGACTGTCTCCGTCATTTTCATACTCTTTCATGGCCGACCCGCTACCCCGATTTGGCCCCTGTAGAGCACATGTGGGATCAGCTAAAATGGCAGGTGCCATCGGGTCATTCTTTACATGATTTAGAATAGGCTGTTCAAGATTTTTGGGTCCTTCTGCCTCAGGACAACATAAGGTGTGTAATAAACTAAATGCCGGACCATGTGGCGGCATGTATTGCAGCTGGATGTGGTCCAACGCGCTATTGAAGTTGCCCAGTATTTGTGTCGTTGCACTCCCTGTATTATTTTAATTGTCTTGTTTTTGAGATTAAGTGAATCTCTTCTCTGTGCCATTATGTGTATTCAATTTCATTTCAATCCGATGCTTTCTTCTTGGGTCGCTATTTTCAATGTTCCTGAGTGTATTTTAAATAAATTTCAGATTTTGATTGATGTGGGTATCAATAAAGGGGTTTGTAATCAGGTATTAATTTCCCTTTTCACTTTACTGCGATTTTTAAACTACAAAAGTCAGTTGTTAATAGTCCTCATATGGCTTCTGATTATGACCTAATTTAAAATCAAATGAAACTTCTACATTTTCAACTAATGGTAATGGACAAGTATCGGATTTTATTAATCATTGTTGGTGCTACGTGATTTCCTATAAGTCTTTTGGTCTGATATACATGGTATCATTAAATTGTTTTCGTAAGTTATACAGAAAGCTGGGAGTTACACAAACATTTTAACACATTGCACTTGATACTCCATTGTCTTATACCAAATGATGATTTGGCTTCTCATTTCATTGGTTTTCCTTTGTAATAACTGATTTCATCTGTTTTGTTTTAGTTGGATTTTATGTTGTAAAATGAAAAAACATCTCCAACACCACCCAAGATATCTGAATCCCCGAAGCGTAAAGATAGATAGGAGAGCTGGTGATTCGTTTTCTTCTAATTGGATAACCAAACATTCACTTATTTTCTCATGTGTGAAATCAACATTAAGTATTTTAAATTTTATTATATTATAGTATTTACTTTTCATTAATTAATTTCTGACATGTAAATTCACTTTTTTTGAAAACTCGTGTAATTAAAAAAATATATGTTTATTTTTTAAATAATATAATATAATCTATATTGAAAATTAAATAATCATATTTATATCTTTGTATTTACAGTGATCACTTAGCTAGACTTTTCCCCATTTATAAATATGTAAAAAATAGTTTCGAAATTTTGAAATTATAATAAATATATTTTGGATTGTCTGTAATATTTTTTTCCTTCCAATGGATATTTTTAAGTTACTACTTAAAAATGATTTGCGATTATATCTACTATATAAATATATAATATGTATACTGAATTCAATAACAAGGTATTTATTATGTTAGGGAATTTTACATCGTTATATATAATGTATTATAATCCAGTAATTTTAAATTGAAATTTGAAGAACAAAAGTTTCATACAATATTATTTCATACAAGATTAAATTAATGCAAAAGTTTTATTTATTTATATCATAAACATTTTACTTGAATTTTCTAGTTTCATTCGATGTATTTTATTTTTAAATACTCCTTTTAAGATCTAGAGTGTTTTATTTTTTTTAATTTCGTAATACACGCTCTAACGTGACTTTCTGAACAGTATTGCCCCATCAAAGATTCCTTCATATTATATTTAAAGTGAAATTTTACAAACGGAGGAAAAACATGTAAGATATATATATATGTAAGACATAAAACAATATCAAATACCCCCTAACAGGCCAATTCCAAAAGCTTCTATCTATCTATTCCATATTATCTACTCCAATAGATCCAACTATTTGACTGAATGTTCTTGAGATAATTGGGCCTCGGACTTTTCAAAAACTTGCAGTCTAAAAGAATGCAGTACCTTTAACAATGGCCCTTTAAATAAAAGAGAGGGGCCGTTATTCCTCTTCGTTTAACCATTTTCTCTCTCAATAAAAGAAAATCAGTCAAAATAGGGATTTCAGGTTGGAACGAGTTTCCCTAACCTGTGCGCTGAAGTAACACACAAAAAGAAATTTATACATTAAAAACAGGGCTGATACAAATTTATACACATTTTAAAACTTGGGAATATGTTAAGCCATAAGTTTGAAATCGCATTCGTTATTAAATTAATTTTTAAGAGTTTGTACTAACCGTTAGTATTAGTGTTTCGACGTGTTCAACAATAGTTCAGAGATCGATGATGCTAGTGTTTTAGTAAAAATTGTGAGACAATGGCGCAAGTATGTTTGACTTTAGAGTAGCGAAACAGTATTTTGTAATAGTATTAGAAGTTCTGGAATATCAGTGTTACGAAAGTGGCGATAACAATATAAAAATGACCCACAAACAGGCTTAACCTATTTTATCCCACTGCCCTTTTTAGAGGATAGCTGAAAAATATCATGTGAAAATAATTATTTACATGTTAGAAATATTTTGAATTTTTTTTTGAACTTGTAGGGATATGTATTAGGTTCTTCTAGAGTGAAACCCCTCCTACTTCTAGTGGAAGTTTTACTTACTCATCACATTTTAGGGCACAGCTTGCATCATCTCTTTGGAGTTGCATAATTTTTTTTCCAGTTTACTTTGGAAACTTGGCAGGGCATTTTATAGGATAATACTCTTTCGTTAAGATATCGGTTGTTAATTAGAGTGATATTGTTCTCAGGTTAGTTTTAGCAAATTATTCTTTAACTGTCCTCTAAATAAGACAGTGGGATGATTCGCATGAGATTGACACGCTCTGTCTCTATTAACTCCGACTAGTAAAACATAAATAATATCCTTTATAGTCTTTCACTCTTGCTTAGTTATGTGAGTGCAAAGGTTTCTGAAGTTAGAGGAAGCATTATAATTATTAAATAGTTTCGATTCAGGTGAGAGTGACGTTGAAATTGCCGTGTTAGCAATATTTACCAGTGAACTAACTGACGAAGATGAAGGGCATGAGGATGAAGTAAATACTGGTGATAATATTGTAAAAGATGCTCTTGTGTCTTTGATGGTTAGAAGTGGAGATAGTTTCAAGTTTGAACTACCTAGAATATCTAGTACTTTAACAAAAAAGAGCAAAAAAAAAAACAAAGACATAAATCATTTTGGACAAAGAATAAATGACCACACTATACAAAATAGGAAACACGGCTGACTCAACTGCAAGTAACTTGCTCACGCATGCCCCAGAATTTCCCTCATGTAAATTATCGTATTCTTTTTATCACATTTTAATATATTGTCCAGTTTTTAGCCATCATCGCAACACCTTTATTCATGCATCTGTTTTAACCTTATCTGACTTGGTGGGAGAAACTCCCCACCAAAATCTATTTGTTTTTCTTTTAAAAATTGCCTTTTTGTATTTGATTTGATTTGTGTGATGAATTCGATTTTTAATATTATATATGTATGTATGCATGCATGCATATATACATATACATGTGTGCATGTACTTCTATGTATTTAAAAAAAGACTTTTCTTTTTTCACGAGTGTTTGTGCTGCAGCTTGGCCAAAGTTGGCCCTTGCGAAATTCAAATTCAAATTCCTCAAGCAGATGAAAACTGCATTGAAAGATAAAAAACTCCAACAGTTCTTTTTGAGCAGTTTTATTCCGGTGAAGTGTACGTTCTCTTTGTAAAAGAATTTATGCGATATGCTGCATATGTAAAAAACTAGCACGATATTTCTTGACCACTGCTGACGAAATACATGTTTTTATAGGAATATTGCTTCTAACTGGTTATCATTTAAATACCTGTGAACGTGATTATTGGTCAGATGCCGAAGATCTTGGCATTACCCTTGTGAAACTTTTCACGTCACGAAACCGCTTCCAAAAATAAAATATTATTTACACTTCTGGGACACTACAACTGTAAGTCAGCATGCCCATGATCGTTTCTTCAAATTAAAGCCTTTGTTTGCCCTTCTCAATAATAATTTTATAAAATTTGGACACATCTCTGCAAATATAAGTATTAATGAAATGAGCACCATGTATGAAGGTAGTAATAGACAGAAGCAGTTTACTCGAGGCAAGCCAAAACGTTTAGTAAAATTTAAAAGTTAAAAGTAAAATTTATTCTAAGCAAGAAAATATTATTCAAATAAATTAAAGTATGTACCTGGAAATAGCTTTCCATCATTGAAGAGAACACTGAAACATGTAAGTCCAAATTTTATCAACCTTATACCAGTGTCCTTATTAACAGACGGGTCGCATTTCGTAAATAAAAAAATATAAATTTTTCACATTTTATTATATTTAGTTTGTTTGGGTTTAACTAACTTCAGAAAATGTAATTCTTCTCAAATTTTAACAAAATTAATAAATATGCTTAAAACGGGTAGAGAATTGCTAGCTTGCAAGATTTGAAATTAATGGGACCGTAAAGGACATGAAGCGGTCCACGAACATCAGCAAGCGAAACGTTTTCTGTGTGAGTGTTAGATTCAATCACAAAGTTACCACAATAATTCACATCTCAATGAGCACGTGAAAAAGGTGTGAGTAGGATTTTCGTAGGTTGTATTTTTTGCAAAGTGTAGCATGGAAAGATTACGTACCACAATTGTTACACTCATTGAATGAGGGTGATCTACACATAAGAACTCAGCTTTGTGAATGGTACTTCGATTAGATTGAAAATGATACAAATGTTGTTTCCATGGTGACGTGATCTATTTTACTTACGAGTTACCTCAAGGACTTGGTGAACATCAAGAAACTGCTCTATGAAATTGAAACAAATATTCATGCAATTTCTGTAACTACTCGGAGAGATATCTTTAACAAAGCACGGTATGGTCTAAAAAATATTTGGAAGTGGGTGGATTACAATTTGAACACTTAAGGGGAGTTGGAAACATTTTTCTGTCTATACTGACAATGTTAAATTGGATATTTTCGATGTACCTTTTCTCAAAATCTGTTTTATGTGCATGCTTGAAATTTTTCATACCTCTCTCATTATACTAAAATGAGCTTTTAGCTAATTTTGAATTTTTTAATAAATTAGGAAATATTTTATCAAACATTGCGAAATTTGACCCATTTTTTACTTAAAAAATTTTTAAAAATTAAATTTCTGAGTTTTTTACAAAAAGTGCATTTTAGTTTATATTATACATCATTATAAATCATTCATAAAAAATTTACATACCTGTGAACAGTAGTTTCTCAGAAAAGGTACATCAAACATTAAAATTTACATTTTGAGATAAATTGATTTTAATGTATACAGTGAGACTTCTATTCTGCTAGGAAATAAAAAAATAAAAGGCTCAATTTAAAATAAAAGATGCACCTTTTGGTTTATATCAGTCGTTACACTTTTAAGCAAAAACAAAGTAATTTGTTTGCAATTTTCGCCATTAAAATGGGCGTGGCCCAAATTAAACGATTATTTAAAAATACATTTTAAGGGCTTCTAAATACCCTAGAGGTTAAAGTAATGTATTTTTAGAAAGGTTAAAATCTATACAATATGAAAATGTAAAAATGTCAAATTGTCAAAAAAATAAGATTTTAGCTTTCCAACACCCCTTAATGTAACTTTGTTATTTTTATTCACGACAACGCGAATGATTATTTACAGGGTTTTCATCCTTAAAATAAGTATAAACCTTTTATCACTACTGTATAAAATCATTACTATATGGTGTACTGATATTTATCATATATTTATAAAATATGTGATATCTAAGAAAGCGTTTACAGAGATGCTAATAGGAAAAACAAATCTTAGTCTTACAAATGTAATAAGGAGATACCTATTTAAAAATTGCTTTCAGTAAAAAATTAATTTTTTAAAGTATTTTTTGATACAAATATGAAACTGCAAGAAATGATAGATAGTAAGAAGATAAAAATGGATACAACATCTATTACTCTCTCTCTCTTATATAATATTGTACATTTATATGTTCTATAAAAATGTTGATTTTTCACTCAAACAGAAAAAGTAAGTTATTTTATGTATCCACTTCATCCTGTTAACTTAATCTTCTTCACCTATTGATGTTTGACCCAGTAATAGCAAATTATAAGCTTAAAGCATCATCGCCAATTTTATAATAAAAACAAATTTGCCAAGTTCATCATTTATACCGTGTATGTGTAACTTTTATAAAGAAATACTTCTTACAAATCTGATGTTGCTGTTGTTGCCCGTGCCACCTGTCTGACATGTCAGATCGAGGCCAACGAAATTCATCGTAGCAATGGGGTAGATGTTTGACTGTCGTTGGCCTTAGCCTTGAGCACCATACAGATGGCATTACGATTTTAGCTCGGTGAAGTTCCCGAAGTGATGATAGAAAAATACTATAGATGGCGCAACCATCTATCTCAACTTCCACAAATTAGGCATTGAACTGAAGTGGAGGGAAATTTTCTCCAGTTCCCTGCACTCGTGATTCAGCGCACAAGACATTCGGACCCACATATTTAACGAGAATTTACTCCGTGTGTACTCAGAGGGTATTTGGTGGTACGGGCATCGAACTTAGGCCTTCCAGTCCCTGATTCCGGTGCTCTAACCACTCGGCTGCCCACGGCCTAGTGGTAGTGATTAGTTTACTTGATTCAATGTTACTCTACAGGACTAATGTGGTATAATTATAATGGACTTTGTAATAGACAGCTGTTAGAAAATGATGATGGCGAAACTTTAGTTGAGAATGTAGCCTTATTTTCGTACTCTTAATTTTCCTTCAAAAATAGAACATCTTGTAACAAGTGTAACAAAAATCACGGTTTTTAATGAATTCTGAAATTTTACCAGCTGCTTATCTTTGATATTGCTGACTAAAAGCCATTTGGCAAAAGAAGTCTCTCTGTAATGTACATTAATTTGAGCAACCGTTTTACTTCTAATGATAAAATTAATGAATGTGCGTGTTATGGGCGTTATGTCCAATTTACATTATGAAGCAATACTACTGTTTTGGTTTTAACAAGTGATGGGGGGCCGCCGGTCCCTAAGGATTGCAACTGTAATTTTTATATCTGCCCTGTTGTTGTTTACAAGAAAAGGAATTTCTGGGAGCGCCTCTCACCCCACAGAAAAGGGTGACGCGTTCCCACGCCTGGAAGAAGGCAATGTACCCATAAATACATCATGGTTTGGGATGTTTATTGGGAATTTCCCACGTTTGGAATAAGTCATTGACCGCGAGAGGATATCCCTCCGCTGACCCCAGACCAATCAGAAAAGCTGATTGAGTTTCGAAAAAGAATCCGCTCCAGAATACACAAGTAAACCGCCGCGAAATATAAGCGCATGCACGACGAATTGAGACACTCTCTGACACAATTTTTATCACCGATTTTTGTCTGACGACCCTATTTTGACGAACACCGCGGTTGGAGACTCTCGGGATGTCCACACCATGATTCCTCTCTCTCAGATCCCTATTAGTTGACAGTTAAGTCATGCTCTGTTATATGTATCTCTTTATAATTTAACGTAAATTCAATCTTATTGTTTTAAAATAAATTGATGATTAATTAGAAAATGGTTTTTATTTAGCGTACAGTTTATTTGTTTTTTTAAAAGATCTAATGTTTAAACGTAAACTATAGTGTGACGCCAACAGAAGAATCGAACCGGGTTTTATTTAAAATGGATCGAACGAAATAAATTAATCAAATTAACCTAAGTTAAACTGGCGTTGCATTATCTGGTGCGTGACCAGGATTTTAAATTTTTTTTGGTCGTTAGAAAAATTTTTTTTACATCCTTTGAGTTAGAATTTTTTTTACATCTTTTTTTTATATAAACGTTTCTTGATGGATCATCAGGACAAATTTTCATCTCGTGTGCTACTGTGTATTTTATGTATTGCTCGAATTTAATACTGTGAATTTTTTTTCTTGCAGTTTTGGAGTCAGAGAGTCCGGGGTGCAACGATGACGCAGGTACTTGTGCTCTTTAATTTGTTTTTCTTTCAATATTGATGTGAATTTTTTTTCTCTATGCATGTATTTATGCGAGAGCCGATTAGTTAAAAGTTTCATTTAAATTTAAGAGTTCATGAATTTCTGTTGCCTTGCACGAGTGCTTGAATTTTGTTTCAATTTAACGGTTTTCGTTGTGAATTAGATTCGCTAGAACTTTTGTCTTAACTAATAATTAACAAACATGCCACGTACACGACAATCAGACCCCCTTTTGACGCAAACGGCGTCCGGGAAATTTAATTTAATTGATCTAATTCCAATGTACGACGGAGGTGAATCGTTAGGAATACGCAGGTTCTTAGAAAAAATAAACGATGTTGCGAATTTAGGCAAGTGGTCAAACGATGAGAAAGTAACAATTCTGAAATTAAAATTAACGGGAATACCTGAGGAATTTTTTCTATCCGACCCAACACACAGTCAATTGATAGAATATAACGATATCGCAAGAATTCTTATTGGAAGATTCGAAAAAGCTGTACCTTTATCAACGCGTCTCCATTTATTTTCATCGTGTATCCAGGGTACTTCTGAGAGCGTACAGGAATTTGCAGCACGCATCAATAAACTGGGAACACAGATTTTCCAGTCAGGAAATTCGGCTCAAAATACCGCGGTGAGAAATGCGAATGACCAATTGTTACAATCTCGGTTTATAAGTGGTTTAAGAAATGACATCCGCCGATTTGTTCTTTCTCGTGATCCTTTGAATTTAGAGGAATCAATCAATGCGGCATTGATTGAAGAGCAGAACATGAAATTAAACCAAATAGCTAGCGAAGAGAGATCCGGTTTGTCGTCCGCACAAACGGAAAATCCAGTTCTCTCAGCATTAGCGGATAGATTAAAAGAAATAAATTTAAGGGTTGGCCGTCTAAAAGAGGCAAGTGCAGTTACAGCTCTTAAATCAGGTGGGAACTATTTTAACAGAAGAGAGAACGTTTTCAAGTGCTTTTATTGTGGAATTCAAGGACATAGACAGGCGGAATGTAGAAAGAGACAGAGGGACGAACGCGCTGCCCGTTACCAGCCCCCCCGGAGAAACGCCGCAAGCGAGTATTTTTCAAATCACCCCGGGTCAGAAGGGAGAAATGTACATTTCGGGGAATCTGCCTTCCGCGACAATTACGCAGCCCCCAGGCATTCAGTAAGAGGGAAACACACAAATTCTGGGAATAGGGTTTTCAACGTTTTCGCAGAAATGAGACTTTAAACTCCCGTGGAGAAAGCCGTATTTAGATTTTTTTCATTCGGTAGAGGAGCGGTTTTCTCCGATTCAATCTCGAGATAAAATATTCGATCTACCAATAATAAATGCTAACGTTAAACATCACAAGTTTAGAATTTTAATTGACACAGGTGCATCCGTATCTTTAATGTCTAATTCTTTTTTCACTAAAATAAAAAATGATAACTTTAGGGAATTTAATGTTTCAATTCAGATTAAAGCTGTAAGCGGAGACACGGTAGAAATTATCGGTTGCTATGATATACAATTGTCATTGGGGGAATTTCAAGTTCAACATATTTTTTTTATAACAAAGCAAGAGATTAACGATAATTATTGCGCTAGTTTGGGATACGATTTTTTGAAAGTATGGGATGCAGTTTTAGATATAGGTAAAAACCGTTTATTAATTAATACTTTTTCAATTCCGCTTATTCATTATTCACTCCCCACGCGTGTGGTACAGAGTAACTTTATAAATGGATTTTTAAAACACAAAACATGTGTGGGTCCCCATTCGGTCACAAATGTTCGTATACATGTTGAAATATTACCTAATTCGACGTCATTGGCCACTATTCAGAGTTCAGCAAAGCTACAAACTAAAAACATTCATTTAACTCACTCGCGAATCAAGATTAATCCACAGACAAATGACACCATCTTAGAAATTAGAAACGATTCAGATAACATAATCACACTTAACAAAAACATGAAAATAATTACAGTCAATAATTACGAAGACTTTTCTTCTGATTTTGCCGTTTCTCAAGATATTTTACCCCCACTCACGGAGAAAGATTTCAACCTTTCAGGTTTGGACAGTAAAATCAGAAGCAGATTATTTCAACTCTTAATTTCGCACAAAAGTGCTTTCGCTCGCTCGACGGTAGAATAAATCCGCAGCCGCTACGGAGCATCACAGAATCAGTTTACAACATGATTATCCCATTAAATGTCCAATTTATAAGATTCCATTCAACTTAAGAAACGAATTTCGACGTCAAAAATAACAGATTTAGAAAAGGCGGGGATTATTTCGAAATCTAATTCTCAATATAATACTCCACCCTTGTTTGTCAAACAGAAAGAAAAATGGCGCCTACTTTTAGATTTTCGGAAACTCAACGAAATAACCTTGACTCAAGACTTCATTATCCCAACATTGGACGACATTTTACATGAAATTTCGGGTTCAAACTATTTTTCGGCATTAGACATGAAGTCAGCATTTAATCAAATTCCACTACACTTTGCGGACAGGCATAAGACGGCATTCTCTACTCCCGACGGTGATAAATATCAATTTAACAGATTATGTTTTGGTTTAAAAAACTCGCCTAAAGCTTTTCAATCAATCGCAAAGGAGGTCCTAGGAGATTTATTACACAACGGAGCGTTGGTTTATATAGACGACATTATTTTATTCACTAAAACTATAGATGAACATTTTGAACTACTGGGTAAGGTTTTTGAACGCTTTGAAAGAATCCACTTAAAATTTAATCCGAGTAAATGCCAGTTTTTAACAAAAAGTTGTAAATTTTTAGGGTTTGTGGTAACGCCGGAAGGCATTCTTATAGATAAAGATAAGTCCGTATGAATTAACGAATTTCCAGTTCCAAAGGATCAAAAACAAATTAAATCGTTCTTAGGGTGCTGTAATTTTTATAGGAGATATATCAAGAATTTCGCAAAACGTGCACTTCCCTTAACGAATTTATTGAGAAAAGACACTCCATTTGAGTGGACCTCTGAAACGCAGGAGGCATTTGATGATATTAAGAAAGCCATATTGAATCCACCGGTCTTGGCTCTACCTGATCAAAACGCAGAGTTACAAATAACAACGGACGCTTTTTCTCGCGGCATAGGGGCAGTTTTAGAACAAAAATATCCTAACTCTGAAGTCAAACCTTTATATTTTTTTCTAAGAATTTAAATCCATCACAATTGAAATATAACGCAATGGTTTTAGAATTTTTCGCGATATATACAGCATTAAATTTTTTAGACCTTTCTTGTTAGGCAGAAAATTTAAGGTTTTTACCGATCATAAGTCCCTCGCGGGATTTCTTTCTAATAAAAATCCCTCTTCCAAAATTTTGCGTTGGAAATTGGGTCTGGAAGAATTTAATTACGACATACACTACATCAGGGGATCCTTAAATTCAGTCGCAGATCATCTTTCTCGTTATATTCACAACATCACAATAGCTTTACCGGACTCTAAAGATCTTATTAATATGCAACGCGAAGATTCTGTTTTAAGCACTATCATACAAAAATTGATCAAAATGACGTTAGCCCCCAAATCAGCAACTATTTTATCAATGGGGAAGGTTTGTTATGTCATTTGTCCAAGCGCCCCTCGAGATCACCCAGGTCTAACACCACTAGAAAGCAGGTTTGCATTCCACATTGTCTAAAAGCTAAAATTCTCGAATCAGTTCATTCAGAATATGGAGGACATCTTAAATTTTTTAAAACTTATCATCGACTCAGCGAGAACTTCTTTTGGCACAATATGTATAAAGATACTAAAAATTTTGTTCGTTCTTGTACCATATGCTTATCTCGAAAAAACGCCTTTAAAATCCCGCCTGCACCCCATCAACTTGGTGAACAAAGTACTGAACCAGGAGAAGCGTGTCATATGGATATTTTCGGTCCCTTAAAAACCACGCCTAAAGGTAATATAGCTATGTTTTATCTATGATAGATGCATTCACAAACTATATTCACATCGTTCCACTTCCGGATATTAGGTCCAGTACAATTTCAAAAGCTTTCTTTGATAATTACATTGTACACAGGGGTTGCCCACATAAATTAGTCGTAGATAACGCTACATATTTTAAGAGTTCCGAATCTGTTGAATTTTGCAGAGTCATGGGTATTCAAAAAAGGCACATATCAAGTTATTCCGCTCACGTCAACGGTAGGGTAGAGAAACTCAATCAATCGCTAGCCAACATTCTGGCATCAATTTCACAAAACACAAACGATTGGGATGAGCAACTCCCGCACACCATGTTAGCATTAAATTCAGCGATCCATGAAGCTACATACACATCTCCCTTTTTCTTAGAGCATGGCAGAGATATTCGATTATCCTACACTCTTACGAAAAGAATTCTGATACACCACAAAATAAGTATGAATATGTCCAGAAACTTTTACCGTCTTTGGAGGATACTTTCAATAAAGTTTTAAATAATCTAAAGGATCAGGAGGCATCACATGTTGAATTGAGTACGAGAGCGACAAAACAACATCATTACGATTACAAAATCGGGTCCTTGTGTTTTATAAAGACGCCTAACATTAAATCTATATTATCTCCAAAACTCAGACCTAAGTTCGAAGGTCCTTACAGAGTGATAGAGCGTTTTTCTAATGTCAATTATAGGGTGCAACATGTAGAACAATTGAGGAAAAGATTTAACACGCATGTCAATCGGATGATTCCATTTATTAAGAGATTTTCATATTTGCATTTGAAAAATTTGGATGATTTACAACCAGACGAGACGGAGGTTAAGGGTATTGTTCCAGGTCCACGGTATAATTTAAGGGCTCGTGCAGGTAATTCGGCTCGTTAATACATTTCCGCGCTAAAATATTTGAGGGAGACTTATTTTTTTTTTTACAATTTTACGCTTCGTCATTTCGAGAGCACGCATTGAATGATACCTGTCTCATAGTTGCACCTTGTTTCATGCTATGTTTTATGTTTTTTTTAGTTATATCAAATTTTGTACTCATTTATTTAATGATTTCCTGTTATTTAGTGAATTCCAGTTAACATTTTTTATGCAGTTTGTTTTATGTCTTGATTTTATGCTTAAATGACATAGTGTTGTTTGTGGTTAATATCAATTTTAACTCTAGATAAAATATTTTTATGCCGTGTGTTTTGTGTAATATATTAAATAAATTTGTGTAATGCAAGTGTTATTCAATGATAATGATGTACGTACGTCAATTTTTAATTTTAGTAATTTTAAGCTTTAATTTATGTTTGCGACAAAAGTCAAATTTTGGGGTCTCTGGACACCTGTCATGAAATTTGAATGTTGTTACGATACACACACACACACACACACATACATATTTTAATTTTTTTTCCCTATTACATAATTTGTTTTGTGATTATTATCTAGAATTTCAATAATTTTTTTTCATATAAAAGGTTCATTTATTGAATTGTTTAGTTTATGCTGAATTGATTGTTTATATTTGTACTTTCTGGTTAAATTTTTATTTTGCATAGAAGATTAATTTTTTGGTAGCAGCATTTTGTTAGAATCAATTTTATTACTAAATTGTGTTGGTGTATTAATTTTAAGTGGTTGTGTATTACTAAATGATGATAACATTGGAATTTATGCTTATTAAGATATGGATAGAGATGGTTGTTTGAAAATTTTCCCTAGGAGATTAGATGAAACTTTTAATAATATTTTTTTCTCGCGCATGTTGTTTTTTTTATGTGAGATGATTGCTAACTTTGACTTAAAATTTGCGGCTATTTTTGTTAAGTGTTTTAATGCTCATCTAAATTCTGCGTTGTTTGTTTTGCTACAGATTTGGAATATTTTTGTTGTTTATTCAGGGGTTTAGATTAATTGTGGTTCATAAATTAATGTGCAGTCAATAATTGTGTCTTGCTTGTGTGCTAAACTGTACTAGGAATTGAAGGTCTTGTTTGTCGAGATAGTATTTCCGTTGGTTTAGATTAATCATTGTTGTTAAATTAATGTGCAGTCAATAATTGTGTCTCGGTTGTGTGCTAAACTACTAAGAATTTTGATGTTTTGGTCGGTCGATATTGTATTCTTTTTTCTCGTTGGGGCTAGGCTTACATGTGTTGAATTATGTCAGTGCGGGTAGATTATTTAGCCGAGTGTTGATATTGATTCAATTTTTTTGTTCTGGATTTTAATACGCAGTTCTGCTTGTTATTTGGTAGTAAGTTATTTTTTTGTTGTTGGTCATCTAATGGTGTTGAAAATGTTTCGTCCATTCGTTTCGAAAACGTGGGGAGAGCTTTTGTCCGCACCCTTGTTCGTCCGTAATCCCCCCGCACGCCATCCGATCTAGGGCTGGATACTGTTTGTTGATTGGACATTCTGTTTCTTGGTTACTCTTTTTTTCGCAGGGACTCCTCCCCGCGGGTAGCATCAGTTCAGGGGTGGAATTTTTGGATGTCGGATTCTTGCCGCCTTAGGAGGGGTTTTCCCCTCGCCCCCCACTGCTGTCGCGACAGAGGGAAGAGACTAAGCAAAATTTTTCCAAAGGGTGTTCGTTTTTTCCTTCCCCCTTGGTTTCCTGTTTTTACGTAGGATGCGGGTGTTGTTGCTATGAGAATTGGAAACTGTTGGAAGAGGATTGGGCGTTGTTGCTAAGAGAATTTGAAACTGCTGGAAGAGGATTGGGTGTGAATTTTTTTTGTTGTTTCACTACTTGTTTAAGCGGTTGGATAAGTTTGAGTTAGGGATTTCGTAGAATATTTGAGAAAGTTATTTGAAGGAGATAGATAAAGTTTGCACTGATGAATTTGTTGAATGGTTGGGAAAGTTTTTTTTTATGGAGATAGTTAAGTTTGTGTTCAAAGTGTACGTTTATTCGATAGTTGTTTTTTATGGAAATGGATAATTGAATTGAAAAGAAAGTCACATGGTTTATTTGATAAAACTGTTTGATGTACAGAAGGATGTTTTGATTTAAGAATTTTGGGCAAGGGAAATTGAGTTGATATAATTATACGATATAATTGAGAAAGTTGTTTTGATGTCGATGGGATAATTCAGTTAATGGTTTGGTACGGTTTCGAGTAATTAAGTTGATGAACATAGATAAGTTGAATTAATGATTGTGTGGTATATTTAATAATGTTTTGAGATGCAATTAAGAAAGTTCGAGTTGAGGTTTATGTGAGATTTTTGTAAATAAGTTGATGCGCAAAGATGGGTTTTAGTTATTGGTATTGTGGAGAAGTCGATTAATTATTCGGATATTGCAGATAAGTCTAGTTAGTGTTATTGGGTATGTGAGATTTTGTGTACATAAGCTGATGAGCATAGATGGTTTTAGTTATTGCTATTGTGGAAAAGTCGATTAATTATTTGGATGTTGCAGATAAGTCTAGTTAGTGTTATTGACTACGTGAGATTTTGTGTAAATAAGTTGATGAGCATAGATGGTTTTAGTTAATGGTATTGTGGAGCAATCGATTATTTGGAAGGTGCAGATAAGTTTAGTTAGTGTTGTTGAGGCATAAGATGTGAACGATCTGAGGTAAAGGCAATTTTGGATTATAGAGGAATCAATTTAAGGTTACTGAAAATTTTAGGTTTTTATTATAGAATTGTATTTGAGTCATTAGTTAGAGGATTTTCGATGAATTGAGTTAGCGGCATTATTGTAAATCGAGGATCTTGTTTTTTTTTCTTCGTGTTTGTATCTTTGTTGCGCGTATAGTGAAACAATTTTAGTTTTTTTTTTATATATTATTTGGACTTGTGGATACATTGTATTACGAGGATTGTTAAAAAGTTATGTTGATTAGTTAAGCGATATTTTTTTTTATATATTGGAAACTATGTTTAATTTTGTGTAACACTTGCAATAATTTTCTTTTAGTTAAATTACTTTGTATGTATCGCCTCATATGACTTGGGTTGCATATCAATTTTATGTTTTAATTTTTTTTCTGAAATTTTCAACTGCACTTGTGATTTCTGGAATTCATTTCTCAAATGGACATTCAAATGTATTGAATGTGGAAGAAATTTTTTTTTCTCCTTAAATTTTTTTTAAACAATATTAATCGATATAGTTATTTTTTTTTACAATCGGATTTGCTATTTTTTTTTATTAATCTTAATTCTGCACTCTGTTTCTTGTGTTGGCGGTTGCCGGCGATCGTCATATCGCAGGAAATGGGATGTTATGTTTTGTTTGTTTTGCTTTTGTACACTTTGGGGGTGCATACTGATCACATGCGCACTCATAGTTTGCAATTCTAAATTTAATTACAGTATTTTTTTCTTAATTTCATTTGTAAACAATGCTTTTTTTAAAATTCCTTAGGCTACTCAGCATTCTTACAGGTTATAAATTATTTTTTCCATTTATACGATTCGTTAATTTTTTTTAATTTTACTTTGCAAATCTGAATTAATTCCGTTAATTTTTTTAAACTTTTATTTGTAACCAATGCTTGCAGTGAATTTTTTTTTACTTTCTTAGGCTATCAAGCATTCTACGTAGTTACAAATTTTTTTTTCTCCACTTATGCACACTCATCGTTTCAATCTCTAATTTTTTTTTTTTACTTTTACTTAATTATTTTCATTAATTATTGTTATCAATGCTCTTAGTGAACCATTGAAATTTTTTACGCTTGAGTATGTAAAGAGTTCTGCTAGTTTTTTTGATGGTCTGGGACTTTCACTTCAAGTCAAGATTTCGATGTTAAACGATTATGAAGTGTCTGTTTCTGGGCGCCACGCTTGAATTGTATGTAAGTGTTTTCACTGACGTTTATTTCTTATCAATGTATTTTGTTCAATACTCCTACGTGTTGTTTTGTTAGTTGCGCAGTTGTTAGATACGCCAATTTTGTATTTTTACGTGTTATTTGTCTTAATATTTTTTATTATTTAGTGGCACACGATTCTTTGTGATTGTTTAATTATTTCTATTTGTCAGTCTGTGTCTGATGTTTTTGTGAGTTGTTTGGGTGATCCATTCAATATTTTTTTTTCCTCCTCTTCGTACATTAACGTCATTGTAGTTGTTGATAGTTAATTTGGTTTTCCCTCGCGGAATGGGTTAGGAACTTCAGAAATTGATTGTATTTTTTTTAACATTCTTATTTTCATTTTATGAGCGGTGAGAGGAGTTGGAATAGGTGCTTGGAGTCTTCGAGGGCGGTCACAAAGGGCCAAGTTTAATTTTTTTTCTCATAACTGTTGTTTCATTCCTGATATGGTTTCCCTGGGAGACAAAGTTTTTGTTATTTTTTGCAGTTTAGCAGATTTCTTTAGCAATATTTGAGCGACGATGGAGCTGCCAACATCATGGATGAGCATGGACAGAACCCCTCATAAAGACGTGGACAGCTGATCGTGAACCAAGAGTCTGTGAATTCTGTTCTTGACATAGACATTTGCCGACGCTAGGCCAATTCTGTATTTCGTTTGCTTACTGAAATTTTTGTTTTTTTATTCATTTTAGTTTTGTTAATCTGAGAGAGGGGAGGAGTGATGGGTGGCCGCCAGTCCCTAAGGATTGCAACTGTAATTTTTATATCTGTCCTGTTGTTGTTTACAAGAAAAGGAATTTCTGGGAGAGCCTCTCACCCCACCGAAAAGGGTGACGCATTCCCACGCCTGGAAGAAGGCAATGTACCCATAAATACATCATGGTTTGGGATGTTTTTTGGGAATTTCCCGCGTTTGGGGTAAGTCATTGACCGCGAGAGGATATCCCTCCGCTGACCCCAGACCAATCAGAAAAGCTGATTGAGTTTCGAAAAAGAATCCGCTCCAGAATACACAAGTAAACCGCCGCGAAATATAAGCGCATGCACGACGAATTGAGACACTCTCTGACACAATTTTTATCATCGATTTTGGTCTGACGACCCTATTTTGACGAACACCGCGGTTGGAGACTCTCGGGATGTCCACACCATGATTCCTCTCTCTCAGATCCCTATTAGTTGACAGTTAAGTCATGCTCTGTTATGTATCTCTTTATAATTTAACGTAAATTAAATCTTATTGTTTTAAAATAAATTAATGATTAATTAGAAAATGGTTTTTATTTAGCGTACAGTTTATTTGTTTTTTAAAAGATCTAATGTTTAAACGTAAACTATAGTGTGACGCCAACAGAATAGAACCGGGTTTTATTTAAAATGGATCGAACGAAATAAATTAATCAAATTAACTTAAGTTAAACTGGCGTTGCATTACTAGCATATAAGTTATATATATATATATATATATATATATATATATATGTGTGTGTGTGTGTGTGTGTGTGTGTGTGAACTAACACAAACTGGAAATTACTCACATTGGAGGAAATTTATAAAGCATGTTTCATTGCAGTAGAATTAAGTAAAAATTTAGAGTGGGAAAGAATTTCTTACACGCATTGTGTCAGGGCTCTTGCGCAAACTGGCCAAAGTCCAAATTTCCTCATACATAGGGTTAAAGGTTCAGTTCGTGAAAGGACTGTGGGTCAAGCTCGCCACTAGCACATCAGGATGTACTCTACTGGCCAGTAGCAAGTTCTGGTTAATTTCAAAAGGCTCTCCTCCTGCTTTTAAGTACAATGCAAAGTTCTAGATTCAAATGTTATAAACCAGTGCTTCTTAATCTTTCAATACTGACACCCCCCTATTCGATCACAATTTTTATCGCGCCACCCCTTATTAATTAATAATGTACTGAATGCAATACTAATGCACTTTGATGCTAAAGCTTCAATAGGTGATCTCAATTATAAACCATACAAATTAGTAACATAATTTTTAAATTTTGTATACTACTTTTAAGCAAAAATAAATAAATAAATAAAATAATAGGATATATATTATGTTAATTTTCCTTTCTCTAATTTTTAAATTGAACATATTGCAAAATTAGGTAGCTGCTTAAAAGACAAAATATAGATATATTCTAATTATAGAAAAATAAATTAGAGGGTCAATTTCTAATCATAAGCATTCCTTATAAAAACTTTGCTTTCCAAGACAAGTTCATGGAAGTCAATAATACTTATTAAACTTGTTCTTAATTTAGTATTAATTAATTAGGTATAAATACTCTGTGCAGCACTGATACATTAACAGTATACCGGCCGAAGTACCCGCTCTTTGCAGGAGTTTATTTATAAGAAAATAAAACATTATTGATAGAATAGCTGAATTGTAAGGAGAGCAAAAGCCAAGTGCTCGACAAAGTTAACAAAAATGTAAAATTATCTTTTTTAAAATGGTTGCTCAAATTATAATTAGTTTTAAGTGAATTGTAATTCTAAACCTCACAGAATTAGCATTTATAATTGATGTTAAATACTGAACATAATGTAAATTTCTGATGAAGAATAATTGTATTATTTTTAATAATTAAAGCGAAAAGACTTCAACATGTTTTAACCCGGGAGCAGGCGTGCACTCGATACGGTCGAGCGGGGTTATTGAGTCACCCGAATCCATTTTTTTATAATTATTTTATTGTACACGATACAAATCGTGATTCCAGTGAATAATTTAACTAAGAGAAAGTTTACTGACCTACTTTCAAGCACTTTTCAATTTTTCTTTGGTAACAAATAAACAGTTTTGTCAGAATGGCAGATTTCGTAATCTGTGTGTCCCGCTCGACCACTTCCGGGAAAAAAATTATATTCATTATGGTAATATGTATGTTACTGCTAAAAAAATTGTGTAAAACGTTTTTTTCCATGGAAAACGCAACAGAGAAATACATTACTTACAATTTCCCTAAATGAGAAACAAACAAGTAAAAGAAGGGTCATAACTAACTGTAACAATAACTTAGAAGGTCATACAGATTACAGTTACAATGCGCAGTATTTCAAAAATAATGACAGTGATGAATTTTTATGTTCCTAATTTTCTTCGATTCTGCTTCTGGGATCTGTTTTTTTTTTTCCTGAAAGAGTAGTATGTTATGCTTAAAAAGAAAGCGTAGTACAAAAAAATCTCTAATCATGGGATTACAGCAAATCAAATAAATGTTTTTTTATTTGCTTATAGATCAGAAGTTTTTATTTTTGATTACTTAATATCGCGTGTGCCTATAAATTATATCTGCGTAAAGGAGCATTTTTTATTATGTCTGAAAGTATTTTGTTTTAATTCATTCCAGTAAATTAATTATTTTTATATATTCTATTTTCGATATGCTCGCTTCCCCCTCGTTAGGTTATCGCGTCCCCCAGTTTGAGAAACACTGCTATATACGTATATATATATATATATATATATATATATAGATAGATAGATAGATATAGATATGCGTGTGTGTGTATTGAAAAATATATGTAAGCAAAGTTTTTTTTTTTGTACATAGTACTTTAATCATCTCAAACCATCTGATACTGGTTTTATCTTTGCTGTTTGGTCTTGGCCGTACCAAAGCTGTGTTTGTCTGGTTTAGCTTGTGAGGGAAGAAGGGAAGGAATTTTACACATGTGTTGAAAATCAACGTATTTATAGATCAACTAAATTAGCCACGCTGATTCAATTGAATTCAAAAAGATAATGTATCAATATAAACAACACAAGGGGAACAATAACGAGATGCATGAAGTATACCAAAACTATAAATAACTACTACTTAATTTAGGATCAATTCAATTACCCCAATTAGCTTAATGTTACTTTAAGTTTAGCGGTCAATCGTCACTATAAATATTTGTCTATTTAATATTTGAAATACACAATAATTACTAAGAGATACCTGACCGTAGATCTACCTGAAATCTGGCGTTCTTTCTCTCCTTACCTTCATTGATAGCTAGAAAACCCTGACAATATATAGTAGATTTAATTTGAATATAAATGTTTGTTCTTCAAAAGTGTTGTTTGTGAATAAAAGCTAATGATAGCGGAAAGATTTCCCAGCAGGTTTAGCGGAAGGTACGCGAATATATCCGTCATAAGTTTTATTTTAGAATCTTTAAAAACAGCAAGGGATTATTTGCTTTCACACTTTGTGTAATTTGAGTTAACTGCGTATACATAAAAAATGGCCATTACTTCATAGAAGCGTACAAATTTCACTTATCTTACAAGTTCCTCTTTTATGATAATCAGAGATTGTCTCTTCTACAGTTTGTGTAAGCTAATGAAATGCATCAAGAAGAAAAATGTTACCACAAACGCTAAAACTACTACTTCAAGAATGGATTATTTTTGAAAGAATGCGTGAAATTAATCCAAAAGTTAAATTCATTTATTAGAAGAGTCATTTTCCCCTCTGTGCAACGTGTTAGAAGTTCAACTCTATGATGTAGGCATCCGGAAAGCTAACGAAAGGAAAGCAGACAAAGTAAACATTTTTTATCTTCGGAAATGAAGTAAAAACGTTTAGCTGAGCTCAGAAATATTAGTTATGGGTTGCAGAGATTGGGTTAAATGTAATTTTTATTGAATAAACTCAAATATATATATATATATTTCTAAAGAGTTACAAAGAAATTTCCAAATGTCTTTAAATGAAATTTCAAAAAATTTCTTAAGGACTTGTGCATACTTAACAAAATTTCAAGCGTCTCCTGAAACAGATAATTTAAGGTGTCTTCATAAATTTTACTTGGGAAATTATTTCATGTTCAATTTTTAGTAAAATAACCAAGTTAGTTCATTAATGCTAATATAATGCTTCGAGTGATAATTCAAAATGATTTTCTCCCTAACCTTATTTCAAAGATGACAAAGACTGTCAATTATTAAAATCAAATATGCTTCATCTGATAGCACTTTAACCAGTCTTAAGTCTCATAGAGAATTTGTGGAACATTTTACGAATAATTAAAATACTAATAATATGAAAGTGCGGTTAATCGATAACTAAGTAAAGAATATCCGCACAAACCCACATTTAAATCTATGCCAACATTTCCAAGAGGTAAGTTGTTAAAATCAGTCAGCCTCTATACTAATGTATGTCAAGGCATAGTATAAAAAATTATATATATACATATGTTTTTTTTTTTTTTACTTTTTTAGAAAAGATAATTATTTTTTACTCTGTCCCAATTAATATGCACAGCATAGCATAGTTTATTTTTATAGTTGAAACCTTATGAAAAACCTCTTATATGGCTTCAAAAATAATTCAATTTAAGAAGAAACCATACAGACTTGAATTTGACGAAAACTTGAATGGAAATTAATAATTTATTTTAAAGGAAGAATTCTATGCATTGAAACCAAGCGCAGATGTAAACAATAAAAATATTATACCTAATTTTGAGACGAAGTTTTCTATTTTTTAAATATTTTTTGGTTGAAAATAAAATTATAAAGTCATATTATAACAAATTTGGACTTCCAGTAAATCACCAAAATGGTGTCCCAACTTTCTAGCAGAATTTCTTAGAAATTATGAAAATGTTTAGATCTAATGCAATATTTATATATATTAAAACAACTTGAGCGCTAATTTAAATGCAATATAACTATCTAGTTTATATTTATCCAAGTAAATGTACTTTTAAATGTATTTCTACTTTATATTAACTATTCTTAACTTTGTTCATTATTTTATTTAAAATTCCTTCTGTGTTTAGTTTATTTTAAAATATCTTAGAGCTTTGTTTAACTGCAAAATAACTATTTAATTGGTGCCACGATTTTTTTCTTCTTGTGATGATGTCCCAATCCCTAACGTCACTTCGCGAGGGATCTTAGCAGGAAATGTTGCTATTTGATATCCAAGGTTTTTATTTTTACCAGTAAGTTTTTATCCTATTTTTTTCTATATAAAATTTCTTTTTATATTATTCCTCTCCTTTAGAGAGATTCATTATTATTATTATTTTATAATTTCGTTTTACTATATTCTCAGGTTTATCATCCACGTGTTAGAAATAGGCTTAACTTTCCAACATGGCTTTAATTTTCTTTTTTTTTCTATTGCGTCGAAAATTTCTGCTGTACGGGAAAGGTGGAACCATAAAGAGTTGCTTAAACATAAATCGTTGGTCTAATTCAGAAATAGCTTCAGAAACCATAATAGGTCTCCAGTTTAGCCCAAAGATTTTGTTTGTATCTGCATTTGTTGTGTCTCGTGAACTCCAATTTCTTTCTTCTTTGTTATTGTAGATTTTAGAGCGTTTTCACTTTTATTTTATTATACTATATATATATATATAATGATATTTTATATGATTTTGTTTTCCTTATCAATGGTTCATCCTTTGCAATTACTTGACTTGTGTAGTTTTGCTCAAAAAGTTTACATACTTATAATGTGTTTGATAGAAATTTCATGAGTTTTTAATTTTCATTGGCACACGTAGTAATAATTTATAAAATTTTATATTTTATATTTTTCATAAGATAAGAGTTTGTATTACCAGTACATGTAATGTTAAATTGGAGAAAATTATTTCATTTTTTAACAACGTTAAAGTACTATTCACTTTTTACTGTAAAAATATGACGATTGTTGTCAGAAAACAGTTCTTGCCACTTCGTGCAAGTATGTTTTATATTCGAAAAAAACTTCAATGAAATAGTAGATTTAATCCTCCTTTACTCTCCATTTTAGTCTTAACTCTCTTCACGTCATTCACTTTGGTACTTTTTCATGTTTATATATTTTATATAATGAGAAGAAAATCCTTTTTCTGAAGCACCCAGAAATGTCTCCTCAAATTGGGTTTATCAGTTACACTTTTGTTGATTATTTAGTTTCCTTCGAAAACATTTGTGCAGTAAATGAAGTATATCTCCCGTAATTACTCTCTGAAGTGATTTTGATTTTGAGTCACATGGTACTCAAAAACACATAAAGAAATGAGAAAAGAAATCATGGGGATAACCTTAGAAACACTTTCTTTCAAACATTCTTTTCATATCGAAAATATCACTTTTTTATAACTGAAACCAATCAACGCATTCTGAAAGTAATATTTTTTTTCTTTTCTATTAGCCAATGTAATACATTTGTACCCTAGACGAGAGTGTGCTTTGTCGAAAAACATTTTTTTTCCAATCCAAAATTGTTCGCGAATATGAAAGTATTTATTAATAAAATATGTCCCCATATTTGCTTAAGACTTTCTTTATTTTGATGTAATTTATTGTATTCTATTAAACTGTATACATTACAAACAGATCTTACTATGGCTTGTAATTGAGTGACGTTTAAATTTTCTATTCATACTTGGTCAATATTGTTCCGAAAACAATTAAAATTTTGGAAAAAAAAACTAAAACTAAAGGAATTGTTCTGCAATTAACATTTGTAACCAACATTAGTCTCGTCTGCTAATATTTAGGATTAAGGATAGTGTAGAGTACTCTTAAATAACATAAAAATAAAACGATTAACCTTGTATTTTTTTATTATCTTAATTCGCACATACTTTTTTCTGTTAGAGTTAGTTTGCCAATAGACATAAATAAGAAAAACATTGTAATTCAAGTATTAGAGAATATATTGTCTTCCTAGCAATAAAAATTACTGAAATTTCTTATAAATTTATTTATAATGCATGTTCCTGAAAATATGAGACTCTCTAATATTTATCAGAAGTGTAATAATGTGTGTGTTTAGTATATTATGAATAGTAGTTTAGTATGATGCAAATATTTTTTTTTTGTTTTCCCTTTACACGCAGTGATTAAAAAGCACACATACAGCAAAAGAACTGACGTAGGGAAATTGTTTTATTTGTGTCCAAAAATATTATGCTTTTCTTTTTACTTATATATGTTGCATTTGTTCTTCTTTTTTTTAATAGATTTTCAGTAGGAAGTTTGGCATTACAAATTACTAAGCAAAACTTGTGTTTTAACGCATGTTTGAACGTTTTAACAATATTTCATATGTGTTTTAAAACATCGACTTTGAAGACCAAGTTTGATGTGATCAAAGTGCAATATTTTTCATTTGTGTTTCTTTAACAAATGAAAGGGTTTTAGAAGAAAATTATGTTTGTAATCATACACATTTGAAACATACATTTTAGAGTTTCAACAGTTCTTAAATTCTGCATGAATGTAGAAGGTTTAAGCACCATTATTACTAAATTAGTATGAAATCCCGTTTTAAAATACTATTGGGTATGTAGAGGATTAATTGGAATAAACACGTTTAAAGTATTTCAGAACCACCACAAAATATCTGAATATACCTTAAAAGATATTTTTTAAAGCAAATATCATTGAAAGCTTATTTCTTGTTAAATATATGAGTATTTCAATGGAATAAGTAGAAACTCTGCAATTAGAATATTCCGTTCATTCAAATTTTTTTTGTGACATTGGAACATGATTTGTCCTCCCACCCTCTTTTCATAATTCAAAGATGGTCGATACTTTTATACTGGAAACTCAAAAGTTTTGTACCTGATTGGTTTGGAATTCACAAGACGTAAATCCCATTTAAAACTTGTGGAATACTTTGAAGAAACTCTAAAGTAAAATGGCATATATGACATAAGAACGTATAAGGACTTATAATGTAAAAATGTACTTCCAAATTGATAAAATGAAAACTACGTGCTTTAATCAACTGAAATCAACGTCAAAACATATTAGAGGTCTTTTCTGTTAAAGAAGGATATACTTACTACTAATGCACGTATTGATCAGTGTTTACAAGATGTCCCCAAAACAACACCTAAACTCTGCATATTTAGATTTCTCGTTGGGAGTTCAAGTAACATGTTCAAATATCTGTATCTGTTATATCCATATATTATGAGTAAAATACAAAATCCAACGTATTAGGTGACATCCATTGAAAAACCGGTGTTGGACATATCAACCTCAGTATTCGGAAACATTTAAAAATGCAGAGATACAAAGTATCTGTTGTGCATAACGATGCAGATTTGACTTGGGATGGATAAGCGCCGCCAATGTGGTGTCCCCCGAAGAACAAGCAGCATTGATGCAATGCTTCATTTATTTGGTGTCTGTCTCGTGGTATCACTTTGGCTGCCAGTTCTAGCATTAGTGGCAGATATTAACCCGGAGCTCCACGTACGAGCTAGAAGCCGGAGTATGCCAGCGAACTAATTACAAGAGCACAGAAAAGTGACGGAAGCCCTTCATGTATTAGAATTCATTCAACATCATTTACAGTTTGTTTTTCTCGTAAGATATACATGGTACAGGTACAGTTCTTTGGGTATTTTTCATGTACTCCCATCGCGGAATTAGGCTTTAAAAAATTTGGGTGTCAATTTTGAGACACTTTAACACGGAAATAAAAAATATCAGCAATTCTTGCAACATATAACTCAAGACTTTTATTTTCCAAACTCAATATTCCATCTCTTTATCTATTGTCATCGAAAGTTCCAGAACTTTCCATAATTAAAATTACAGTTAATTTTTATAGATAAAAGCACACGTGCGTGCGCTCGCAAGCATTAATATAAATCATTAATAAAAGCATTAATATAAAGCACGAGAGAGATAAAGAATTACAATTTGTTACATCCTCCCTCTGGTTTCGACGGCGTCCCGACGAGGAACCAGACGTCTGTGGGACCTTTGGTGGACGGCCACGTTTACGAAGATGAATAAGGGGTTTTACTTTGTCATTATTACAAGGAGTTAAAGCAGAGGTGTTGTAAACACCAACAGTTTCCCCCGGATTATCAAGATTAGCAATCTCGTAAGATGATGGTGATCTTTGTGTTAATATCATGTAGGGACCGTCTCTGCGTGGCATTAATTTTGCACTTCTTCCTTGCGCAAGGTTGCTCAGCGGATGTGATGCTACAAAGACATGTTCTCCAGGTTGATATGCTGGAGTAGATTTTATCTTTTTATCTGCGTAAAACTTTCTACTAGCATGTTGCTCTTCAACCACCTCTCTAATCTGAGTGGAAAACTTTGCGAATTTCTTGAGATAGGGAGTTATCTCTGGCACAAAATTATCATTCTGGATGACGACTCGGATATCATTAACAACTTCACTTGGAGTGCGTAACTCTCTACCAAAATTAATAAAGGATGCCGTCTGTCCTGTCGTTTCGCATTTGGCTGTGTTGAGAGCAAAGCGGATGAAGGGTAGCTTCTCTGACCAAGTCATGCTTGTCTTGGACGATAATTGACAGCCGTCGTTTCAGATCCCTATTCTTTCGTTCAACTGGGTTAGCTTGCGGATAGTATACAGGGATCATGGATTGATGGATGTTTAATAGGTAGCATATTTGTTGCATCACTGCTGACACAAACTGGGGTCCATTGTCACTGATAAGGCGGCGAGAAATACCATACCTCAGTAGAACCTCTTCAATCAAGATAATGGCACATTCTTTAGTAGTGGCATTGGGTAGTGCAAACAGTTCTACCCACTTGTTGGTACAATCCTCAATGATTAGGATCCATCTTTTACCATCTTTAATCTCAGGTAGGGAACCGAAGAGATCAATGGCCAATGTTTCAAAACGTTGGGCTGGCACAGATGACGGTAAAAGCCCGGAAGGCTTCTGATTTGAAGCTTTGTATTTAATGAAGTCAGGTTAATTCTTTACAGGAGACATTCTGTTTGGGGGCACAGAGATAGGAGGATTAGTTCCCGTGTTAATGTGGTGCTCCAAGATATGTGTTGCTTCTCCCCCTGGTTCGAAGACATTTTGGAAGGATTCCAACAGGAGGTTAAGTTTCTCCTTCTGAATAGAGGTCAAACTTTCACATTCCCCTTCTCTTAATTGGCAGGTTTTGCTGGACATCTTCTCAACTATGGATAGGAGGTCCAATTCTTCACCAAATGGATACTTGCGGGTAGGATTGTCCCAGAAGGACCAACAAGTATTCTTCACATCTACAACCAAACCAGC
Organism: Trichonephila clavipes; assembly: GCA_019973935.1. Classification (NCBI taxonomy): domain Eukaryota; kingdom Metazoa; phylum Arthropoda; class Arachnida; order Araneae; family Nephilidae; genus Trichonephila; species Trichonephila clavipes. Next base: position 861,897 of record BMAU01021178.1, on the reverse strand, counting down.
AGAACTAAGGAAATATGTTCCTAAAAGTGTTCTCTTTTCTTTTGCCTTTGGGAGAATTATGAATTTGGTCAAGACTGATCTCCCCTCAATTTCTACGATTACTTGGGTTTTGAGGGCCTCACTTGTGATCTGTTGACCATCTCCTAAGCTCATTGCTAATGTGATTTCCTGGAAAAGGAGTCCCTTAACATTAAATATCTGGAACATCCTTTCTCCAGCAATTGAATGTGAAGATCCGGTGTCTGCACATACACGTCCCTTTGTTCCATATAAAGTTATGTCGATTAGGGTCAATCGAGGGCTTCTGGTCTGAGCTTTGTAAGCATTGATGCGATTGGTTGCTAAGTCTGTTATTTGTGAGGCGTTGAGGTTGCAGGTGGGCACCTAGATTTTATCACTCCTTGTTTCCCACAGCCACAGCATCTGAGAGGGGATATCTCATTTAGTACCTGATGAGAATATTCTCTTTTGGGAGGGCATTCAGGTTTCCTGAATAATACCTGTCTTCCATCATTTACAATTTCACTTGCCTTCACGTGTCTCCTACGTCCACTGGGTAGGGAACGTTAGATGTTGTCAAAAGCTTACAGCTTATCTGCTAACATTTCTTGGGAGATAAGTTCTTCCCAGATATCCAGGTAATATTCCTTACACTCTGGAGAGCAGCTCTTTTTCATTTGATCGGCAATCATCAAATACTTCAATCCGTCAAATGAATCAATTTTTAACTCATTGTGCCAACCTTCAAAATATGCTCGGATTTCAAAATAATAATCCTTCCACGTCGTATTTGGGCTTTTTCTGTGACGTGAAAACAGCTCCCGGAATTTTTCCGCGGTTTTTTTAACCGCTTCAGAAGCATTCGTCGAATGGGGGAGTAATCCCTGCATTTCTCCTCAGGCTCACGGGCCATGAGGGAGGTTACATCACTAGTTAGGGCACCAATGAGATAGGTTACCCACAGATCTTCACCAAGATCTAATAGCTTCATTTGCCGTTTGTATAAGGTGAGGAACAGGTTCCTGTTATCAACTTCTGGATTGAATGTTGGTAGCAACTTTTTTAATTCAATTTTTGTTTGGGGTAGGGTTTATGGACCTACGACTCTTTGATTCTCATTTTGTAGTCGTATTTTCTGCAACTCAAATTCACGCAGGGTTTGCTCTTTTTGTTTGTTTTCCTCGTCTATCCTATTTGATACGATTACCTCAAAGATACATTTCACAAATTCAGGGTCTTCCTTATAAGCATCATTTGTTAAAATTTTTGACCTTAACCCTCCAACTGAACAGAACGGATTTTTCCGCCCTATTAGAGAGGATTCGAAAATGGACTGCACGGATTTTTCTGCCTTCAAGTAACGTTTTCAAAAGCGGATTAGCCGCACTTTCTGAAATCCTTTCCCCCTATTAAGGTTTAACATCTTGAAAGATAATGAGGGACGGAGAAAGCAACACAGCAGGAGTTTTATGGCTCGCAAGGAACCCCGTGTTTTGACCCCCCCAATCGTAAAAATCGGGAGAAATTTCTACAACCCAAGAAGTGTTTCTTTGCCAGCTTGTATTTTAAAAGTTTCCAAAAGTCCCAACGCATAAGTAAAATATGTTACAATTCCCTTTTGGTTTCATATTAATTTCAAACTGTAACAAGTTGGGGCGTGTGTCAGGGCAATCTGCTATTTTATATAGTTAGACAAATTATATCTTTTTTTAAGTATATTCTTTCGCTTCATTTTTCTTATTCAAAACTTTCAGTTTTTGAAACATGATTATTTTATTATGAGATACCGAAAAAATTAATAAAACATCAAACTCTTTAAAATTTGGAACCTTTTCAATTTTCCAACCACTAAAAATGAATAAATTTAAACTTCATCAAATCATTTGAAACATTTTCTTACACTTTGATAAAAATAATAACGAAAAACAAAACTAATTAAGATTTATTAGTTTTTTTTTTAGATTTCAAAGCCTAAGTGTTCAGGTAAGTTTAAGTACAGTGCCTGGTTATATATTGTTAAAATACACCGAATTATATTTGAATTTTAAGTGCCTGAACTTCAGTTTTTATCAAAGACAACATGAATGAAGATTTTCAAACATTTTTTTTTATAACTGGAATGTTTGAATAAATGGTAATCAAAAATATACGGAAACATTTACAGTAGACATTTATGCATATAAATAAACATAAAAATCAATTTTAAATTCGAGCTATTGAAAAACATTCGAATTATATATTGTTCAAAAATATCTATTTATACTAAATACCTCAACATTTATCTTTTTTAAAGGCTAACTGAATAAGTAATTAAAATATGGATATTTTTTGAAATCTCGATCTTATAAAGCTAGAAATTTTATGTTAGACATTCCATTTGAAATTTCGAAAAAAAATGCATCGCGCAGTTAAAAATTATTTACCATAAGTTTTAGCAATTGTTTGAGTATAATAAAAATTTCAAATTTTATTATATAGCTTCTTAGGTATCTTTTAATAAATTTCGGCCGCGGTAGCCGAGTGGTATAGGTATCGGAACGTGGCTTCCTTTGTCACGAGTTCGAGCCCAGTACCACTAAAGACCCACCGTGTAGGGCAGCGATGCACGTTAAATCTTTCGAGAGCTGAAACGTCCTCCCGTTGGTGTGGTGGGGTAGTTAGGAGAGGGGGGTGCCAGCTCAGGTGTCGTCCACGTCACTTGATCATGGTTCAAAATTACGTGGTCCGTCGCCAAAAGCCCTCGTGTAGCTGAACAGTGCGACGTTAATATTCAATCATTCATTTAATATATTTCGAAGATTTCATACAATTCGGTTGAAAACCGCATGCTAAGAGCAAAAAATATACTAAAAAAATTAATGAATATACAATTACAATAAATTCTTACATATAGAAGCAAAACTGAGAAGCTAAAGCGTAGGAATAAAAAATTTTGAGTATATCTGAAGTAGTTTTCGAAATATTTATTTTAAAGTTCAGAAAATTTGTGTGCGTTATGTTATACTTGATATCAATTAAATGGTTAAAATAATGTGTGTTAATATTAGTCATGTAATCGTTTGATGACACATTCATATACTAATAAAATTATCATGGTCATTGATGCGAATGTCAAGAATTTTATGTAATTTTAATTTCAGACATTAAGATATTGATGTAGAAAATATAAAACGACCATCTAAAATACATGAAAAATGCAGTCTGCTATAAAATGATCTTGACAAACAAAATCTGTTATTTTCACTTACTATGGCAGAGCCGGCTTAGTCAGGGGCGATCTGGAAAAACAGAGAGAGAACCGCGGTTTTGATGGATGCCGCTGTAGCTTTTAAAGCTCCCAGGAAAAATTATATATATATATATATATATAAAATTACAAATGCAAAAATAAATCTTGTAAGTTTCAATACATTTTTATAACAACGAATTGTAGAATTAGCTTCAAATACATTGTTGTGTTTGACAATATCTAAGGTAACCAACCCTACTTTAGATAGATTTGTACTACTTTTTCGTAACCGTATTCCTTTTAAAATTAATTCGTGCAGCCGAAATACACCTTTTGTACCCTTAAAAATTTATGTTAACTATAACAGTTAATTTTAATTTATCCAACTTGTGAAATGTTCATAATTAACCATTTCCGTCTAAAGAGTTTACATGGAAAAAAAAGTTTGAACTCCTTCATTCATTAGGAATTTATATAAGATTCTAACATTAAATTTTATTTTTCACCGAATAGGATTGAGTGAAAGTGTATAGTGCTTCCACACCACAGGTCTGGGGTTCTATTAACGGGCTGCGCAAGGTCGACTCTGCCTTTCATCCCCGCTACATTGGGTCGATAAATGAGTACCAAGCTTGCTTCGGGTCTTAAACACTGAAGGTCTCTCTTCAGACAGACCACCAAATCGGGACATCTGTTCATGCACCTCAGCGTCCAATGGTCACGTGTATTATGATGGGTACAGTAGTTTCTGGCCCTCTTGGATTGTTGTGCTTCTGAGTTTGAGTCTTAAGTTTGAGGATTACCTCACTTTGGGGATACCCCTTAGATAAACATGTATTTCCACTCATTTGCAATTAAACATTTTTCTTTCAATTACGTTTATTTCAGAAGGAAGTTTGATTTTTCAAATGTGTATTTGCTTAATAACATGTATATTTGTGTATTATATTAAAAATTTGATCAATCCAAAATTACATATTTTTAGCTCCTCTAAAACTTTTTAGGATTGTACAACTGATCTTACAATACATATACGTTTTATAGTAGTATATTTAAAAATGATAAAGACATTTTTAAGACTGTGTGAGCTTTTATGGCTCGTTTATAAGTATAAAAATTGCATTCAGCTACAGTTTTTAAAATGTACTGAAATAAGTGGATGAATAGGATACTTACATATTATGAATATTTTGACTGCAGTAAGATATATTTATATTTCAGTTTCTTTACAATTTGAATATAAGTTGTAAGCCATTTTGCGGATAGTTTGGTATTGAGTATAAACCCATAGGCTGTTTAATATTGTAAAGTGTTTTACTTTGATACCAGCACACATTAAAATAAGGCTCATTTGCAGTTAAATGATCAGCTTCAGTGATATTTAAATTTTCAAAAATAGTCTACACGTACGAAATAATTCTTTCACATCCGCACACCACATCTTATACTATATCTTCCCTACAGCAGGAAATATTTGTGTATACTGAAAAATTTAATACAGGATACATTTCCAAGTGTTAAATTTGTTTTTAAAATTTGGTATGAATACATTGTGGAACTGTCGGTTAACTTCACTGAACAAAATTGTTTTAAGTGTACTGTTTTGAAAGACAAGATTAAGTAGGGAGAACTTTTCTCACAATAGAATTTGTAATGACTGAATTGTGTGAAAATGTAGTTATCGATGTGTGACATTTTTCCTTGTAATAAAAGAAACAGAAAGATAAGAAATTTAACTTGAGTAGAAAATGGTTAGAAGTACTGTCATGCGCATTTGAAGAAGTATATCCCCCATTAAAATTAAAAATTATTGACTGAATGTGTGTTATGTCCATCACAAATGTCGATGTAGAAAAGATATTTTTATTTCATACAAGGAGTTCGAAAAGGAGAGCACTAGGAATGAAAATTTAGATTTTTTCCGAAAAATATTCAGTTAACATAAAATATCTTTTATATGATTTTAATTAAAATAAATTAAAAGTATTGAAATCCTTTTTTATGCTATTTTAAATTAAAAATATAACTGAATAGAGAAAGATCGGTTTTATCTCATAAATATAATCATCGTAAGTTATACTTTTTGTGTTATTGTTTAAAAATGAGATAGGGCCTTTGCTCTTTTTACCTCATTACTTTTTTAAAAAAACAGGAAAGTGAGCACGTTTTCTTACTCTCATATTCAAAAATGAATACAGGATGCTTTTGTCTGGTTCAAATCGCAATACCAAAAAAAATATATATATATTTTTTAATTTTTAAAAAATGACAGAAAAATAAATTTTCTTTGAAGAAAATATAATTATTTTTCAACTTTGAAGAAAATATAATTATTTTTCAACTTCTAACATACTATTTATTTCATTTTTTCCTCTTTTTTTTACCTTTCATTTCGTTTTTAATTTCACTGTGACTGAACATATAGGAGAAAGAAACACCGTATCTTTTTCAAAGAGGATTGATCAAGAGAGGATATCTACGCTTTCAAAGAAGATTGCCCAAGGCAACTTAACAGCTAGCTGTAAACGATTGATCTCTTGGTTCTTACTTTCAAAGGGACCGAACTGGGTCGTAAAATTTTCCCCGTTCGACCTCCCAAGTTCTAAAAGGGGGAAAGGAAAAAAGTATGTTGCATTTTTGAAGGGAATCGCAAAATAAGAGTTAAACGCTTTCGGAATAACTTTTCAGGAGGAAGGTATCCAGTTAGAGGGTTAATTCAATTATTTTTAGCTCTTCCCCATTCGACTCACATTCACTTAACTCAATAGCAAGCTTAATGAGATCAGCATTTTTTTCTTTTCGCAGAAATGACATGCCTCAGAAATTTAAGAGTTGCAAATAAATAAAATAAATAACCAAGTTCCAGGCCTTATTGCCCACCAAAGCTCTTTCAGATATGGGAATACACATTAAAATATGGCAAGCTTTAAAGTCTTATAAAACTTTATGCACTTCAAAATACAATTAAAATAGGTAAATAAATTAATAGCATATTCAAAATACCAACAAAGAACATTAATTCAAATAATAAAATAATATAAAGAAAATTTAGGAATCATCAGTTGTAATGATACAAAAAATCAATGCGATGAAAATACTAAATAAATCTAAAATAATCAGGCATGTAATGCTACCTAATTTCAATAGGAAATCAGTAAAATATCAAGCAAAATATTAGTTATTAATGTGCAATTCACACAATATTAATCAAGAAACGTTATCTTACAAGAAATAAATTAATATACAGCAAAATTAAGAGTTATCATTGCATAAGAATACCAAAAAATCAATGAAACAAATAATAAAATTATCCCTAGCACTAACACACTGTAGCATGATTGCTATCACTTGTATATTAAAAATGCACAAAACACTATTGAAAAAACTTTTAACAGGAAATAAATGTTCTTTTTTTCTTTTCTTCAGACAAGTGAGAATTCAGGATTATTCACTTTCTCTCTCGATTTCCAGGGATTTTCATTTGCTTTAGAAGGATTGCGGCGCAGTACCAGTAATTTTTCTTTCCGGGACAGTAAGGTTTACAGAGCCGGTTAAATTTTCATTTTTCTGCGGCGTTTCATCACAGCGGCGGTTTCTGTTTCTACGGGGTCGTAGTTCTTTGGCCACTGGTGTGGGTGCCAGTTTTAACACGGAAATAAAAAAAATATCAAAAATTCTTGCCACATATAACTCAAAACTTTTATTTTCCAAACTCAATATTCCATCTCCTTATCTATTGTCATCGAAAGTTCCAGAACTTTCCATGTAATGCGACGCCGGTTTAACTTAAATTGATTTAATTTATTCTTATTATCCATTTTATAGTACCCAGGTTGACTGTCACGTCGCATCATAGCTTAAGTTAAAATTAAACACTAAATCATCAAAAAACAATAAAACAGTACACTAAATTAAAAGGCCGATCTTTAAATTAACACTTAATTTATTTAACAATAAGATTGAAATTACGTTTTATACTAAAGAGATACATGATTACTTAGCTGAATGATATCGGTGAGAGAGCAGTCATGACGGTGGTGCCCGGAGAGTCCCCAACTGCGGTATTTGAAGGGACTTGTCAGACCAAGTAGGTGTGTGAGAAAAGCCCCGAGAGAATCAAAAAGTGCGACAATTCGGGGTGCATTAGCTTTCATTCCAAGGCGGCTTGCTCCTGTATTCTGGAGCGGATTCTTTACAGAAATTCAATCAACTTATCTGATTGATCTAAAGTCAGCGGAAGGATATCCTCTCACGGTCAATGACATCCCCCAAGCGCGGGAAATTCCCAAAAAACACCCCTTATCATGATGTATTTATGGGTGCAATGCCTTCTTCCAGGCGTGGGAACACGTCACCCTTTTCGGTGGGGTAAGAGACGCACCCAAGAAATTCCTTTCCTTGTAAACAACAACAGGGCAGATATAAAAATTACAGTTGCAATCCCTGGGGACCGGCGACCTCCCATCACATGTATAAAATTACATTTATTTTTTTATAAATAAAAGCACGCGTGCGCGCGAGCATTAATATAAAGCATTAATAAAAGCATTAATATAAAGCACGAGAGAGATAAAGAATTACCATTTGTTACAACACCCTTAAAGTTCCATAGTATGAATAAAAGTAGTTTTTTGTAGAAGAGTGGTAAATACATTGTTTCACAATTATTTGGTATTTCAAATCATATTTTTGCCATATTAGACTTAACTACTAATATAATGAATCACACCCTTTATTATTTTTAATGTATTTAGATACATTAGTTACTTCCTGTATAAACTCATTTTTTTAAAAAAAAATACAAGTTTTAGAGGAATATAATCTTGTTTAAAAATTTATAATTGTTAAAAACGAATTTTTTCATATGTCCTCGGAAGTTTTATTGTACAGAAATGATAAATTGGTAATTTGTGCGAAGTCCTTTTAAACGGCCTAATTTTTATAGTTTTTTTATTAAATTTTGACAAGATTTTTACCGTATAAATATTTATTAAAATTTCTGTACAATTAATTGAATATGCTATATAAATTTCATTAATTAATGTAACTTATCTAGGTTTAATGTTTAAAAAATAGAGGAGTAATTTTGTATTTTAAATGAGTAAAGACAGTGATTAGTAGAGAATTTGTACATCAAAACATTGCAGTGATCACACTTTCGTTAAAAATATGTTAGCTTAAAAACTTGTTTAAAAGATTTTTACTTTAAAAAAAATGGTGCGTGGAACATCACGCGATAGAAGTGAATCTTCTTTGAATTATTGAATATTTGCTCTAATATTCCAAACTGACAGTGTACATGTCTCAATCGCCTAATTTGCATGAACATTATTCGTGGTGAATTGAGTCTTTTTGATACCAAATCCAAAGTAGGAAGATATGCTGGAATTTCTGGGTATACAAAACTCTTATATTTGGATAAATTTTGGATTCTTTTCCGGCCTAAACTTTGTAGGCAATTGTAACACATTCTTTAATGTCTTCTAAATTAATTTCCAGTAAAATATTTTTCTGCTCAGGAAGAGGTGTTTTCAAATCATCTCTAAACCATATTCTATCACAAATCGAACACCCGTGACCGAAATGATTATCAACGAATAGCTTTTGAAACCTTTGTGAGCATTTTTATGGGAGAGTGAATATTTACAGTGCACTGTTCAGCTACACGAGGGCTTTTGGTGACAGACTCCGTAATTTTGAATCATGGTCAAGTGACGAGGACGTCAACTGAGCTGGTTCTCTCCCCTCTCCTAACTACCACATCACTCCAACAGGAGGACGTTTGAGCTCTCAACAGATTTAACGTACATCGCTCCCTACACGGCGGGTATTAAGTGATACTCGGCTTGTACTCATGACACGCCAACCATGATATGATTCTTAAACCACTAGGATACCGGAGCCACGCATTTTTATGAAAATCATAGTCTTTGTAACGTAAGATAGAATTTAATATCTATTAACATGCATCAGTTCCAACACGCACTAGACTTGCTAAAGGTTCTGTAGCTGACGGCACGGGATGGTTCACAAAGTCCGTATTAATATGTGCTGTCATAAGAAGTGCCTCAATAGCAATCCTATCCCTTAAACTCGGCATTAAGAGAATATTTTGCAATGTTTTTCCCATGCTCGATATTCTCTCATGTGTACTCTGATGGAGATTTGGCAGTGGATTTTGATGAAATTGCCCTATTTTTCTGTTTGTCATTAAATCCGACACTAAGCGAGTATTTTGCAATGTTTTTTTTCGTGCTTGATATTCTCTCATGTACTCTGAGCGAGCTTTGGCATTATCACGTAATGGATTTTCAATTTTTTTTCTGTTTTTTGTAACTTTTTGGCTGGACTTGCTCCTAGTTTTCTTTTTTTTTTCTTTCATGAAACTCTTTTCCTCTGTGTGCATTTGATTTCGGCATTCTGACTAGAATTAATAATAATTGAAAGAAAATTAAAATTAAAGAAATAAATTAGCCACCGAACACATCGCCATGTAGCCTTCAATCTAAAGAATATTTCAAAAAGGTATGCTTTTGCAGCGAGAGCTATATTGTCTACACCGTAATGCTCACACTGCAACTGATACGACCGCTGATAATGTTCCCTGGTCTGGGGAAATCACCCAAATTGGAAGGTGGGCAGTTTGACCAGTCGGAGACGTCGAAAATTATCCAACTTTTTCACAGATATAACACAAGTCACGTGGTGTCCCTGCAACCCCCCTTTTTTTTCTCCTCTGTCTCTATCCTGACCATGTCGACGATTCGAAGGGAGGGGGGGGGAAGTCTACTTTCGTTCGCTTTTTCACTGTTACGCAAAACTGGGCATATTTTTCATTCACTCTCGAGCCCAAAATATTTTTACTTAAAAATGTTTCTTTAGATTTCTAAAAACATACTATTCAGCTAACATATTTGCCATCTTAATTCAGGATTACTTTGCACTTCACACTTGAAAATAAACTTGTATCCCTATTATTTACTTCCTGTGCAGTACAGGAAAATTCTCGAAAATAAAAATTATTTGAATTTGTACACTTTTTATATTTAAAATATCAGCATAAAAATGTGACATTTTTTTATGATTGCAGGATAACAATTTTCAAAAATTTATTTTATTTTATTAACTGTTGTGATTCCTATCATGAATTCAAGTACATAACTGGAAGTATATTTTCGAATTTAATGACTTGTGAAAAGTTACTTTCTTAAGATTAACAATTTCTTATCGCAGAACTGATTTTATCTTTTTTACATTTGCTTTCATCTATCTCTCTCTTTAACTTCTATTTTTGTTTTTACTTATTTAAGCTCGACTTCATAGTATAAGTTTTAAAACTATCTAAAGTAATTTATTTTTACTATTCATGGTAGGCCGCTGGTCCCTGAGATACAGTTTTAATTTTTGCATTTGCCCTGTTTACAGGAAATAGGGATTAGACACGAATGTGGGTGCTTCCAGGTTCAATGTACTTTATGGCCGGCAAGGTTGTGTTTTTGCGCGGACTGCTGAGTCCAATCAGGGTGATAGATTTGACGGTAATGAATCCGTCGCGGATTCTTTTCGAAGAGGTGCAGTCAGCTTTAAAAGCACGGGTACGCCATTTCTCGTGGTTTTTTCTCTTATTTTATATATTTCCAGAAGTCCCTACCTGTCAGGAAAGAGAACCCATGCCCGGGGTCAACCCCCCCATCCAACTCCCCTTTCACTCAGATAAGTAGCGTCTTTGTACTTTTTAATATTGTTTTTAGTATGTTTGATAAAGAATGCAAATGTTTACCACTACAAGATCGGACTGTTAATTTAGTGTAAAGTAAATTTGTCAATTTTAGATTCTTGTTTATTTTTAACTATGGTCATGATGCGACGTGAAATTAGGAGACTGGGTTCCAAAATGTAGAAGTTAAAGAAGTTTAAAATAGCGTCGGATTACTATATATTATTTTATTTCTTATTTTTAAATAGTAAACTCTCTGGATATTATATATTTCTGTTTATTGGCTCTGCAAGGATATTTTTTTTTATCTTAAATATATGTAAACTCATATAGCAAATAAATAAATAGGTCACCTTAAATAACTATTGATTACTATTTATTATTTGTGGAAAAAAATTCACTATAAATATATGCCATAGCAAAATTCAGATACATTTAAATTGTTTAGTATGATAAACTTCGAAAAATACGTCACGATCAGAAATGGATATTCTTACACGTTAAGCAAAGTGTGATCAAGCTATCAATTATTCTCCAATTCCTTCGTACTTGGTATATTATAACATTTAAAACTGTTATATTTCTTGCAAACATACAACATGAAAAAGTTAACACATATAGTTTTTATTATTATTGCATATAGACAATTAATGAAACTAATTAAAATTTCTATCATTTTTTTATCTTTTCCTTCTGCAATAAAATAATTATTTTCAAACTAATATTGTAACTTTTCCAATTAAAAATTCTATATATAAACTTAAAAGAGTGATTATAATATTTTTTTCTGTTTTTGCTATTCGCAAGATAAGTGGGTCCAGTACTAAAAATTATAAAATAGTGCACAGCTCTGTGAAATACCTTCCAATTTCCAATAGTAAGTTCTACTACATATCTTACCTGAATAAAAATAAATCGTTGCTGTAAATATTAGAACGTTATATTGGTAATATTTTACAAATTAATATGATATAATGATTTTTTTATAATCACCTAATACACATTTATCTCGTCTAGAGATATTTATAGAACACATTAGTATAGGATTCTACTTCGGAAATATATCGTTATATTCCCATATGTGTAAACTTTATATTCCTGTATTTTAAAATTAATTTAAATGCTCATGATGAAAAAAAAATATCTTTCTAATGTTATCATATATATGTGAATTAATTTGACTAGATGGTATTTATAGTACTAGGTAAAGAAAGCAACATATTTCATTCATTATTTTTTGAAGCAATTTTTTTTAAATGGGCATACAGTTAAACCAAAAATTTTACTAAACACTTTTGATGTTTTAATTCGGTTTTATTTATATATTAAATAGTGAAGAAAAAATGGAGCAATCGATTCTCTTTTATTTGGAGATTAAGTAAATTGTTTCATTTTTTCTCTGAGTTAGATTTGTAAAAAAATATAAAAAATAAGTAAACTTTGTGCCGCGCGCGCGCACACAGTATAGAGTACAGATAAGTATTTTTTTATGCAAAACTGACCTAGTTATTAAAGATATTTTAAAGATTGAACTCGATTTATCAACTCTTGAGACATTTTATCTGATTTCATCCTTCACAGGTAATAATTGTAATTTTAAATGACGTTAATTGACTGATGCTAGTTTTTTTACAAACATTTACTCATTATAAATTAAAATATAAGAAGTACCGAGAAAACATTTTATAGCTTTTGGCATTCGTAAAAAAGTGGGACAAAATGTAATAGATATGATATTGAACTATGCAATGGAGCACATTAGATTTTTTTTTAATGAGAAGGGACAATATATTTCGCCAAATTGAAAAGTAAATAATGTTTATGTAAATTGATGTTTCTGACTGATATTTTACTTAAGTAGATGTAGCAAAGTTTACGCAAATGCTATTTTTCGGATATGCATTTTTCCGACTATTTATGCTGTTCCTGTTCATGTTTTCAGTTACGTTGAAATTTTTACTGTCTAATTCTATATATCATAATTAAAAAAAAATCATAAACGTTTTTGTACTTTCTGACACTAAAATTTAGATTTGAAATATGTATTATATATAAAAATACGTAATTTTGAATCTCTACTTTGATACAATAACTCCACAGCGAGAGGGTTACGTAGATCAGAACAAAAAAAGTTTCTAATCAATGTTTCACGTTTTTTATTTAACAATATTATATTTTGTATAGTCCATTTCATATTTTAATACATGTGTTTAACATACTCGTATGTATGATACATAATGCGTGTATAATTTTTATTTTTTAAATATGTCGAAACAATAGTTAAATTTTATGTTGCTCATTTTTATATTATATAAATAATGTATACTTAATATATAATCCAATAAAGCCCTAAATCTGTATTTTTGACCTCTATTATTTAACTCAACATACATTTTCATTGGTGCACCTATTATGTAATACATTTCGTACGGTGCGGTATCTTGGGCCATTTTGGTAGATTTATGAGACACACCACAACTACTCGGTTATTGACCACTGGTCTCATCAATCTATTTAAAACATTGTTATCATTAGTTTTTGAGTTTCAGACAGTGAGTCGTAAATTAATCCACAATTGAATAATGCAGAAACAATTGCAATAGTAGATTAGTGAAAATTATAAAAAAACACAGTTTAAGAACCAATAGCCGTCTTCTGAAATTTGTAACCTTCTTTATAATATGTTTATAAAATTTGTTAGTTTAAATTTAAAATAACAGAAAATAATCTGATGATATACATCTTTGTTATAGGCTTAATTTAAATACTGAGATTGTAAGAAATATATGCATCACCATTGCAACACAATGTATTACCAGTTTTCTCCTCAGCAAATCATATTTATCCCTATGATCGAGAAAAGGAAAGAATTAGATTTATTTTATTTATTTGTTGATGTGTAAATATACCTTGTGCTATCGGAATATGGTTTTGTTATATATTTAACCTTTATTTGTGTAATATTCTACTTTCAGATCTAATAAAAATTCCTAAGGCTCACATTTCATATTTTATATAAGATGCTTCTCCTAATGTAAGAAAAAATGTTGGGTAAAATCTCCTGATGGTTCTTAATATCGATTGCATTTTATACGGGAAAGTGAATAATAAATGTATCGATCATACTTATGCATACAAGAAAAATCCAAAATGCTTTCTCATCATAAATGTATTCAGGAAAAATGATCAGCATAAAATACATAGGAAGTATGTCCTCCCGATTGAAGTAAAGCTCAAGTTGCCTTGCTTGCATTGTAGGGAATTATATTTTGTTTAATTCACATATTTTTTTTGAAAAAATGTATTTTATTAAGTTAGAAAATTGGTAAAATTAAAATTATTATATATTTTCCCCCTTTCCAATTGATGGATAGAACAAATGAAAAATTCATTAGCAGAAATTGCATATTTTACAATTGCAAATAGGAATGTATGTGTATTGACAACGTGCCTGCTTCAACAAGCAATGATACTGATATCAATAATATCATGTCAGTTATATATTTTTCTTAAATGTATATTTATTAAAATAAACTTTATAACAAAAAAATCAGAGCAATTAATTACTTCTATATCTCTTTTAGTTTATATATGATCACAAATTAAACCAATTATCAAAATAATATTGAATTTACTTAATGTGTTCAATTTAATTATTTAACTTTTATAGATTAAATCCGTTGTTTTTAACATAATTTATTCTTAATGGATTTCAGTGCAAATGAATGCGATATTGGTTTCAATTACCATATAAACCTCGGTCTTTCATTGAAATTACAAGAACCTACATGTGTCGATATTTGTTGGCAACCGCAAAGTCAATTCTTTAAAGTGAATTCGGTTTATTTCATGGTGAATTCCGGAAATTTATGAAGATAACAATCTAGAAATATGAAGTAACTGTGGAGATGATGAGTTAATGCGCATGTTTACTGTGGAAGAAACTCCAATGTTTGTTCAGTCTCAAAAAGTGTATCATGCAAGATAAATATATTTTTGGAAGATCCTAATAAGGTATACAATTCTTTAATCGTAATTATTAAGAAAATATGCGCGTTATGTATTTTATATCCAAGCATATACGGGCATATATATATATTTGAGAGGTAAACTATATTACCTGCTGTCTATCTGATCAGATTTTTTTTCAAAATTAATTCAGCAACAAAGAAAACAAATACGATTAATTTTTTATTGCACTCAACTCTTTATTTCTTTGAAATAAAAAGGTAGAAAATATTAATTTAACAAGGAAGTATCATTAATTTCTTAAGGAAATATTGCTACAAATTATTTGTATACAAAATAGATTAAAACAAATGAATTATTTTTCATCACTAATCACAAAAACAGTCAATAAATAACGCAATCAAAATTGCAAATAAATCTTATTCTAATTTTATATTATTATGTGCTTAAATTGTATATGTCTTTGTATTGCAAATTTCTATTTCCTTATATTGTGCCGCAAAGATGTTCCTTGTGGGCCGCATGGGATTTATAGGCCTCGAGTGTGACACTCCCGGTGTACACAGTCTATATCATAGCTCAAATTCATAAACATAAAATGCCTTTCTAAAAAGATATTTTAATTGTGATTACTTTAATGTATTCAAACAATGTTCTTCAAATAAAATATTTTTTAGATATTTTTATACATATTTCATATTTCTGAAAATACGCAATAGTGCTTCTTTACTTTCCCTTAGGGATACTTTGGGAGATTCTTTGTTTTCTTTACATTTTTTATCTTCCGTAGATGACGGAAAGAACATTTATATATATATATATATATATATATAGAGAGAGAGAGAGAGAGAGAGATGTGTGTGTGTAATACTACAGAAATATAAACTCCCTTTACCTCACCCCAAGAGATCCTATTTACCTCTTTGATTGATATGTATGATTATAATTCCCTTCTAATAAATAAATTGCAGGAGAAATACAACTACGCAAAAATCATAAAGTGGCTATTTTGTAGCTACCAATAAAGGGTAACTAACCACTTTTCACTATTAAGTTTCTTACTTTACAAACATCATCTAACAAGGATAAATTTCCTTTATAGCTTGCTTCAGATCAAAGCAACATTCAATGAAAAAAAAAATAGCTATTTTTATGGCTCTATTGTTTGCATAATAATAATTCATGGATAATCATGCATGCAAGAAATGATTGAAAAATAATCGAATTATTATGAAGATAGGAATATTGTTGTCAGTTTGGCCTGTTTACTTGCAGATCTAAAGATTCGTATAATTTCGCATTAGTTCTTGGAATATTCTTGATATTCAAAGGTTATTCCGAATTAAAATGTACACATAATAGTGTAAAGAATGCAAAAATGCTTATCTGATATCGCCAATAGGTAGCCTTTCAAAAGAAACATCGTTGTAAGTATTGAAATATAACTAGAGATGGAGATTAAAGCAATTTATCTCACCTACAAGGAAACATTATGTGTGTAAAACTAGTACAAAAAATTCGTATTTTAAGATACCAAGTGAATAATTATCTGGAAAGGGGTAAGGAACTTATTAGATATTACTACCAAATGACTGTTTTTAACGTCACACTGAAAAACAATGCAATGCATATTGCTAACGGCATTATTATTTGTGATACGTAGTCAAGTGACGTGGACTAAACCTAGGCTGTGGACTATTTCTACAAACTTCTACTCCACAACAAACTGGTTATTTTGAGTCATGACATATTTAACGTGCATTATCCCATCTACACTCTCGTTTTCTGTCGCATTAGGACACGAGCCCATGATTCAACAATGACTGCCACGAGTGCGTGACCATGACCACACAAAGCTATAACAGCTACTGAGTACCTACCAAAGGAAAAAGTTAATTAGTATCTTACAATTAATATATATATATATATATATATATATATATATATATATATATATATATATATATATATATATATATATACAAGTGCATGACCCGGCGTTGCTCGGGCTTTCTCTAGTTTTATAAAAATGTTCTATTTCCGTCAAAAAATCTGCACTTCTTATACTCTTTCTCAAAATGACTTTCATCCCACTCCCTTCCTCCGCTTAGCATGGCGTTGCTCGGGCTTTTTCAGAGTGCATAACTCAAAATTCGATGTTTCAATTTTTTTTTTTTTTTTTTGCTTCTTTTCTGCCAGACAGGTTTATTTTCCCACGGCGTTGCTTGAACATTTTTAAATGCATAACACATTGCCATAGAGATTCCTCTTCCCCTCTCGCTATGATATCTCTTGAGTAAGTGAACAGTGGGACCTTAATATTCACTCACTCACTTTGCAACTCTTTAGGATCTAAAAACGAAAATGTACATTTTTAAAATATTTGTATGTTCAGAAAAGTAGAAATTTTTATACTTACAAAATTTTACAACTGTATTAAATATTGAATTAAAATTGTGAGCATTTTTTGAAATGTTCGATAAACGGAAAAAAAAGTTTCATGCATTTATTTTTATAAATGAAGAAGTTAAAAAACTTTTAACTCGATAAGTAGTTATTAAATATTTAAAATTTGAGTATATTTTAACTGATGTATTTTATTTAACAAATAAAATACTATACAGAAATAAAATTCATTTAAGTAATTCTCAGTTGATTAAAAATGTTACTTTGTCTTCTATTTTTTTAAAATATTAAAGCTACCTTTTTTACTAATAATTATAATACTTATAATTACACTTTCTTGAAATGTTTAGAATTATGCATTGACAGACTTGTAAAACCTTCGATACGCATCTAGTATCAATTTTACTGTAGTTTTGTTATAGGATTATAATATTCCTAACTATCCACCGTTCTTCATATTTAGTGAAATGGGTGTCCTACTCTTGGCCTTTTTCAACTAAGTTTGTTTTGTATTTCGATATTATCTTTTAAGCTGTAAATTTGCTTTAATATTTTCTTATACACTATAAATAGTATTTAAACTTTAAATTATCGCGTTGCTTAATGGAAACTATTATTACAAATTTGCATTCAAATGGGAGAATTGATCTTACGTTGAATTTAAAAGACATTTATTAAATGTGAGGACCTCTTTCATTCTGTTTATATTTAACTTACAAAATAATTTCACTAACATCAATCAAACTATCAAATATCGTTTTTTCTCACGATGCGTAAATCAAAAGTACACCGAATCTTCGAGTTCTGTGAAAGTGACCTTAAATTACCATAACTAAAAACTATATAGCACAATTTAAAAACAGTGAGAAGCTTTTTCTGAAAAACGGCGTAAATCAATCTTAGTTCAAAATGCATTCTTTTTCAGGTTGACTCATTCCGGAAGTATTCGTTTTTGCAAGGATTTTTATAGAATAATTGTCTGTGTTTTGTCTTTAGAATTTCAGCGAATTTTTACTTTAATTAATATAGTGCAGTCCATAAATATTAAGATTTAAAAATTGGCGACCGTAACATACTCGAACTTTTCTAAAATTATAAGCAAATAAACAATGTTATTTTTTCGATTAAAATAGTATACATAATTTATATCTGGAAGTATAATACGCTAATATATTACTTTCTGTTGTATTGTTTATGTTAAAATTGTAATTAGCCTCTCACACTCTGCCTGTTGAAACTTTCGCAGTTCCTGGCACCTGGCCTAGACAAGACAAAATACAAAGGTTAGCTTCACACATGAAAGATAGATATTTGCTGTCGCGAGCTTTTTTGCAGATGGTAGAATGTTTTCCCACTTACTTGAGAATTATTGTTATATTTTGGACACTTCACACAATATCTATAAATTATATCCTATGTGTTATGCTATTAATTATATCCTATTGTAAAGTTTCATGAAAATCCATTCAGTTATTTTTGCGTGAAAGACTACCAAATATCCTCACAAACTTTCACGTTTATAGTATAAATTAGGATATATATATATATATATATATATTATATATAATTATATATATATATAATTATATATGTATATAATTATATATATGTATATATATATATATATATATATATATATATATATATATATTATATATGTATATAATTATATATATGTAAAAAATTAAAAATAAAAATTAAAAATAGTTTAGAGATTACTAGAAGTACTAAGGATATGTTAATTTTTTCCCTGCATGGTTTTAATTTCTTTAATTCTATAGATATTAACGATATGATTAAGGTTCTACAGTTAATTTATGATAAATATGAATTATATACTTCAATGAAAAAAGAAAAAAATCATATTATTGTTAACATAGTATTAAAATAAAATTTCATTGCATTTTAACGGAATTTTTATAAACACATCAAATTATTACCTCAGGGTGGTCCAGCTAGTAATTGTTTAGCGAACCTATATTTACATTTTTTTGTATTTGATCATGATGTAAATGATTCTTACTTGATTTGTCGTTATATAGATTATCTAATATTTTTTGGTAAAAATAGTGAATATAAACCAAATTTTACGTTCTACCTTGACTATCTCAACCTCCTTAAAACTAACTTTAACTCTAATATGGTAGAATTCTTGGATTTACACTTGCATCTTATTAACAATAATGTAGTCAGTAACATTTTTGACAAAAGAGATTCGTTTAAATTCCATATAATAAAAATTCCTGTATGGAACAGTAACTTTCATTTATCAATTTACAGAAATATTATTTTGAATATTTTATTTAGAAATGATAACTTAACAACCCACAAAATAGATAAATACAATAATATAAAACAATTTTTTCAATGTTGTTTAGATCATGAATACCCTTTTAATTTCATAAGAACTTATATCCATCACAAATACATTAACCGTCTTGCTACTTCTAATTCCAAAACCACCACACAACAATAGGATTTCAAAGTCAGCATGTTATTGATCTTGCTGTGAAGAATGTATCATAACACTCATATCACAGTTTACTTTTTTTCCACACACATCTCGAACATCTTACACATTGTTGACAACCAACCAAATTAGAGCCTAGCAAATTTACATTTTTGACAATCAACCAATTTAAATTCTACCATATTTGATTGTCATCTCTTGATATCTGTCTGGTTAAAAATTTGCTCAAAATATGTGTTTATGTTTATCCAAATTTTTTAACTTGGTGAATAATTGATTTTCATTGATGTCAGGGCGCTTGGTTCTCTTGGTAAAAGCTCTGTGAGTAAAGATATTTTGTAACATTATTTTTTAAAAAATACTTTTCTTATGTAATTGTTTTTGGATTTTTCTACGTTTCTTACGTAATTGTTTTGCGATCTTTCTGCATTAAAAATTTGGGAGAGTTTGTTACATAATAGTAGTTAGTGGTTTTATCATACTCTCTGAGTTTTTACATTCTCTAAATTTTTGTTTATTTTTTTTATTTGGTTTTTCCTACAGAGTTACAAAGGGGGAAGGTTGTCGCCTTCAAACTAGTTTAACCTCACTTATTCGGTTCTAAGTCCGAAATTGCTTTCTGACTTGCTAGGTTCTTCTTTTTTGTAGATTCTTTTTTTTTTCTATAATTATGATCTTCGTGTTCAGCTTTTATATTTTTATTATGTTATTTCTAGTTATGTTCATTATCTATTATTTCTTGTTTTTACAAATTTATTTCATATATATATATATATATATATATATATATATATATATATATATATATATATACACTGCTGGACAATTGCTAAGGACGGATCACAAATTGCAATGTAGCATAACATTAAGAGAGACATGAGGCCTCGTAGGATAAAATATAGTTGCCACACTGCTCAGACATTAGAATAAAGAATATTTATTGTTCTGGAAAGTGCAAAAGCTGTGAAACATCTGAAAGAAAAAAAATGTTCATTTGATCTGCGTACGGAGAAATGTAACAATGCATCTAAAAGTCAGCAGGCACCTTAAAGAAAGGTATCAGTACGAGATATTTCCACCGTAGAGTGTGATGCAACATTCCACACGTCGTATCATACTTTGCACAACATTATCCAGCAGCTGTTGAGGCAAATTATCCCATTCCTCTGTGAGTGCACGGATGAGGATGTTCTTGTTTGTCGGAGGATAGTTTCGACCAGCAACTTGCCTCCCCAAAACATCACACACATTTTCAATCTGGTTTAGATCTGGAGAACGTGCTGTCCATACGAGACGTTAAATACCCTCACTATCTAGACAATCCTTAACAGCGAGTGTTCGATGACATGTTGCGTTGCCGTCCATAAAAACAAATTATCACCGACAGCCCCACGGAAAAGACGAACATGAGGAAGTAGAACTTCATCAATGTATCGTTGGCCCGTCATAGTCCCATTCGCAACCACATGTAGGCGCGTGCGGCCATTGATCATGATGCCGGACCACACCTTGATACTGCATGTCGGATATCGGTCATTTTCCTGGATATTTTCTGGACGGTAAGCAGTACCTCTCTCGCGCCAGATCAGTTGGCGTCTACAATCCGATGACAGACTGAACCTACTCTCATCTGAGAATAGTACGCATGTCCAGTCTTGTTCAGTCCAAATGTGATGCTCACGACACCATTGCAAACGGGCAATACGGTGATGCCTGGTCAATGAGATACACACAACAGGTCTGAGTGTGTATAGCCCTCATCCCCTCAAACAACTGGCAACAGTTTTTCGGGAGATCTGCTTTCCTGAGGCAGGAAGAAACTGATTTGCCACCTGCTGAGCTGTGGTGCGCCTGTTCCTTTTTGCTGATAGGACGATATATCTGTCTCCTGCAGGTGTCATACTTCTAACACGAGCTTCCCCGTTCCGTCTACTACACACATTCCAGTAGTTTTAAATGACTTCCACAGCCGTGAAACAACGCTGAGAGCGATGTCGAACTCCCTGGCAACATCTGTTATTTTTCGCCCTTCTTCGATATTTCCAATAATTCGGCCACGTATAAAATCATCTATGTGATGTCGGGAAGACATGCTAAAAATTTTAAGTTCGTCTATTAAATCTTTCCTGTAAAACTTTGACTTGAAACAACAACTGTCCACACGCGTCAAAACCTTTAAAGCTCTTATGAACGCTATCAGGTGATGAACAGACGTGGAAAAAAATTTGCATACTCATACTTCTTCTTACTAATAACCCGCACTTATTCTAATTTTCCACATTTTGCTTCCTTTCATTTTGTGGTTGCTATGGATGATAGTGTAATTCGTCCTTAGCAATTGTCCAGCCGTGTATATTGATCTATGGCATGTTTTGAAGCCAGAATCTGACTGAATTTTTAAGAATGATATTTTTATTTGATGAACGTTGGACATATTCTGACTCTAAGAGCAAAGAGGAAAAAAGCACGCAATCGTAAAAATCTAATTGGGTTACCACTTAAAATACAGATGCATTAAGTATCACAAATTTTATGAGAGTACTTGAGAGATAACGCTGACATATTGGGCTATTAAATATAACGATGTGGAATTATACATGTTTATTGGCTAGGCCATATGTTCGGAAGAAATAAATGGGTGATTAGTTTGATTCTTGAAGATTAAATGAAAAATATGAGTTATAAGTGCTAGACAGGAAATTTAAATTTAATCTAATTTAATTATCCTTACATATATATATATATATATATCGTAAATAATTAGTTTTTTGTTTGTTTTAAATTTCTGAATGAATAATGTTTACAAAATATTCAGACATTTTATACCTATTTAGGTTTTTACTAATAATTGTAAATGCATTTAATTATGTAAGAAGTTTACCTTATGGCATTTAGTAGCTAGCTTATTGTTTCATTAGAATATGTAATGTAAATATAGTTTTAACAAAAAAATGTTTAACAATTTTTAAGAGGAAAAGTAAATTATCTTTTTCATGCTTATGTTCTTCACTAATGAGTTGATGTTTACTATAATTGAATAATCCGTGTTTGCATCACAGACTAAATATCATCATGATAACCAATTGAACAATAATAAAACTAATGCTAAGTATGTAAGATTTTTGAAACGAAATAATTAGTGCATTTAAGTATGCAAGTTTTAGTCAATATTAAGCAAATATTAGCTACCCTATTTATTTCGCTAATGAGTTTAGTGATTATCATTAATCGAAAATATTATACTCGTTTATTTTCCCTGTAAAAAATTCAGGATGAAATGAAGGAGAGTAAAAGAATCTTCCTTTCAATCTTGCAAAATTTTTCAAATTGCATTACTCCTGTTAATAATTAAAATAGTTCTCAATAAAATAGCTTTACTGTATTTATAATTAATTTTGGGATTACAAATAATAAAACAACTGACTGATAATTTATAAAAATAAATATTGCAATTGATTTATAGTAACATTCCATAATTTATTAAATGTGCTTTTTGCTGCTGCTGTTGACAACATTTAAATATTTTTCTTTTTTTTTACAAAATCAAGCTGTTATTTAAAAAAAAACATAGTTTACAGCACACAGTTTCCTTTTAGCGTTAGAGAGCAAAAATTAGTTGTAAGTATTTCGCTCCATAAAAACTAATTTTTACATTGAACATTAGTTCTAAATTGCAAGATGAATGTTAGAATGGTTGGAATAAATATTTATTTTTCATCATTTTGATATTCTATTTTTCATTTTCTTTTTAATTTACAATGGATTATAACAAGTTCCATTTCCATGGTTAAAACGTATCAAATTGGTTGAATTTTAACCTAATACATAATAAAAATTACAAAATAAACTTAATATTTTAAATTTTATTACAGCATACCCTCTTTAAATTTTTAATGATTGAATAATTGTATATTTCAAAATAGTAATATCCTTAGTTAATGGCTATCATTTTTGCCACAAGCTCCATGACTGGCGCCAAATTTCATACAAACAGCTTAGTAGAAAAAATAAGTCATACATAATACAATAGTAGCAATGAAACCTGCACCTTAAAAATGAAGCAATTTTTAGATATTTAAGGTTCAAATTTTATATCACTGAAGAAATGGAATCATAAGAAAATATATGTATTGCAAGTTTCCAAACAGTTTACTACATTATTTTGATTAGTGATACATTTTAACTAATTGAAAATTCAACTTAGTTCTTGAACTCCTTATATTAGCTTTATATCATATGTTTCTTATGATCCTTGATAATTTTTAGTATACTATTATTTATTAGTTTAAAAATTTTCATTGTTCTTATGGCTACCAGCAATGGAAAAAGTAACAAATGCACCTGAAAATATTAAGTGACCAACCAGCTATTCTCCTAAATTTAAAGCAGTGCTTCTCAAACATTCAATACTGGCGCCCCCCTTTTCGATCACAATTTTCATCGCGCCCCCATACATTAATAATGTTCTGAATGCAATAATAATGCACTTTGACGCTAAAGCTACAATAGGCGATCTTAATTATAAACCAAACAAAATTAATAAAATAGGATAATTATTATGTTTATTTTCCTTTCTCTAATTTTTAAATTGAACATATTGCAAAATGCGCTGGCTGCTTAGAAGACAAAATATAAATATCTGTTAAATATAGAAAAATAACTCAGAGGGTGAATTTCTAATCATAAGCATTCCTTATAAAAACTTTGATTTGCAAGAAAAGCCCATGGAAGTCGTTAATACTTATTAAACTTGTTCTTAATTTAGTATTAATTAATTAGTTATAAAATACTCTGTGCAGCACTGATACATTAAGGTATACGAATACGTTGAAATGGCCAATTTTTGCAAAAAATCACATTTTGAGTTTTTGATGTTATAGAATAAAGCAATTATTTAGCTCTATAAATCTGTTCTTATTTTGTTCCTAGGTCACTTAGAATTCAAGATATTTAACAATTAGTAAAGCGCGGGAAACCGGAAGGAGGTATTTAAATAGCCGGAAGTCAGCATTTAAATGCCCTTAAACTGGTCAAACAAGATTTAAAAACATTATTTTTTTAAAGTATAATTTAAAAAAAAAAAAAACTTTTGATAATATTAAAAATAATTATACAATTTGAAAGTATTTGACAAAGTGAATCTGGCAATATTTGTTTTGTTTACTTTCAGCTTCATTTGATAAAAATTCTGCGTATTTAGTTACAAAACAAAAGTTATCAAGTAATATTTGTGTTTGTGTTAAAACACAAGTGAATTAATAGCTCGCATTACTATTTTATAATTATGGGAAATAACAGAAATAAAAGATATTCCCGTAAACGTCAGTTCAAAGGAAATAAGTTCTGCAAAAGAGTTTCAGTTTTCAACAACGAAAAGATAAGTATCAATTCAAGTATTCCAACTGCAAGTGAATCAAAAGCTAATTAATTCTTTGAAACCTGCAGATGTTCCAGAAGACAATGAAAAAAATGTTATTTTTAACTTAGGAGTTTTGTACAATATAATATATATATATTTCATTATTATGCTGCCCTGTGTGTTTTGAAAAAAAAGTTAGTGTTGTGCAAGACTCTGTGTTTGGGTTAGCTTTAAATATGACTTTGAAATGTGAAAACTGTGACTATTCCTTCTCATTCTGCACTTCTGAGAAAGTAAACAAACTGCATAGTATCAATCTTGCATTTGTTTTTGGTATGAGAATCATTGGTAAAGGACATTCTGCGGCTAAAAAACTTTGTTCTGCTATAAATATAGATGTACCATCTAAAAGAGCATTTGGTTTCCTGAAAAAAGCTTGAATTTGCTGCTAGCAACGTAGCGTACAATACAATGAAGGAAGCTGCATTGAAATTAGAAGTAACGAAACTGATACTGAATTTTCTCAATGTGGTGTCGGTGGATGGCACATGGCAACGAAGAGGATATTCCTCCTTGAATGGATGTGTGTCTGTTATCTCGATAGATTCTGGAAAGGTGTTAGACGTTGAATTCATGTCAAAAGTGTGTAGACTTTGCAATTCCAAAACAAAAAGTTAAACAACATTCATAATTGTGAAAAACATATAGGGTCATCTGGTGCTATGGAACCCCTGGGTGTTTATCGTATTTTCGAACGATCTGTCGAAATGAGAAAATTACAGTATGCAAATTTTTTTGGCGATGGAGACTCTAAGGGGTATGCCTCTGTAAAAGATATTTATGGTAAGAATACTGTAGCAAAATACGAGTGTATTGGACACATACCAAAGCGTGTCGGAACAAAACTGAGGAAACTGAAATCGAAACGAAAAGATCTAGGAGGTCGAGGAAAACTGACGGGTGCCTTTATCGATAAGTTACAGAATTACACTATGGCATTGCTATCCGTGACAATGTAAATAATTTACAAGGCATGCAACGGGCAGTCATTGCAGCATTTTCCCATCGTTGCTCTAATGCAAAACAACAAATGCATGGCCAATGCCCTGTTGGACCGGATAGTTAGTGTAAATATCAACAAGCCGTATCAAAGGATAAGATCTACATCGATAAATCTAAAGGACTTCCCCCAAATCTGATCAACATAATCAAACCAACATATATGAAGTTATGTGATCAAAACTTATTAGCAAACTGTTTACCAGGAAAAACACAAAACTCTAATGAATGTTTCAATGGAATCCTTTGGAAATTTATTCCAAAAGATGTTTTTGTTTCATTAACAATACTGTGATTAGGAGGATACATGGCTGTAATTCAGTTCAATAAGGGATTTCAGGGATTGATAGATATCTTGAAACATTTCGGAGTGACTGTTGGTGTATTAACATTGAAAGGTTTTTCAGAACTTGATGAAATTCGAAAAACAGATTCTAAACGACATTCTCTGACTGTGGCAAAAGTTACCAGAAAAAAAATAGATTAGCTAAAAAGAAAAAAAATGATTAAAAATGAGCTGATAGAAGGTGTAACCTATAAAACTTGTGACTTTTAAGTAAGTAATTATGTAAATAAGAAAAATATGTGATAAATTGTACTAAAAATGCATTTTTCTCAAAATAACTTTTTTCGTATGTTTTGAACATTTCAAAAATGATAAATCAAAATATTACCATTAAATAACGTTGAAACTTGGTACCATTTTTTCTCACAATGTTTTCTAGGGCCTGAAGTAAAAGAATGATCATAATAAGAATAATTTTTAAATTATGGATTGGTATTTGTGTAACGGTGTTGTAAAACATGGCAAATTTCTTGTTTGGGCTTCTCGATTAGTTGTGGAATTTTTATTTATTTATATAATCATAAGATTTTACTCCCCAGGCCCTAGATACACACATAATGATTATTTTGATACTAAATTTATACAAATTGAGTCCATGGATTTTCATGTAGAATTTTTTAAATGTCATTAAAATTTCTTCAAAATTTCCAACAAATTTACCAATTTTCTGAAACTTTAAGGATTTATTACAAATATGAGATAAGTATAGTTTATTTATATACATAAACTGAAGTTAAAAAGAGTATAATTTTTTTTCTAAATGATGTTTTTTAAAAAAAGGGCTCCGAACGTATTCGTATACCTTAAAAATATACCGGCTGAAGTGCCCGCTCTTTGCCCGAGTTCATTTATAAGAAAATAAAACATTATTGATATAATAGCTGAATTGTAAGGAGAGCAAAGCCAATTGCTCGAGAATTCTTACAAAAATGTAAAATGATCTTTTTAAAATGGTTGCTCAAATTATAATTAGTTTTTGGCGAATTGTAATTTTAAGCCTCACAGAATTAGCATTTATAATTGATGTTAAATAATGAACAATAAGATAAATTTCCTATAAAGAATAATTGTATTATTTTTAATATTTAAAGCGAAAAGACTTCAACATGTTTTAACCCAGGAGCAGGCGCGCACTCGATATGGTCGAGAGGCGTTATTGAGTCACCCCAATCCTTTTTTTTATAATTATTTTATTGTACACGGTACAAATGGTGAGTCCAGTGAATAATTTAACTAAGAGAAAGTTTACTTACCAACTTTCAAGAACTTTTCAATTTTTCTTTGTTAACAAATAAACAGTTTTGCCAGAATTAATGATTTCGTAAACTGCGTGACCCGCGCGACCACTTCCGGGTAAAAATTGTATTTAGTATGATAGTATGTATGTTACTGCTAAAAAAATTGTGTAAAACGTTTTTCTTTTTGCATGGAAAAAAGAGCAACAGAGAAATACATTACTTACAGCTTCCCTAAATGAGAAACAATCACGTAAGAAAGCGGTCATAACTAACTGTATCAATAACTTAGAAGGTCATACAGATTGTAGCTATAATGTGCAGTATTTCAAAAATAATGACAGTGATGAATTTTTTATGTTCCTAAATTTCTTCGATTCTAGATCTGGGATTTGTTTTTCTCTGAAAAGTTGTATGTTAGGCTTAAAAAGAAAGCGTAGTAAAAAAATCTCTCATCATGGGATTAAAGCAAATCAAATAAAGTTTTATTTACTTGGTTATAGGATCAGAGATAGCTAATTAGGTATTGAAGAATTTTTTTTATTTTTCATGACTCAATATCGCGTGCCTATAAATTATATCAGAGTAAAAGTGCATTTTTTATTATGTCTGAAAGTATTTTGTTTGAATTCATCCCAGTAAATTAATTATTTTTAAATCTTTCATTTTCGAAATGCTCGCGCCCCCCTCGTAAGGTTATCGCGACTTCCTGGGGAGGGGCGCGCCCCACAGTTTCAAAAACACTGATTCAAAGTCTTCTAAGAAAGAAAATCTAGACTGAATGGTTGCAGAAATGATGTGTAATAGGAGATTCACTTTAGTTGCTCTAACAGCTTAAATAGAGAGTATGAGAGGAAATAAGACGGAAACCAGGGGGGACTATTATTGAAAGTATTATATTTGAATTATTGCGAATAAGATATTTATTAGGAGGAAGCTTTAAGGTGGAGGTAGTTCACTAATATTAAATAAGATGATGGTTTAGATCCTTTATAAAGTAAGGATTAAGATTGATAGTCTCCTAACCGTTCATGTTTTACCATCGTTGCTACATCTTCTTGTTATTATGAAATAAAATTGCATATTTTCATTGTGTGATAAATAAATAGATTGTTTGGTTCATGGTGAGTGCTTCTTCCCTAACTCCCACATATCTAGTTGCACAAGAGAATGCTACAAACCTTTTACAAGTTTCACGTAGTTAAAGGGAGAATGTATGTATGTTTCCCGCTGCAAATAAAAACCAACATTCAACTCAGATGATGGTTGCTAATGGGATTATAAATATATATATATATATATATATATATATATATATATATATATATATATATATATATATATATATATATATACAGGGTGTTTCAGCTAAGATGTTACACACTTCTAGGAGAGGTAGGGGAAAACAAGACGACTCGAAGTATATAGGCATTGCTGGGTCGGAAATGCTTTCCTAAAGCTCCACGCGCCGACAAAATTTAGGGTGCAAAACTTCAACTGATCTTAAAAACGGGAACAATTGTCGAAACGCTTTGGGTTTTGGTCAAAATTATTGTTATTATTTATTATTTCATAAAAAAAAATTCTGAGCAATATTGCTGCTAAAACATTGCTAGAGGGCGCTTTAGACTTTGGAACGCTAGGGAAAAAAAATTCCATATTTTTTTAAGTTTTTTGATGGCTTTCATAAGTTGAAACTTTAACTTGAATTTTGATACTAGATTTGGTATCCTCCGGGGAAAATTGATTGATCCAACATTGTTCAGGGCACTTAAAGCACAAACGGTGCTAAAAAACGAGCAACATTTTGGATTTCGGTGCGGTTTGAGCGAAACGCATTCTCTTGCTGACTAATTTGTTCAAAACAAATTTTGACATTGTTGCCAAATTTAAAACCAGAGGTGCTTCAGGCAAGTAAAAAGGCATTTCCGACCGACCTTTCCTATGCGATTCCGAGTCATCTAATTGTACTCTTCCACCAACGAGGTAGAGTACACCTAGACGACTCGGAATGACAAAAGAAAAGTGGTCCGGAAATGCCTTCCTGAAGCAGTAAGACCATCGAAAGCCTGATACGTAGCCCAGGAATTGCAAGTGTCGTGGCAGTGATTAAAGCGAGCAGGGTTTCGGCGAAAATTTTAGCAACAGAGTGTTAAAGGCAGAATATGCAAATTTCACCGTCGAGAGTTGAATTAGCCGCCAGAGGGACAGAACGATAAGAAGGAGTCCGCTGGAAGGAAGCTTTATTTCCATCGCACACAGACTGGCTGTACGATGACAGAGTACACAAACGCAAAGAAAACAGATATGATTCTGGCATACGGGGCCACATATTGCAATGTTTGAGCCAATAAGAGTTTGTACGCCGAAATGCATCCTGTCAGGCGGACTCCTGCTCATACCATGTTTGCTCGCCTACACCAGCAATTATGTGAGACCGGTTCATTCCAGAAGGCAGCACGTTATCGAGATCGGATGGCACGTACCGAATTGAACGAGGAAATTGTACTAGATATGGTAGAGACCACTCCCAGTTTCGAGGTATCGCTAATGAAATCGGGATTTGATACAGTAGCGTTTGGAGGATTCTCGATGATAGTGCCATGCATCCATTTCACTACCTACGTGTCCTGTCACTAAAAGAATGTGACTTTGCACCTCATCAGGCCTTTTCTCAGTGGCACTTGCAGCAACGAATTGCAAATTCCTTTTTTGCAGCCTCCGTGTTGTTCACAGATGAGGCGTCTTTTTCGAAAGAGGGTATTTTCAACACCCATAACAGCCACTCGTGGGCAGCAGCGAACCCACATGTAACACTTACTCGGGCTGCACAGGATCGTTTCCTGGTTAACGTATGGGCTGGCATTCTAGGGGATCAACTAATAGAACCTTACATTCTGTCTGATCGCCTGACTGGTCCACGCTACCTGATATTCTTGGAACAAGTTTTGCCAGAGTTATTGGACAGAGCACACGTTACCGCTGCGACTCGTACTTCCATGTGGTTCCAGCAAGATGGAGCCCCTACACATTTCAGTATTTCTGTTCGGAATCACTTGGATGCAACATGTGGTGAACGATGGATTGGCCGTGCAGGTCCAGTGCATTGGCCTCCCCGATCGCCAGACCTTTCCAGTCTGGATTGTTTCTTCTGGGGCAAATGAAATCCTTGGTGTAGGAAACACCCGTAAACAGCGCCGAGGAACTTGTAGCACGCATCAGTGCAGCAGCCGGGGAAATGCGAAACACTCCAGAAATGCTATCAAATGTTCGACGCTCCATGAAGCGAAGATGTGAAGCCTGCATCACATGCAACGGGCGTCATTTCGAACATCTCCTTTGACAGCAGTTTTTCCTTCTTTTCTTTACTTTTTCTTTTATGATTATGCATAGCAATTAGTAAACAGTTTTTTTCCTCCTATTTTGCGTCTTTCCTTGTGTTTTACTTCTTGTGATTTGGTACTTGTGTTTTTTACCCTCTTTTACTAATATTTTTTGCTATAAAATTAATTTTGCAACACAGACCAACTCGAATCTCATTTAGGAGGAAAATTCCTAGTAATTATTCGGCTTACACCCAACCACAAAATTATCCAAATGAGTTTCCAAGTTGCAATGTCTGAAAGCGCCCTCTGGCTTTGATTAATGGCTACCAAGTCAAAATTTATTTTGAACAAATTAGTCAGTAACGAAATGCTTTTCGCGCAAACCGCACCGAAATCCAACATTTTGCTCGTTTTTTAGCACCGCTTGTGCTTTAAGTGCCCTGAACAATATTCGATTTTTTACATCAATTTTCCTCGGAGGATACCAAATATGGTATCAAAATTCAAGTTAAAGTTTCAACTTATGAAAACCATCAAAAAACTTAAAAAAATATTGAAAATTTTTTTCCCTAGCGTTCCAAAATCTAAAGCGCCCTCTAGCGATGTTTTAGCAGCAATATTGCTCAGAATATTTTTTATGAAATAATAAATAATAACAATAATTTTGACCAAAACCCAAAGCGTTTCGACAATTGTTCCAGTTTTTAAGACTAGTTGAAGTTTTGGACCCTAAATTTTGTCGGCGCGTGGAGCCTTAGGAAAGCATTTCCGACCCAGCATTGCCTATATACTTCGAGTCGTCTTGTTTTCCCCTACCTCTCCTAGAAGTTTGTAACATCTTAGCTGAAACACCATGTATATATATATATATATATATATATTGCGTTATAGAAACTGTTATACAAAAGTCTGCATGTACTTAAGAATTATTATTGAAAAATATATCGAGGTTGAAGGTAGAAAAAAACTTATATGTAAAAAAATTGATGATTAATAAGATTCTACAGATTGAGTACGCAGTCTTTTCATATAATCAAGCTGTATATTTTATATATACTACATATACTATGTTACTAGACATAATACATAGAATATATTACTGTATATACTAAATATACTATGTCACTATACATACTACATATGCTATATTAGTATATATACTACAGTTGTATACTTTTATAGCTCCCGACTGTTCGCTCCTTTTGTTACGTGCAGTAAACTTTGAGTAACGTGAACCAGCCCTACACTGATAAGAGAGAATGCATCGTGTACAAATAAATCTCTTGCACTACTTTTAAGAAAACAGTAGTTATGATGTTCAAACAAAGGTTTACATATTACGCCATAATATACTTAAGCGCAGCAACATTATGAATAATATTACGCGAAGTTCAAATCAGTAGTAAAGAACAATACAGTTCTTTAAGAAAGATGAGAAGTTATTGCCAAAAGTGAATCCTAAAAAAGACAAAGCTCAGCTGCAAAATTCCCAGAATAAACATCAGAAAGACTACATACCTTCAACAGCACTCAGACACAATTATCAGTGTCTAAAATGCAAGCATGTGAACGATTATTCACAAGCAATTGAAGGTTCAACAGCCGAAGAAATCGCAGCAATGGTCAAAGCAAGACGACTGATCCCTTGTCAAATCAATAATGTATGCATGAGAGACTCGTTTTGGCGAGCATATCTTTAAATATAGGTCTGGTGAATTCTTCGAGAAAGATCCATTTGAATCATTTATTGGGGATTTTTTTTATTTCTCCTCTAATTTCTAGAAGAATCCATAAGACCCCGAATTCGCGAAAAATGGTTGTCAACTTGGTCGCCAAAAATGATGCCAACTTGGCTCTATCACCAAGATTTTACCAAGTTCCCATTGAATAACCATTAAAAAGTAAGATGCTTGAACAAAAATACTTACGAATATTACAATTTTAACATAACAAACATAAACTATTGAAATATAAATGCTTTACAAATCCCAAATACAATATATTTACACTATTTTACGCAAAATTTGCAACTATATAATGCTTAATATTACAAAAACGTATAATGTTTCGAATAAAAATATATTTCAAGTGTATAATAGCCTTGTATTTTAAAGTTTTGCATAAACCCTATATTCCTCTCAATATTTCTTTTGTTCTCATGAAACATTTATTAAAAAAACTTACTTTTC
Organism: Trichonephila clavipes; assembly: GCA_019973935.1. NCBI lineage: Eukaryota > Metazoa > Arthropoda > Arachnida > Araneae > Nephilidae > Trichonephila > Trichonephila clavipes. The sequence goes on along the minus strand of BMAU01021178.1, from coordinate 828,592 downwards.
GAAACACATCAAACACGGAACGTTATTTTTATTTATAGAACGGAATATCCTCTATTACCATAATTTTTAATTAATTTGATATTAAGTATAATTTCAAAATATGCTCTGTTAAAACAGTTTTTTTTAATTCGGAGATTTTTTTAAAAAATATAAAATAGATGAACTTCACACTAACGAAATGAATCTGGCTACTCAAGCACTGCAATATTTTTAAATGTATCTTTCTTTGTGCATATATTTGTAAAATGCAGATTTTTGCTCATCCCTAAATATTTTTTTAAGTTATTTTTCCTTACTATGCATTTCTTGCAGATGTACCTTCATTGAGATTCAGTGTTAAATTTTCATCAAAAGCTATTTTAAATGGAGAAAAAAAATTACATACATATTTTAAAAGTGAAACTTAATAATGAACCTGAAACACATGATCACTATATTATTATCATTTATCAGTCATATTACAACACACCTGCAATAACTTATATTCTGCATAAATTTTTAAAGTTCAACTACGCAGAATGCATCAAAATAAAGAAATGCTTTCTTAAGAAATCTTAAAATAAATAATCAATAATTATCTCTAAATTACAAAAAAAATGTGTTAAGTCAATTGATGAATAATTTTCTATTCGTTCAAAAAAATAATAAAATGAAACATACGGCGATTATTTCAAAATCAGAACCTTATTGCGTTTATTTATCAAAAATACCATATAAATCCCATTAATAAATACACCTTAGAATGAAATAAGGAATAAACTCACTACTAAAGTGCAATTTCCTGTTCTGTCTTTAGAACACTACTTCAGAAAGTAATTCAATGAAATATTCATGTTAACGGTTGAATAAAATCTATGAGTTGGTGAAATCAAGATCAATATTGTACATTGAGGAACACTTTTCATGGCCATGATTAATTTCCAAGACTTCCGTATGTATGATAAAAATTTTGCCTACAGGTTTGAAGACAATCTTGATCTACTAAACACATGCAATAAACTTTTAGTAGTTCAAACTACTTTCGAAATGTCAGCACTTATAAACTATGTAAATAACACACATAATACATATTTTAAAAGGATTAAAATTTTATTACATCAAATTGTGCAGAGAAATTATTAACGAATCAAATATAAGTAGTTATAATAAAATTTATTTTGAGTTAAGTATAGTAATTAAACATTTTATAACATCATATCTATAATTCAGATACTTAAAATGATATATTGAATGATCATTCTAAGAGATTTTATGTATTACAATCAGACATATTTTATTTTTCTCTTTCTCTCTGTTTCTGTATATATATATATATATATATATATATATATATATATATATATATATATATATATTTATATATATATATATATATATATATATATATATATATATATATATATATATATATATATATATATATTTGTGTATATGTATATATATGTATAAATTTATATATATATGTGTATGTATATGTATATGATTATATATTGAAAAATTCTTTTATATTGATTATATATATATATATATATATATATATATATATATATATATATATATATGTGTGTGTGTGTGTGTGTAACGTATTGTAGTAGCGTTGGCCGGTGTCGATTGTTGTCATATCTCGCTTATTGAAAAGATCTTTAGAATTGAGTTTCATCTTTTATTTTGAAGCACACATAGCGTAACTGGTCAATCACTTTATATTTTACCTCTATTCGTTTAAAATACGTATAACAGAAGTGAAACTTTGACAGACACAACACAAAGACACAGAGCTGCAGTTATTTATATATTTACATGATGGAGGCAAGCAGACAAAGAGCTAACATCATAGCACAAACACAATAAAAAATTAAGATAACATAGAACGCGTTGCAGCTGGCTGATTACAAGATGAAGACAGGTAGACAAAAGAGCGCGATTACACCAGATTTTTGCATTTATACTGGAAGTGGTTATTACGTAATATTAGTTCTGATTGGATAGAATGGGAGGGTATAGGGATTTTGGACTAGCCAATTATGATTAAAATTGCAGTGTTCTTTTAAACTAAATAATTAAAGTTTGTTTAATTATTAATATGAAGAGTTACAAAAAGGATACTAGAGGTAATTATTACACACACACACACATATATATATATATATATATATATATATATATATATATATATATATATATATATATATATATATATATATATATATATATATATATATATTTATATATATATATTTATATATATATATTTTATATATATATATATATATATATATATATATATATATATATATATATATATATATATATATATATATATACATATATATATATATATATATATATATATATATATATATATATATATATATATATATATATATATATATATATATATATATATGAGTGTATGTGTGTGTGTTTGCGTACGTACGTGAAAGAGTATGTATCTGTTCAGAAAAAGTGACTCATTTATATTCTTTCCCATCATAAGATCTTCAAAACTATAAAGCAGACAGTCTTAAAATGTTACACAAACCGGTTTTTGTTGTTAAATAATGATCCGGTAAGTATATAATTTATTTCATAAGAGAGTCGCGATGCTCCTAGATAGATAAGTTATAATTTAATCTTTATAACACATGGTTGTAAGAGAGACTCTGTTAAAAACATTAGATCATAAATCCGATGACATATCAGCCTTTTCTCTCAGATATAGGATGACATATGCAATATTGATGTTTCCCTCTAAATACATACACGTATAACTCAATGCGTACAAGACTGCGTTTTTTAGGATCCCAGAAATCCAACTTGACATTTTGACTCACATTTCATTTTTGCTTTCCACACTGACTAAGGCATACGTTAGTTCGCATTATCTTTCTCTTTCTTAAGAGTGTAAATTTTTTCTTTGTTTATTTTTAATTTTTTTACCAATATAGCATTGTCGTTGTGGATTTGAATGAATGTTATAATAAATCACTTTTTGCCAGAACCGATGGACACGACAGTGACTCTGAAACGAATTTATTTATTTCAGATGAAGAAGATAAAGAAAGTGAACTAAAGTGACAATACACGTATCTAACGTGTTTGAAAAGCTTTTAGTTCCAAGGGAAATTTAGAGCAATATCACAAAGATGTGTATAATTTTAATTTTTCTTCTGTTTTTTTAATTTTTTTTTAAGTTAACTTCTTATGGCACGGTAGGGAGAAATTTCTGTTACGCGTTACCAGTTACGGTTAGCAATAAACGCAAGGTAGAAATGAATGAAGTTCCGAATTCTCACCCACCCCCGATTTAAAAAAACGCTATCTAACTCATACTATCTATCTCAGACAAAAAATAATTACAGAATCGAAAAGATCATTTTTTTTGCCATGATATGGCAAATATTTTTTAACAAAATAATGATAGTTTCTGTTTTTAAGAGTGTTTTAAAAATGAATCAACATTTATACGCTTTTATAAAAATGGTTTATAAATCATTTCCTTTAAATTTCCTTTCAAGTTAATGAATTGATATTTTATTCTAAACAAGTTCATGCATTTCTCTTTCAGAATCAGTCATAAAAAATAACGGAATCTTTTTTTTTTGCAATTTTTCAAAAAATACTCAAAATTTTAATTAAATATTTAATAACTTCATTATTTATAAAAATAATCTAACGAAACTTTTTTTCCATATGTGGAATAGTATTATCCGTAATCTGTTCAAAGATTGAAAAAATAGATTACAAATTACGGCTTTTAAAACATCTTTTGTGTTTTTCGTCTATTTGCTCTGACCTAGCACCCACCCCTTCTCCTCATTCAACAGCAGCTTTATCAAGCCTTTCCTCTTTTAGCTTTGCGATACATACTTTGTTTTGTTTTTACGTTACCTAGAAGTCAAATTATAATCAATTTTATGAATTAAAAAAATCGGAATTGAGTCTTTATTCTACCCGAAGTAGGCATTTAAATGGTTCAAAATCTGTCAAAAATTAGTTTAAGGCGAGTTTGTTGGATATAAAGTTTAAAAAAAGTTAAGTTATTTTCACCTGATTTAACTTCTTTAAGCAATTCTTTACAAATGTATGCATGCAATGCAATGTTTTATATGATAATTTACAAAATATGTGTAAACGCAAATTTTTATATAAAAATTTCAATAATTTTAATGATTTCCTATACATAAAATCTTTAATTTCTTCTTTCACCCAATCACTATTATTACAATGCATCCAATAATTTATAACTGCACATTAGATGAATACTTCTGGAACGTTTGTTTTGTTATAATTCGACAAAAATTGCAACGCATGGAACATTTTGCATTTTTTTTCGAGGCAAATTTTTGATTTAGACTAATAATGATGACACTTTTTTCAAAATACATACAATAAAAATTTTTTAGTATTATGTATTGAAAATGAAAATTTTGTCAATACTTATACCTTTTCCATCCTAATTTTTTTTAATACAGTTTGAAATAATAATGATATTAGTAAATTTGTTAATTATATATAAGATTACTTCAAAATAAAACTTTATTATACAATTTAATACATGTAAGCCAAAGAAGTTAACTTCTAACGCGCATTCACACTGATACACGCTTTTTTTTTCTTCAAATTTTTGTAAACTATACATGTTCTAACTTATTTTTTGTACATTTATACAATCCCAATAAAAGAACATCTACCTTATAAAGTTTTCTATGCTGGTTACAGTGACTATAGACATAAGCAAGTCATGTTTCTGCATGAGGTTACGATTGGATTTTGCGATGTACGTAGCATGTATATACCAGTGCAGTGCTTCTCAAACTTTAACTACTGGCGACCCAATTTTCAATCATATTTTTTATCATGCGCCCCCACCCAAAATATTAATGTATTGAATGCACTTTGGGGGGAGGGTTCTAAAGCTACAATACGATCATAATTATAAACCGTACAAATTATCAAGGTAAGTATTAAATTTTGTATATGTTACTTTAAAGTATTAAATATTTTTATTTTCTAACTTTTTAGTTCGATTGACTATAAGAGCGTGTTTTCTTGGTTTGTTTTTAAGCTATAATTTATTTTATAATTATTTTTACTATACGCGAGAAAAATCACAATTCCAGTGACTAATTTAATTAAGAAAAAATATACTTACCTACTTTTAAGAGTTTCCAATTTTTCTTTGATTTTTTTAGAAAAAATCCAAAAAAATTAAGGATAATGTTCCAAATATATGTACCCTTAATAAAGGACATAAATCATGTTCATAGAAGATATTTTTGAACAAAAGTGGTCGCGCAGGGAACTAGATCAAAACTAGTAACTTGATTGTAAAAAAAAAGCGCTTGCAACTCCCCCCCCCCAAAAAAAGAGGGCGAGATGTGATAAATTCATCATAGTTCCCATTAAGACTGTCATATTGGTGGATACTCTGTCAAAGGTCATTGTTAACAAATCAACAGTTTTCCCAGAATTAACGATTTCGTGAACATCAGATGACTCTGGGCATCACGCGACCGATCCCTTGTTACAAGTGTATTAAAAAAAAGAAAGAAAAGGATATTAGTTGTAAAATAGAATTGCATAAAAATACATCTTGGCCAAATAATCCTTCAAAAAGTACTAAATATACTTATCCATATATCATATAACTCATTCACATGGAAAAAAAGCAACAGAAAAACATTATTTGCGACTTTCCTAAAAGAAAAACTGATAGAGTGAAACGTACCAGATAGTTTGAAGGTCAAATATATGATAGTCAAAAGCAGTATTTTAAGGGTTAAAGAAACGTAATAAAATATATCTCGTCGGGTGATTACAGTAAAGGAAACAAGATGTCCTTTTTATTTGGTTATAGGATCAAAGCTAATGAACGTTTGAAATGGTATCTTTTATTTTTGATGATCACCAGATGATATGTACAGATAATATCAGTGTAAATGTACATTTTTTATTATGTCAGAAAGCATTTTGATTTTCTTCATTCCAAAAAATTATTTTCTTAAACCTTTTACTTTTAATATGCTCGCGCGCCCCTAGGGGGTGCGCCCCACAGTTTGAGAAACACTGCACTAGTGGTTTAACATTGCTCCTTAAACTTTCAATATTTGTGACCTGATTTCTAATTATAATTTTCGTCTCACCCCCTCCCATACAATAATAATGTTTTGAAAGCAATAAAGATAATGTTTGTTGATGTTTAAGCAACAATACGATTTTTATTGTAAACTGTACAAACTATCAAAATTAGAATTCCATTCTATTCAGGACAAGCCTGTATAAGGTACTAGTGATTATGAAACCTGTTTTTCATTTGTTATCGTTAAACTACTGATTAATATTTAAATATTTAAAGCGAAAAGACTTCAACATGTTTTAACCCGGGAAAAGGCGCGCACTCGATACGGTCAAGCGGGGTTATTGAGTCACCCTAATCCATTTTTTATAATTATTTTATTGTACACGATACAAATCGTTATTGCAGTGAATAATTTAATTAAGAGAAAGTTTACTTACCTACTTTCAAGAACTTTTCAATTTTTCTTTGGTAACAAATAAACAGTTTTGCCAGAATTAACGATTTCGTGATTCGTGTGTCCCGCGCGATCACTTCCAGGTAAAAAGTGTATTCATTATGATAATGTGTATGTTACTGCTAAAAACAATTGTTATGTTTAATATGTTTGAAAATACTTATCTTGGTCTAAGTCTTAGCCAAGTAATCCATCAAAGTGTGTGTTTGCTCTCCGTGGTTTTCCAAATATCATAAAACTGTTTTGCATGTAAAAAAGCGCAACAGAGAAATACATTACTTACATCTTTCTTAAATGAGAAATAAACACATAAGAGAATGGTCATAACTAAATGTAGCAATAACTTAGAAGGTCAAACAAATTACAGCTATAAAGTGCAGTATTTGAAAAATAATGACACTGATGATTTTTTTATGTTTCTATTTTTTTCGATTCTGGATCTGGGATCTGTTTTTTCTCTGAAATAGTAGAATGTTAGTTTTAGAAAAGAAAACGTAATAAAAACTCTCTAATGATAGAATTACAGCAAATAAATAAAATATTTTTTATTTGGTTATAGGATCAAATATAGCTAATTAAGTATTGAAGAATTTTTTTTTGATGACGTAATATCGCCTATAACTGATATCAGAGGAAAAGTGCATTTTTTGTTATGTCTGAAAGTATTTTGTTTTAATTCTTTCCAGTAAATTAATTATTTTTTTAAATATTTTACTTTCGATATGCTCGCGCCCCCCAGGGGGGCGAGCCCCACAGTTTGAGAAACACTGACTTACATGGTATCATCTATTCCAAAGCCAATTGAAGGACCTTCTGCATTATCGGTAGCTTCTAATAAGCTCAGCTGGTGCAGTCGTCGATTCATTCTTACTTCTCGCGTGCTCCCATGCAATCCCACGTCTACGATTATGACACGCTGTGCGTCCTCTTTGTCGACATACTCATAAACTGCGGTGCCTAATGAAAGTCATCATGCACTGATAAAGTACAAGAATGATTTGGCATCTTCATTAAACCTTAACTGAAATATAAGCCTTATTTCAACAACTTTAGAGTCACATAGAACAATTTTTGGAGCTATTTTTGCATATTAACTGATTATAATTCTCATTATTGTTTCGTGTAAATTCACCAACCCATTTTTCCAATAATTGTACGTTGCTAAGGTCTTCATAAATGAGATGTATAGCTTCAGCAACGTTAGCTGGTAAAGTTAGATAAGCATGGGTGTAAGACAGTACTTCTCAAAGTTTCAATATTCACGACCTAATATTTAATCATAACTTTCATCGCGCCCCCTCATACAATAGAAATGTATTGAATTCAATACTATACTTTGATGCTAAAACTACAATACGGCTTTAACATCTTAAGTGTCACCGGCGTATATAAATATATCATTCAGCGAAAGCATTAATTTCCCTCTGACTTATATAAACGTCTTTTCGAAGTACGATATTTCTGTGCACTGATATCCATAAAATTATTCCGAAGGTATTGAAATGCGTTAATAGGACCTTTACAATGTTTGCGAAGGGTTTACTTCTTTTAGATTGTTTGTTTCTTTATTCCTTCCCTCTCCCCCAATACATCACATAGCACACCTACGTATACAACAGCCGGCTTTGGAAAGTGAATGGCGTAAATTTTAACCGGCAGTTAAGCTATTTATTATAAACCATACAAATTATCAAACTATAAGCGTTGATTTTTTTATATAATTTTATGTGTGTCAATCCCATGGAATCTATTGTAATTATTAAACTTGTTCTTAACTTAGGATTCTTAAATTAGTTATAAAATACATTGTGCAACACTGATCAATTTTTAAATGTAATCTAACAGTGTAAATGTGTATTTTATTCTGTATTATGTCAGAATGATTTTTGTTAGTATACTTTCAGTAAATTAATAACTTTTTAAAATTATCTTTTGTTTTTAACTTTTCAATAAGCTCGCCCCCCTTCGAAGAGTTGTCAAGCCCCCACAGTTTGAGAAAAGCTGGTGACATAAGATAATGTGTCTGTTGCTAGCGTTTGTTGCCACATTATGGGGCTTTCCGCCACTGAACACACACATTTATGGAGCATTTTTATAACTTTTAAATAAAATTTACTCCAATATAAAACAAAAAATCACGAAAAACAAGTTTGAACGGAAAGCATGACTTGACAGCGTGGCAGAATTCTTTAGACGGACGAAGTACTTTTATTTTAGATTATAATAGCTGAATGTGACCTTGAAGTACTTAGTGGACCTATTATATTGAAAAAGGTGCATCAGGTAGAGCGTTCAGTGTGAGTGCATCTACTACTTCGGTTCTTACTATACCTGCTTGCTAACACTCCGGCATTGCCTTACAAATTCAAGTATATCTCCGAAAATATTTATCGAATTGTCTTTAAATTTTCAGAGAATAAAATTAAATAAATGTTCATTCTGAAAATGTTAAAAAAAAGAAATCGATTTTTTTGAAAATTTTACCTGCGTATAACCTCTTAAGGGATTAATTTTGATGTACTTTTAAGATGATAAATTGAGCGAAGCGCAAAAAAGGCTTCTTCGTATTTTTTTTCAAACTAGTTTTTTTATATGGCCATCGATAATCAATAATTGTTGAGCATCGGTTCTGTATGATCAAATAATTTAGCGAGATAGCTGGAAAGTTATTTCCTGCGAATCTAAACTTAATACAAAATAATCAACTCTCATTATTGGACTTTCTTGTTTTGATTGTTTTCTCTATAAATCTAGTATCCCAAAATTGCTTCCATAATTTCTTGCACATTAAGCTGAAAGTAGAGGCAAGTTTTAAATAATCTACATCTAAGACTACACCATTTGAATTACCCTGATATTTTTTTACTTATATCAATTATTTGAAAACTAGTGCTTAATCATTTCTAGTGTTTGATATGAATTTCACTAGATGTTGTAAATATATACATCGGTAAACTTTTTGACATGAGCGAATGTACATTGACCGGCTGTTGAACTCCAGCACATTTCTTTTTATAATAAATCAACTGTCTTATTAGTAATAAATAACTGTCACCGATTCATTTCTGGCTTTTATGTAAATAATTGGTTAATTATTACAGCAAAATGTGTTTTCCTTTTTTATTCACAGAACTTCATTTCTTAACTATTTTTGCATGTAATTAGCTCAAAATTAATAGTAGTTTTTAAATGACTTTAACTGAAAAACCAATTGCATTCATTCACATTTTATTCATTTTTTAAGTAATAATTATTTTTTGTATTACATTTGTTTGTTAGAATACATGAAATGATTTTACTGAAAAGCTTCTTTAAGTTTCTGTTAAGAATCAGTTTAAAACTTATTATCTTTAAAAGTATCTCATTCATGATTTCATTTCTTCTACAACCCTAAAAATGATCCGTTGCGAAGATACTAAAACTGTGTTATGAAATTTCTTAGTTGTCATAGAAACTAAACGTATCCTCTACCCTCAATGAAATGAGAGTTCATCATGTTTCGGCAGTTATATCATTTGTTTGGGATATTGGTAAGTGTCATACAGTTTCAAATATTATGATATCCAGTGATTAATGTTTTACTCTTAATTTTCTAATAGTTAGTTATAAATGTACAATAACTAAGCATGCACAACGAATTAAAACATGTAAATAGTAATTCATAATTAAAATTAAATAGCAGTTCAGGTATTGAATTCCAGCTTACATAAATAACTCTAACGTGATATACAAAAACATTCAAAAATTTATTTTATTTGCTTATTCTGGACTTCTCTAAATTAAAATTGCCACTAAAACCATGTAACAGAACGCTGATTAAATTTATGTAGAGCATTCCTCTGAAAAATTATTTGGAACTAGAAAATAATTAAGTTTTCAATATTATAACTTCGCTTACAAAACTGAATGACTAAATCTAGAAATATATTAAATATATACTTATTTTAAGATGGGATGTAACTAAAGATTTGTAAACTTTTTTAAATTACCATTCACAATTTGTTTTTCATATAATTATTTTTCTTTTTCACTGTACACGTAATAATCTTGTTATTTGTTAGGAATTATCATGTTAACAAGTAAGGTAAATTTTGACAGAGAGAGAGAGAGAGAGAGTTTTACAATTTTGCGTAATATGATGACTATTTTTTGTATATTGTACATATTTTTTCCGATAATTTATACTGCATAAAAAACTTCACATGCTCCCTAACACAAGCACATGCTAAATATATATTTCCTTTTTTTATTTATATTATAGTATATCTGTATTTGTCGGGAAAATGAAATAGTTGACTAAAATAAAAATATAGTAAAAATGAAGTTTTTTAAAATTTTTATTTAATTTTTAGTTCTGCATTAAACTCATACGTGTTATTAAGGCCTTTGAATCTGAATCGAATATAAGTATACGGAAAATTTGTTTTAATGAAGTTTGTCTAGTCTGGCTCGATGATCAAATTGCGCTTATTCATCTATAAGTAATAGCTTTAGGATGTTTGAATTAATAGTTATAGTTAACTATATAGTTATTTCTATTCCTTTTATTTTATTATTCAACTTTTAAACTAAAGAAAGTAGTTAAATGGATAATTTAGGAATATATATGTTCAATATCCGTGCAATTGTTTTTTTTTTTTTAAATTTAAAACTTTTTGTCTGGAGATGTAATATGTTTATTTCAAAAAATAAAATGTTGAAATGCAAGTCTGCATTTTTACACACTTTTTATTAGAAAAAAAGAGCAAAAACTAATTAATATTTATGTTGTAGTCATAACATAAATGATGGAATATAAACACAATTTTAATCAGAAAGTTTAACCAAATTGTATCGAAGAATTTTTTTTTAAATATGCAAATTGCATTTTCTAAATTTTACAAATGAATGATAAAATATAAACTGAACAATTTAAGAATTGGCTTTTTATATCAAAAAGAAATGAAGAAGATACTTTTTCATTATAGTTTCACTTTCTTGCATAAACACAATTATTAATTTACGTATTCTGGATATATTAATTAAAAACTATTATATTAAATTATGTTGACAATATAATTACAAACTTAATTCATATTAATTATATTATAAAAATATATTTTTGCATAGATTTAATGTCTAAAATTAAACATTGTTTTTATTTTAGATAATATGTATATCTATTAAATTTTATAATGGGAAGATGAGTCAACAGAACACAAAACTTAACACAGGTATCGTAAAAAACATTAATCTCATAGTAAATAAAAGTAGTGTTACTGGCTAGTGAATCCGAATAATATTTGAGTGATTTATTACATATAACTATTTCTCGGGGAAGTATACACCCACCTCTAAACCCACAGGCAGTGATTTTCAAATAATGTTTCGTTAAAAGTTAATCTAAAAGGCGTGAGTATTTTATAAACCGCCCGCATTTTCAATATGACGTCTGAAGGTTTCTTGAAGACCGGTACCCTTATACTTAAAAAGGACCCAGGTATTAAGTAAGCAGCACACAGTAAACACTGCTTAAAAAACATTCAAACAAACGGTAACTCGCTACAAAACAAATATGTCTCTCACAATCCAATAAACCTTACAAGCAAAAGCCGACTCGATAGACAGCTACATTTCGACTAAATGAATAATTACATAGGTCTACAAAATTGAAGTTTTTAAAAAATAAAAAAAGAGTTTTAGGTGTTTTTATGTAATTTTGTATGCTGATTTCGAACCGGACCTTCTTTTTCTTACATCGCAGCCGGATTTTTTGTTAACTTGATATCGATATTTCTTCTAAAGACGTATTTGAAAAAGAATTCTCTAGAACAGTCCGTTGTTTATTGTAACAGTTGTTTACTTAATTAAGCGGTCCGGAATCATATTCTTGGTACCTGACTTATGATTTGGTCTTTCGGCCATTCTGTTTTAACACAATATTGAGTCTTATCACGGCTGTACCACTTACAAATGAAACATGGGAACTTTGTACACCCACCTTGTTGATAAAAAGCATGGATATAACTTTTAAATCATCACTAATGGTTCAACCGTGGTCGGCATATTTTATTTCTCTGAGGACGTGAGTCAAGCTTTTAAAGTCTACTTTTAAATACACCGAGTGCACAACTGGTACAGGTGCATACTGGCTTCCGTGATGAAAAAAAACTGCGTTAAGGCTCTTTTACGATAAATCTATAAACACTTTTCAATAGTTTTTATCGCAGTTGATATTAAATTCGCTCATAAATCTGGGACCATCTGAACAATAAACCATACTCTGCTTTTTCTCGAAGTACTTAACAAATTCCATTTCACTAATTAGACTTTTTTTCAATCTGGAGTCTATCAATTAATCTGTTTTTTCGAAAGGCAAAGTTCTCTAGTCAGGTCATCAAGCTGAACATAAAATAAGTGATACTATTTATTAATTCCAAAAAAAGCTTTAATTTGTGGTTAAGGAGACACTACGATTCAAATGACAAAAATCGGTCAAAAAATCAAATATAATTTTTATAGCCTAAATTATTCATTATATACTTTTCTATAATCTCACAAAATTTGAAAGCTATAAACTTAAAAAAAACACAGAATTATGATTGATTTCACGTTCGTATTTATTCACATCCCTAAGGCAAATCAAAACTTTAAACTTACTTATCTCAGAAAGATACAATAACTAGTTTTTCTTCATTTAAAATGCTAAGGTTTTTTTTTCCTATTGTGCCTAATGTTTTGAATTTTTTTACCTATTGCTAATAATACATGTAACAGAAGTTGGTATGCATTTTTGAATCAAGGCAATACTTATTATTTAAAAACATTTAAATTCTTATTTTATACACTTTTTAAGGAATTTTCAATAAGCATTCATAAAAAGAAGTATTGTATGAATACCAATCATGTTCCCTCAAAATCCATACCAACTTTTATTATACATAGTATGAGGTACATGTAAATCAAATTTCACAAAAGTAAGTCAAATTTTGTTGGAGGAGTAGCGTTTTAAAATAATTTCACAAATTTTAAGTTTTTTTTAAATTTAATTGCTAGCTTTTTATGAAATTTTGGGCACAAAATCTGTTTTATTTAGTATACACACATAGGAGGCAACAAAAAAAATTGGAAATTCTTAAATTAAAAATTTTTGCTAAAATCGTACAGTGTCCTCTTAAACTATTGGTAGATAGATATTCCTACGGTGTCACAGAGTGATATTTTGTATGTGTGCCCCACGTTATAATGAAGATGAACCATGGAGAGAAGAAATTCAACAGTGAAAAATTATTTGTGTAAATAACCTTAAAAATAAAAGTAAAGTTGAATGTTTCAAGAAAGCCTGACGTGATAGAATTTTTTTCATTATTAATTTTGAAAGCAGCACCAAAAAGTACATAAAGTTGATTTACTATTTATATTGTATTTTTTCCATCGTTGGCCTCTGTTATATATTTTATGGTGACAGGTTAAGCCTTCGACACATCAAAATACATTACATTATAATGCAATGTATTTTGGCCAGTTTCTAAACCATGGCCTGTTGGCTATAGTGGCAACTCGAAATTTCGTGCACTTTGGAAAACACATCCCGGAATATCATTTGACAATTATTTGTTCTCCTTATCTTAACTTATAGCAGACTAATTGAGTATGAGAAGAGAACACCAGAAGCCAAGGCCATGAACCGGGGCCCAGTCGATCCATGCATTAAGACGTCCCTACACATTACATATGCGAAATATTAATCAATTCACTGCACGAGCATGAATTGCATCAAGTTTTTGATAAAAAGTAATTAGTCTGCAATCTTTTACTTGCGTAATTTCTTTTATCAAATACCTAATCGAAAATGGTGAAAATGTACATAGAGATGAATCAAAATTAGCAATGATAGTCTTATGAGATATTTTTCTTATACAAATTCGTAATTACTTATGAAATACATAGAGACGCTAAAATAAGGATAATGCAGTGTTTCTCAAACTGTAGGGCACGACCCCTTTGGGGGCTAGATAGCTTTACGAGGGGGGCGCAAGCCTATTGAAAAGTCGAAAACAGAAGGTTATTTAAATAAATTATTAATTTTGTGAAAGTAAACAAACGAAATGCTTTCTGATATAATAAAATATAAAATACACATTTGAACTGATATATTATACTTATTAATGTATGAGTAATGTGCAATGCATATTTTATTATTAATTAAACAATGCTATGTTAAGGACAAGTTTGATAGTTATCAGTGACTCCATGGGCTTATATTAGTACTTATCTTGATAATTTGTACCGTTTATATTAATTACTTGACTGCCGATTAAATAGTACGTGATTCGCTCTCCAATGCCACCATTTATTTTGCTGTTTTTTGAGGGGGAGAAGAAAAGGAATAAATAAGCAAATCCTTTACAAACACTGTCAAAGTCCTTTTATTGCATTCCAGAGCTTTCGGTAGCACTACACAGAAATGATCGTACTTCGGAAAGACGTATATATATGTCCAGAAAATTAATGATTTGGCTGAGAGAAACGTTTATATACGTCGGTGGCACATACTACGAGGTTAAAGTCGTATTATAGCTTGAGTGTAAAAGTCAATATTGTCAATACATTGTTACTATATGGAGGGGGTGCGAAGAAAATAATGATTAAATATATAGTGGGTCGCGTATATTGAAAGTTTGAGAAGCGCACTGGGATAATGCCAATATACCTGTTATCCATTAAGCTGTAAATAGTATGACTATAGAAGGGAATGATTGCACATGAGTATTTTTCCTGTAGAATGTTTATATCATTTTTACATCATCAGTTATGTAAAACAACACGCTTCACTGTTTCTCGGTGGGATACGGGTCATTCAATATGATCAAATCAAGGCATTATGTTCTAGAATAGCACATAGTTAAATATAAAGGATCATCCTTGGTACATTAGTGAATCAGCAAAATACTGGAACTTAACTTGGTGTTGCATTCTAGCAATCTGATGTGTTTTAAACATAAGATTTTACTCGTATATTGTATTCATAATATATAAGAACTGGTATAGCATAATTTATTTACTAACAAATTGTATTTTACTTCAGTAGTTTTCTAACGAGTCCAATAGAAGTTTTTTACCCTGAAAACATTTACGATCGTGGAAAGCAACAGCTATGAAAATGAGGTCACAGTATTATTTTGTAAGGTGATTTTATCCAAACTAATACAAACGAAAGCAACGTTTCTAGTGGAAAAATTCGGAAATAAGCACTTTGAATCGTAAACGAAACGATAAAAAGAAAAATTTCTAATTAAAAAGTCTTAGAGTATCGCTTAATTAGTACGAAACGACATTTGTTTCTCTCGTATAGGTCAAAGTGACCCCTTTACCCTCCAAAATATCCGAAATCAAAGCATTTCATTTTGTGTAAAAGCTTAAAAGAACTATCCATTTGTAAGATGAAATATGGCCACTTTATTGCATAAAGTACGTACTTTCATCAATGCAGTTGGGGGACATCACACAAACAAAAACTCAAAGGCAAACTGCCGCACAGCGATAGTGAATTAATGTCGAGTAATTTCGAAGTTTTGGCTGTTGCTCACGGTACATATTTGCATTCGTGAGAGTAATTCTGTAAGTACTTTTCTCTTCACGAAAGTGGTGATTATTTGTTGCATGATTACGTAGATCCAACAACACGTGCAGTTTCACAAATCTCATGTTTTACACAACCTCACAAGAAAATAATTAACATAGAGAGATACGGTGATTGTGAAGAATAGTCGATGTTATGTTGGAACCACGAGGGCCTAAATCTGGGCAGGTGAATAGTATTACAAAGTCACGTTTCATACATTGCAGTAGTTGGAGGTACATCTGTCCGTTTAATGCGTCTTCGTAGAACACCCCCCCACACACAGATACCAGTAAGCAATCCTTGCAGATACCGCACCACATGTTAATGAGCCAATGCACTTGCTGTATAGTAAATAGAACCATCGAGATATTTCCCAACATTCTTGAACAATGATGAACTTTTCAAATATCCTCGATATCAATTTGTTGTCATTGTAAGACAGGTTGTATGTCTTTGAGTGTTTTTGTGTGTGCGATGTCATCCAAATGTATTGAAGTTACACACGTTATGTAACACATTGTGGGCATTTCGTCAAAAAATGGCTAGTTGTTTTAAACGTGTAAACAAAAGGGAAGAGCATTGATTTAGAATATTTTAGAGTATACATGTGACAATTTATATCATCTATGAGAAACATATGTGTCGTTTTGGTAGTAATGGATTAGTACTCGAAAATTTTCTAAATATAATTCTTTTTTTCTGATTCACTTTTCGTTCTTGATTTGTAATATAAATTTCCAAATTTTACTCATAGAGTTATTGTTGTCATTTGCATTAGTTCAGGCCTAGTTGCTTGACTGTATTGTGACCTAATTTTCATAAGTGTAGCACTTTCGGTTCAAAAATAGTTTCAGGTTAAAGAAATTTTCCTAAGCACCCTGGTTAATTTTACACACAGTCTATTTTGTTATATATTTGGTTTTTTAGAATAATATGATATTCCACACAGTCATTATATGAAAAAAAGGAATTTCTGAGCTTAATTAGTATTTCAGTGCCACTAAAAGAACTTTAAGTAATTTAGCAATTATTTATTTGGAACATATTCAAACTTTTTGAAGAATATTTATGCAAATTAATGTATTACAAAATTTTTAATTACCAGATTGCCAATGTAATGCATGGAGACATATTTTGTGCATTATGATGTACTCAGAACATCAAAATAAATAGATGAATATTTTTTTAAAAAAAATAGCAGTTTCCCTGTAATTTTAGAAAACTGTGAAAAAGTATTGCATGTATTGTAAATTAAAAGGTGTTTTTTCTAAAAATTAGGGAAAAGTAGTTCATATGAGATATTCACTGAGAAGCAAATTGCTGAAGCATTCGAAGTGTTTGATGAAGACAGGAAAGGAAAAGCCAAACTAAAGTAATGTGACTTTAAAATACACTTTGTTGTGAAATAAAAAAAACTTTGAATTGAAAAAAAAATGATATTAATTAAAAACTAGTATATATATAAAAGGGAAATATCTTACTTCGATTGGTAAATTTAAAAACCAGATTTTGACACTATATTAATCTTTTTGTTGAAATTAAGAAACTATGATATAAACTATTGGAATTATTTAAAATAAATAATAAGAATGCACTTTCAGGCATTTAGGAACAATCGTAAGAGCGGTTGGAAGAGTTCCAACTTTACAGGATTTGGAAGACTTAGCTTCTAAGGTAAGATTCAGTTAAAAGTAATAATAATCTCTATTTCAAGAAGCTTAAATCATGTGGTATCGTAATGACATGCTACCTGAAATATCATGTTCCCAGCCATGCAGTCCATGAATTTATACATCATCATAGTGGCATTATGAATGCAATCACGTGTTTCTCGCCAATCCAAAGTTGACAGTGCTCTGCTGTTACCAAAGTTTTCTTCATGCATATTTTTTTTAAAGATAATGTTTGTCATCAATAAAAACGCACATAGCAGAAAAAGAACTTGTAATAAAAGCATACGCATAATAAAAAGTTGTTTTTTTATTTTTTGAAACGTATTTTGGAGATAAAATACTCAAACAACTTTACCCAATTATCAAATTTGAAGTTTTATCTTTATTTTACAAGTAGAATAATGAATACAAGACTAGTAGCAGTAATAATACCGTAATTGTACTTTTATGTGAACGCCAAGAGTTTCGTTCACATAAGGAAATCATCATCAAATTTTAGACAGTATAAATTTAGTTATTTATATATCATCAGGTCAAATTAGCATACATTTAAAAATTTACGCTTGAATATATTTTTGTAAGAAAATTTTTTGCAACGAAATTATTAGCTTTATTTTTGTTTGCAAAGTGTAAAGAAATCATTAGATTATTCTCTATAATGTATAAAACCATGTCTAAGAAACATTGGAAGAAAAAAACTTCGACATACAGAGATATTCTACGGTACCGATTACAAAATCTTTAAATTTACGGAAAGAGAGCAACACACATTTTAAAACTAAAAAAACACATCATTTTTTCAGTTCCTAAATAGATACTAAAACAATTTACATTCTGAATAACACATACAAATTGTCCATGCATTAATAATAAATGATCCCCAGGTAGAAGATGAAGAGTATCCAGGTTACTTTAGGTTGCCTAAACTTCTTCCTTATTTAACTGAAATACTGATGAAGGACGAGTAAGTCATTCACTAAACTATGTTTAAATGTCATATTAGCAAACTTCTTACAGGAATGCTTATCTTGAATTTATTTTTTATAAATAATTTTAGCTGGAAA
The DNA here is from genome assembly GCA_019973935.1 of Trichonephila clavipes. NCBI lineage: Eukaryota > Metazoa > Arthropoda > Arachnida > Araneae > Nephilidae > Trichonephila > Trichonephila clavipes. Next base: position 809,715 of record BMAU01021178.1, on the reverse strand, counting down.
TCATCAACTGAAGAAGGAATGATTAGAGCATTTCGAATACTAGATGCAGACCGTAATGGGGTTCTTGAAAACGCCTTCTTAAGAAAACTTTTCACAGAGCAAGGTAAAAGTGGATGTTATAAACACTTAATAAATGCATCGCTTTTAAGGACATTTTAAATTAATTAAATAAAATAAGTGCTTAAGAAAGTGAGCAAAATTTAAACTCGGTGTATGACGCATATAAATAATAATTTAAAATTTTAAAACCATGACAAATATATGTATAAAACAGACCATGCAGAATAATTCAATTTTTAATTATTATGCTTTTTTAAACTCTTAACTTTAGCTATTACTAACATAAAATATATTATATGTATAAATTGTAATCAGTCAAAAATTATAACATATCCTTAAACAGATATTGATATTTTAGTGAATTATGCTTATTTATATAAATTTTAATTATTTCTTACTAAAAATATCCACTATATACTTTTTATAAATTAAGAAATAGGTATTTTAAATTTTGCGTTTTGTTTTTTGGACTTTATAAATATTTTCATAATTATTTACAATTAAATATTTCTTAAAAGTATCCATTTCCTATATATAAACATATATATATATACGCAGACATTATATATACCACATATATCTGCAAGACACAAGTTCACATATCACCATTGAGGAGAAAACATATTAAGTTGAAGTCCCCATTTATTTAGCAGGACAAAAACCCCAACATCAACATTAAAAAAATTAAAATAAATAAAAGACAAACTGGGCAACATAAAAGAAAACAATAACACACTCGGTTTGCATGATGTTCACAAAAGCAGCCCTTTTTCGCTCTAGATATCTCATCTATCGATTGTCATGATCAACCGGAAGTAATAATTAGAAATCTTATGATTTCTAGTACAGGCTTTTCTGTTTGGTTCATATACGACGGTGATGCTAGATTGTATCATATTTAGTTTTAACACACTGAATATGTCAATAAATAATTAACAATAAATCATTTTTTTTCTTCAGGAGATAATTTTTCGTCAGAAGAAATGGAAAAATTCTTAAACACATTCTCAAATCCATCTGGCAACATAAATTATAAGGAGCTGTGTGCTGATCTTGTTGCTTCACAAATGTTTGATATTGCTGAAAGTCGACGAAAGATAAGAGAAAAACTAGTAGATGATAGATATCGTATGTGTTAAGAATTATGATGCTTCATTTTTATAATAGTTTTACTACTTTAATTTGCTATTTCGATTCATTTTGAATAAAAGTACTGAAATTCTACTCTGGTCTTGCTCAATTGTAATTATCCATGGTTGTTAATTTTTGGTAATATAATTATGTATAAATGTTAAAAAATAAAGTTATTAAATCAACAATTGAACCCTATAGTGTGTCTGAATGTCATGTACAAACTTGGTGGAGAGGTAGAGAGCAACCCAAGGAGCCATAATTACATAGAAAAGCATGGGAGGAAACGTAGCTCTAACTAGATAAAGAGACACAAAGAGACACTAAGGTCACATACAGAATGTAGTGATAAACTCTTTATTTCAAAACCGAACAAAATCAATAATAAATAATGGGTACAACATAAAAGCCCCACAGAAGGTGTTTCACATTACGACCATTGGCATGTATGCATGAACGACAACGACACAATAAGAATTAACAGACATGATTGAAAATATCGAGTATTTATAAGATTGAGGCAGCAGCAATGGATATTCATTCCGCCAGGTCCAATTCAGAATTAACGGGCGTGTCGTCAATCGTAGCTCTGAAAACACCACGTACCTCCAGGTTCTGATGCACCCAAGTGAACGTTCGATGACTCAATTGCCCTAAGAAATTCAGGAGGATCTGCAGTCTTATTGACATGGGGTGGTGGGAATAACTTCGGGAGGAAATGCCTTCCTGGGATATTCTCGGTTGGGTCAATCTAAGAGCTCAATTAATGCCATTCAACAGAGGAAAAAATCATATTGCAACTAATCTCCTGACTATAGGGGCTATTCCTCTTCAGCCTTTGATTGTTACTCCAATTATTTAGGAGTTTTGATGTTCGATTACGAGGATTATTACTAAGGAGTTTGTTATAAAATTTCTCCTGTATTGAACTTATTCGAACGCTGAACAAATGCAAATCAGCCTCAAAAGGGGCAACTGTTACGAATGACTGTTAAAATACGTGCAGCGTTCAGCTGAACTCGCTCGAGTTTCTGAAGATTTGTCTTGGAGGCTCAACAGTAAATCGGGTACCCATTCACCGAAATAGGTCAAATAAGTGCCGGGTAGGTATGTCTAATGGTGAAAGAGTCAGCATCAAATTCACGACCGAAAATGTATTTCAAAATATTGAGTCGTTTTTTGCTAATGCGATCGAGATGGTCTGTGTGTATTGAGCTGAATATGTCTGGATGCAGTACGATCCACAAATATTTACGATACTTATCCACAGATAGAGGCGATCCACCCAAGAAGATCTTAGGCTGGTATGTATACAGTTTTCTATGAGTGGTAAAGGAACTAGTTGAATACTTCAGAGCATTAAAACACAATTAATTGTATTTAGCAAAGATTCATGCGTCAACAACAGTGTTTTTAACATTGTTCTCTAGAATAGAAATATCAGCACCAGATTTCCAGATGACAATATCGTCGACAAAGAAGATGGACTCACACCTTCTGGAGATAACTTCTTCAATACCATACATGAGCAGGGTGAAGAGAGTGGGAATCAGAACTGATCCCTGAGGTAGTCCTTGACTCAACCTGAATCATTTGTAATTGTAACTTTCAAGAGACGTTAAAAATGTCTAAGAGTCTACGTCGACCACCCAGGCCAAGATAGTCAATTATACTGACGTGAATTCCATCCGGACCAGGGAACATACGAAATTCAGTATCTCGTACAGTGGTTCCAAGCTCTTGCTTACTAAAATCTTTAGTGAAAAGAGGATTTCGATTATTGGGGTATTACTACTGCAACCATGACCTATGTTATTAGTTTTTCTTTTGACAGGGTTTAGAGAAATATGTGTTACTGATCTTCTGGTATTGATCACCAAGTATGTTAGTCGCTTCTCTTTATCAGTTTGGAGAATTGCACCATTACCACCCTGAATCATATTTAACTTTTGAACTTATTTCTAAGCATAATGCGATGATTTGTGACTGTCACCAAGCCATTCTTCGAAGAAAAACCACGCTTCTGCCAGCTACCATCAACAGCAACAGCAAGGTCCCTTTTTCCATCATTTTCATCAACTGCTTCACGAACAGCTTCTGCCATACTGTGTTCACAGGTTTCTCTAGTTGCCTGCAGTAAAATGTGGTTGTAATTTGAGAATTTTGTGGGTGGCGGGGAAGATTCATGATACCGCAAAACATCCTAGCAGACTCAACACCTTTACCTATGCATCGCATAGCATACACTAGCCGGGTATTCAGTTCATAATTCTCAGAACTATCGCATTTCTTGGAGTTAAAAAACTATCGTATAGTTATATTTACAAGAAGGACATTTTAAGTGAAACTTCTCAGCTTCACCACAGTTACTTTCACTGAGGTGCAACCTGAGTCCTGTTTTTCACACTTTATACATTTTACAGCTTCAAAAACACACAAGCTAAAAGGTTAATGTCCACAATAACATTTCTGAAACCAGAAAAAGCCTCATCCGAATATGAAATATCCATGTTTACAATTTTTTTTCTCACTGGCAGATGGTTCAGTTTCATTAGTACAAAGCTTTGCACCATCAGCACAATTCTTTTCATCAGCAGAGTTCTTTGGAACAGTAGAATTGCTTTCACCACAACCATCATTACTTTTATTACATCTTCCTTTATTAAAAACTCCTCTTCGTTTCTTAAATACTTTAGTTGATGCTCTAGGCATGATAAAGTCGATATATTATAGCAATTTTTTTGAAAGTTTAAGCTTAATAATGTTAAAGAATACTTGCGAGTTCAAAAATTACAACGCAGTTTTGAAAGTGTAAACAAACATTGATTTGACCGTTAAAAATACAGTGAAGTTTCAAATGGGTTAGGAAATAAAATAATAAAAGGCTCAATTTATACAATAAAAGATAAATGTTTTGATTTATACCAGACGCTCAACTTTTAAGCCAAAACAAAAAACTTTGTTTACTTTTTCCCTTGTCAAATGGGCGTGGCTAGTTTCAACGATTATTTAAAAATAGGTTTTTAGGGCTTCTAATTACCTAGAGGTTAAAGTAAGGTATTTTGAGAAAGGTTAAAATCTGTACTATGTGAAAATGTAAAAATCTCAAATTGTCAAAAAAATCATATTTTTACCTTTCCGACTGCCCTTAAACATTTCAATGAAACAAATAAAAAAAGTTTATTCTCCCGTTTTAAAGTTCTCAAAGAAAAATTAATGACTATTTTAAAGTCCCCAAGTGTTTACTTTATTTCTAACTTTCATTTCTTTTAGATTTCAATCCATAAAATGTTCATGGAATAAACTCCCTACATAAAAATATAACGTGTTCTAAAATTTAATTGATATATCTTTACCCAATGACTTCGAATGCTTCTTCTTTAATAGCATAGCTATAAATGCCTCAGCACATATGATTCAAAACCTCGTAAAATTGCCCTGTTTGATTTTGATTTCAATTAAAGGGAAATAAAATATGAATTGAGGAAGTCATTGCCAATAGCATTAAAATAAAAATAAATTTAAAGACTACATTATATATTTTTCTAGTATAATGTAATATATATATTCACTAATACATAGCGTAGAAGACTTGAGAAAAAAACAGTATCATAAGTGAAAAGAATTCCATTAATTCGAAAAATTTGTACATAGTTTTATTATTTAATTTTTTCATTTATGTTTAATTAAAATCGAAATAAAAATATTATTTTAGCATTTTTATACGAGGATTTAGGATAAATGTATCTCAAAAAATTATACTATGTGTATTTTTAATAATAAATTGATTGTAATTATTTTAATAATGACATTAAGTCTTGAAATATGCAAAAAATGAAGCTACTTGAGTGAACAATACCATATACAACATTAAAATTATAGCAACCTGTGCTACACTTGGAAACAACGATACATAAATTAATAAAATGTTCTTTGGAAACACACAACGGATTTCACTGAAAGTAATACATATTAAGCTTAAAATTCCATTTTTCTAGGTTTAATTAAATATAATTTAGATTCTAAAAACTAAATGAAACAATCATTTTACTCACACACCATTACACAACTTTGGAGAGTTTTTTTAAACAAACTAAGATTATCTTTATGTACACAAGTAATCCCTTTTCATTGAAATCTTTACTGAACTTGTATTTCTTCTGCTTAAAACAGTGTTTCTCAAACTGTGGGGCGCGCCCTCTAGGGGGGGTGACAACCCTACAAGGGGGCGCGGGCATATCGAAAAGTTGAAAATGAAACATTTAAAAATATTAGTAATTTACTGAAAAACAGCAAATTAAAATGCATTCTGACATAATAAAAAAAGGAAAATTTAATGGCATAATTATAGAAATCACTCACATTCTGCGCGCGTTCAAGCACACGCACAGAAATGCTGATGTCATGAGGAAAGAGAAAGCCCGTGCAACGCCAAGACATGTAGCTAGTAAAAAATAAAATATGCCTTTTTACTGATGTAATATATTTGTAAATGTATTAGTACTACATACAGTATTTGATAATAATTTAACAATACCAATTTAAGAACAAGTTTAACAATTTCCAGTGACCTCATGGGCCTGTCATATATAAAATTAATTAAAAAAATAGTTTTGATCTGATAACTGTACGGTTTGTAATTAAATTTATATTGCAGATTTATGTCAATGTACATTATTATTAAATTCATTACATTGTTATTGTTTGTAAGGGGGTAGGGAGGCTTAAAGAAAATTATGACTGAAAATTGGGGAGCAAATATTGAAAGTTTGGGAAGCACTGGATTATAATATTTTCTGTTATACATATATTTTGTTTTAAGATATCATGTTTTCCTTTAGGTTAAAATCTAATAAATGATAAAATATTTAAGACGGTAAAAATGGTTTATTAAGTATGATTCACAGTAGCTTTAAATGTGGGTGGAGGGTAAATAAGTATGACATATAAGTGAGGGAATTTAGCACATTCAAATTTTTAATATTTCGATACTTATTAAATGTAATCTATATCAAAATATTTGATAGAACGAGAATATTTAAAATAAAATGATGCATTTAGTTCAAAAATAAATATATTAATGTCAGAACTGCCATTTTAGTCAAAACATGAATTTTATGAAAGCTCGTTTAGAAATGTTCAATATATGGATGTTTTTCCAATAAAAATACAATTTAGATTTCAGATGTAAATGAAGTGTAATTTTCCACTTTGGAATTGAATCTTTACAATGTTTATAATCCTTAATACAGAAAAATCCAATTTAGCAAAATGTACGTACATGTATTAAAAATTAGATTAATGAAACAATTACTGCTCAAAATTGAATGGTGATACTGAATTTTCATCACTCATTACACAATAAAAATATCCATTATATATTTTTACCGCTAAAGAAAGAAAGGAAAATTAATTGTAAAAAATAATACACAGTGACTTTAATTATATTGTAATGTATTTAGTTATCTGGTGGAAAATGAAGAAAACATTTTCATTTTAGGATGCGATTTTGTTATTGAATGCATATAATCCCAATAATACATTACAATCTGCTAAATTAATTTTAAAGTAATGAAATAAAATGCTTAACATTTGGCTGATTAGGTAACTATAAATAATGTGAACTATATAATATGTGGTTATTCCCTGTGACAAAAGAAAAAACATATCAAATGAAACGCAATTCATCCTATAAACTAGCAAACGCACTTTGAAATTCCAGAAATAGTTTGGATTATATGAACTGAAAAATGCAAAACAAAATATCATTCTAGGTATTTTGAAAGGGAATGGAGGGGTATTTGATTCGTAATAAGATATTTAATGGCTATACCCATACCTTAGCTATGCAATTTATTAATTGTATTAATTTACTGTAAGGTAAAAGTTAAGTGCTTTTATGTGACTTATATTTTTAAATATTATAAAATAACATGTTTCTACTTTCCTGATTTTGAATTTATGATCATGGAAATAGTAAGGAGTAACGTATATATATAATATACATGTGTACATCACGGCTTTAAATGTATGACAACCCTTGAAATTATAACAATGACCTAACGACGTAAAATGTTACACATTGGTAAAAAATATAACATAATCATAGACAATTGACTTTTCCTTGTTCCTGTAAAATGGCTCGTGAAGTAGGCTGTAGTTTTGAAAATTTTACCCGAACTGCTCATTTGTAGAGTTTTTTTACTACCTAATGCCATTTTTTATTATACGATTTTGTATGCATGTATGCAGATTAGTATTCTTTCAAAGTTTCATAAAAGATATAAGAATAACTTTTTAGCGTTTCAAATTTCTTATCTCCTTCTACTTCTTTCGACATAATAGTCCTGGGTGGGTCAAGGCTTTCTAAAGAATCCTGTTCCATTCCAATCTCTGTTTCGAAACTTTTCTCCCCGTTGTTCCTCTTAAAATATTAAACTCGGTTTCCACACAGTCAGTCCATCTCCATTTGGTCCCTTAGTTCTTGCTTCACTAGGTTTGTAATTGAAAATTCTTAACGTCAAGTATGCGGGTCAATTCGGCAAATGTCATGTACAAGCCTCAAATGTCCAATTTTCATATTGATGTTTTCTGCTTCTTTATCTTATATAATACAAAATTATGTCATTGTTTCCACAGTCAACTCTCATTCGGAGAAGCAAAGTTATATCTAAGAACTTTTCGCTGAAAGATGGCTAGCTGTTCAGTCAGTGAATTCCTATACGATCGAACATGTTTCATACAAATGAAATGTTATCTTACAATTGAATTCACAATTAATTTATTACGATGTAGGAAAGAAGATAAATGCAAATAAATTTCAGAACTGAATTAATAATTACGATATAGACATAAGTATAGATTAAGAGATATGATACACCTAATTTTAAATTACAATTATTTGTAACTAAAATATGTTTATTGGTAATACTAAAATGATTGTGATATAGTTGCTGTTAGTGGTTTTGTAAATATAATTTTTTTGAAACATTATTTTGTATCATTTCAATGCTTATTTACATCACTTTTTCATAGCATTACTTAAAAATAAATGTAATGTATTTGATATAGCTAATGCTAAATTTGTTAAATTTTTAAGAATTTAGGAACCCTTTCTCCTATTAATGTTTTTTAAGAAAAATATACAAATATATAACTAAGATTTAATATTATTTAAACATATTTAAGTATTATTCCCCAGTAATTAATAGAAAAATTGTTTCAAAGTTTACTAGTTTTACAACCATCACTTTAAACACAAGTCTCTTTATTTATTTTTAAATCTAAAAGTCGTATCCAAAGACCTTTGTAAAACATAAAACGTCCCAAAAAGATTGTTTTTCTTTTTTTCTATTATTATTATTATTTTTATAATTCTACTTTCTATCTAAAAGATAAATACCATCTTAAACACAGAATAAACAAAGCATAATGGAAGTGTTTTTAAATCATTCTCATTCCAAACCCTAAGAGTAATAAAAAATAGTATAGTAAAACTGGAAATGAATGTAACAAGCTGAAAACGAAAATTCTTAAAAAAACTAAAATAAAATGAAAAGAAAGAAGTGTGTATTTGAAAGCAAATAAGTACATAAGCTTTTAGAAAGGATGCCAAATACAATCCATTTATAAAACAATAATAAATGAATTAAACGGAAAATATTGGTATAGAATTACTTCCAAGTACAATCCGCTTACTCATGCATTTATCTTATGGACACAGTAGCCAAAAATATTCAAGAGAGATCACATTCACATAACTAAAATAGGAAAATAAATAATAAATAAATAGCTGTACAATTTAGTTTCAAAAATGAATTCCTTATACATCAAAATAAAAACGGGAAAAAAAAAAATTAAAGTATATGTAAGAAACAGTGATGTTTTCCTCAAATATTTTTATGTAACTACTTCAGAGTTAGAAAAACTTTATTAAATATAAATAAGACTATATTTTTGTCTTTGACCAACACTTTAAGGACCCTAAGTGTGTGTATAGTATTATTTTTTATATTTTTTATAAAATATAATCATTGCATAAAAATCAATATGTTTCGGTCAACTGAAATTTCAAAAGTGTATCTCGCGGAAAATAAATTATATTCCTCAAAGAACATTTCTAGTTAGTAATGCAACATATTTATGGTATATGAAAAAGTATTAAACAAAGGTATTTAAAGATATTAGGCAAACGATATTAAAAAAAATGAGAAGCAGGAAAAAGTATTTAAAATCAAACGCCTTTGTATAATACAAAATCAAATTGTGTGACTTCAAAACATTCACAATAAATTTTAGAAGTAAATATGCATTAAATAATTTCATAATTGATAAAAATTAATAAAATTAATGAAATTAAAGCAAAAACGAATCCCATTTAGATACAAAGATTGTTTGAGGATTTTTTAAAATTTATTTTGAGTAAAAGTTGCAACTTTACTTTCTTTTTACAAAATTTTGAACAAATATGACGAATTCAGTGTGGGAGTTATAATTTCAGAAGAGCATATAATATATAAATGACTCACAAATTTAAACTTATGAATCATAACTTTAAAATAATTTCAAAGCATCCTAATGTACAATTTTAAGAAATTAAAAATTTTTCTTGAAAAAAATTGTCTTAAAAATTCAAATATTTCTTAAACATTATGATAACGCAATCTAAGTCTGTTTGTGATGATAAAAAATTTTACTGAGCATAAAATATCAATTAAAAATAAAACAAAATATTTATAATTAATTATGTTTTGGTTCTTTCAAAACATGATATGATAACATATTTTACAAATAAAAAAATTTAAAAAATAAAATTTAAAAAAAAAAAAAAACGTTCTAACACAGAACAGAAGCTGTTAAGTTTAAAACTCTCAGAATAGACATAATTAATTCAGTTTATTCGTAAATATAAATCTTTAAAATCTAAAACAAATGTATGCGATATTTTCTGGGAGAAATTTCTAACTATATAAGGAACGTTTTATCTATGATCAAGCTATTAAAAATGATAAGAAACACCATAAGCATTTAAAAGAGGAAAAAAAAATTATAAATCTCTTAATACGAAATCGTATATTTAGAAGATATTATATAAAGAACATTAACATTATATTTTCCTCATTAAATGAAAAAGAACTTGATAAAGATCACGCAAAAGGAAGCTTATGTTAATTTTTAATTATTCTAGAAATAATTATTTCTTCTTATAATCAAATTGAATTATTTTAATAAAAAAGGACTATGTAATTGAATTAAATTAAATTGGTACGCATGAAACAGTACATTCATCTGCGTTTTTATGCTTAACGCTTAACATATTCATGTTTTGTTATTAAGTATTCCAGAAGTAAGATAATTTAATTTACGCTCTGCTTAAGTTTTACAATAACTAAATTAAATTCATGAGGTGTATGGAGGAAAGAAGAATTAACACGGAGAGTTTAAATAACCCTAAACTGTAGAGTATTTTTTTAAAGTTTCAAGCTATATATTGAAACATATGCATATGATATTAATAAAGGAGTACTAATAATGAACTACAACAAGGAGGGGGAAAGTCAACATAAGAAAGTAAAATAATTGCAAATGCTATTAATCATTCATCAATTTTTCAATCTGTTGAGAGCAATGCTACGAATCTTTCAGATGATTAATAGAAAGGAAAGGTAAAAATAAAATGAGTCATGTATTGCATTCATTCAATAAACGATAAAACATATATTTCGGAATTTAATTATTTTTTCATTTATTAAAATTATATTTTACTTAAAACTTAATCAAATTTTTTAAACTTAATTAAATTTTACTTAATGTAATTATTCTGTTATTTTCTTTACATTTTTTTCCAGAATATCCATTCTGGAAAATAGTTAAAAATTCATTTGTTTTTATCCTAGCCAAGTTAGGGTCCGAATATTTTATAACAAACTTAAGACATAGAAACTTAAGACATAAGATGTTTTTTGTCTCCGGCTTATTCACCTGATTGGTTTCTGAATGATTGTGAATTAATAAATACGGTTCTGGATCATACTTTCAATATTTTTTTAAATCTAAAAATTTGCGTAATAAACATCATATGTAATATTTGGTTTTCCATTTCTTAAAACTACACTTTGTACCTCATTTTATTACACATTCTACTAATTGTTTGAATGTATTAATTGTAATTATTTATTTGAACCCCCACAACACAAAAACATTGATGGATAATTAAAAACTATGTAAAAATTGTCGTTCATCCGAACTCTCTAATTTCTTTAATATCTCAAACAAAGTAATTGCTCCTTAGGAAATCAAATTAATCGAAATGGTTTAGCTCTTATAACTGGTACTCTCATTTTTATGAAAAAAATCCCGTTATAAATACTTATAAAAATATGGATGATTTTTTTTCCTCAAAATTGTCGGGAAGTACTTTGTTCGCTTCAACAAAGGCAGATAAGAATATCAAGGTCATCTTGACATCGAAAGCGATATGCTGTGGAATCATAATACACTGAGTATTGATTTTCTAATCTAAAAAGTCGGGGAAATACCGAAAATTGACAAGGAGCGAGAAAAGAAAAGCATGTTGTGTCGACAAAGTTCTTGTTTTTCTTTTTTGCTGGAAAAGTTTTTCAATTGGCGATGTGCCCATTTCTGAGTGAGTTTGCACTCTGTCAATGCAATGACCTAATTCTGCTTTGACCTTAATTCTCAATACGACATAAAAGGATGCGCTAATTGTGAAACATACTGTACTAAACATGTACTCTACTTTTAAAATGAAATAATTTCTTGCATTAACCTGATTAAGTACCTTGAAATGTGAAAAATTTTATTGAAAATTGGGCAAAAATAGTAAACATAAATCTATACCCATTTATGAAAAGTCAAGTCAAAGAACTTTAACAATACTAAGGCAACAGTACAAAATAATTCAAAAAATGAAGATAAAAATAGGCCTTGTATTTATATAATTACTTCTTTTGTAATATTATTTAATGAATTCATTTTCAATGTTCTATATAAAGATAAAATTAAATATATAAAAATGAATTTTAAGAATACATTTCAACAGGAGATAAAATAATTCACACTAATAAGTTTCGTAAATTAAAATGTTAATAAAAATAAATGTGACAAAGATAAGGGCTGCTATATATAAAAATATTTCCTTAAAATGTAAAAAAAAAATCAAAATATAAAAACTTATTTACTCAATTGATATTAAACCTGCGAATGTTTCTAATGATCCATTTAAACAGCTGCAATGAACTAGTGCTTCTAAAAAATATTGATATAACAAACAAACAAACAGAAATACAAATCATATCTAATAATTTTACTTCTTGCTTAATTCTCTCTCTCTCTCTCTCTTTACCTATCTATCCATATATATATATATATATATATATATATATATATATATATATATATATATATATATATATATATATATATATACATATATATTGAGTTGAATCAATTAGTAGTAGTAGATTACATCATTTTCTCTAACTATGCCATTGACCAGACACCGTGGTATTGTGGATACATTTGGCAACACCTAATACATATCTGACGTTACAGCCCCTTCAAAATCAGGATATTTCCTTTCAAGAAGTTCGAAAATGCAAAGTGAACGCGTACTCAACACTTGCTAATTATTTCCAGGAGAAAGAACATCAATAGTTAGAAATCATCTCTCTCGTCGTTATTGGACTGAGGTCCTGGATGCCAAGAAATTACGCAACCTTGTGAAAAGCATGTACAAACTCAGAGTTAATATTTATCAAAACTGTACGTTTCAGATTCCATCTGGTGTTTGAGAGACACATTTGCTTTCATCAAATTTTATAACTGGTAGGATCCAATACATGAATATATTTGCCTCCACTTTGCCAATGACAGAGAAGGAATTCCCATGTTTGTAAATTTTGAATTCGACTCATTTCATTTGCACCTTAGAATAAGAATTATGTGGTTTGTCCTACATTTGATTAGGCTTTACGCGTTTGATCTTATATAAAAATGTAAGTCAAATTACATAAATCCTAAAGTTATAAATTAAGTTATTAATCAAACGAGAATGTTTTGTAACACAGAAATATTTTTAAAATACGTTTCTAAAAATATTTCAAAAAATCATTATGTAACAGTATAAATCATGAAGAAAAATGTATACATATTAAAATTATACTATGCATAATTATAGACTTAGTGCTTTATATTCGATATTAAACATTTTCTCCAGAACAACTGTTTCAAATATCTCTTATGCGTGCTTTCAAAGAAGAAATAGATATACAATATATTCTTAGCACTACTAAGTAGAAACTGAATAACACCAAAATAATACTGATATTCTTCGACATTTGTGAAACATATTTCACACTTAATGTAAAGACTTTTCTATTCATATTATATAATTAATTTGAGAACACTTAGATCGTATATTTTATACATAATTATTAAGAAGTGATATATTAATTAATAGCAGGCATGTAATGTTTATAACATTCAGTTAATTAAACAAACATTGGGAACAATTTTAAACAATTTCATTAATTACAGCAATGTTCACTTTAATTTTAAATAAAGAAATTTAATCAAAAGAAATATTTTGTTTTACAAATAGAATATTCTAGATAATGAAGAAATTTGAATGTAACTAAAATCTTGATAAACATTACAGTTACTCTTTGAGCTAACCAAGTAGGCACTGCCACAAAGTACATGTGGATACATAAATATGTCTTATTTTATACATTTGGTAAAATTTGAAGTCCTTTATATCTTGGATTATAACAATAAATGTAAAACAAAATAGCACAAATGTTGGATTTGACTTACTTCAATATTTATTCAAGTACTAAAGAATAATATTTTATTTTATTCAAGAACTAGACAGCAATATTTTATTTTATTCAAACACTTGAGACATACACTTGAAAATTTACTTTGTTAAGTTTTTTATATATAGAAACAATGTAAATCTTTAATAAAGTTGAACTTCAAAAATGACATACATGGCGATTACAAACTTATTTTTCTATTTTTTTTCATTCAATTTAAAGAGAAATTTGAAAGACAATGCAAAGAATTTTAGAAAAAAAAAACAGATTAAATAGTTCAATGACTAAATTTATAAAGGTATAAGGCACATGTAAAACCCTGAACATATTTTGTAATTATTTTAATGTATGCATTATGCTAATAATTGAATTAAATATGTTTTTAAAAAAATATTGTTGATTTAAAAAGGCTATATTCGCGCAGGGTATAACATACCCCCATCTAACTTTTTCAACGCTCCTTATAAGCTTTTTTTTAGAAAATTGATAGTTTCTTGTGTAGTTGATTTTAAGGTCACGTCATTTGCTTGTAGAATATTTCTAAATATATAATTTTGGAATCACCTCTTTGGTATGTCATACCCTGCGCGTGATTCGCCGCTACAGTTCTCAATGCATGAGAACGTTTTAAATCTTCTTTATACTATGGTGAATTATTGTAGTTATAATGAATAAATGTGATATTTAAGTAATTTAATAGATACAGTATTTAATATATATATATATATATATATATATATATATATATATATATATATATAGTACAACGGTATTTTAGGATGAAGAAACTCTCTCAGTGGTTATGATGAGGAATAATCAAATAAAGAAGAGTATAATAGCAAATATGATTTATCCACTGAAATCAATCCAGATTTAGAAGAGAGAGGCACTGTTGACAAAAAATTATGTAGAGACACACATTAATTTGGGAATAATGAAGCTTTAAAGGGGATGACTGGTACACATCTTATCAATTTATAGATTGACTTTTTTAAAAGACTTTAAAAAACATAACGTTTGAAAAAAAACTATAGATGGAACAATAAGAGAAAATAAAACAAGCAATACACTTTTTTTAATTTAAAAAATAGAAAAGTTTAATCCTGTATGTTTATTTTTAAAATATCCGACTACTTGCGACAACTTTTTTTTTTTTTTTTTTTGAAAAAATAGAGATATGAGGTTTTTTTGTGATTTTTAGATTTATTTAGAATATTTTAAGGAAAAAAATCGTAAAATTGAAAACAAAAAAAATTATTATTATTAAAAGGGGGAAAAACTGGTGAAAATGTACAAAAAATTACATAAACGGGGCCCGCTCTGTACAAACAATTTTTGAACAAATTCTCAATGTTTTTCAATTTTAATGTGTTTCTTTGTTATTCATGTTTGAAATGACTTTCAAGATAATAGATATTTTAATTTTTACAAAAACTACAGCACTCTATCTATATGAAACTGCTTAAAAAACTAGTGATTATATTCACAAAAAGGACTGTAAATTTTGAAATAAAACAGTGGATGATAAATTTGAAAGTCAAAACACTTCTACTGTTATACAAAACATTCACAAAAAAATTCAGAAAATTATTTTGAAAACGTTTTGAGCAATCACTGTCCTCGTTTGAGTTTTTCGAAAAAATACACATTTCGAGTAAAACGCGTTTTAAAGTTTGACATCTTGTGTAAAGTTATGACATCGTCATTTATTAAAACACTTGTAGTTTTTGTTCTAGTAAATAGAAAAAACACTGCCAATTTTTGAAAAAAATCATGATTTTAGGGTAGACGGATACTTTAAAAAGTTGGATTTTAAAAAAAAAATTAGGATCCAGTGAAAACATCTCATTTACTCACAACGAAATTAAAGGAGTGTTATAAACAATATACTGAATGTCCTTATAAAAATAATAGAAAAACTAAACTTATGTGGGAAAAATAAAATAAACATATTGTGTTTCTTACTTTTCTTCCTTTTTAACTCTTGTATACAATTTTTACGGTAAAAAAGGAATGCAAGTAAACTTTGTCATGATACTCGATGTGTGAGAACTTTCATTCGTTAATTTTTCTTTTTTTTGCGTGAGTGATGTCTGATTAAATAAATTTGCTTAAGCATTCAGCAGTCTGGAAAGGTAATACAAAGACCTATACGCATTTAATATATCCATCAAATTTATATTATAGTTTATCTTTCGGAAGTAAAATTATAATTTTTATAGGTCAGTGAAAATGTTGGCATACATATATATCTCATTTCATTTTTATGATTAAAAGCAATTTATGCCAAATTATAATGACACCATATTTGAATTAGCCAATGATTTTTAAACGGAATACACCTATAAATTTGAAGGTTTTGGTAGAACAACTGATTAATACATGAACACAAATTTCTATGTCTAGACTTCATGGAATAGTTGAATTTTAGATGATGAGACAAGCCATTAGAATTTTAATAATTATATGATATAAATCCACAATGTACAAATGGATCTAGATATAATCATAATAGTTTAGGTTTCAGTAAATAAATAATGCATTTTTCTATAAATATTTAAGGTTTATATGTTTTTTGTAAATTAAACACAACAGCATAATCAAAAATTTCAATATGTATGGCATTGTATTTAATGAATTTTTGGAAGATTATTAAGTTCCGCGAATTGAGAATATTGGATTTACGTTTAAAAGCATCTTGCAAACTTTTTTTTCTATCTCATATTGATAATTAAACTTCTCTGTAAATGTAGTATATAAAACTAATTTAATTTATATATGTCAGCTATCAATTATTAAACTATAAATGTAAATAATTAAACAAAGAAAAACTAAATTTAACATTTGAAATTTTAACACTTGATATTATTATCTTCTACTTTCAAGTTCATATCAATAATTTAGAAGTCTATCATTTTTTTTAAAATTTTCAAGTTACAAATATATTGAGGTTGAAACAACAAAACTGGTTTACCTTCACCTTTTGAAACTATGTTCGATGCAGTACTTGCTGAACTAATTATTTTACAAACCTTAAAATCAGTCAGTCGGGAGGAAACCTTTCAGAAACCGATTTTGAGTTTTTGATATTTTTAAAATTTCCAAATCAAGACATTTCTATAGATATACCATACAAGTCATTATATGAATTAGAAGTATTTTAAAATGAGTTTAAAAAATTAATTAGCTGATTTGCCACGCCCATTATGACAGATAGAAATAAAAACATTGTCCTTTTAAAACTTGAGAAAAGTTGCAAAGCCTCGGTTAACTTTTATTTTTTAATACCCAAATTAACTTAAGATATTGTTTTAACTGCAACACTGTTAGATTTGCTAAAACCCTTTGGAAGCAATTTCAGATTTTCATATGGGTTTTAGTAATTTTTATACTTAAAATGTAGTTATTTTTTACAGAAATTTAGGTCTTTTCTTTAGTTGAAATTCATTTGTAATTAGTTATTCTTAATTATTACTAAATCTTCGCGTGTTTAAGTAAAGTGTTAAAAGAAGCAAAATTAAGATATGATTTTAACCAGGTGAGAAATATACTCGCAATAAATCTTAATCTAATAACTACATACGGTATAATGAAGATAATCTGTCATGGAAAAGAAAATGGATTATACATTTACAAAGAAAGATTTTTTTATAAAAATTGTTTTCTAGATATTTTTTTTTAAATTTTGTAAATTAAATGTATGCATGCACAACGTTTCTTAAATGCAATTGTGTATACTGAAGTGACATTTTTGAAATATTTTTAAACAGATATAACAAAAAATTAAAATTTTCAATAAATTCATAATAAACACATTTGCTCGCAATACTAAAAGTTTGCTTTTGAAAAAAACTAATTAATATATTTAAAAAATTTCACTCCAGTATAAATATAAGTGTATAATAAATACATGCAGTCAAAATCTTAAGTCTTTATGTTTAATAGTTCCTGAGATAAAGGTATGAGATGATACATTAAATGTGATTGTTGTCTTTGCGAGAAACTTGTTACATACTTAAAAATACGTAAATTCCATGCTTAAAAACATAAAAACTGTTTTATTTTGTCTGTTTTAGAAATCATTTTTCTAGTTTAGAGTAATTTTTGAAGTTTAAAACTTAGAAACTGTCTGCAACAACAAAACCTAATGATAACTTTACAAAATCACAGCGAAAACTTTCAAAATGTCGTATATATATATATATATATATATATATATATATATATATATATATATATATATATATATATATATATATATATATATATATATATATGATCAGGTATTTTTAAATAACATCTCAAAAATTCATACAAAAACCATATTGATAAATTTTCACATTATATTTATGTTGCTTTATGTTCAAGTTTGATATCTGTAAAGCATGAAAGCTACTAATTCCTCAAAAATTGATACAAAAAAAAAAGAAAATTGATGTAATACTAGAAATTATCTCGTTAAAAAAAATTGAAAAATTCTATTATGGGCAATTAAAGACTCTTTTTTTGCTTACTACTTTATGCAAAAAAACTACAAAGATGACAATGATCATTAAAATGGGACAAGTACATGTGTTGGAAATTATTATTTTTGTGATTAAGTGGCACTTTATAGTGAAAATTCTATTTTCTCAAAAATGATGTTTTTAAAACTGTATTCATGTTTTTCTCAGAATATAATTTATGAATGTAATGAATTATTTCCCCTCATGTTACTTATATGTAACGATGTACATTCATGTGAGTTTGTTGGGGATTTTCTCCAAATATTTGAATGAAGTCCATATATCTCGTGACAAAAAAGTCAATTTTTTTAAAAATTCATAGTGATATTTTTATGTTACATGTTTTTGAGAAAATTAAACAGTACATTTTAAATATTTCACTTAATTGTAAATATTAATGTTTATTTATTGTTCAGACAAGTTTTTAAGCTTTAATAATTCAAAGGTTTTTCAATATAGGTAACTAACAACAACTCAGGTGTGTAATGCTTTTTGCCGTTGCGAGAAGTTTGTTACATGCATAAAGATTAACCAATTTCATATTTAAAAACATAAAAACAGTTTTATTTTTGACTTTTTTAGAAATATTTTGTACAGTTCAGAGAAAATTTTGAATTTTGAAACTTTTAGAAATTGTGTTTGCATGGAAACAAACAAATTCATAATTACATTTTTTTAACGTCGTAAAATCACGTATTCTCAAATCATGTTTTTTTTACATATTGATACATGTTTATGTTATATTTATGATGTTATAAGGTCAAATTTGATATTTATAATGCATTGAAGTTAAAATTTCTTCACAGATTGTTACATAATTTGTGAAAATTGGTGCAAAATGCTAAAAAAATCTCATTGAACAAAAACTGAAAATTACTTTATATGTATTTTCTGAACGTTTTAAGGCTTTTTTGTTTCATATTTTATGTTTAAAAATTAAGAAGATACTAATGTTTAATAAAATAGGGTAAATACATGTTGTAATTCATTATTTTTGTAATTAAGTGCCTTTTTACACTTGAAATGCAATTATCTCAAAATGATTGTTTTCAAAGTGCGTGTACCTTTTTCCATAGAAAATAATGAATGAAACTACTTGCAATTTTTACTGCACATAAATAATATGCAACTATATATAATGAAGCTACTTTCTTAGAGAGTTTCCTAAAATATTTTGCTCAGAAGCAGTTATCGTAAAAAAAATGACAATTTTCACAAATTTCTAAGCGATACTTTTACGATGAATTTTTTTGAAAAAAGGAAACAATATATTTGAAAGATTTTACCATTATTTAAATAAAAAAGCCTAATTATTATACAGCCAAAATTTGATGTTTTTATATTTAACAATTTCTGAGAAACAGGTTCCTAAAATGGCTCAATTTAACACTGTCGGTATAGGGCCTACCGACTAACCATAAATAGGCAATCTATGTAAATAATTCATTCGTTTAATGATTTTTCTTATTATATATTCTTGTACTATAATATATATATATATATATATATATATATATATATATATATATATATATATATATATATATATATATATATATATATATATATATATACATATATATAAGCGTATGTTTGTGTGCGTGTGTAAATGTGTATGGATTTATATAAATCAAAAAGGGGTGATATAGATTCAATATCCTACGAATAAGAAAGAGTTTACATTTACAAAAAAAGAGCCAGACACATACGGTCCATTATAACGAATAAAAGACAGTGAACAAAAATTGAGTGAATGAATATTAAAGTAGCTCTATGCAGCTACCCGGAAGCTTTTGGTGACTCACTTCGTAATTTGGGACAATGTTGAAGTAACAAGGACTACACCAATACTGGTACCCTCATCTCACCCAACTTCCACACCACACCTCGGGAGGCTGTTAAGCTGTTAGATCCTTGACATATTTAATACGAATTCGTTCCCTCTGGAATATGTGTTAAGCGGTACTAGTCGGGCCCATACTCATATATTGTGACTATTATTTGCTTATCATTGTAACATTTGTCTTTCTCAAACACAGTGATATTGATTATTAGGTAAAAATGAAACTGAAATTTGTATCAATATTACTTTTTGACATAAAATTGTAAATACAAATCATGTTAAAGAATTTTATGTGAATTTATTTGTTAGACATAAGGTTTTAGCGTTAAAACCTATATGTTTGGGCTCCTCGTGACTTGAAAGAGAAAATGTATAATTTATTTGGAAGGGAACATATCATTTGATTTTGAAATTTTCTTATGAAGATTATTTAAATAAAATTAATTAAAAATCCCTATATATTTTTTCTGACATGATTTGAGGAGCTTCCATAGTGAACTGTTTGAATTGGGGATAATTAAATATTTTTAGCAGTATGAAATCCTAAAGCATTTATATGAGACTGACAAAAATGATTATGAATGATATCATAAATTTCAGTCAAATATAATTGATTGTAATATACATAAAAATTAAGAATTATGCATTTCAAACTTATAAAATATAATCTAATTAATAATCAGAATTTTTCATTTACTTTATTTAAAAAAAATCTCAGAATTAAGATGTTCCTTAAGGTATCCGGCTGCGTTTGGAACCGTGATTTTAAAAAAGGCGCATAAACAGATAATTTTCATGATATTTAGTGTCACTTGTATTGGAATACATGTATAAAATTGTTTTGAGAACATTTTGACAAAAAAATTTATTTCAATACAATATTTCGGTAAACAATTAACTTAGAACAACCTTATTTTCAATATATTCTCCTTTTGTCAAAAGTGTTTCTATTAAAATAGTATTTTGCCTGCTTCTATTAAAATAATATTTCGCCTGTACATAGCTCAGACCTTTGTACAAAAGCTCAACTATCATGTTCAAAAACTTCACATTATTTTCAGAATTACAACCAATTAAAATAATTATCGGCGTTTTTCTTTTAAAAATTTCCCCTCTGTTGTCGTAAAACATGGATAAACCCATTTCTAAGTTATATATTTCAAAATTTCTAGTTCAGCCTCTGTACCGAGGTTTCAGTTATATACAATCACAAAATATTATTATAATAAAAGCATTTTTCACAAAAGGAGAATATTTTGAAAATCGATCAATCTATGTTCATTTTTTGTCAAAATATTGTACTTACATAATTTTTTATTGTGATACTATTCTTAAAACAATTTTATGTACATTTTCTAATCTATGTGGCACTAAATATCATAAATATTATCCATTTATAAGCTTTTGCAAAATCACGGTTCCGAACGTAGTCGGAAACATAAAGTAATTCCATGGTCAATAATCGTTTGATAGTTATTAACGTAAATAAACCAGTAATATTTGATAGTTTGCAAAAGATCATAAAGTGAACAAACTGATTTTTAATGTCATAAAACAAGAATTGATTATTTCCCCTATCTGTAGTTTTAACTCCCTAAGCTGACGTACCTGCACATCTCGCTCAGGACGAGCTTTAGCTGCCCGAGACGTATATACACGTATTTCTGAAGGTGGGATTTCTTTTGGTTTTTCTCTATCAGTAGTAATCATTCCGGATGCTTTAGAATTCAATAAATTGACTTTGACAGTGATCGTAAAAAACTACAATTTTCATAGAACGATTTTCTTATTTTTATTCCTTTTCTTTGTACTTTAATACATTGCATACACGAGCCTATGTGAGGAAAAAAAACGTGTCACTGTAGAGCGAATCATGTAACTTTAAATTGACGTTTAAGGAATTAAGAGAAATGCAAAATGCTTTTGTCTTAGAAATTTTTACATGCAATAATTCTAGACCTAAATTTCTATCTGTTCTCTTGGAAATAGGGTAACCGGTTTTGTTGAGGCTTTCAACATGAAACATTGACATACGCAATAATAATGTAAATTTTCTATTTCTTATTTTATGAGTCAGAAAACTAAACAGTCTTTTATTTTCATTTTTGTTATTTTTTAAAAAAAATTGAGAAGTTTAATTATATTTGCTTTAATCCTGAAACAATGAACATGAATTTGAAAAAAGATGGCAAGTACATGAGAATATCACTGTACACTTAAAACAATTAAATCGTAAAAAATATTACAGGGTACCATCAAATATTCTTCATTTTAATATTTAAAGACGTCTTTTTTTCAAACTGAATTTAGTAATTGATTTGATTGGTTAAGGGAAATATACGATAAAAGAACGTGTGAATATGAGAGAAAGGTTTTGTTAACATATTTTGGCAAACATAAAAAAGTAATAATAGAACAAAGTATATAAAACATGTATGTCATATTTATCTTAATATTACGTACAGTATCTGAAAATAATAAAAAAAAACTGCAAAGATGTAGCGACCAGGAAAATATGCAAATCGTAGTATAGATGTAATCCATGTAAATTGTTCAGAATACGCAACTTTTCTACCTATTGTAATTGCGACAATATGGAAGCAATTGGCACAGTTTCCACAGCAATTTCACTTATCTGTGCTTGGTGACATCTTAACTGGAGTATGTAAATATATGTATCGACAGATGTATCAGCGGATTAAGGAATTCACGAATGGATACGTAGGTCTTGGATGTCCCAATATCGGTCAGATAATTAGGTGCTAAACATTTATACCCATAACAACCCTTAAGAAAACTTCCAGTTTCTCAATAGTACTTTTGCTTCTGTTAAAAAAGACACGATGTGGGACTTACGTCCTAGAGAAATTAGAAAAGACTTGTTTGACTGTGACTCATTACTCTGTTTTACCATTAGCATTCTCAATAAGAATCTAAAATCAATGACAACAGATCGCATCCAAACATAGTAATACAACTCCACAGACTTCACACTGGGTGGCAACACAACATCATGACCTGGGGCACTAGTCAATATTTCTCGAACCATATCAATGACACTAGTCAAATGATATGAAGCTTCAGTGATCTGAGGATGGTGTTATGTTGTCTGTAGCACTATGGATTTATATACGTGACTTCAGTCTTGTTGTCATTTACCAGCAAGATAATAACAGAAACACAAACTACACGTGCCAACAAACAAGCTCTTCAAGATATCCAGTTAATTCCAGGAATTCCCCTAATATTTTCCTTATTAGAGATCACATCTGAGACATGGTTGATCAACGCTTACCTGCTTAGAGAGCAAATAGTAGTGAATGATGTAGAGTAAATGATCGTATATCTTTCAGATTATCATTCACATTTTCAAAAATTTCGTTCCTTGCCAAATTGCTCACTGTATCACCTGCCCACGATTAACTTTTAACTTACGAATTTTCTGATATTTAATGTACTATTGAAATTCAATGCAACAAATAGTAAAATAACTAATTTTCTTAAACCTTGACTTTTAATCATTACATACCTTAAGCAGAGGGAAAAATTCTATATTAGTACGAAATGTGTCATACTGCTGCAGAAGTGACTTCATCAACTCCCCTTGGTATTGACTTCACTAGATCAGCGCACATGTTCATCAACGCGAACCACACTTACATAACACTTTTTATCATTTGTTCTGTTGTAGTGCAACTCATCTTTGCTCAATGATTCTTGAGAAAGGTTGCTATTTAGAATTCTCTTGATGAGAATCTACACCTTATTAATAAAAATATTTAACCTGAATTAGTTTTATTAATTTGAATATCATCTGTATAAACACTAGTGGTAGGTGATTACGAAGGATCAAGGGCTAAATTGTGAAAGTGCAGAGTTCTGAAAAGTCACACAATATTTTAAAAAAAAATAATATTCGTTGGCTACTTTATCTCTCTGGGAAGGAATAAATTGCACCGTTAATAAATAACAATAAGTATATGGCAAATAAAAAGTGTCAGTTTTGTTCCATTTATGTACTGGACTTATATCGTATGAATAACCACAGACACATTTAAGTTTAGAAATGAGTTAAACAAAGCAAAAATGTACACTATATTATTTTTAATACTTTTATAACCTATCTATTTTACCTACTACAAATTTTATGCTTTATATTATACTGTTATAAATAGTTTTTTTTTGTGCATACATGCTGATATTATCGTCCAAGTCAGAAGTACGATCAGTCCACGGTAGAATTTCTGAAAACCTTGACGGACAGAAAAAAAAAATTCTTGGTCGCATGTGGCAAACGGGTCAATAGTTACCGACACAAAGTATACTCTCAGATTTTAAATATGCATATAAATTATTTGTGTTTCTGATTAAAATTTTCAATATTAGAAGAAAATAGGTTTTTTTTCATTTATTTCTTTTCCGTTTCTTTTTTTTTGGGGGGATGCGAACTCAGGAATCGTACTCGTCACTTGCCTGAGGATGAAAATTATGAAGTCGATCGCCAACTTCTCTCGTGTTACTTTATAAATTGCGACGTTAATACAATTATATCTGTCACTCTTTTCTCTTCCATATAAGAACATTTTATTTTGACGCATGAATTGTTTTTAAGGAGCGTACATGGACATTGGCATGATACACAAGTTAACTAACTGTGCTATAACATAGAATATTTAGTACACAATGAATGCTCTGAAAATACGAATATCGTCTTTTTATTTGGAAGGTAAAATAATACTTCAGTTGAAACAAGCGATCACCATAAGAAACCACATGTTTTGTTCTTTAAACATTGGAATTAGTGTTAGCGTAGGAGAAATGAATTGTTCTTTGTGCAGTGTAGAAATGAGAGCAGTTACGAATTGGCATGCTCGAGGTTATTTGAGTACAAATCAGGACGACAAGTAGATGTGTGGTAATAATGTGACCACCAATTGAAGCACACGTTCTTATCCAGAATGAATGGACATGTAAGATTAGTGTGTTCATTATCCATTGAAGGATATGGACTGTGTATTACGAAGCGGCTATGTTTGTCAAATGGCTGGTCTCTAGCATTACATATTTAATGAACGATGGCAGAATATCGATGATGGAGATTTAAATAGGTGTCTCTACATTCACAAATGAAAGCAACATTGCTAGAGTAAGGTCAGTTTATACGGACAAGCACATAACTAAATCAGAATGTCATCCACATTGCTCATAACATGATGCATGATGTTTTGAATTTAAAGAAAGAAAGAATATATTTAAAGAAATAAGTTAAGGTTCAGATTCCTCATATACCGTACGACAGGGGTGTACTACATTTCTCCAGAAACCAAGGCCACCTTAAAGATGTGGTAGTACCTAAGATCAGTAGCAATGATGAAAATATCTTGTATTTCAGTGTTGATGTGACGATTATTTGTGTGACAGTGTTTCTTCAAAGTCTTTGCATAATACGATAAATGTCTGAATAATGCAAGTTGTATAGTGAGGATACATGGACGTGTAAAAAATATGATGAAATTACTTTCGGAACGTCCTTTGTATATTTAGACAGCACACACATATGCCATTTACTCTTCGTGTAGGAAAAAAAGACACTTTAATAATACAATGTACGCAGTACAAACTTGCATTGTCTTGTTTAATATATGAATACACCGAACTTTATGTTTCTCTATCTTAGTAACATTTAATTCATAAATATCACACTGATATTTATTAAAAAATGTTATGAGTTTTAGAAAAGCTAACATAATCATATAAAATAATATGGAAAGAAGAAATCGATAATCAAATAATGTACGAAACTTGTAATAATATGATATACATCTTCAATGAGTATCATGTAATTTAAATTTAGCACTATCACATTAAAATTAATGATTTAATAAATCAGTTTTACACCAGTTTATATAAAACATATCAACTTATTCAGAAATTTCATTTATTTCATTGAAAAATTGTTCATTTGTTTAGTTAAAATTCTTTCTCAACCATGAGTTCCTTAAATACTTTAGTTATTTCTTAAATGAATTTTAATTATTTATGTACATTAGAATGGATGTATTCAATATGCGTTACTTACTTTTAACGTTTTCTTCAATAGAAATAATTACTTAAATGTAATCAGCATTAATGTGATGTTATCAAGAGTAAAAGTTTCTTGGAATCTTTCTGTAATCAAATTAAGCAACTTTAACGAAATTGTTCTGAAATATGTGATATTTAGAGGCTCTTCAAACAAAGAAGACACATTAAATTCTTAAAGTTTGGATTATATGTCATTACGATGGTATTTCAATTTTTATAAATTTGCTCAGGAATGATTAAGTTAAAATAAAAAGTAAAATTAACTATACAATGCGTTATAACAATAAAAGAGTGTTCACTTCGATTATTTTATAATTTATTTAATGTTTATACTAATTTAAAGAGTAAGTTCTTGTGTTGTGTTGTAATTGCATCATTTTATTTTTTGTTTGGTAAAACTCTTTTAAAAGTGGTGTAAAATATTCAATATTTGTTTTCTCTCTTTAAGATCTAAGTGTAAACGTTGATTACTAAATTTATTTCCTCAAATTAGGTATAAATAAAATCTGAAAAAAAT
This sequence comes from Trichonephila clavipes, assembly GCA_019973935.1. Classification (NCBI taxonomy): domain Eukaryota; kingdom Metazoa; phylum Arthropoda; class Arachnida; order Araneae; family Nephilidae; genus Trichonephila; species Trichonephila clavipes. Next base: position 782,736 of record BMAU01021178.1, on the reverse strand, counting down.
TATCCTTACGCGTATGTATTCATATAAAAATTTAAGTATATTTCCTATATAAATGTAAACTTATTCTCATTTTGTAAACTAACTTTTCAGAAATCAAATATAAAATGCTTCATACTACAAATGTTTGAACATAATGTGCATATATATATTGCAGAATCAATATTGTAACACAAATACATCTCGAAAATGTATTAACAGAAAACAGAATTAAATAAGAATATTAGGTTTAACTTATTAAATAACCCATTAATAATACTTAAAATATCGTGATGACTAATTTGAAATCAAAGAAAATGTAATAATAAAGTTTTTATAGATTAGTATTTATGTTTTAAATATTTTTTCAACACTATATATATTCAAAGGCTGATTCTTATGTTATAATATTATTGAGAGAAATAAAGAAAAAATAAGAAGCCATTAAACAAAACCTAATATTATATTTATTTTCTTAGTGAAGTAACTACTTTTGTAGACAGTAAAAAAAATCCAAAATTAAAAATATATTTTTTTCTATTATTACTTAGTTCTAGAAATTTATAATTAAATGTATTTAACAGAAACTTACACATAGTCTAATATCATTACAAAACAAATAATATGCTCCTTTTTAAAATATTTATAAGATTAAAACTTTTCCCATCAACAATTGCAAGATGTGGTTAATTTTGATGAGTTTCAAAATGTTGACTAAACTAGAAACCTCTCTGGAGCTATTCTAGCTTCTAAGCTGAAGAAAGAGATACATTTTATGAAACAGCATTGTACCGCTAAGTTTTAAGGGTCGCGACAAATTATAATTTACGTAGGTTAGCAGCATTCCATCCAAATTTATTGATTTATTAATTTTAACTACACACATATTTACTTTTATAATAAAGCATAAGTGAAATAAAAAAAAACGGAAGTTAACCATTATATAAAATAATTATTTTAATATGTTTTTTTTTATTTTATTAATAATATGTATGTGATAAAATTATTTCTCTGTTAGCTTTTTATTTGTTTTTTTTTTTAAATTTAGCATCATTATGAATGCGTGATCTGCAGTCAACTCATTTTTTACCTACACATAATAATGTAGAATTTTGGATTTTTGAAATAATTTACACAAAAATAAATTTTATAAAATTTTGATTTAGCATAAGTTGCCAATTGTAATTTTGTACACAGTGCAAATTTTTGTAAATTAGCCATATATAATGATTTTAATTGAGATGATGGGGAATTTAAATATATGCTTTAATAAATTTCAATGTGTGTATGTGTTTGTGTATATTGCAGCTTTTTCAGAAAAAAATAAATCTTTTATGAGGAAAAAAATAAGGATACAGCCAGTTGATTCTTTTTAGCCTTCCAAATAATGGACTTTATATAGAGTGTATTTCATTTTGACAGTTTAAACAGTGAAAGTTTGTCCTAGTCAAAAATAAAATAAACTAAATAACTCTTTTCCCGAAGGGGCATAAATAATTTTTTTAAATTTCACTATGCAATCATACTTCGAATGACCTTTTTTATAAAAGCACATTATAAATTGAAAATATTTTATTAAAATTCAGAAAAAAATTCTCCTAAAATAGAGTAGAACAAAGTTAAAGGGAAAAAAGTGCTCTCATTGTTTCGAATGTTTATCCATATCATGCAGTTAAAAGTAAAAAAAAAACCTTAATTAAAATACACGATAGAAAGAAAATTTCTCTCTCTACAGTGCCTGTCTCCAGAGATGCCGGGTAGTAATTAAAAGTGGAAAATGACATCACTAGCTTTTTTCCCTTTTGTGCGTGGTTTCTTTAATCTTTTCAAAACGAATTTAAAATATATAAAAATACATGTATTTTTTTAAGAGAAAAGAGATATACTGCTAGACAGAATTATTATTAGGTGTTTCATTAATATTTGATGGAAAGTATACAGATATGAATTGTTAAAGCAAATCAATGTAACGAAATAACTACTATGGTAATAAAAATGAATTTTTATAAGTTCATCATTATTCATATTTGGTAAGGTTTGAATCATATTCAGAATGCAACACATGCGTCGAAATTACTCATTGTTCTGCTTACATTATTGAATAGTTTTAATTTATTAGTTTCCTAGTATTAATAGTGCTTTAAGGTACAATATATTAGCATGAATTGAATTAATTTCAAAACAAATAAATTTGGAAAAAAAATTCAAAACTAAAATTTTGCAACTAAAGTTCTAAATAACAGCAGTGTGTTATACAAAACTAATCTCTTAATTACTTCTAACATAGCATTACAAAATTATAAAGTATTTTCAGAAGTGCAACCTTTCTGATTAGAATCTATATAAAAATAATTATTTTATAAGGATGAAATTGTAGCATTGAGCATTGTTTCTTACTTCGAGATAAAGCTATAAAATATAGAATAACTCGCAAAGAATATATCAGTGAAAAAGATTCATTTTTATTTATTTTTTTTAATTATGTGAATGAATAGAACATTAAGTAGGAATTTATTATTCTAGGTCACATATGTGTTTTGTTGCATCAAATAATATTATTAAACACCTTATATTTACATTCACCGAACAATGGATACCCGGAAGTTTATGACCAAAAGCAATGTTTCTTTTTCTTTGTAATTTTAATTTTTCATGAAAACGAGAAATATAATAGAAATATTAATTATGAATCTAAATGAAAAAAATATGCCCCAAACTTTTTATTCTTTAAAACTACAAACTTCTTAATTGTCGCAATCAATGCAAATACCACACAGCTTTACTAAATAAATTTCGGAAATCGTGATTAAACTTAAGATTCAGGTGCTATCGCTTTCAATATTGTTCTAAAATCCAATAGACAAGACATCAAGGGCTCATGCATTATTTTTTTACAGAAAATATTAATCCGCGTATTAAATTACTTTGAACATGGTTGTAACTATTTGTCATGCTTTACTACATTTTCTTTGTCATGATGCCAGTATAATTTCATGTTGTACTTCAATTTTGATTTAAATTAATTATTTCCCTTTATTTATTGTTATGTTACTTTCTTTTCTGAATACCAATAATACTTTTAATCGACCTCGATCAGATATATTAAATGCAGGAATGAAAACATGAAATGCATTTTTAATAATATTATAAAAAATAATGTCGTTAATTTTATACATGTATAAAAAAAGGGAGTTTTCTTAAAACTATTCATGCATTTTTTAAAACGTAAAAAGTGAACGCAGTCTTTCAAACTATGTCTATTATTTCTAATTTGTTTCATTTAAATTTAAAAAAAGAAGAGGAAGAAAAAACATTACCTTCCATACAGCCCAACCCAATTCTGAAAAATATTTTTTTTCTCAGTCAGTAGCTGTAATAATGAATATTCATCTACATTAAAATTTTTTGGATCATAAAAACGGAATTCAGATTGTATAAACTTTTTAGTCCCATTTTGTGTAATAACAAATTATGTATAACAATGGTGCTTACAAGATACATGAATATAAATATATCGTATTACACAACGAAAATGGAAGTTTCGTATTCCAAGATCTTCAATTTTTATTTTAAGCTGTAGCCCTATAACCTGCATCAATTTTTTCACATCTGAACTTAACACATATTAATAATTCATGGAATTTAAAAAGAATATTTTAGAGTGTATTGCTATTCTAAATTTTTAATTTCTAAGGCATTTTTTTTTTCTGTATGCATGATGTTGTTTTATCCTTAAACGTATATGTGTAATTTAAATTCATACAATTCTACGCAACTCAAACTTTGCCCATTACTCATTTTTTAATGTTTATGTTAACATGGTATGGTTTATCAGAAATTAATTACGATTACTTCTATAGCAATACATGATGCAAACACATATGATTTACATTCTCAACTGCGTCAAACTATTCATAACGAAAATTGGTAAGGTTTTTGTGATGAAATAATTGATGTTTGCAACGTTATTTATTAATGAATGCGTTTTTAAAATATCATAAATTCTAATTTAATTTTTTTAACAAAAAATAGTGCTTTAATATGAAAATTTATACACATTTTTCAAAAGTGTATTGCTTGAAATATTCAGAAAAATGTCATAGCATTTGGCACACTAGGAAAAAAAAGACTTAACATTTTAAAGGAATGTGAACTACTAATACTTCTTTCTTTCTGAGATAAAACAGTTTAACGGTCTTATTTGGCATTGAGATGTGAATAAATATCAAACATATAGGTTAGCATAACTTTGTTTTCTTTTTTAATTGTGAGCTTACAAATTTAGTCATACTATAAAAAAAGAATAAGAAATAATTTAGACTAAATAAAAAAGTTTTAATTATTTGAGCATCTGAAACGTATTAATTTCTGTAGCATCGTGCTAATCCCCTTCCCCACCTTTAGGAATATGTTGTAAGATAGCTAGAATTATAAAAATTAAACTAAGTAAAAAATCGAACATCGATCTACTTTAATCGAATTATTTTATTGAATAAAACTAAAAATGTGTTCAGAAAGATTATATTTTCTTTTTTCTGTATAATTCAATCTGAAAAGCTTTTGCCTTATTCATTTCTACAAATCTTTTCAAACCGAACCTTCTGTGAAGTTTTCAAACTTTTTTAGGAGATCAACCATTTTAAAGAAGCCCCTTTTCAAAAGAATTAATTTATTTTCTTTTTTAAAAAAACAAAAACACGTTATACTGCAGATGGCAGAACTATTTCTTTGTATATTTTGGTTGCTACAGCTTCAACATTAGCCATCTACGGATGAAAAGTACCCCGCAAAAAAATCCTTGTATCGTTATTAACTAAATAGTACCGTTAAGCGACCGTTATTTCTCAAATGCTTTCCAGGTAGCTGTGACTGCAATTGCTGATCTTTATGCAGTTATGATAATATTCAACTTCTCTTCCACTGCATTTCTCAAATCCAATTATAAATTAAATTTCCTGACATTGTTTTTTATAGCTTTTCTAAAACTTTTGTTGATATGTAATTGATTTTTTAATGAAATATTTAATACAGCATAACAAATAAAAGTAAGAGTTAGATTTGACTTTGTTTTTGGACTGGATTATAAATAGTGTTTTTTTTCAGGTAAAGAAGTTTAAGTTGGCATTACTTTCCCAGATGGCGACCGATTTAACAGCTGTCAAGTGATTTATTCTCAATTTGGTTTGGCAATTCATCAAAACGATCATCAAGCAAGGCGTAGATTCGTCGAATGGGCCCAAAAGGAGATTGCCGCTGTTCCCGATTTAAATAAGCGAATTTAGTTTAGCGATGAAGCACACTTCTGGTTGAATGGCTACGCCAACAAACGAAACTGCCGCATTTGGAGTGAATCTAATCCACAAGTGTATGTCGAAACAATGATACATCCAGAAAAACTGACTGTTTGGTGCGCTTTATGGGCTGGTAGTATCATTGGTCCGTACTTCTTCAAAAACGATGAATGCCACAACGTTGCAGTCAATGGTGATTGGTATAGAGCCATGATTACTAACTTTTAAATTCTTGAATTGAACAATCATGATGACCAGGAGCTGTGGTTCCAACAAGACGTTTGGTGACTGTCTAATTTTACGTTTTGGATCTGTGAATTGGCCTCCAAGATCTTGTGATTTAACAGCGCTAGACTAATTTTGTGGGGCTATGTAAAGTCATTGGTGTATGAGGATAAGCCACAAACGCTTGACCATTTGGAAGACAACATTCGCCGTGTTATTGCCGATATACGGCCACAAATGTTGGAAAAAGTCATCGAAAATTGGACGTCTAGATTGCACTACATCCGAGCCAGCCGTGGCAGTCCTATGCCAGAAATTATATTTAAAATGTAATACCAAAAGATTATCTTTCGAATAAAAAATAAATTCATGTCAATCGAATAATACATCTTTGTTTTTTTGCAATTTAAAGTTCTATACCTCTAAAAAACACCCTTTAATCACATTTTAAAGACAATATAATGCAAAAAAATATACTTGCATCTTAATTTGGAATTACTTGATTTAATTGTTAACATATTTAAACCTGAGCTCTGAAGAAATAAACCTGCACTAGGATTTAATTTTGCCAAGATTTTCTAAGTCAAACAGCCATGTGCGCATACGAGATAACCGCTGCCAAATATTCAGCATCATGAAAATCCACTGATTTGGGTTGGAGTCGAACCCGCTTCTTCTGGTGCAGAAGGCCAGAGACAAACCAACCGCACCACTCAGCCGGCTCATGATGCATAGTAGAAAGACACATAGATTATTATATTTATCATTTTCCATAAATACGAGTATGAAGTAAGAGCCAGGAGGAGTAAATAACTTTATTTTATTCTGCTAATAGTTCATTTTCTGTACTATTATTTGTCAAGTATATAATACATAAATCTATTAACAACCATAGCACACTGAGAGGTGCACAAATTTATCAATTGATATTTATACCGCTAAATATTTCCATTATGTATTTCAGTAGTTCAGACGTAAAAGGCTTCACGTCAAGTGCAATATTATTTCCTACTACAAAAGAAACATATTTCGTGGGATTCACATTGCACAACAAAATAACACCCAAAAGTCATAAAAACTTACAAGCTAAATTAATTTTATTTTTAAAGGATACATAAAAAATATGACGTCATATTTGAAGCCCATGAGAGACAGCATAAAATAAATTAATGAAATTGAATTGATTGGATGAATGTAAGACTGGTTATGTTTACTGAGCAGCTATTTAATTTTTAATGCTTAAAATAATAATAATTAAGTATTAAACAACAAGGGATAATTATGCTTCTAATATATATATATATAACGTTCCCATTTCTTCATTAAAATGAGTTTCAATAATAAAAAAAGATAATGTTTCTCACATCTACAAAATGTCTTTAATGAAGCTGTATAATTTCAACCTAATTATCAAAATTAATTTGTTTATAAAACAAAATCAACTTTCATATGTCAGTAGGAAACAGGATATTATTTACCAAAGTAATTTTAATTAGTTGTAGACAAACATTAAGGGGTAACTAAACTTATTTAAGAAAAGTTTTTGTTGTTTCTAATGGTCTTATCTTTATCTATCTTAAATATGCGTTCGCATGCATATATATCTATATTTAAAGTAAAAATGAATATTGTATGTTTAAAACATAAAAATTCTTATAAAATACATCATTTAGTTAGAACACATTATGTAATCCTTTCAAACTACATCGATAAATGTAGAAATATATGTTATACACACACTTTTAGAGTTTTCAATTAATATTATTTTTATAATTATTTTAAATAAAAAAGTTTAGCGAATTTTTAACACAATTAATTTAAGTAAATATTTGTACTATTTGATATACTTTAATATTAGACTTTATCTAGACTACGACAATAATCAAACTTGATTCTTGTTCAAAACCTTTTTTAAAATATATGAATCGTCTTATTTTTCTTGATGATTGAATAGGCACAAATTTCTTCAATATCTTTCACAATTTTATTCATTCAATTAAACAGTATAAAAAATTAATTTTTGCTTATGATCACTATGTGTTTTGATGGTGGTGGTATGAATTTCTTAGATTATATATATCTTTCTTTTTTTCTGCTGATAAAGATTCATGCACTGATTGTACACCCAAACAATTATATTTTAGAATAAAATAAATTAATTATAAAAAATGCATGTATATTTTGTTCTCCAAATTCCTATAATAAATGCATCTAGAGTGAATATATTTACAGCAATACCCGTTTTCAAATTAAAAACTAGTTTCATTATGATGGGAAAGAAGTTACAAATATCAAATGTAATTTATTTTAATAGAAAATCCATGAAGTTTACTTTGGGGTGAGAAAGTTTGAATTCCTCTACTGATACAAAAAATAGTGAAACATTTTTATATGCATCTCTTGATTTATACGAAATTATTAAAAGTAACTTTAACTTTAACTTGCGTAAGATATGGCAAACAAATATAGCTCAAAATCAACATTTAAAAATGAATTGGCTACGTTTAACACTTTTTTATACCACCCATTCAGTATAGTGGTTAATGGCGCTGACTGTGGCGCTGTTGGGCTTGGGTCTGTGCCTCTGAGAAGTTATGGATGTTTGTAAATGGATATTGTCTTTACAGAATGAGGTAGTCTAAACAGCCGTAGAACCGCAAGTCATATCCAGAGGCTGGTGATAGGGGAAGACAGGTTAAGTAAACATCAGGGTCTTCTTTCTTGGATTCGGGGAGTAACCGAGACAAATCATTATGTCATCTGTATGGTGTTCAAAGCAACGGCTAACGACATACATACATCTAGCTCCTTGAGTGATGAATTTCGGGGACCTTGATCAGACAACGTCAAGCAGGAGGTGGTCATAACGGCAAAAAGAAATACGCCTCTTTTTAATAATGCATTTTTTGTACATATTACTATGGAACTTAGAACCGTCAATTGGAGGCCTGATGAGTATTGTTGTAAAATAAAAATTTGTATTTGAGAAAATATAAAAGTAAATGTTTTTTTAAAAAAAATTACACTCTATGATGATTTAAAAAAAGATGTTTATATTTGGGAGCATTTAATACAAATAATTTTTGAAAAAAATAACTATTTTTAAAGTTATCTTGTTTTTGAAACTAAACTAAACTAAGAACTAAAGAAGAAACTAAAAGAAGAAAGAAATGAAAAATATTTTCTGATTCTTCCAATAGAAAAGGACGTTGAAGTTTATTTTGCTTAGGAATAAAGTGTGTTGTATCCCAATTTTCCGATATCAGAGCAGGTTCACTTCCAAACAACGGAACTATCAAAATATATTTTCGTCTTCATATGATAGCAGAGCAGGTGCTTTGTGTCATGCTGAACTAGTAATTATCTGGGAAGCTCTTATTTTGTTAAAGTTTACATTTTATCTTATACGCTTATCAATCCATTTCTGTGTTATTTATTGAGAAAGTTATCTAAACTTTACTATTAATTACTGAAAGATAATAAAATTACATTTTCACTTTGTGTCACATTTAGTTCAGGACTTATATTTGATATTTGTATATTGAAATAAATTTGTTAACTATGAGAAGAAAGATAAGAATTACAACAATATATATCGCTTAAAATAGAGTGATGTTTTTGTGTTTCTATAATAATTGAATTTATATATTTAAAGTTAGATCAATTTTAGTGATTATTTCCGCACGTCTATTTTTATTTAAAACTTTATAATCATAAAAAAAGTATATTTAAAAAGTTATCGGAAAGCAAAATTGTACTTTTTTTGCTTTAATAGTGTTGGTTAATATAATACTATGCGAAATCGAGCAGTCAGTTTCATACCAAGTTATAATTTGTAAATATTACCCTCCCTTCCCTTATATTGGAATCCTTAAAAGAACCACAACATTATATATATATATATATATATATATATATATATATATATATATATATATATATATATATATATATATATATATATATATATATATATATATATATATATATATATATATATATATATATATATGTATATATATGTATGTATATATATATATGTATATATATGTATGTATATATATATATACATGTATGTATATATATATATATGTATATATATATATATATATATATATATATATATATATATATATATATATATATATATATATATATATATATATATATATATATATATATATATATATATATGTTTTAAAATTGGAGCAGCTTTATGGGTAGTTTGTTTAACTGATCTTCGAATATAAAACGCCTTCTAGGAAATGACTACAGTGTACTTACACGTAGATAATTTTAACTAAAAATAAATTGATTATTTGGATATTTTTATCAGATAGTAAATTTATTTTTAAATATTCTTTCAAGCAGTATATGGTAATCAGGATATTTTTTAGTGTTTTTTATCTGCTAATAAGTCCTAATGCAGTTATATTTTCATATAAAATACGAAGATTAAAATTTTAAAAATTTATCCTAAGTTTCAAAACATGCTTAAGTAATGAAATACAAAAAAAATATTTTATTTCTCATGTGTATGTTTTTAGTAAAATGCAAGAAAATAATTTTTTTAAGTTTCATTATTTATTTTATAACAGTTTTTTTTTCATTTTGCAAACTGCTTGCATACGACATTGCTTTATTTAATTTTAGAGTAATAACAAGATTTTGTCTTACTCAACATATATGGATGTGATTTACACTAAAATAAATACAAAAATAAATGTTTAATTATAATGAAATAAAACAACCAAATTATTTTCAGGCAAAAAAAGTAAATTTTTTATTTGAAATAAAAATTAAAGTAATAATTAATAAATATGTAATTCCTAAGTGATAAAGTAAATTTGAAAACGTATTTAAAGTACATTTTTAATCAGATATATTTCCCTTAAATTTGAAATTTAGGAAATCGTATTGCTGTAGTCAATAAATACTGAGTGAATAATTTTTCAATATACACTACTCTTATTTGCATAGCTAAAAATATCTATATGTTAATAAATATTATTATTAATATATTATGTTGATTATTTTTAATTAAACTTTAACGAAGTATAAAGTTTTATTTCTTATCCATTTCTGGATTTTTTATTTAAATGTTTTTGGAAAAAATTACTGTGTTATCTGACATTTGCATGGATGCGGTAGCCTCGTAATCAAGATAACTTAATCGTGGTTGGAATGACATGAATTAGAGCCTAGTTCTGCTGAAGTACCACCGTGTAGAGGAGACTGATTCCCGTTAAAAATGTCGAAGTTTAAACATCCTCCCTTTAATATGATAGGGAAGTCAGGAGAGGTAATTATATATACCAGGTCGAATATCGCCCTTGTCACTTGACCATGGTCCTGAATTAAGAGGTGCATCGCCTAAGGCACATAAGAAGCTGATTTGTGCGATGTTAATATTTATTACATCACTGGCTCATGTTATTATATCGTTGCTAAAGAATATACTTCATTTTACTCTTTAAATTAAATTATTTTATCTTTAAGAGAAATATATTAATTTCCTCAAAGGAACTGCATTTTTTGTAGCGAAAAATGTAGTTATAAGTGCCTTGTAATGTACTTCATAAAATAGCTTTCTGTAGATTTTTACTGTTCCTCTTTACACATAACTCCAATATTTATTTAGTAAGAACAAAACATAAAAACATACATTATAGAATCCATAAAAATATTAAATGAATAATGAATAAATTCAATCTAATTTAAATGGTGAAAAATACCTGAAATTAAAGGGTTTTTTTTTAAAGTTAACCAATACTTTTATTGCATACATATTATTAAATATGGTTTTCCCCTCTACGATTTTAATGAATTTCAATTCCACATTCTAAAAAGCTTTTCTAAACTTAATTATAAATTTAAAAATTACGTTACTAACAATAGCGTTAAGTAAATAGTTGTAGAATTTCAATGTTACTTTGTAGATCCACCTTTAGATAATGCCCCAGACAATTTTGCAATGATTTACAAATAGTTCAATAATTATATTCCCCTTGCACATTTTCCAAAATTACATTAAATCATTTTTAATTATAAAATTCAATATTAAACAATAAAGACATTTGTAATCGTATATCTGCTGTTCATAAATATATAGGTTTAAATGGTAAGGATATTAATTTCTCATACATATTTATTTACTTTCAAAATTAGACCAATCACAAAGAATATCACACTTGTAATACTAATCAGGATATTTTACAAAGCATTGCTATAACTCTACTATTGTTAAAATAGTAAAAACATTTTTAAATATTTGCGAGGATAATAAATTTATTATACTTTAATTATTAGTTTATTGACTTTGAAGACTTATTAAACTCCACTCATGTAGAAAACATGATTGAATTTTGCAAGCAAACATGTATTAACTATTGTTCAAATAAATTAAAAAGAAAAATATTTGGAATTTATTAATTTACTGTTCAATAACTTTTCAGAGAAAAATTCATTTTATTTTGTTCGTGTTATCATAGTAGTAAGAAGCTGCATCAAAGTCGGCTGCACAACAAATGTATCGCCAATAAATATTTGCACAACTTCGGAATTTATAATATACATACCAATTTTTCCACATGCATACAAACAGATAATTATAAATTTTGAGTAAACATTTTGTTAATAATTTTAATTTTTATTGGAATTCTTAAAAAAATAATAATTTAAAAAAAAATATGCACTAACAAAAGAGTCCAGATTGAAATGAAATTTCAGATGCAAAGAAATTTAGACCAACCATGCAGATGCTTAAATTTATATCATGATCTGAGGTTTCAACTCCTTTGATAGCCGATTATCTTTGATATTTCTGGCAAACTGATGATACAGAGATACTTTCATGACATCCTATGACCGATTGTGCCACCGTTCATTTTGCAGCATCTAGGGTCTCAAGACAATAATGCCCAGCCGAATACGACGCGTGTTACTATGAAATGTTTTCAAACTTTCCTTACACTTACTTGTCCAGTTATGTCATCTTATCTTTCTCCAATAGAGCCCAGTTAATATGCTATGGGAAGGCGATTACTACCATTCTGGATCGTTGAAGATTGAGCCCAACACTTGAAAACAATTGGGCATAAAATTCCGCAGGATACTTTTCAGCAGCTTTATCAGTCTATGTCATGTCGATTGGTAGCCTGAATCCATGTCAAATAAAGCTTAATGCCTTATTAACTTTCCCCATATGTAACGATCAAACTCTGCAATAATCTCTTTCAATTGTTTGGAAATTTTAATCGTTTGTTTTTCTATGATTGTTATTCACATCCACCAGTTTTTATGGCAATTTTGGGCAATTCATTCTCGTTGTCATTATTTTTTGTTGTTTATTGTAAAATGTATTTCCTTACACTTTTTGAATTTTATTAAAACCAATTTTGACACAAACAATCAAATTTTAACTATTAAGAGTCGAATGCATATAATCAAAGTTTAAAATATATTAATGATGAAAACTAGAGAGATTTCATTCTTATCATTTTTTTCCAGCAATATTATCTCTTCAATTTATAGAACTATTATGGATACCTATTTTTATGTACAAATAAATAGTGATTTAGTTATACAAATGATACAGAAAAACTTAATATTTCAAAATTTAGTTTATAAATATATTTCAATATAGATATCCTGCTAAATTTTCACACACTTGTAATTTAAAAAAAAACTAAAAAAATATAGATAATTTTAAATTTAAATATTTTTTATCTTAAGCCTTTCCCATGCTTCTCATTTTAAAAATATTTTAGTTTCAAACATGTAATACAAATACCATAGATGCATTTCAAATCACATTATTGTCTTCAATCTCTATTTCGCCTTTTCTGTATTTTCTAATCTTGACAGTTGTATCACTCATTTTTTTATTTTATTGTTATTCGTTATTCATTCTCAGTTAGTAAGTGGCATGCTTTTTTTCTGATAATATGTTATGGCATATATTTTCTTGTTCCTTTGTAGGATTTCACTTATATTAAATCAGAAAATTTTATGAAATAGCTTTTTTATTAACGCCTCAATCTAAACCCACGTAAAGGTGACAGAACTTGTAGTTTTAAGCCTCGTTCAAGTAATGAGGTAGAAACCTCAGCTTCCAACACACTTTCGAAACATCCACATTATATTAACGTAAGGACTTTAAAATGATGTAAATTGTACATGGATCGGCCTCACCACACAGCAGGTAATAACACTGTACGAAAAAGCTGATTCTATACAATTAGATGTATTTTTTAATTATGCTCTAAGCATAAATAGGAAAATTTAATTTTTAGATTTAGGTCTCAAATTTTTTTCCCCATTTGTAGTCAGTATATGGTGTCGTTGTTGCTTATATCCCCTGAATGACAGTAACATCAGATTTAGGTCCACGAATTCTTCGCGGCTAATGGTTAGATTTGTACGCTTGTCGTTCAGCCTTAGATTTTAGCAACATGAAGGTGACAGTGCGATTTTGCTCGGTTCCACCCTAATTTTGAGTGAGAACAACCTGGGGGTGGTCAAATAGGCAATATATAGATTTAATTAATACATTTAAATTTTCAATGATACACAGAAAAACATTTTGAGTTATTATGTATTTTATTATGTTTATCAATATCAATACTATGATTTATTATAGTATTGCTGATGTATGTCATGTTTTTAAGTCATATTAAAATTGCAAACAAACTTCCAATTAATTATTTCCTGTAGCAATTTCCATGTATTTAATGAGAAACCTTTCTTATAAACCTAACATAAACAAACTCATAGAACTTCAATTTTAATATTTAAATACTGAAGTATCCAAATAAAGCATTTAAACATAATCATTTGAAGCATTTGTCATATATGATAACGATAAATGAGTTAACTCAAAGAGAATTATTCTTGTTAAATAAACATGTATATACTTACTTTCACCAAATTTTTAAGCAAATATTTGAAAATTGAATAATTTTCAAATAGTTTCTAAGTTTGTATTAGATTTCACATTCCTTGATGATGATTCAAATGCATTATTTCGTAATTTCATCAGCATAATAAATGCAACTGAATTTATAATTCATTGATATCTCCAAATTAATTACATTTGCTTAATGGCATCCGTAATGCACAATTGAATAAGTGAAGAAGATTCAAGTTTGTGCTTTCCAGAATCTTCAATTAAAATTAAGTGATTTTATTAGAATTGTTTATTTAGACTGTTTAGTTGAAATGCTTTACAGATACAATTTCAAATTTTTGCATAGCAATCAATTTTGGAAGGAAATAAGTATTGCATTTAACGTCGTTATTCAATTACTCATAGTTCTTAAATACCTTTATATTTTGTGACATATCAGTTGCATGTCCCAAATGACTAAAAAATGGAATTATGCGAGTATTTATTAAGTCTAAATTGATATGTAGAACTGAATGTAAATGAAAATGTATATTATATGTTTTGTAGTTGTGTTCAATATGTATGATACGAAATAAAATATCAGTCATTCATACAAACAAGATATTGCTTCATAATTTTGAAATAATTTATTTTTCATTACGCGCTTAACAGTTCACTCATTAAATTCCGAAGCATACTTTTATAGTAGTTCAATTTTGCAAATCAGAGTTGGAAATTTACTTTCTTACTGTGTGTTTTGGGTAATTTTACATTAATATATCTATATGTTCTACCAAGTTTACTTAATTCAACTAGTTCAAGTTAATTTCTCGATAACTTCAAAAACCTATACGAACTGAAATAAATTACATCTTTTATATGCAATAATAAGTTTACTTTAGAATTGTTGAAGTAAAGCGGGGGGAAAGTATAAATAAAAAGGAGAAGAAAAATACTTTAACTTAGATTTTAAAGTAAATATATCGCTGTTCTGCCATGTCATTTTCATTAATAAACATCCCCTTGAATTGATTTAGATTTTTGTTTAGTAGTCATCAAGTTTAATCTTAATTATTCAAGTTGTATTAATTGCAACATTAAAAATAGTTTCAAAGTTGCTAATGTTATTCTTTTGAAATGAAAAAAAAAAACCTTAAAATACGTTTGATTAACAAAATCGCAACGAAATTAGTGTGATATTATTTTTCAATAAACTCTTAAACAATTTTGGTAATTTTATGATAAACCAATAAAATTATTAGAGTAAGGTCTTCTGACTTGCAAATAAATTGGGACAATTTTGAAAGATAAAAATTCAAATTCTTGTGGCTCGATATAGCAGTCAAAATAATAAAATAAGTTATTTTATAGCTAAAGGCCCAGTGGTCGAGTGGTAATGTGTCGCACTTCCACACAACAGGTCCGGGCTATGCAAGGTTGAATCAACTTTTCATCCCTACTGCAGAGGGTAAATAAATGAGTATAAAGCTTGTTTGGGGAAAAACACTGGGGTGTCGCTTCAGACTGACCACCTGACCGGGACATCTGCCTACACACCTCAGCGCCCAATGTTCACGTATATTGAGTTCGGAACAGTAGGCCCTGATCCACAAGGGCTGTTGTGTCCCTAAAATTTAAGTATTTTATAGCAACTAAGCAATTTATGTCAGCAGGGAAAATATGTAATTAATAATTTCTGCTTAAAAATATTTACAATCGTTATTACTACTATTATAATTTAAATATGTAGATATATGTCTTGATTATTTATGTGTTATATTCATTTACCGTAAAACCCGCCTTATAATGCTCATCTCCGTATGTAACGTGCATTTATACTTTGAAGCTGCAATTTTTAATTTTGCTTTCTATTCGTCACATAAGACTCGCACCCTTTTTATTACGAAGGAACCTGAAGTGTACGTGCGCATTGCTCTTATGTTTTGAAGTCATTTAGCCGAGTTATACCAAGATTTATCATAAAAATAGTATACTTCTAAAACTGGATCATTTCAAAAGTTCATAGGAAATGCCATTTCTTTTAAAGAGGCAGCATTTCGATATATTTGGAAGTCAAATTATTTTCTATGTTCATTCCTTTTTTAAAGCTCTCATTCTAATATGCTGCTGGGAATAACTCACACTCGTAAATTTCGTTTTTATATTTGTGTTAAATGTTCGCATTCTATCAGTGTTTCTCAAATTTTCAATACTGGGGACCCAATTTTCAATCATAATTTTTATCGCGCAGCCCCCCCGTCCCGCTTATATAATAATAATAATAATAATAATACATTGAATGTGCAATAATAATGTACTTTGACGCTAAATCTATACTATGATCTTAATTACAAACCGTACAAATTAATAACATTGGTATTAAATTTTTTAGATATGTTACTCTTAAGTAATATATATATTTTAAGTAAATTACTTTTAAGTACTAGATGCTAATTATGTTATTTTTCTTTCCTTAATTTTTATATTAAAAGAAATTTAGAAATGATATTTAATTAAATATTTATTTCCTTCATTATTCATTTCTAAAAGTACAAATATCATTAAAAATAGTCTAATCTATGTTGCTCTATATCATATCCATTACATCTGGCATCCTCGCGAACGTTCACGTGAATCTTGGCAACCTAACGGAAGTCTCCACAAAACGTGTAAAAATGCTGCACCTCGTACAATTCCAGTCAGTCTTACCCGAGTCGATTAGCTACCGAATCTCTCTTGAATGTACATTTCATAATTCACGCGTTAATTGAAATTTATCTGTATTAAGTATTTAAGACAGTGGATTAAAACAAAATCATAGATATTTATTTAAATCGCAGCGAGCATTTGACAATAATAAACCATCAAGTACACAGAAGAGGGCAAATTGATAGCAAGTTACGAGTGGGTTAAGAATCTATTTCAAAATACTTCAGAAGGGTTCTTAACTCCCGAAAAAGAGATCTTCATAGATTTCACATCCAGTAACGAAATTAAAGAGAAATTTTGTAATAATCACTCTTTGAATTCTGGATAGAGGTGGATGCTGAATTTTCTGCACTGAAAGCAAAAGCATTTCGTATACTATTACCATTTTCAACATCATACATTAGTGAATCCGGATTTTCTGCTATGGCTACTTTGAAAATAAAATATAGATCTCAGCTAAATATCAAAAAATAATTCAATTTTTAGCATTCCTTTGAAATACTTTACTCTGCAAGATAAGCCTATGGAAGTAACTAATAATTATTAAATTTGTTGTTATACTGGCTGAAGTACCCTCTCTTAACACGAGTTTATTTTTTAAAAATGATAATACATTACCCTTGATATAAAAAATTAATTGTAAGGAGAGTAAAACCAAGTGCATGACAATGTATACAAAAATGTTAAAATATTTTTTTTAAATGAATGCTCATATTATAAATAATTTTGAACTAACTGTATTTTTAAGTCTCGCAGGATTAGCATTTAGACTTAATGTTAAATAATAAAAAATAATGTAAAATTCTATTGAATAACTATTGTGTTATTTTTTTATACTTAAAACGAGAAAACTTCAGAATGTTGTAGCATGGGATCAGGTGTGCACTCAGTACTAACATTAATGGTCGTGCGGTTTGACTCAACCCAATTTTTTTCATAAATATTTTTAATGTAATCGATAAAAATTTAAATTTTAGTGATAAATTTAACTTAAAGAAAATATACTCTCTTATTTGAAGGCTTTTTGAATGATAATTTCAGGAGAAAAAATCCAATAAAGCTGAACTAAATTGTTCCAAATGTGCGTGACCTTAATAAAGGACAACAATCACAGAAACTTTTCACTATTACAGGAAAGTTATTTACAAGTAAAACTGTCACATTTTGTTCACGTTATTGTAGTTTTAATATCCTTTGAGATGATCGACAAATATCCTTTTGAACTTTTTCTTGCTTGTGTGTTTTTGATAGGGTGAAGTGCATCTTGCGGTAGACTAATGGCTTCATATTTTCTTGATGGAGTTCTTAATGTAACTATTGAAAAATTTCCTTTTCATGTCCATTGCATTTCTCAATTTTAATTTCGCTATTATGATTGGTATGCATTATTTCAACAACTTTTCCCCTTGTTTGATCAGTTTCAATTTCCTTTCAGAGAGATCACAGATGCTCATTTCTTTTTTTATATTCTGCTCATTTACATTTATAAACCATAATAAGTAGTACAACATCACAATTAAAACCATTAATTCATTCATAAGGGAAAATGCGGTATGTTCAAGAAAATATTTTTGAACAAGAGTGATCGCACCGGAAACTCGGTCAAAATAAGTACTTAAAAAAATGTTTGCATCTCCCAAAAAAGAAAATATGTGAAAAATTCATTTTGTTTCCCTGTTGAATGATTCTCTGTCAAGATCATTGGTAACAAATAAACAGTTTTCCCAGAATTAAAGATTTCATGATTCTGAGATGATTATGCGCATCGCTACCATGCTTATAGTATATTCATAATAAAAAATGGAAAAAACGTTCAAAAAAGGAATTGAGTAAAACGTTTTTCATTATGTACTATATGTTTCAGAATACTCACAAAAATAAATCTTGGCCAAAGTGCTCAATATGCCTATCCATATATCATAAAACTCTTTCACATTACAAAATGCGCAACATAATTATATAATTTACAAATTCACTGAAAAAAGGGACGCATATAATCATACCAGTAAGTACGAAGGCCAGCAAAAGTAATATTTTAAGTTATATATAAAAGAAACATAATAAAAAACCCTCTCATCGTAGGATTATAGCAAAGCAAACAAAATATATATATTTTTTTAATTATAGGATCAAATACAACTAATTAGCGTTCAAAGTAGAATCTTTTATTTTTGATGACGTTTTTTCACCAGATGATAGATAGAAATCATATCAATGTAATTTTGTATTTCCTTTGTTATGTCAGAAATTATTTTGTTTTACTTCATTCCAGTAAATTAAATATTTTTAACCTGTTATTTTCAATATGCTCGCTCCCCATCGAAAGGTAAGAAACACTGCATTATATGCAAGATTTTATTTAAAATTTTGAAGATAAATATATGCCTTGTAGAGCAGATTAATGATACCTAATCATAATATATACTTTTTTAGGGTGACGCTTATTTTATCTGAAATATGTGACTGCAATTTGTTATTTACATTTATTTTCCTAATCAGACTGTGGTTTTATTTTCTAAAATATTCATGAGACTATAAAAATAGCATACTGAACATATTGTGATGTTTTTTTTTTTATTATTAAATAAGCGTTATCTCCAGTTTTTATCAATTTAAACTCATAACAAAAAGAGAAAAAAAATAGTAAAAAACTCCCTGGAACACTATATTTTATCTAGTGTCCTTTTTTCTCTTTTTTTATTAATACTTAGTTAGGAAGTTGGAAAATATAGTTTGTCGGAAAAAAAATTACCCCTGGTTTTGAAATTGCTTCTGTAGGAAGTTGATTCAACAGAAGACTTCGTCATAATATCAATTAAATGAACACTTTAGTTAAATTTAAATTTAATTTTGCTTAAGAAGACACTTTTTTCACAAGCATATGATTTCATACCTTAAAAATTTAGGTTTTCTTAAAATTTTGTACATGATAATTAATTATACTCTACATATTTTCTATCTACAAATATTTGTCAAATAACAGAGATTTGTGTGGCAGCGGGCTATCATTGGTAAAAATTAACTATGGGCGAACTGAACAACTTCCCTACCAGTCGCCCTGCACTGTCTGCTCGTCCGAAATTGCACCCGTCCTGACTATATCATCACACTCATAGTGATTCACTTCCATGATGCTGGAAGGGTGATACAGGATTTTGGGCATTCCCCTAATATGAACAAGTATATCATCAGGTTAAATATCTCGACTTATTGATGAGAAGACAATCCCAGTGCTCCTGTTTCCAAGAACGATTTTGTATATGCCATACCAGGCAGGTTATCATGTGACCAGGAATGACTGGAAGGCAGACTATTGGTCTATTAACTTAGATGCACCTCACAAATGCACCTCTTACTTTGGTAGGACCAGATTAAAAACAGCACCATGTTTGACAGGAAATCTGTCATCCTCAGCTTTTGACCACGGTTCAAGGATTACGAGTTCCGTCGGCAGAAGCCATCACATGCATTGCAGTTTGATATTAATAAGCATTCATATGAACCATTTAATTAATTTACAAGGAAGCAATACTTAGACGTCTGAAAAACACATATGAAAAGACTGGAGTAGAATAATTTTTTTTCATCAATTGCTGTATTAGTTTCGATTTACTTCTGACTGTTTACGGTATCCGGCTATGTTAGGAACCGCGATTTTAAAAAAGCGCATGAATGGATAATTTTCATGATATTTAGTGTCACTCAGATTAGAAAACATGCATAAAATTGTTTTAAGGACATTTTGACAAAAAAATACTTAAGAGGTCTCAGGGATGTTAAATTTCTCTAGAGGTCTGGAAATATAAACAATTTTCAACCAAGCATAATTCTTATAAATTCATATTAAATAATTCGAATATTTTACATATATTATTTTTTAAGGAATAGGGCTTCAGAAAAGTATAAAATGTTTAAAATGTAATCATCATTTTAAAAATTATAAGCATATGGAAATAAGAAAATTTTCTATAAAAATATTTATTAAGTTTTTTACGTCGCGCACACATACTATTTTCTAAATTAGTAGCTTTAATTACTAGCTATAAGTAGATTTTTAAAGTTAAATGTATTCTTATTACACTGCAGCTATTTTTATATAAATAGAATTATGACTTACATATTTTAATAAACAAAAAATTAAATTTTTAAAAAATATTTAATAAATTGCAATATTTTACAAATATTTTGAAATACAAAAGATATATATAGTACTAAAATTAGGTAGGGTTTAAAGATTATGATGCAATTTATAATTCTACAAAGTCTTACACATCAGAGGCTACTATTTTAGAAAATCGTGTGAGGAATGCAAAAAATATTTAATATTTATTATAGAATTTTCATAAGCTTATGATTTTTAAAATTATTATTATAGTTTAAACATTTTATATTTTTCTAAAGCCCCATTCTTTTATAAATAATGTGTAAAAAATTCGAATCATATAATTTAAATTTAAATGAATTATACCTGGGTTTAAAAATAGTTTATATTTTCATACCTCTAGAGAAATTTAACACCCCTGAGACTCATTAAATATAATATTTTTGCAAAAAATTAACTTAAAATAATCTCTTTTTATCCCAAATGTTCTCTTTTTGTGAAAAATGGTTCTATTATAATAATATTTTGCCTGTATATAGCGCAGACTTCTATACAGAGGCTCAACTAGAATTTTTGAAAAATTCACATTATTTTTAGAGTAGCCACCAATTGAAAGAATTATTGGCATTTTTTTCTTACAATTGCTTCCTTCTGCTGTCGTAAAATTTGAGTAAACCCACTTCTAAGTTATGTATTTCAAAAATTCTAGTTGAGGGGATCAATTTTAAGAAAAAAACGCCAATAATTCTTTAAATAGGTGGTTACTCTAAAAATAAAGTGAATTTTTCAAAAATTCCAGTTAAACCTTTGTAGAGAGGTCTCAGGCAGACAAAATATTATTATAAAAGAGCCATTTTTCACAAAAGGAGAACATTTGGAAAAAGATTATTTTAAGTTAATTGTTTGCCAAAATATTGTATTTTAATAAATGTTCTTTGTCAAAATGTCCTTAAAACATTG
The DNA here is from genome assembly GCA_019973935.1 of Trichonephila clavipes. NCBI lineage: Eukaryota > Metazoa > Arthropoda > Arachnida > Araneae > Nephilidae > Trichonephila > Trichonephila clavipes. The sequence goes on along the minus strand of BMAU01021178.1, from coordinate 760,586 downwards.
TATGCATATATTCTAATCTAAGGGACACTAAATATCATAAAAATTATCCATTTATGCGCTTTTGCAAAATCACGGTTCCGTACGTAGTCTGAAAAATTAATACTTTTTTTGTATTAGCACGTAATATTCATTGATAAAAAAATAATAATCATAAATTTTCTGAAGCAATTAGTTCAGTATGTAAGATATACTATAAAACAGGATATTTTATCGTTCTTATGAACATTGTATTAATTTTATTATGCACTTCAGTAAGCAAAGGCAATTGATAATTACATTTGTATTAGCAAACAGTGGCTAGCTGCTAATAGTTTCTTTACTTGACTCACCAGACCATTTTCTGTATCTCAATGCCACTGAAAATATTTGGGGCAATCTTTGTTCTTGAAATGTATGTAAGTATTGGAGCAAGTAAAATAAATATGGTAGATTTAAATATAAATCTGCTGATCTTATAAGAAAATATAATTTAGGAAAACTCCTGTCCATGTGTTTTTCGAATGTGATTGTTGGATATTTATTTCTTTTGTTTGTAGAAAATAAGACTATATATATATGTATGCATATATAATCCAGTTATTAATTTTGTCAGTTAGTTTATTATTTTAACTTTTCTGGGTGTTTTAAACGGAAAGCGTATTCTAAAAGAAAACAAACATGTCACAGGAATTCTTCTAAGTAAGTGTCTGAATCCGAGTTTCCAAGTAGTTCGCTACTTTCCCATTCACTCAATCAGATATCTGAAATCATATGATCCTCATGCAGCGAGTTTTCCCTCTGGGCATAATACATAGTTCAAGAAGAATCTTGAGCCTTAAAAGAATTTCTCATAACATTCATATTCGTTATTTTTCTTTTCGATTTAATTTTTATAGTTATTTTTCAATTTTGAGTAAATTTTTGAAAGAAGTATGAATTTTTGGCTTGAATACGAACTATCTTCCTTTCAAAAAGTAAATAGCATTCCTATGTTTTTGAACTGAAGCCATATATTTTACATATTTATATTTATGGAAGAAGTTAGATAAATTTATTTTTCAAAAATTTAGTAAGAATTTAAAAATAAGAACTTTAATATCGTCCTTAAATAAGGTGGTCCAACAAATTTTTGTTCGGCTGAAACTATAATTCATGTGTAAGACTTCACAACCATTTGTTTTAATTTTTAGTTCATAAGTCAATAAAAATTGACTAATTGTTGGATTTATACGTTATTCTTATTGTATAGTTAAATACTCAGTGCCTTTATTTAAATAGTATCTGTATAATGTAATATTATATGTATATATATATATATATATATATATATATATATATATATATATCTATATCTATATCTATATCTATATCTATATCTATATCTATATCTATATCTATCTATCTATATATATATATATATATATATATATATATATATATATATATATATATATATATAGCATGTTGCTATTTATTCAGCAAATTTTTAATGATGGTCTTCTAGTGTTTTTTTATGTATATAATATAAGAAATCCATGCAATATAGTATTGAACTTTCTTCACATTTTAACACTAACATTTCATAAAGGTACCGTGAGAGTTATTGTGTTCATAACAGTTTGAAAAAATCTGAATATATAAGTACAATTTTTACAACCAATTTTAAAGATTTCAGTAATTAGATTTATTAATGCAGTTGTATCTAAAACTAGCAAAAACATTATTGTTGTTCTGAAAATTAAAATAACGCATTCTATTAATAATTTTAATTTAGAAAATTTTTCTGTAGAATGTTATAAATGACATGGATAAATTACTTTAAGAAACGTATTATATAAATGTCTTTTAAATAATATCATAATGGTTGGAAGTATTATTACCCAAATTAATTAATTTTTAATAAAAATTCTTTTTTATGTAATATGGGTCAGTGTTAACAGAGTGCAAAGGAGGTAGGTACATTTGGCCTTTTCCACCCATCATAGTCATGGAAATTCAAATTATTTATTGGAGCTATATTATTATATTTATGTCAACTTAAGATATTGATATTTATTTTTATTCTAAAATATTAAGGAAAAAATAGCGACATAAGAATATCTTCAAACTTGGCAAGTTCGTTGAGTTTTGTTAATTTAAGCGCTTTTTCAAACTTTTTTTAAAAATAAACTGTTAAGCGCTTTAAGCACCAGTATATTTTTTGGTCTCTTAAATACTACAATAACAAGGCATTTGAACTAACATTCATTTATTTGGATGCAACGAGCGCGTTGATTTGATACGAACCAAAATAGCGTTTCCGTGAATCATTCAGACTGGAATTTTTAGAAGAAAGGGACCTAGTACCTAAATGCCTGCATTTCTGGAAAACAAGCACGGTTGTCTGCAGAAAGCGCTAATGAGACACGTTTGGTGACATCGATTCGTTGAATAGTTGAAGCGGTAAACGGCTAGCTCAAGAGCTAGAGAGATTTATATAAGTAATATTTCCGCCACTATCCAAATCTATATATATAAAGGAGAAAAGCGACTCACTCACTCACTGACTGACACACTGACTAATCACGATATCTGAGGAAACATTAAACCTACAGACTTTAAATTTAGTAGGTAGGTTCCCTTCATGGAGTAGACGTCAGTTAAGAACGGATGTTGCAAAGTTCGAACCCTAAGGGGCGTTACGGGGGTTTAAGGGGCGTTATAGATTATTATTTCCATCACTAAACTATTAGATGTACAGTCGTGAAACTTGGTACACAGATTCCTTTCATAAAGTAGAGATTCCCTACGTAATTAATTTTACGAAAATAGACCTAAAAGGGGCGTTGAGGGTGCTTAAGGGGCGTTATAGATAATTATTTTCATTTTTGAACTATTAGACGCACACTCTTGAAATTTGATAAGCGGATTCCTTTCATAGAGTACAGATCCGCTACAAAATAGTTTTGGGGAAAATTGATCCCCCAGGGTCACTGAGGGGGATTAAGGAGCGTAATTGATAAATATTTCCGCTTTTCAACTAATAGAACCACCTGCTTGAAAATTAGAAGGTATGTTCCGTTCATGGAATAAAGTTCCTTTTACAAAGATTTTTGCGAAAACGGACCCCCAAAGGAGTGAGGTTGCGAGGGATTAAGGCGTGTTATAGAAAAATTCCTGTTTTTGAATTTTACTCATTTACTTGAAATTTGTTGAGCACTTTTATTTAGTTGAATAGAGTTCCACTAAGAATGGATTTTACGGAAATAAACTCCAGGGGGAAGCGGGGAGAGTTATTGGGACGTATTGATAGACAAAATTCGCGTTTTTGAACTGCTAAGACTATAATAATAAAATTTGGTTTGCATACTTCTTTTGTTGAATGGGAATCCGCTAAGAATGCTGTCAACTATGTATTGATGCTAAAAATTCCATTTTTGCTCTGTTAGATTTAGACTTGAAATTTAGCACACATGTTTATTTTATGGAGTAGAGACCCACTGAAAGTTGCTTTGGTGGAAATCTACTTGATTATTAGGTTAAGTAAGAGAATAAAATCTTTCTACTTCTATTTTAGATATAAATATAAATTAGATATTATAATTTATGTTCTTTTTATATCAAGCGGCGAGAGTGTAACAGCTAGAAATATATTTCTTAATACAATCGGATTCTTAATGCTAGATATCAATAATTAATATACATGTAAACTGTATACATATATACAACATCGTGAAATACCCAGTGAAGCGGGTGGGTAACGGCTAGTACCATATATTGGAGATTAGGTTAAAATCGTCTGTACAATTCTTAATGCCTACCACACAACAAGACTTAACAATATTGACGAAGACAATGTAATTGCCCAACGCGAATGCTAAATTTAGTGAAGCAGCCTAATTACTTACAACAAATAGTTGAATAAATTGGCTGGGCAAGAAAAAATGCGACAAGGCCTTTGTTAAGTGACTCTGATCTTCCAGATTTTCCACGATTAACATGGAATTAATACGATATTTAACTCTTGGGATATATCAATTTAAGCAAAACCGATCATACACTCACGAACACCTTAATCAATTGGGGTTGTACTCTGCTTACATAAATCGATAAGATTCCTCGGTTCTTTAACTCCAGTTGAGATCACTACACACACGTTTAAAAGTATATAACCTATATATAAGAACATATATAGTTCATAATTTAATCATTAAAAGGTATTGTCAGTGTAAATTTGGTGTTTAGAGTTGTTGCCATATTCAGTCAGTGAAAGTGAGAAGGAAATATAATCGAAGAGATCTTGTTTCAGATAGTCTCACAATGTTTTTTTTTTCCTGTTTTCTTCATTTAATAAAATATTTTTTGAAAAAACCCCTAACATTTTAATTTCGACTGGGAGTATCAGTTTAAAAAAAATATGGATTTGCCGATGGGCGAAAAGAGGACAATACCTTTACCTCAATTGGGCCTAACAGTAATTTATTTTCATATTTGTATTAAAATGTATACTAATAAAAGGATATTGAATAAATTCATAGAAATGTTTTGAGGAAAATTGGAAATTTACACACATTTTCACATAATATGGAGCTGTTTTGATTGACTATTTCACCTCAGACTGCCTAAAATTCAAAACAATACCATATTCATAAGCAGTCAGATTTTCCCATTAACCACGTAATAATGTAAAGATCTGGAGAGAAGAAAATCATCTAACAAATCAAGAATTTCATGCGTTGACTGAGAAATATGTCACACGTGGGATTGCGTCCACAAAAATGTGTCTTATAGTAGCGCAGAAGTGAAAGGAAGTATCTGTTGTGAAGCTTTATTCAATGGTACCACTGATTTCTTTGTTATAGATTCACTGCTCTTTCACATCGAGTCTATATAATTGAGAAAACCCCGAGAAAATGATTTATAAAATTAATGTAACGGAAATAATACGCTGTTTCATCAAGTTTGTCTCCTTTGAATAGTTTAAAAAAATTGTAATGTGTTGTAAAGATAAAAAGGTCATTGTTACGTTCTTCATTGACCCACTTCTTCTACAATTAAAATAACTGATATAAACTTCTGTAAAGATCTATGATATGGTAACATATTTAATTAATAAAACTCTTTTGGAGGAGGCTTGCATAAGGCATTATTTGTATTAACGATCCAATATGAAGTTATTATGAAACTCATCAAAATTAAATAAATATAATTGATGTAATACAGTAGAATGATTAATTGTAATAATAATAATCTATTGTAATATGATTTTGTATCGTGATGCATTATGATTATAATTGAGCATCCATAGTTTTGAATTTCCATATGTGTTTCTTCTTTTGTTCATTCTAAACTTTTAAAAGCTAGACTACTAAAAAAAACGTTTGTTTTCTGAAAAAAAAATTCTTATCTTTAATGACATAGAACATTTTAAAGTCAAAGAAAAATAAATAAATATTGTGCATTTTAATGAATTTTTAATTGGTTAAAACTTAAAGCAGTTTTAATTAAAAGTCAGTTACACAAAAGTGCAATTCTGTAGTGTTTACAGGATATTTCATGAAGTAATTAAAAACCGAAAATGACACCACTTGTTTTCTAATCTTGTTTGATTTCTTTAATTCAATACGTCAAGAAACCAATTTAAAATGCTTACATGGGCACTTGTAATTTTTTTAAATACTATATTACTTGGAAGGTTTAATCTTCATGTTACTTTATTTAAGCGAATAAATTCAGATTTCAATTTATGAATCTTTTACGTCTTAATGATTTTAACTTTGAATGGAAAAGAACATAATATTTAATTACCAATATTTTTAGTTTATTTTTTTCTTAACTATTTTCTTAAACACTTATGAGTAGCACATTTTTTTTTATCTGAACATTAATATTCAGTTCTAGAACAGTGATCAGAAAGTAAGTTGACATGTATAAAATGAAAGTGTAGTTGTATTTATTATTCTTCATTTGAAAGACATTTTTTTTTAAATTTATAGAAAACTTTTTTTTTTCTTCGAGAGAGATTGCTAGAAACATTTAATTGTGTCATAATTTTGAAATAAGCTGAAATATCTAATACTTTTGAATTGATTTTGTTAATAATTTGAACATTTATTAGCAGTTCACTAATTAAAAATGAGTCTTTAAAATTAATGATGTATATCGGGGTGCAGTAATTATGTATTAAAATACAATGATTTAGACTAGACCCATGTCGTTCTCTACTTGGCTTTTAGTTGCAGCATTTTTTTAAAGCTGTGTGACAGCTACACCAGATAAGGCATCTACTCCCTCATATGACATTTCCTTTTGTAAGTTTTCACATTATGCAGATTGAAAATAAAATGGGGCTTATAGATTATCTCTCTATTTTATTCCTCCATTATTAAATTGACTCTAAAAATTATTAAATGTTAATTGATATATTTCTCAGTTTTAATTACATTAGTTTTTACGATTTAAACTGCTTTGAGATGGACAAAAAATCAATATTTGCATATTACTTTGATTTTATTGTTTTTAAAGGAAATGAGAAAAAATTTTCAATATAAATTTTGCACCATGTTCAAAGGTGAGTATAAAAAAAAGTTTAAAATTCGTAATGCACATAACTTGTATTTGGGTGATTTTCTTGCATTTTTAAATCTCAATTAGAATATATATATATATATAAATATACACTGGTGTGCAAAAATTAAGGACGAAGTCGAAAAATTAGCATATCAGTTGAACGAAGTGGCAGGGCGGACAGAAAGACCAATCAGGAGATTAAGTAAGGTCATGTACGGTAGCACATGCGCAGATATGCAGGTAGATGTAATGGGGGAGTGTCTGAGTAGTACAAAGCATGTTGTCGGTGTAAAATCAGTATTTCTGGCAAAGAGATTGCACGCCGTATAGCAGTTAAAATCACACCGAGTTGCTGCCTCAGCGAGAAATGGCGAATAATCAATCTGTTAGACGACATCTGGATGCTTTTACCCGAGGTCGAATCCTTGGGAAGCTGGAGGAAGGCCGCTGTGTGACAAGTGTGGCTGCAGAGTTCGGAATTGCTCACAGCATCGTTTCACGACTTTGGAGACAATTTCAAACTACAGGAACAGCTATCCGGGGGTTCTGTAGTGGTCGTCCAGGAGGAACCACACCCGCAGATGACCGGTACATTGTCTTACAGGCCAGAAGAAACAGGCGGCAGACAGCGGGAGAAATCGCTAGACATACGACACAGTTGACTGGACGACCGATATCGCGTTTTACCGTGGCCAGAAGACTGCACGGTGGTGGCCTGTTTGCACGACGCCCTGTACGGTGTGTACCTTTAACGCCTGCCCATCTGAGAAGGCGTTCTCTGTGGTGCCGGGAACACCGGAATTGGAGAGACAATGAATGGGGACTAGTACTCTTTACAGATGAGAGCAGATTCAGTTTGAGTAGCGATTCTCATCGCATACTCATCTGGAGAGAGCGGGAACCCGCAATCATCCCTCGAACATCATTGAAAGGGGACAGGTATGGAGGTCACGGTGTTCTCGTTTGGGGAGGCATCATACTTGATATTCGTACAGACCTTCACATCTTCGACGCAGGTTCAGTCAACGGGACCCGTTATTGTAACGAGATTCTTCTTCCATATGTGCGTCATTTTAGAGATGTTATCGGTCTGCAGTTCCTTTTCATGGACGACAATGCACCATGTCATCGCACAGTAGCTGCCGAACAGCTCCTAGAGTGTGAGGTTATTGAACGTATGGATTGGCCGACACGATCTCCGGATCTCAATCCCATCGAGCATGTATGGGATTTTCTAGGCAGACGCTTGGCAGCTCGTACCTTACCACCAGTAATGATTCGGGAGCTTCGAATGGCGCTGCAAGACGAATGGGCAGCAATGCCTCAACAACTCATTGACACCCTCTATCTCACCATGTGAAACCTGCCTAGCAGTCAGGGGAGATCATATCCCCTACTAAAGACCGGACGTTTCTTGCTGAACACCCATCACAGGAATATTTCGGCCTTTAGTCGCATTGCGCTCCATGCTACTTTTTCAATAAAGCTTCTTTTTATCCCTCTGATTTACCTTTTAGTAAGTGTTGCTTACATATTACACATGTCCTTACGTATTGGGGATCTTACGGTATTAAATGTGTTGATTTGGAAAACTTTTGTTCAAAGTTATATTGAAAAAACCGCGTCTCGTCTTTAACTTTTGCTCACCAGTGTATATATAAATATATATATATATATATATATATATATATATAATATATATATATATATATATATATATATATATATATATATACATATAAATATATATATATATATAGGAAAACATAAGGAATGGTGACTAAGAATAAGGGTTCATTGCTGCCTGATAAACCAAATTGTTCACACACATTCATAAGTACTTTTTTTTAACTTCATCAAAATATCTAAGAAAATAAATTTCTTTGAAGGGAAGATATTTCCAATCATGCAAACATATAAAAATAACACCTAGCGTTCTACACACTGTTTTAACTTTGTGGAAGGATAATTTATAAAGCAAACTTTTTGGCGAATTTCCATTAATTATTTAAGCAAAAAAAATATGAATCCCCAACACGCTTTATGAAATAATATTTATTAAAATTGTATTTTATTTTTCATTAGAAGTGGGGTAAATATTATAACTAATTTAATTTTCAAAAAAAACTATATTATTGGAGATTCAGCTCTTAAAAATGTGTTGTATGGACTTTGAAATATTCCTAACATAAAATAAAAAATTATGTCATTTATGCTTCTAAGATAAATATTATTTTTTCTCAATTATAGATACTGGACAGATTTAATGTTTATTTATCAAATGCATGCTAAGAAAAATAATAGAATCTATTTCTTGCTATCGTATAATGTTAACACAAGAATATAGCAATTACTTTAGGGAAATAAATCAAGAATAAATTTGAATCTCCTCTCCGAAAGATTTTACTTTCTTTGTTTTTTCAGTTTTTATAAGAAAGAGTCCCAAGTACATTTAGCGAAACTCGAGAAATAGAACTGTTTTTCGTGAAATTTGCTGAATTAATCTATTTTCGATGTCATCGGGTGTTATTCTCAAGAAGAAGGACTGTTTTTTACTGCCACGTGGCTCTTTAAAGAACACCAGCAACTCCTTTCGACATCTTTAAGTATAACAGGTATACCTGAAAAGGGCAGGCCGAACTATTTCATTGATTTTCAAAAGAGATGACAAGTGTTAGTATTAGATTACCTTTATGGACAGCTATGACTGCTATTAATGGTTCTCGTGACATTGTTGTCTTCAATCTCACTCTCACTGCACTTCACAACTTCAGTTGTAAAGGAACTTGTCTCATTGTCTTTGGCAGATGGCCCTAAGAATTCCGTAGTCTCCTAATTGAATCGATTTAAGGATTGTTTCTAGAAAAAACCTAAAGTAAAATCACGAAGAAAGAAAAGCTTTTCTACCTTTATGTGTGATTAACTCTAAATAAAGATTTAATGTTTTAAAAATGATTGAAATTCACGTTACAGTTTAAGAAATGCTCAGTTGCTTCTACTTCGGAGTAATGAACTGTATATAAAATTAACTACGCAAAAACACGTGCTTTATTGGCATTTAAATGCATCGATGATCATGTAAAATTTTAGCAGATTATATCTTTCAAATCAATTTCACTATTTTCAGTTCTGTAAATATTTTCATATAAAATAGTTTTTTCACTTTCTGGCACACACTCTAACAATGAAGCACTTTATAGCATATTGATATATATACTTAAAAATGTATTTAATAAATATAAAGCATTTTAACTTAGAAAGTGTTTAACCATTTGTTATATATTTTGTCAATATAAATATATTAATATTTCTTTTTTTTCCGAATTTGAATTATGTCTTGAAAAAACAAATCCCAAAATACTTTGTAAAACAATTATATTGATCGTTTCTTAGAAACAATTAACAAAATAAATGTTGTACATAATATATTGGTATCCATATTGTATCTTCTATTGAATGTGAAAGTATAGCCTATCTATATTAAAAATAGTGTATATAAAGGGAAAAAAACATAAAGAACATCCCTCTTTATCTTCTACTAAAATATATTACCCGCCTCTTTTCGATTAAATACACCCTTGTTTCTGTTTAGTTCGATAAGATTAAAAAATGCTTCTTATTTTAATTATTTGTTAGATACTGCTTGTCTGATACAATCAAAATACATGTTTATTTTTAAATACAACATTCTTTTCCAAAAATAGCAATCAATTTAATTATATTTTTTAATAATATTTATATAGTTCATATAATTTTATATGCTGACATTTTACTTTTGGCGTGGATATTTTTTCATAACAATTTACTTATTGAAAAGAAACAAATTCTAATGAAATATATATATAATTTTATTTTTTCTAATTTTATAAATCACCTTTAAAAGTAAAATAGTATTAAACACAAACAAATATATATATATATATATATATATATATATATATATATGTGTGTATATATATCAATATATATTACAGATAAATATATAGATACTCACTGGTAGGTATAGAGACTGAATCGAGATTTTATAAATATAACCTATCGTAGTATATCTGTAAAAACTCAAATTTCTGTTCTCCATGCAAAATTCTTTGTTCGAAAATTTATACACATAAGCGAGTACTAAGAAAAAAGAAATATTTAAACTATGAACCGAAGTTGCAGAACTAATATGCATTTGTTTATTTTGATATATATATATATGATTTATATTTGTATTATCAAAGTCACAAAAATTTTTTATTTACATATTTTGCCATTTGCTTTAAACGTAAACCTGTGATAGCAATTATCATCCGTCAATGTTATATTTTAATTATGATTACCTCTGAAAAGAATGGAATTTGAAGAAATGATGATCATACGAGAGAAAACAGCTTTGATGCTATGGTACTTTTAAAAGAATAATAAGTAAGACATTAAACTCATTAGTGTGGTGTAAAAGAATAATTTGGCACCAGAGATCGTTCTTGACAATGATACTGAATAAAACACTGAAAATAATGTTAACTATTCAACTCATCAAAGTAAATTTTATGCATTTTTTAAACAAATTACGTTTTAAAATAGTACAAGAAGTACATATTTCATGATGCTGCTGTAGTTTCTTATAGCATAATAATTCATTTCTACTTCCATTTATAGATCCACATTTTGATTACGAAAATTTGTTTTCTACTGTCGGGTGTGGAATACGTATGTTTTAACTAATTAAGTATATGAGTTATTTTATTATTTTTTTTCAAAAGAAACTTGTCATTCAATGTCAAAAAGTTGAGTGCTTAGAGAAAGATAAAATATATATTCCTCAACAAAAAATATCTCTAAAATATGCAAAATTGTATTCTTTTTCTAAGTATGGAATAATATATAGAGAACTGAAAAGACGCCTCCATTTTGTAGAAAATTTTTATCCAGAAAATTTACCGAAAATAAACAGATTTATCATAGACCGAAAAGCATTATTCTTGGCATTATCATTATATGTTTAAATTAACCCTTGAAAACTGCCGCCTGTTTTTATTACATCTGTTTGAATTTCTCTGTTTTATGTATTGAAGCGATTTAGGGATCCTGTAGAAGGCATATAAAACAGTTGTATATAAGCAATTATTGGAATTTTGGTGTTGCAATTTCTACTGCAAAAACAAAATTTTACGGGCTTCGAAATTCATCAAAGTAAGAAAAAAAGTATATGAAAACCCTTTTAACACTTAAAATCCTTTCTAATTATATGTCTTTTCTGCTTTTTAAACACTCTGCGTGTAGGAATGTTTTTTTCAAAAAAAGAAAGAAAGAAAAAAAAGCATTTTTATTGTTGTTTTTTTTCATCCGTTGCAGAAAACAACTAAATGGATATTTCTTTGGAAGAAGAACTGATACCCACACACATAATGATAACATAACAAAAAAGCTATGTGACGAAAGTCATTGTTGACACAGTTGATAAATTGTAAGGAATTTATTTTCTTTCTGGAAGGTGTCATCTCATTGTCATCTGACCGAATTTTTCAATCGTATTAACATAGCGAGAGTAAATGCCACCGTCACTCACTGATCGAACAATAAAATATAGAATTTTAACAGAAGAGGTTTTCTGAAAACTATAAATTTAGAATTCGAGAAACGACAGTTGTGTGTGATTGTAAAGTACCGCATCGATTTAGAAAGAGTTTTTTTTTTAAAAGTGTCAACGAACTATCTGAAAGGGACAAAAATGTTCCAGTCTAAACTTATTTCTAAAAATAGCTTTCAAATTTTGTTACTTTACTTTGCAAAAAAATATTTTAAATATCAAATATCCTATGTGAAATATGCAATTAAGAGGGAAAATATTGTATTTTCTTCTAAAGATTATTTAACAGATTAAAACAATGAATAAAATTACATTACAAAACATAATGCTTACTTATAAAATAAGTACATCACATGTAGATATGTTGTAGTCCTAACTTTATTATTACATATTTTTGTACGCTTTATATTTTAACAAGGGGACATATGTTTTAATATGAGTATATAAATATAATATCCATCAACTATACTTCAATTAATAAAGTTTTTAAGGATGTTATTAATTATTTATGTTTAATACATGATACATACTTTATAGTGTGTAAATATCTTCAAAATGTTTTGAATGCCTCAAGAAAGAAAACATATTCATTATGGTTACCTACATAGGCGACTGAAATAAATTGTATGTAAAACATTTTGACTTATTATTTAAAAATCAATTTTGAAGCAACTTCCCTTTTTTTAAAAAAAATTAAATCAGCTGTTACCTTATTTTATGAATCCAATTTTATGGTTCGAAATTTGGATTAAATTATCCGGGAAAATTTCATCTAATTTTTACGTACTCCACGTCGAGTGAAATAAGTATGTGTGTAAGGGTTAAATGCAATAATAATCGAAGCAATTAAAATTGAAAATTATCATGCACTGTAAATGGTTATATTTAAGCATATGTTTATATTTCTTCGATGATAATAGAGAAAAATAACATAATGTCTGCCCCAATTTCTAATTGAATGTATCACAGAATCTATTATTTCAATTGTTCTTTTTATGAATAGTTTAATCAACGTGTAGCTAGGCTCTGATTGCGGTATTGTGAGAGGCATCGGAAGAAAGAGTTTTATCAAAAACTTAATAATTGTATTCAATTCAAATTCAAACAAAATGTTTTGCAAATAGCTAAAGAAAGTAAGATAACCATAATTAATAATACTGTTAATAAAACCTACTTATCATGCACATATTAAATTCAGACTCTTCGTTTATCCACTATCGACTTTGTTAAAAAGTTCTGAGTCCTAAACCAAGATAATTCTTTCTCGAATTCGATTCACATAGTTTTAAATAGCAACAATCATTTACATAAGCTACGGTTTCTTTACAGAAATAGAGCTTTTGAAATTATACACTCAATATTACTTTTATTTCACCTTACAGATTGAAAGAATATCAGAATATATCCCGAAAAGCCCCCGGTCTAGCCGTTCAGGAGGAGTTTAGTGACAAACTTACGCACAGAAGATTTTTATATATAAAGATATATATACATATATATATATAGCAGTAAATAAATTGAAAAAAAGACTAATAAATCCTAATATATCTTACGAACAAACTGAAAGAACCAAGAATATGGAGCCATTACAAACCAAAAAAGAGAAACATATAGCTAGAGTGGAAAACACTATTATGATTTGCCGAGCTGTCACTGGCTTAGAACAGTGAAACTGGGATAAACAGTGTTTCGTGAGATTTCAACCATCCCCTACAGTGGAAATTTTCGACATAATAGCTTAGGAAATAAACCAAAGCAAAAGCCCAAAAACCCACATGGGTGAATATAACATCAATAGAATAGAATTGGAATATTAAATTATTATAGAAATCCGGGTGAAATAGACAAATATAATTATGTATAAAAATATTTGCAAAAGAGGTTAAAAATGATTATGACCATAAGTAATAATAATGAAAATGTGCGAAGAAACTAAAATCTTAAAGAATGTATACCGATTCCAAGAGTGTACTAACAATAAGCACAAAAAAAAAAGCAAAACTAAGAATAATGGCGCCATCTCTCTCTCTCTCTCTCTATATATATATATATATATATATATATATATATATATTTAAACTAAACTTATTATAAGAAAATTAAGAATAATATACTATAATCTAAATGGAAATGAATACATTAAATAATAATAATTATATAGCAATTAATTTGAAGACCTATATCTATACATAAAATTAGCTGGATAATTACAGTCTTGGCAACTTTGAAAGAATTTTTATTAATTATTAATGTTTAAAACTTCTTCAGATACTAAATCTTTATTTCTTTTTATTTAATTTATTATAATATTTTTAAAATGTGAAATGTGAAGAGAACTATTCCAATATTGCATTTTTATAACATTAAAATCAAGAGTCTATTTTATCAAAAATATTACTTTTTAGCATATTATTTTCAACGTTTAATTGGAGACCTAGGAAGTTTGCTAACTCTAAATTGCAATTGGTTTTTATTAATTTTAAGTAGTTTGGATATATATAGTGATATTTTTCTTTCTAAATTGCAAACGCAAATTTCAATATGCTTACAGTTGAAGCAAAGCCTTATCTTATATGCACATTTGCAAAAAAATCAATTTTGAATATCCAGTGCAAATGTAAGACGTCTCTTAGAATTAAATCTAAGCTCAAATCATATGCAAGAATTGCATATCATACAAAAAAATTAGTAGTAATATCACGAACTGAAAATAATAGCTCATTTTCGTTAATTTCTTTTTCCTCACATATTTCTTCCCTTTCCATAGTTTCAGCTGATTTTCTCTTTTTCTTTACAATTCACATCCCTGTTCTTATTTTCATATTCATAATTTTTCTTGTTCCTTTTTCTTGACTGCAGAATTTTAATAAAAGCCTTAAGTCAAGTATCTTTCATGCGTCGTTATGACATAATTTAAAATGACATTATTAAATGAAATATTTACCAAGTAAAACAAATCAACAACGTGTTGAAAAAACGCAAGTAAAACCTTTTTTTAATCTTACTGTATTCTAATCGATATTTAAAGAAAAGATCATTGAAAAGATAAACATGAAACACAACAAACAAAAACTCATGAACAAAGAGGTGCAAAACCCCATATTCACAGATTGATTTACTGAATTTTGTGCAGTTACTCAGAGCTCTAGGAAGATGTATGATGGGACATTTAAACTAAAAATAATTTGTATAACTGGACTATTCATAAGGAAATATTTTGCATTATAAATTTATTTTCAATCGAAAAATAGGTATCCCCTTTTTCTCAAGATCTCTAAGGATTTGAGAGATCAATATATCCGTATGCATACATGGAAACATGCGAGAATTGTATTATTATGTAAGATGGTGGAATTTTCAGTCCAAAGTTCTTTCCACAGGTGCAAGATAAAATGCGAATGCTGAAGAAAATTGACTGCTGGGAAGTTTATTTTTTTAAAAAAAATACATCTATCTGAAAGAAAAACATCTTTTCAATCGCAATGTACTCTTTTCGTCAGTTTGAATGCATTTTGAAATGAAAAGAGAATAGAGAAAATCGATGCAAAGGTGTCAGCTGTTTTAAAGTTTGGGGCAAAATTGCATCGAACTTGGTGAATGAAAAAAATTTAACAAAAGCTAAGAAAAAATATTGAAGATTGATATTAGTGATGAATTCAATATACCAAACAAGAGAAACAATGTATAGTTCGAAAACGTTACTTGGAGGATAAATTATCTTCTAAAAAGAAAACAAATATGAAGGTGAGGGGGAAAAGTTTACTTTTAACTGTACATATAAAGGAAAAAAAGCAACTCACTCAGTTATCACAAGATATCCAGAAGTATTAGACTTAAAGACTTGAAGCTTGATAAGCATGCTTCTTTCATAAAATAGAGATCCGCTAAGAGCGGGTTTTTACTTAGTCTACATACAAGGGGGTTTGGAGGAGTTAAAGAAAAAACTCACTATTTGGATTACTAGACATACAGAATTGAAATTCGACATGTTTCTTTTGTAAGGTTGAGATCCGATAAGAAAGAGCATTAATTATGATTGTGATATATATCCCTTTGATTTCATGGCGTAAGTCAAGTTGGTCGTGAAAAATTCATATAGATAGATAGATAATGGTGTTTAAAAATATACAAAATTATCCTCTGCCGAAGGTATTTATATTAATGAACAACTGTTTACTAAGTAATTTCCAAGCAGCTGTCAGTTACATTAATATTGTTTTTATCTGATAGACTAACAAAATACATTTCTTGTAATGCAAGATATTTATTTTGGGCTTTTTGAAATACTTTTTACGGAGTCGCTTTCACAGAATTTTATCTCACATACTGGCTTCAACCGATTCATTTCGAAATCACGCCTATGATATAGAATGTCAGTACAAATAATTTTTTGCTTGCAGTTAATTTTAAAAAAAATAAGATCTGTAAAGGACGTTGTATAGTGGTGTCTGAATTACGTAATTAATGAAAATGTGTAATGTATTACTATCACATTAGTTCTATTAGCAGATGTAACTTTTTATGAAATTTCAATTCTTTTAAAACTTTTTTACAGTTTGTAGAAAGCTTATTTTTTTAAAAATATCTAGTTTTTAATATTTACTTCAATTTTGATTGTTTTCTTATGTTATTTTAAAGATAATTGCATGTGTTCATTCCAAACCTGACTTTTTCTTAATTTATTTTATTTCTGTTAAATGATACTTTGTAGATGTGAAACTATAAAAATCATTACACTGAAATTATTAAATAGGAATTTTTGAGAATTTTTTAAACCTTTTTAGAAGTTTATTATTTTAAAAACGTATTTGTGAGAAATTCCATACATTCCATATTTTAATTGATTTTTGATGTATCCCGTCTGAGACACTAACTAAAAGAAGTCATTTTTGAAAATGCTTTAAGCTATTGTAACTGTTTTCTTTCGAGTAATCATACAATAAAATATAAATCAAATTTAGAAAGGGAAATGACATAATTTTAAAGAGATGAGTGAAAGGAAAATTTGGTTTCTAATTCCTCTGGGGAGATAATTTTACGTGTATTGGGATATCAGAATAGGTGAATAGGTTTCAATAAGGCTTTTAATGTTGTGATATTCAGACTGTATTATTTCTTAATAAATTAAAGTTATGTTTTGTATAGAATCCTTTTTGTTACAATTATATGAATTTTTTTTTTTTATTTTTTTGTACATCTACTTATATTTTGAGATATGATAATATTCTTACAGAATTTGAAAGAGTATTTCAAATACACTTCTTACGAAATACACAGTATCTTCAAAGTGAATCAATCAAACTATATATCTATATAAATACGACTCTTTAATATTCAGGACCATTTTAAATATGCATTCATGTTTCATGGCAACTTTAATATAAATTGTTTACTAAAACACCTTCTTGAATATGAAGCATTAAATGTACGTGGGTTCAAGGCTACACATAATAAAACATTCAACATAAAGTCAGAAATGAGCAGCAACTTCACAAAACACCTTTAAAGAAAACACATTTCCATAAATCTTGAATATTCTTATACTTCACACGACAACTCCGTATAAAATGTGGATACAAAATGTGTTTCCCAAACGACCAAATGGTAATGTCTTTTGGAGAACGATCATAATTCAAATCTTAGACACTCACAATAATCCTTATCGATGGAAGCTCGTAAAGAACAGATCTGTTGATATTGAAGCCAGTTTCATGGTTGTAAGTAATGATGTTTCAGATTCTTGAATTTTTCTTCATACAAAATAAAAGTAAATGATTTATTTGGTTTATAATCTATACATTCGTAAAGCGTTAGTTAAAAACTAAAAGATGGAGATGAATTTATAAAAAAGAGATTGTTTTAAATAAAGCAACATTTTCTGATGAAATAAAAATAAATTAATATTTGATGGTTTAAAGAATATATTAAACAAAAAACGAACCACTGTTTTTAATAATACAACTTAACAGGTAAATCCATATTCCACAAACTTAATTTTTGAATTGAAGTTTTATAGTCAAGTGCAAAGCGGAGAATAGCCATTTTAATCAGAAAAAAACATATTTTATTTTATATACTGAGTGGATCTCAACTCTGCAGAAAACCTTTAATGGGTGGTAGTACACATCAAGACATACAATATTAAATAGGAAACTTAGGGTCCCAAACGTCTTCTGAAGTAGCTAGGTGCCATTATAGGGTTCGAAATTTCAAATGATTATAAAAAACGGAAAAAGGGTCGATACGTTAGCAGTTTTCGTTAAAATTATTCTTTTTGTCAGTATTTTCTTGAAAAATAAGTTTTAAAGATAAAGCTAAAAAATGTCGATAGAGGGCGCTTTAGACTTTGGAGTAACGAACAACTATTTTTAACCGTTATTTTTTGTATCACATGAAATGATTTCAAAATCTTAGACTCAAACATAAATTTTGAACTCAAAATTTGAATCGTTGGGGATGGTTAAGTAGCGCTAACTCAAATGTGTTTATGATGTGAAATTTGAACTCACCTCTTTCCCTGGACACAGTTCAGTTATTCAAGATCTTCAATTGGCAGTCGTAGATTAGGCAACAGCTACTACCCACTAAACGTAAAATAAACGAGAGGGGGATGGCAAAATTAAATAAAAAAGTTATTCATAACAGACATGAGCAACTTCCCCACAAAATATCCGATTTGCATGCAACGTGTAGTACACAAGGATTTAACTGTATGTACTAATTGTATGTAAGGATGTAAAGCTCTACTACAAAGTATTCCAGCCAATATAAAGTCTCGTATGTGGTTCCAACATAACGAAATGCCTGCGCATTTCAGCGCAAATGTGCGAAGGGTATTGAATTCAGCATATCCAGGGGGATGGTTTGGGCGGGGTGGTCCGGCAAATTGGCCGACACGCTTGCCTGACCTCTCCTGTCTAGATTTCTTCCTCTTGTGCCATATGAAGGGTCTTGTTGACGCAAACCCCACCGACTCCGACGAGGCCCTGGTTGCGAGGATTACCGTCGTAGCAGGTGAAATCTGGGACATGATCGGGTTATTTGATAATGTTCGACAATCCCTCCGTCGGAGGTGTGATGCCTGCATCTTTGCTCTTGGGCACTTTTCCGAGAAGTTTGTCGTTCCGCAAGAAAATCATGCGTGTAACATTTTCTATGTGTCATC
Source organism: Trichonephila clavipes (assembly GCA_019973935.1). NCBI lineage: Eukaryota > Metazoa > Arthropoda > Arachnida > Araneae > Nephilidae > Trichonephila > Trichonephila clavipes. Next base: position 741,321 of record BMAU01021178.1, on the reverse strand, counting down.
ATTCATACGCGCTATGTGCGTATATCATATTGTTTCTTTGTATTTTGAGCAGAGAAGTTGTTCATGTCTATTGTGAATAATTCTTTTTTTTTTAAATTTTGGCATTCGTCTATCGTTTACTTTATGTGTAGGAGGTAGAAGATGCTGTATGGTTTACGACATTACGTCTCAATATCTAAATAACTGCCCTCTATCGACATTTTTTTAAACTTTGTTCTTAAAATTTATTTTTCAAAAAAATACTGACAAAAAGAATAATTTTAGCGAAAACCACTAACGAATTGATCCATTTTTCAGTTTTTTATAATCATTTGAAATTTCGAACCCCAACTTTTAATGGCACCTATCTACTTCGGAAGACGTTTGTAACCGTAAGTTTCCTACTTACTATTGTTTGTCTTGATGTGTATTATCACCCCTTAAAATTTTGCCACAGAGTTTAGATACACCATGCATACATGTACACACACACACACATATATATATATATATATGATTATCATATTTAATACTATTGAATAAACACAAATATTTTTTCTTCGGTATTAATTTGCCATTTCTTTTTTTTTGGTGAATAGGAGACACATTTTATCAATTTATTTGCCTATTTGAACTTTTAAATGCTACAAAAATACTTTAGAATGTATTTAAAATTGTATAGTTATATATATGTATATATATATATATATATATATATATATATATATATATATATATATATATATATATATATATATTCCATCAATCGAGAATTATTTCGACATCTGATTTTTTTTTTTAAAAAAGAGGAATATTTTACTTATTTACCTCCAATTCTTGGTGGAACATTATAAACGAAAATTACAGCTATAACTTTCTTTGGTATATATTATCCGTATCAAAGTGCAACTCAAATCGTTATTTTCTTCTCTTCTTCGAAAATATGTCAATTCTTTGTCCGATTTTAGATAGTGATGGAACGCTGTTAAAAGATGTTTCAATTTATATCAATGGTGTTTGATAGAGTAAACCTTTAAAAATTGCCAGTACATAGATATCACAGTTATCTTTCTTTAATTTCTTCTAATTTACTTTACTTGCTACCTACTTCGTTTTAAGTTGCTTTGGCAATGGGAGCTTCCTTTTCACGCGTGTTTTTACCTTGACGTCTCCGGTGATATTAAAGTTTTGGCATACGAATGACTTTCCTACTTAATGACATTTTCAAATTATCGATCACAAAACAAAAAATTTTAAAAGGTCCATGATTATATGCTGAAAAAATGTCTGTTGTTTCTTCATCTTTGAATGCTGGAATCTATATATATATAAAAGGGTGAGGAGAATATATCAAATTTATTAGAATTGCAGTCACCACCGAAAAATAATATAAAATTATGATTTGATAGTTGGCTTTCTGAGGAAAATAAGTATGGATATTTTTTAAACTTTACACAAGTTTATATTGCACCTAGTAGGTTTGTCTATATTTCCCGAAAATAATTTTTAAACTTAAAATATCAATTAAAATTTAAAGAAAAAATGGAGAGTTCATTAAGAATATATAATGATTGTTTGATAACTAAAAATGTGCATACATATTAGAAAAAAAAAAATTTTTTTTTTAAATATTTACTTTTAAATACTTGAAAAAATTATATAACATATCTTTAAACTTTATACTCGGATTTTTTCTAATATATTGAAGACAAATTCAATTGTAACTAAATAAATAGAAAAAGAAAGCAGCTAGTAAATATATATATGTATATAGATATATATATATCTATATGTATATATATATATATATATATACATATATATATATATACATATACATATAATACATATAAACATATATATATGTATATTATATATATATATAAAATCTATATATATATATATGTTTATATGTATATATATATATATATATATATATAAAATCTATAAATATGTATATATATAAAAATCTATATATATAAAGGAGAAAAGTGACTCACTGACTCTCTGACTAATCACGTTATCTCCGAAAGTATAAAACCTACAGATTTGAAATTGGGTAAGTTGGTTCTCTTCATGGAGTGGACGTCAGCAAGAAAGGATTGTGCAAAGATCGAAACCCAAGTGGCGTTACGGAGGCTTAAGGGGTGTTATAGATAATTATTTCCATTATTAAACTATTAGATGTACAGTCTTGAAAAAAAAAACTTGGTACACATATTTCTTTCATAAAGTAGATATTCTCTACATAATGATTTTTACGAAACTCGACCTCCCTGGGGTGTTGAAGGCGCTTAATGGCTTTATGCATAATTATTTCCATTTTTTAACTATTAGATGTACAGTCTTGAAATTTCGTAAGCGGATTCAATTCATAGCGTAGATATCCGCTACAGTATGGGTTTTGTCAAAATCGACTTCCAAGTGGCGTTGTAGAGAATTATGGGGTGTTAAAGGCAATTTCCTTTTTTAAACTATTTAGGCGCAAAATTTGGAAATTGAGTATGCAAGATTCCATTCATTCAGTAGAGATCCAATAAAAGATGGGTTTTTGAAAATCGCTTCCTAAGTGGCGTTACGGGCGATTAAGAGGCGTTAAAGATAATTGCTTCCATTTTTAAACTATTAGACGAGCACTCTTGAACTTTGATAAGTGGATTCCTTTCATAGAGTACAAATCCGCTACAAAATGAGTTTTGTAAATATCGGCTCAAGTGGCGTTGTAGAGAATTAAAGAGCGATTTAGGTAATTAACTCCTGTTTAAACAATTATACATTAAATCTAGAAATTGAGTAAACCGATTCCTTTCATTAAGTAGAGATCTGGATTAAATGAGTTTTGTGAAAATCGCTTCCTAAGTGGCATTGTGGGAGCTTAAGGGGCGTTATATATCAATATTTCCATTTTTAAACTATTAGACGTGTAGTCTTAAAATTTGGTAAGCGGATTCCTTTCATGGTGTAGAGATCCACTACAAAATAATTTGGGAGGAAATTGATCCACAAGTGTCACTGAGGGAGATTAAGGGGCGTAATAGATAAATATTTTAGATTTTCAACTAATAGACCCACCTGCTTCAAAATTAGAAAGTATGTTCCGTTCATGGAATAAAGTTCCTTTTACAAAGAGTTTTGCGAAAACGGTCCCGCAAAGGAGTGGGGTTGCGAGGGATTAAGGCGTGTTGTAGAAAAATTCCTGTTTTTGAATTTAACTCATTTACTTGAAATTTGTTGAGCACGTTTCTTTAGTTGAATAGAGTCCCACTAAGAATGTATTTTACGGGAATCAACTCCAGGGGGAAGCGGGGAGAATTATTGGGGCGTATTGATAGACAAAATTCCAGTTTTTGAACTGCTAAGACTATAATAAAAAAATTGGTTTGTTTGCTTCTTTTTTGTTGAATTGGAATCCGCTAAGAATGTTATCAACGAGGTATTGATGATAAAAAATCCGTTTTTGATCTGTTAGATTTAGACTTGAAATTGAGCACGCATGTTTATTTTATGGAGTAGAGATCCACTGAAAGTTGCTTTGGTGGAAATCCACTTGATTATTAGGTTAAGTGAGCGCAAAAATGTTTCTACTTCTATTTTAGATATAAATGAGAAATTAGATATGTATGTTCATTCTAAATCAAGGGGCAAGAGTTGCAGCTATAAATATATTTTTCAATACAATCGAATTCTTAATGCTTGATATCAATAATTCATATATATATAAACAGTATACATATATACAACATCGTGAAATACCCAGTGAAGTGTGTTGGTGACGGCTAGTATATATATATATATATATTTAAATATATAAAAACAATCACAATTATCAATTTAAAAATAAAAAAAATTGAAATATATGAATCCCAAAATACCAAAACACTTCAGAATATCAATGGCGAATATAAAAGATAATGTTCCATCATTTTCAAACAAAATTAAAAAATTATAAAAAAAAAATAAAAATTATAAAATAAAATAAAAATTATAAAATAAAATAAAAAAATTATAAAATAAAATAAAAATTATAAAATAAAATAAAAATTTTAAAATAAAATAAAAATTTATAAAATATCCAAGTGCAATCTCGGACTTAAGACCGATAAGTGGGGTTAAACTAGTTTGATGGCGCCAACCTTCCCCTATTGCAACTTGGTAAGTTAATTGGAAAATTTTCAAATTTTAGGAAAGAAAAAAAAAAATTTAAAAAATTAAAAATTAAAAAGTTAAAATTAAACCATTATACTTTAAATTAAAAAGTTAAAATTAAATCATTATACTTGAAAAAATAAAACTATTCGCCATCACATTCCGAAAGATATTGCAATATTAAAATTTAAAAACAATTTAGTACTTAATATAAGTGAACCCTCAAACTTCCAAGATGATTCACCCATGTTTAAAATAGCTGTAAAGGTAGAAAAATAAATTTCTGATCCGAAAGTTCAACTCAAAAAATATTTGAGATCCGAAAGTTCAAATCAAAAATTATCTAAAATCAAAAAGTTCAAATTAAAAAATTCGAAAGTTCAAGTTAAAAAATCTGAAAGTTCAAGTTAAAAAATCTGAAAGTTCATGTTAAAAATCTGAAAGTTCAAGTTAAAAAATCTGAAAGTTCAAGTTAAAAATCTGAAAAGTTCAAGTTAAAAATCTGAAAGTTCAATCTAAAAAATTCGAAAGTTCAAGCTAAAAAATCCGAAAGTTCAAACTAAAAATTTCTAAAAACCGAATGTTCACATTAAAAACACAGTATATTCACAATATATATATATATATATATATATATATATATATATAAAAATATTTACTTCATTTACGATGGTTGATAAATAAAATTAATGAGCGTTGTATGTTCCAGAGCAGTGGTCGCCAAAACGTTTTGATCTCGCGGAACAGTAAATTTATAATTTAAATCTAGCGGACTACTCATCTAAAAACACAATCAACTCATCTTAAAATATAACTTAATTTGATGAGTGAGTATATTCCACATTTTTCTGGGGACCAGCGAAATTTTCTCGTGGAACACTAGTGGGCCACGTTCCACCACTATGGTGACCTCTGTCCTTGAGAACGGTAAATGTGCAAGTATTTATAAATATATCTTTTATTCTTTAGAAAATGTAATTAAGGTGCCTGACTAGTTGCGAAGACATTTTTTGAAATTTTGCTGAAAATTTATTTTTAAACTCATTGTTTGTTTAATTATAACTGAAAACTAATAAAAACAGCAAAAAAATTTTCTTTCAATGTATTTTTTTAAATATGGCCAATTTTAGGTTTAAATTAGACGTTATTTGTACGTTACGTTAAACATAGTAAAATAAATTCTAATGCATAATATTTCAAAAAACCCACATAATTTTACTCAAAAAAACAGTTACTAATGAATTGACCTAATATCTTTGAAAAACTTTAATTTGTTACTGAACTAGAAGTCAAAAGTGCACGCAATGCAAATTTTTCAAAAATTTCACATTTATCACACAGAAAAAAAAAAATCATAAAAAAGGTAAATATGCTGTTTTTTTCTTAATCCCTACGTCACAGCATACATACTATGATAATGCACAATTACACAAAATTACAGACAATTACCTACAGAACTTTTGAGATATCATGCTTAACGTGTTGTAAAATATCAAAAATCTGTTTCAGAGAAAATGCATTTAAAGATTTAAAATTCAAAATTTAAAAAACTATACTGCTGAAAAACCTAAAACCTCTATATATCAAAAGAACAAACATTTTCAAAGCAATTATGAATATCATATACTTTCTTCAAACTTTTATCTTTTAATATTTTTAACAATTTTATAGTGTCAAAAAGCTTTTTTCTTAAAGTCTAAGTACACAGTTTACGAAATACAGATTAGCCGTATAAAAAGCACTTTAAAAAACCTTATTGCATTAAAAATAAAAATATTTTACACAGAAAAACAAATATATATTATTCCATATTATTTTAGAAGTTAAGAAATATATCATACAAAATATATTTGTGTTGTTTTACCAGTAAACATTCACGAAAGAACTCTTGAAAATATTGTTTATCACAAAAGTTATCATAAATTAGAATAAAAATCCTGCAAAGAAGTACTTTAAAACCCTCCATATGAATATACTAAGCCTTCTGTTTTTTCATCCTTAGTACTTTTTGTTTTTCTAGCTGCTTTTCTTTTTTTTTTCGAGACAATTTCGCAATCGGTAAAGAATGTCTTAAAGATGTTGAAATCCGTTGTTTATCAAATTTAAGTAACTCTTGAGCAACACTTTCAGGAAGGGAACCATTTACATTTCGAATTACTGATAATATACCAGCATAACCAGAATTATAAAGTATTAGAGCTAATAATGCACCCAAACGAAATGTTTCCAGTCCAATAAATATATTTTTGGGAACAATATTCCACAAAATGTTGTTATAACTTTCATTGCAGTTCTGTGTCTTACCATGAAGACATTTTTTCAACAAAGTTTCATTACACAGTTTTAGATATGTAGGCTTTATTTGGTTTATAATTTTATTAGGAAGTGCTTGCTCAATTTCTTTGAGGGGACTCCCAGCTGCTTTTGCCCTTTGGTAACGACACCAACTCTCAGATCCTTCAGGACACTGTCCATGCAATGAATTGTTTTTTCCAGATACACAGTGAAAAAATGCAGCTATTACACTACTCATCATCTTTTGTAGATTACCTACATTGTTTCGAATAGCTATTCCATAATAGTTCTGAATTCTGTCGATTAATTTATCGGTTAATTTACTTTTCCCCTCCCAAACCTTTCGTCGTTTTTTTTTTTAATTGACGCAAACTCGCCCCCTACACGTTTCTGTACATGACCTATACACTCGAGTTTGGTTACTGTATTAATTCCATAAAAAGTTTTTAACAGATTCATATCCTTTTGAGTCCCCATCTCCGTAGTATTCATTGTACTGTACATTCCTCACATTTGATCTCTCAAATATACGGTAGGCTCCAACAACCTCCATGTTCCCCGCGGAACCTTTGTAGTTCGAACATACATGTTTCGATGATTGGCTATTGCCTTTCGCGCATATGTGGCAATATTGTGTCATAACTTCAATGTCTAAAATTTTACCGGTGTCAACTGATATGGCACTTACACACCCATTCAAAGATGAGTAGCCTCTGCGTTGCCAAGTACCATCAATGGATATTCCACATTTAGTGAAACTATTTGAGCCTTTGATTTCACTCAATGCAGCGTTGATGTTTTCTTGAGCAACGCGTTCAGTTGCTTTCAACAGTTTTCTTTCTTGATTGCGGAAAGCAAGTTTTGACAGGAAAGGTAAACCGAGGAAAGCACATAATTTTTTGCCAGCTGAAAATCCTTTCCCGATTATCCTTAGCCCCAAAACAATTGAAGAGTTTATAAGACAAGAACCATCTTCTCTGTCGTAGGGAAACCTTTAAAGAAGGAGCAGTTTTTGCACTTTAGGTTCATATGTGAGCATAATCCACTGACAGAGTCTTCTATAAGTTCCCAGCCCTGAGAATAACAATCAGGACAACAAACTATGGCAAAAAATGAAATCAAAGTTGTCCAGCTGACAATTCTATTGTCTTTAGAAGTTTCAAACAATCTTTCTGAGAAAATTTCCAAACTTGTATGGCTTGATTCCAACTTTTTGGCACTAGCGGATTCAGTAGAATTGAGCTCAGATGTTTCATCATTCTCATTAATTGTGGCACGAATGGTATAACGATTTCCAGTAAATCGGCGCTTCTTAGACCTCCCAGATATTGATTTAGCCATAATTAATCAATATTTTGTCTTAAGAAAGACAGTTTTTTTCATAAAATATATCAAAATAATAAATTAAACGAGGAGCGAAGAATCGAGTAGCTACAACATAAGCAAATCGAAAAATGACAACAAACCTGTAAAGTTGTTGCCAAATTTTACTAAAACTATTAAATAATTTTTAAAAGAATATCACCATATTCAGTTTTAATGTTACCAAAATTAATATTTTATAAATAAATTCAATAAAATTCCAAAAAAGAGTAAAAATCTTTCAAATTCAAAGTACTTCCGGTTTCGATTTCTAACTTCCGGTTCGTTTTTGTTGTTCTCACTTGACATAAAAACTGCTATAACTTCGTAAATAATTGGAGTACAAGCAAAAGTAAGGTATTTTTAGAAAGAAGAAAATTCAAATATTAAAAATATCAAATAAATTTTTTTTTTTTGTCATGTTCATCAAAATTGACGATTTTACACTAGTCAGGCACCTTAATACCTTTGGGGTTGCCTTGCAATAACTAAGAAATATATGAAAGGGCTTATCTTCAAAATGAATATTTATTTAGCATTAAAAAGCATAAAACACACACACACACAGTACAGTTTCCAAAATTAAATACAGTTTTTGTATACTGCTTTTATGAAAATTATTAATTATGATTCTTATGTACTAACTGTGTGTACCCTTTTTTTAAATAGCAGCCCAACGATTAGTAACCAAACAATTTAGATTTATCATCCGATAAAGGTAAACATTGTTTATTTTGATATTTCAAACAAAATATCGCAACTTAATCTTAGGCCCTTTATATGCTATTGTCCTGAAATACCCAATCCATAGTTTAAGGTTTCCAATACTAAATCTTAAACTATAGAATGGAAAACAAATATTTCCTACCAAATTGAATACCATAGAAAGAAAAAAATAGTTGAAAGAATGGGAGAATAATTTAATTACAGCCTAATAGCTGGGTAATTATTGAGTCTAATATAATAAAATCTACCCATTTGTTAAGTATCAAACAGTGTTTATTTCTGATAATTTTACAGAGGTGATAATATACAAAACCACTTTATCAATTTCTACTAAATGTATTTTCTTTCCAGATCTATGTCTTTTTTAATTTATTGATGTTATTTATAACATTTTAAAATATTTAATGCTGAACAATAGCTTTTACATTGAATTAAGGGAGTCAGAAAATCAACTTTTTTATTTTTTAAATGAATTTTTAAAAAGGAATAAATTAAGAACAAATAAAAAATATCTGATAATCAGTTATGTTCCAATATATTAAAAACATTTTTTCAGAAACTTGAAAATGCAGTTATTTAAATTAAAAAAAATTAAATTAAAAGAGCAGAACAGAGAGCATACTATTAAATAAAATATTATATACTTGTATTTTGAAAAAAAATAGCTTTTATTGTACCTTAGAATATAGAATATATTTTTCAGCAATTATAAAAATCTAACATGTTCAAAATATTGCTAAACTTATAAACAAATTTAAGCAATTCATTTTATAATTAAAGGTTCTTAATGTTTTTAAAAGCAACAATTATTTATGTTGCATTATTATTTTTAAAAAATGGGGTATTGCCATGAAATACTGAAAGAAATTCATGTAATGAAGGAGGTTACCATTTCAAAATAAATAAAATTTAGCCAGTTCAACTATTAAATCATTTTACCTTTAGAAATTTATATAATAATTTTATTTAGTTATATAAAAAACTATTTTAAGGGAGTAGAGGTAATTATACATAATCTCTCATTGTCTGCATTAATACGTTTTTTAACAATACATATCTTAAAAATCAATATTTTTACAGTATAGGTACTCTTTGTAACAGTATTTGTTGGTACTTATGTAAAGGTCTGATTTTATTTTAACAGTACAGTGTATGTGCTTGGTTACTGCATAAAAACCTATTTCAATATTATTATTACTTAATACAAACATTTTTGTTAAGTTTCATTTATATTGTGTCAACAAAATTGCTTATATTTTTAGTAGAAATATATATGAGTAAAATAAAATTTTAATTTTAAAAACACACATTATTTTGCATGGAATATTATTCTGACATAGCTCATTTTATAATGGGTCATGGAATAAAACTTATTTATTCGTCTCTTTTAAGTATTTAATCATTGCCTTGTTATAAACAAAGCTAGCTCATTTTATAAAATTCAGGGTCATCTTTTCATTGATTCACATTTTTACTATTCTGTGTAAACCCCTAAAACATGTTAAAAATGTTTTTAATGAGTTTTCGTTGAAATGAAAAATAGACTATGTTTTTAATGAGTTTGTGATTAGTTATGATTAAATTGTACACGATTTTAAATAGCATACATTAAAAATGAATTTAATTAATTTTTGAAAAATGCTTTATTTAAACTGGTATATTAGCTGAAAAGTTATAAACGACAAATGAAATAAATTTATATTAACGTTTGCATAAGTTCTGCAATAATGTAGCAGTATATTAACTAAAAAGTTTCATCCAATAATAAATAGATCTTCCGCAATGCTATAGATAGTTTGGAAAAAAATGTGGAAAAAAAATAATTTTCAGACTGAAAGTACATAGTCTCAGGGGTATTAAATTTCTCTAGCGGTCTGAAAATATAAACAATTTTAAACAGGTATAATTATTTTAAAATTAAATTAAATAATTTGAATCTTTTACACATCATTTATAAGAGAATGGGGCTTCAGAAAAGTATAAAAAGTTTAAAATATAATCATAATTTTTAAAATTATAAGTATATGAAAATAAAACATTTTTTTCTATAAGAAATATTTATTAAGTTTCACGTAGCGCATGCTATTTTCTAAAATAGTATCTTTGATTACTAGCTATAAGTTGATTTATAACTATAAATGTATTCATTTTAGATTGTAGCTACTTTTACATAAATATACTAATAACTTACATATTTTAATAAATAAAAAAACTACATTTTTAAAAAAATATTTAGAAAATTGCAATATTTTACAAATATTTTGAAATACAAAACATATATAATACTAAAATTAGGTAGGGTTAAAAGAGTATGATGCATTTTTTATAATTCTATAAAGTTTTATACATCAGAGACTACTATTTTAAAAAATAGTGTGGGCAACGCAAAAAATACTTATTATTTATTATAAAATTTTCATATCCTTATGATTTTTAAAACATTTATTATATTTTAAACATTTTATACTTTTCTGAAGTTCCGTTCTTTTGTAAATAATGTGTAAAATATTCGAATTATTTTATTTAAATTTAAAAGAATTATAACTGTTTGAAAATCGTTTATATTTTCAGACCTCTAGAGAAATTTAACACCCTTGAGACCCCTTACTGTTATTCGAGCATTTGATGATTTTTCCACCTATATCAAGTCAGTGGCGTTAAAATAAAGGATAAGTGAAGCCGCAAAATGAATTCTAGAAAAAAAATTAAGTACAAATAGAATAATATAATTTAAAATCACCGGAGTCTTAGAACGACATGGGCTAATTTCTTTTCTGTCACCTATCTGTACGACAAGTAAAAAGTATATTCGTCCGACAGTTGATTGATTCAATGAAGAGTGTACGTTTTCCCAACTGCCTCTTTACACCGAAATCATTGGCCCCTCTTGTTCTCATAAAGAAGCAAAATACTTTTAGAATCACTGACCAAGTGAGAGAAACAAATCGCACGTACAAAGAAAGAGTAGTGTATATGTATTTTAGCTTTCTTAGCTTTACGACTTAAATATTTTTTTTTTTTTCGAAACTCCGATAAAAGGAACAGTTTGCTTTAAATCGATTTTCGAATTTGGGCTTTAAAATAAATTTTTTGATACAATGAGGCTTATTTCGTTTTTATCAAATGTCTAGATATAATTTTTGGAATTCGTTCGTTGAATCTGTCTATAATTAAATGTAGCTTTATCTATTTTAAAAAGAAAATTCTTCTTATTTAAAAAAAAAAAAAATAAATACTAAAATGATCATTTTTCATGTATAAATTATTTCTTAAAGACTTAAAAATTCAACAAATTTAAGTAAATATGTTTTCATTTTCTTAATATTAGAGAATTTGTTACGAAACTAATGGTGCAGAATTAGTATTTTAAAAATTTACCCTAATAATTGTTTAATATCTATATTATATTCCCAACTATTTTAAAGAAATGTATGTCAGTAACAATGCTTCGTTATCCTCTGCATTTGCCATTATAAAACTTGTTTGCGTATTATATTTCTGTGAATTGATACAAATAATTTATATTTCTTAGAAAATTTTGTATTTATTGAATTAATCTAATTGTGCGTATGTGTTTTCTTAGAAAACTATGATTTTGGATTCATATTTATAGGCATATGTAAAAGATTGAAAAAAGCAGCTAAATTTTAAATTAAAGACTAAACATGCAATTTCATTACACTATTTTCAATACATTAGAAAATTGTGTATATTTGGCTGATAATTAGTTTTATGAAATGTATTTTACTTATAACTGTCTCTACGAAATTCAACCTTCCTGAACAGCTTCACAGCTGTACTTCAATTTCATTTTATAAACTGTCTTTGTAATAAAATTTCGGTCCATGTGGATTGTACTGTTTATGAGTTTTAAGCGTTAAATTGTAATCGTACATTGACAAAAGAATATTGCAATTAGTAATTTTGCTTGAATTAACCTCGTCCTTGCAGCTACTCATGGACAAATGAATCTACAATTATGTAACTTAAAACCATGTTCAAATACTGAAGCTGAAACAAAAGTTAGTATTATCTTCCGTCAGAGTCTCATAATAGAAAGGCTTTGAGATTCAATCCTTTTCATCAAAAGAGGCTCTTTATATTCTCCATGAAAGGACTTCAGAGAAATCAAGCATCGATCTTGGTTCTGAACTACGCACATATATACACATTGGTAGGTTTTACTAAATATACATGTTGATAAATACCGCCTACTTTATTCATTAAAAATGTATCAAGTAATTATATGCGCATGTACCTCTGTATTTATTAAATCATTACCTTTCATAAGAATATTTATAAATAGTTAATAAATAGTTAATCATTTATTTGTATTTAAATGATCGTTAAATAGGAATTACCATACTATCTTATTTTTAAACAAAAATAACATTTTTAATGATGCTTCAATAGTTTATATGGCATGTCAATGGTGCACCTTACAAAATTTATACTTTTCTTTTGTGATTAATGATTTTCTTTGAAGAAATTTATAAATTTTTAGATTTAGCATTTGTATTAAATCTCAGCTTGTTCATATGTCAAGAAATTGCAAAATGGAAGAACAAATGTTCTTACCAAATCATGAAATTACGTCACGGTGTTATTGAAATTCACAGCATAAAGTATATCTCTAAGCAATATATATATATTCTTATACTGTTATTTCTATATTGCATTGTTTGATCAATAATGATCTGCGCACAAGACACATACTGTCAATAGCTATTATTTAATTCTAGATATTATTTTTTAACAATAATCAATGACGTAACGTACACTCCGCATCGTGGGGGCAAGACTCTAGGGGCCAAAAGTCTGACTGACACCAAGTACGTGTTTGGGCTTGGTTCACCAAGGCATAATATGATTCTGCATAATAATGATTACCCAGTTTCAAGAAAACATTTTTTTTTTAATTTTTGAAATAAAATGAAATTAACGTTCCCTTCTTAGAAAATAAAAAAAATATAGTTGACACGAAAATAAAAGACTGAAAAAATTAGTTTACTGGAATGAAATAAAACAAAAAATATTTCTGACATTATAAAAAAAATCAGATTTACATTGATATGATTTATATAATACCATCTGGTACAAAAGGTCATCAAAAATAAAAGATTCTACTTTAAACGCTCATTAGCTATCGTTGATCCTATAACTAAATGAAAAAAAAATGTTTGCTTTGCTGTAATCCTAAGATGAGAGATTTTCTTATTACGTTTCTTTTAATCTAAAATATTACATTTGCTGACCTTCGAACTTACTAGTATGGTTATTTGCGTCCCTTTTCTTATAGGGAATTTATAAATTATGTAATTCTCTGTTGCACTTTTTTCAATGTGAAGGAGTTGTATGATATATGGATAAGCATATTGAGAACTTTGAAGGATTATTTGACCAAGATTTATTTTGTGAGTATTTGGAGATATGCAATGCAAAATGAAAAAAAATTACTAAATTTTATTTCAGAACCAATATCCATATTTTAAAATGAAGTACACTTTTAACGTGGGAGCGATGGTCATAGTCACCCCAGGTTCAAGAAATCGTTAATTCTAGGAAAACTGTTTATTTGTTACCAATGACCTTGACATAGCCTCATCTAATATGACAGTCTTAATGGGAATTAAAATGAATTGATAACATATCTCCTTCTTCTATGGGAGTGTCAAATATTTTTTTTATAAACTTATTTATTTGTTTGACAGAGTTCCTGCCGTGACCACATTTGTTCAAGAACATTTTCCGGAACATGCTGCATTTCCCCTATGAATAGCTTAGTAATTCCAATTGTGATGTTGTACGACTGTTTATGGATTATAAATGTAAATGAGCAGAATATAAAAAAAGAAATGGGCGTCTGTGATTTCTTTGAAAATAAAATCAAACTGATCAAACAAGGGAAACACTTGCTGAAATAATGCATATAAATCATTATAACGAAAGTAAATTTGAGAAAATCATTGGTCATGAAACAAAAGGAAAATTTTCAATAGCTACACTAAGAACTACATCAAGAAAAATATAGAGCCATACGTGTATCGCAAGATGTCCTGTGAAAAATGCATAAGCAAGAAAAAGTTCAACAGCATATTGGTCTACCATCAAAAAATATTAACAACTACAATAACGTTAACAAAATGTGGCAGTTTTGATTGCAAATAAAATTCCTGTAGTGTTAGAGAAAAGTGTCTGTGATACATGTTCTTTATTAAGGTCACTCACATTTGGAACAATTTAGCTCAGTTTTATTGGATTTTTTCTCAAATTATCTAAAAAAATTGAAAAATCCTTGAAATAGTAAGTATATTTTCTCTTAGTTAAGTTATCCACTGAGATTTTGGTTTTTATCGTGTATAATAAACATAATTATAAAAAAAGAATTGGTATGAGTCAGTCCACGTGACCATTAACGTTAGTGACGAGTGCACACCCGATCCCGGGCTAAAAGATTTCTCGCTTTAAATATTAAAAGTAACACAATTGTTATTCATTGGAATTTTACATTATTTTTTATTATTTAACATTAATTATAAATGCTAAGTCTGCAAAGCATAAAATTATAGTTCGTTCCCTCAAAACTATTTATAATATGAGCATTCATTTCAATAAATAATTTTACATGTTTGTTTAGATTGTCATGCACTTGGTTTTACTTTCCTTACAATTAATATATTTTATCAATAATAATGTAATTATTCTTAAAAAATAAACTTTCGTGAAGAGTGGGTACTTCAGCTAGTATAAGAACCAGTTTAACAGTTATTAATGACTTCCACGGGCTTGTCTTGCAGAGCAAATTTTTTCAAAGGTTGGCTAAAAAATAGAAATTAACACTCTGGGTTATTTTTCAATATTTAGTTGAGATCTATATTTTGTCTTCAAAGAAGCCATCACGAAAAATCCGGATTCACAAAGGTATGATGTTGAAAATGGTAATGGTATACGAAATGCTTTTGCTTTCAGTGCAGAAAATTCAGCAGCGACCTCTACCCAAAATTCAAAGAGCAATTAATTACAAAATTGCTCTTTAATTTAGTCACTGGATGTGAAATCAATGAAGATCTCTTTTTCGGCATTTGAAAACCCTTCTGAAATATTTTGAAAAGCATCCCTATCCCATTCGTAACTTGCTATCAATTTTCTCTCTACTGTGTAGTTGTTGATACTTTATTGTCGTCGAATGCTCGCTGATATTGAAATATATATCTATGATTTTGTTTTAATGCACTTCCGTAAATACTTAATACCGGGAATTACAACTAACGCGTGAATTCTGAAATGTACATTCAGGATAGATTCGGTAGGTAATCGACTCGACCAAGACTGACTGGAATTGTACGAAGTACGGCATTTTTTTACATGTTTTGTGCACACGTCGATTAGTTTGCCCAGGCTCACGTGAACGTTTCTGAGAATGCCAGATGTAATGGATATGATAGAGAGCAACATATATTAGACTATTTTTAATGTCATTTGTACCTTTAGAAATTGATGTGTTGAAAAAAGGAAATAAATATTTAATTAATTATCATTTTGCAATCTGTTTCAATTATAAATTAGAGATAGAAAAGTAATATAATAATTAACCTATTACTTAAAAGTAATTTACTTAAAACATATATTACATGAGAGGAACACATATAAAATTTTAATGCTTATCTTATTAATTTGTGCGGTTTACAATTAAGATCATATTATAGCTTTAGCGTCAAAGTACATTATTATTGCAATAAATTTATTATTATTATATAAGGGGGCGCGATAAAAATTATGATCGAAAATTGGGTCACCAGTATTGAAAGTTTGAGAAGCACTGTATTAATTTATACTTAAGAAACTGGTGCATTCCATACATTTTCATAAGTCAGCAATTACTGAATTGCAAAAACAAATATGAGATAAAGAAACAATTCTCATTGATACATTTAGCAAACACTTGTATTACATTATTTAAGAAAAATTAATAAAGTTACATTAGCACACTGTTCAAAAACTATACAACCTTTCCTTTACCATTTTTGAACAACAAACAATTGATATGGATGATTTTCAGAAAAAAAATATATTAATCTTAGATTTTTCTCCAGTTGTATTATTACAAACTTAATCTGAAAATAATACAATATTATTTTATATTCTCATTGATGAACATCCATCTTCTAGTCTATTTCTATAACAGGTTCGTGAGAACAATTTTGTATTCAATTTTCAAGAGGATATGCATCGACCAAATTTAGATATATCTTGAAAGGAATATCATACAGAATAATTCGTGAATACATTGATAGCTTCTCAATCCAGAATTAACGCTTGAGGAGGTGCGGATACGCATAATTGAGTCCTTTTGGATCTATCACTGATATTTATGCATGTTGAAGGCTTATTAAAATTGGTGAAATAGATCAATACTATGCGTGAGATATAAATTGAATAGTGAAAATTTCAACTTTAACAATTTCTTTACATATTATCAAGTAAAAGAATGAATGTAAGTCGCTCTTTTTAATTTGTTAAGATTTCACATTTATTATTAGCAGAAAATGTTAAAGTAACCGTCTACAGAAAATAAAAGAAGGAATTAGTTTTAATAAAATATAAATTTAAACAAGCATTTGTATATATAGTATGTGTACATACACATCATATACTTAGTATATATATATATATATATATATATATATATATATATATATATATATATAGTATGTATGTGTATAATTCTTATACTTCATTATATTCAAGAAAATTACAAGAATTGTATGTTATACACACATATATATAATATAATTATTTTATTTTAGGGATGCGTCATCAAAAAGTTATGGGGGTCACTGAATTAAGTATTATATTTACTGGTTGAAGTGTAAGGGTTGCAGAATGAAATATATTGAAAATACCAATTTAAAATGAGAAATGGTGGTACATTAATTTCAAATCCATAACTGAAAATTTTATCTTCTGTCATTGGAAACTACCTCTTTTTATGCATAAAATTGAGCGAACCACTTAGAAATGAGATGAAACAAAGACTGATCTCGGGTATGTATGAAAATATTATTTGGGTTTAAAAAAGGTTTCTCATTCAAATTATTGTTGACAGCTTTCTAAGTTGAGATTTTGTAGTTACAACATTATTGCAGTTAAGTATCTGAAATAATTGAAAAATAATTAAAAAATACATTTATGCCTTTTATATTTATTTACATAGGGGTTATCCTAAATGAGAAATAATCTAGGGACTCATCTTCATATTTCCATTGGGTAGAGAGTGGATTAATATCATAACATGTACTTATGTTATAACTGGATAAGACAGTGTAACACAGTGTAAATTCTTACACATGCTGCACAGACAAAAGTGGAACATTATATTATTTGATTTTTTTGAAAGGGGGTCTTGAAAGTAAAGCAAAACAAAGTAATTTGAAAATAATAAGATAATTATAAATATTTTTATCAATTCCTGTGAATATTTTATAACGGTTCCTTCCACTTTGGGTGATGTGACCCAGATTTGAATAAAAAGTGCCTTTAACACTAGGCCGTCCGTTGGTGTCGATTGGACACAGGATACTGGTTATTTTGTTCTAATTTCTGAATCTTTAAAGGGAATTTGAAAATATTCTGTGAATTTATATCATTTGCAATAGTGTTCACGCATAAAAAAGTTTTGTGTTTCTAAGTTAATTAGGAGTTATTTTACAACAAAATATACCTAGAACGTCCACAGGTGTCGTGCATATTAAATAGCCGTCTTTCATCAAAAGATTGTACACTGCGTAGATACTATAAATAAAACAAACAGAAGTAATGTCGCACAATTATCTGACCTTGATTTTAATGATATTGGGTTCACAGCGAAAATGAGTCAGTTATTCTAAAAATCACCGAGTCTAAGATCTTAGTTACATAGAATTTGCTTATGTGTTCATAAAAACACCCCATTCGATTTTTAAACTCTATGCAGAACAGACACCCTAAGACGATGACTCAAGGAAAAGGTCTGAACTCTGATGAAATTGATAATTTCTAGTGAGAGCTTTCTAAAAATGGGTCGGATGGTGGGGAGTTGTCTTGTTGTAATTTATATTAAGATGAAGGTACATAATTGAATGAAAGTAACTGCGAATAATCAGAAGAAAGTGCAGATAAAAATGATAATATTCCAATAAATCCTGATATATATATATATATATATATATATATATATATATATATATATATATATATATATATATATATATATATATATATATATATATATATATATATATATATATCAACAGTGGTGGCACATAATTGATACTGCGTAATAGCTATGTTCCTGGCAAATTTTAACATGTTGACCAAATATCAAATTATTAAGTTTATAGTCTACTGTGAAGTGTGGTTCCTGCCAGAATCAGTAGCCAGAGTAACCGCCATTGTTTGAGATCACCCCTGCCACACGCCTCAGCATTGATTCAAAGAGACTTTGGATGTGTTCTTAATGTACAGCAGACCAAGCAACTTCGACGCGTTGCCAAAGTTGTTCTGATGTGGCAGCTAGGGGTGTAATCTGGGTCAATCGTTGAACATATTTCTATCGGTGAAAGATCCGGGGAGCGAGCCAGCCAGGGAAACAATTCAATCTGGTGATTGACGAAGAACCTTTAGAAAATGCGTGTCATGTGTGGTCGCGCATTTTCTGTTGTAAATATGGATGTGGCCAAGCCCTGAATGTAAGGAAGGACAACTGGCTCCAACAACTTGAAATCGTTGAAATCTCCGAGCCTTAATTAGTGTTTTGAAGTGGCGCCCGTGATGTGTATCGGCACTGAAATTGCAATCATGCGCATATCTCACCTCTGCTAATACATGTTGTAAATTTCATGTTATTTGCATGATTCCTTCAGGGTGTTGCATTTATGTTAGCTAGCAGTGTATATGATAATTACTGAAATAATATTAAAACAATTTTAAAACTATTGAACAGTAGTTCTGCAATTCTTTAGTTAGTTCAATTGTTTTATATATTTTACATCCCGCGGGGGGTGTCGAAGCAACACCGGTGGACTTTTACAAGTTCAAAATCTCAGACATTCTAGTGTTAAAGAGGTGAACATGGCAAACTTCAGAGTTTAAATAAACAATGTAATGTGTTTAAAATCAGGTGGACTTTCTTTTTGTGATGTTATAGTGATAATTTACAGGTATTTATTATACATCAATTGTTGGTGGCAGTAGTGGGGATGAGAAGACACGGTCTTAAGCTGTCATTTAGCCGATTTCTGACCGCAATATACAAAGAAAATAGCCACATTCATTGCACAGCTATGATGAATATTACTGTTGCACAAGTTACATCTTCTGTTGGCACTTGAAAGCAGTGCAGCATTCATACCACTAAATCCAAATAACTATCATTTGTGATTTCAATGGAGTTAAGCTAATGCGCAATCAAAGATAAAGTTGCAATCTATTGTACTTTCCAATGAGAGTTACCTCTGTATTGGTACCAGCTAGTGATTGTAATCAAACTCTCTGTGGCAAGGCACAATTTAACTCCTTTAGGCTTTATGTTCTGAATAAAGCTTTCATATAACATCAGAAACATTCACATCGCAATCATAAGCACATTGATATCACATGTGTAACTCAGACTCATAACTGAATCATTTGTGGTGTCATTCATAAGTAAAACTCACATAGGTGTTTTAAGACAAGAAAATTCTTGTCCTGAAGCAAATACCCTTACTCTATGTGCTACACAGTGTGCTACTAACTTACACCTTGCGATCACATATACCATCTCAAACTCAGCACGCTTATAACATGATTAAAAGATAAATCTCCATCAACAGCCTTTATCAAACGTTTTTTATTTGATTGATCAAAATGTAACTGGCGTGTAATTCCACAGCCGGATATAGCATACAGCAGAATACATGCAATGTTGTGGACTCATTTTCAAGATCACAGCGATTATTGAGTTTATTTAACAATGTTTGAGTAAATACTGATAATGTGAAAGGTAGAAAAAAATATAAATTTGTCATATTCTTTTAACCCTCTAACCGGATAGCACGGAAAATTCCGTCAGTGTAAAGATGCTTCGAAAATGGACTGCACGGATTTTTCTACCTTCAAGTAACGTTTTCAAAAGCGGATTAGCCGCACTTTTCTGAAATCCTTTCCCCCTTTTAAGGTTTAACATCTTGAAAGATAATGAGGGACGGAGGAAGCAACACAGCAGTAGTTTTATGGCTCGCATTGAACCCCGTGTTTTGACCCTGGGGCAATCGTAAAAATCAAGGGGAAATTTCTTTAGACCCCAGGAAGTCTTAATTTGTTACCTCGTTTTTTTAGAATTTTTGTAAAGTCCCAACGCATAAGTAAAATATGTTACAATTCCCTTTTGGTTTCATATTAATTTGAAACTGTAACAAGTTTGGGCGTGTCAGTGCAATCTGCTATTTTATATAGTTAGACAAATTATATCTTTTTTTAAGTATATTCTTTCGCTTCATTTTTCTTATTTTAATCAAAGATTTCAGTTTTTGAAACATGATTATTTTATTATAAGATAACGAAAAATTAATAAAACACCGAAATCTTTAAAATTTGGAACCTTTTCAATTTTCCAACCACTAAAAATGAATTAATTTAAACTTCATCAAATCATTTGAAACATTTTCTTACACTTTGATAAAAATAATAACGAAAAAAAAAAACTAATTAAGATTTTTTAGTTTTTTTTTTTTTTTTTTTTTAGATTTCAAAGCCTAAGTGTTCAGGGAAGTTTAAGTACAGTGTGTGTGTGTTTGTGTGTGTGCCTGGTTATATATTGTTAAAATACACCGAATTATATTTGAATTTTAAGTGCTTGAACTTCAGTTTTCATCAAAGACAACATGAATGAAGATTTTCACACATTTTTTTTATAACTTGAATGTTTGAATAAATGGTAATCAAAAATATACGGAAACATTTACAGTAGACATTTATGCATATAAATAAACATAAAAATCAATCTTAAATTCGAGTTATTGAAAAACATTCGAATTATATATTGTTCAAAATATCTATTCATACAAAATACCTCAACATTTATCTTTTTAAAGGCTAACTGAATAAGTAATTAAAATCTGGATATTTTTTAAATCTCGACCTTATAAAGCTAGAAATTTTATGTCAGAAATTCCATTTGAAATTTCGAAAAAAATGCATCGCGCAGTTAAAATTTATTTACCATAAGTTTTAGTAATTGTTTGAGTATAATAAAAATTTCATTATATATATAGCTTCTTTGGTATCTTTTAATATATTTCGGCCGCGGTAGCCGAGTGGTATAGGTATCGGAACGTGGATTGCATTGTCATGAGTTCAAGCCCAGTACCACTAAAGACCCGCCGTGTAGGGCAGCGATGCACGTTAAATCTGTCGGGAGCTGAAACGTCCTCCCGATGTGTGGTGTGGTAGTTAGGAGAGGGGGTGCCAGCTCTGGTGTCGTTCAAGTCACTTGACCATGGTTCAAAATTACGTGGTCCGTCGCCAAAATCCCTTTGTGTAGCTGAACAGTGCGACGTTAATATTCAATCATTCATTTAATATATTTCGAAGATTTCATACAATTCAGTTAAAAATCGCATGCTAAGAGCAAAAAAATATACTAAAAAATTGATGAAAATACAATTACAATAAATTCTTACATAGAAGCAAAACTGAGAAGCTAAAGTTTAGGAATAAAAAAAATTGAGTATATCTGAAGTAGTTTTCGAAATATTTATTTTAAAGTTTAGAAAATTTTTGTGCGTTATGTTATACTTAATATTAATTAAATGGTTAAAATAATGTGTTAATATTAGTCATGTAATCGTTTGATGACACATTCATATACTAAAAAAATTTATCATGGTCATTAATGCGAATGTCAAGAATTTTATGTAATTTTAAATTCAGACATTAAGATATTGATGTAGAAAATATAAAACGACCATCTAAAATACATGAAATATGCAGTCTGCTATAAAATGATCTTGACAAACAAAATCCGGCATTTTCACTTACTATGGCAGAGCCGGCTTAGTCAGGGGCGATCTGGAAAAACAGAGAGAGAACCGCGGTTTTGATGGATGCCGCTCTAGCTTTTAAAGTTCCCAGGAAAAATTATATATATATAAATTACAAATGCAAAAATAAATCTTGTAATTTTCCATACATTTTTATAACAACGAATTGTGGACTTGGCTTCCAATACATTGTTGTATTTGACAATATCTAAGATAACCAACCCTACTTTAGATAGATTTGTACTACTTTTTCGTAACCTTATTCCTTTAAAATTAATTCGTGCGGCCGAAATACACCTTTTGTACCCTTAAAAATTTATGTAAACTATAATGGTTATTTTTAATTTATGCAGCTTGTGAAATGTTCATAATTAACCATTTCCGTCTAAACAGTTTAGATGAAAAAAAAAGTTTGGACTCCCTCATTCATTAGGGATTTATATAAGATTTTAACATTAAATTTTATTTTTCAACGAATAGGATTGACTGGTAGTGTATAGTGCTTCCCCACCACAGGTCTGCGGTTCTATTAACGGGCTGCGCAAGGTCGACTCTGCCTTTCATCCCCGCTACATTGGGTCGATAAATGAGTACCAAGTTTGCTTCGGGTCTTAAACACTGAAGGTCTCTTTTCAGACAGACCACCTAATCGGGACATCTGTTCATGCACCTCAGCGTCCAATGGTCACGTGTATTATGATGGGCACAGTAGTTCCTGGCCCTCATGGATTGTTGTGCTTCTGAGTTTGAGACTTAAGTTTGAGGATTACCTCACTTTGGGGATACCTCTTAGATAAACATGTATTTCCACTGATTTGCAATTAAACATTTTTCTTTCACTTACGTTTATTTCAGAAGGAAGTTTGATTTTTCAAATGTATTTGCTTAATAACATATGTATTTGTGTATTATATTAAAATTTTGATCAATCCAAAATTACATGCTTTTAGCACCTCTAAAAGCTTTTAGGATTTTACGACTGGTGTTATAATCCATATACGTTTTATAGTATTGTATTTAAAAACGATAAAGACATTTTTACGACTGTGTGAGCTTTTATGCTTCGTTTATAAATATAAAAAATTGCATTCAGCTACAGTTTTTAAAATGTTCTGAAATAAGTGGAGAAATAGGATACTTACATATTATGAATATTTTTGACTGCAGTAAGATATATTTATATTTCAGTTTCTTTACAATTTGAATAGAAGTTGTAAGCCATTTTGCAAATAGTTTGATGTTGAGTATAAACCCATAGGCTGTTTAATATTGTAAAGTGTTTTACTTTGATACCAGCACACACTAAAATAAGGCTCATTTGCAGTTATATGATCAGCTTCAGTGATATTTAAATTTTCAAAAATAGTCTACACGTACGAAAACATTCTTTCACAACCGCACACCCCACATCTCATACTATATCTTTCCTACAGCAGAAAATATTTGTGTATACTGAAAAATTTAATACAGGATACATTTTCAAGTGTTTAATTTTTTTTTTTTTTTTTTTAATTTGGTATGAAAACATTGTAGAACTGTCGGTTAACTTCACTGAACAAAATTGTTTTAAGTGTACTGTTTTGAAAGACAAAATTAATTAGGGAGAACTTTTCTCACAATAGAATACGTAATGATTGAATTGTGTGAAAATGTAGTTATCGATGTGTGACATTTTTCCTTGTAATAAAAGAAACAGAAAGATAAGAAATTTAACTTGAGTAGAAATGGTTAGAAGTACTGTCATGCGCATTTGAGGAAGTATATACCTAATTAAAATTAAAAATTATTGACTGAATGTGTGTTATGTCCATCACAAATGCCGATGTAGAAAAGGAATTTTTATTTTATACAGGAAGTTCGAAAAAGAGAACACTAGGAAGGAAAATTTAAATTTTTTCGAAAAATATTCAGTTAACATAAAAATATTTTTATATGATTTTAATTAAAATAAATTAAAAAGTATTGAAATCCTTTTTATGCTATTTTAAATTAAAAATATAACTGAATAGAAAGATCGGTTTTATTTCATAAATATAATCATCGTATATAATATTTATTGTGTTATTGTTTAAAAATGAGATGGGGCCTTTGCTCTTTTAACTCATTACTTTTTAAAAAAACAGGAAAGTGAGCTCATTTTCTTACTCTCATATTCAAAAATGAATACAGGATGCTTTTTTCTGGTTCAAATCGCAATACCAAAAATACACTCTGTCGCAAAAAAATATATGCACCCAGAAGAAATCAAGCTACAATCACGAAACTCGGCAAGAATGTAGTCTGGTAAGTGATATGCAAATGATTAAAATTTCGAAATGAGACAAGGCTAAGTGTGCTATGCGCATATTAGTTGCGCAACTGGGAGGATTTAAAAATATACGAGCGCCGTACGGCTATCCAAACGAATCTGATGACTTTGATAGACGATATTGAGACTTTTCTCTAAGACATAACCGGCGATAGTACGAGCAGCTGACGGACTTTGATAGGGGCCGTATAATAGGCCTCAGAAATCCTAGACGTTCGGCCGCCCCCTCGGTCGGATATGGTAGTTGCTCGGTGTTGGCAAAGTGGATCAAAGTGTACCGTCGCGGAGGGTCAGGACGTCCCAGGAACACAAATGATCGCGATCGTGCAATCAGAAGAGTGGCCACTTCGGCACCAACAACGTCGCTAGTTCAACGCCACTTAGACATTGCCATCAAAAAACCATAATGACCGAAGTTGGCTTGAGGAGACGTCCGCTAAGACGCTTACCACTGACCCCACATCATTAGTGTCGACTGGATTTTTGCCGACCTCGGGCAAAGTGTGACAGACTGGAGACGTGTCATCTTCAGTGATGAATCCGATTCAGTCTCAGTGCTGATTGGAGGCGCACCGGCCAGCGGTCCGATCCGGCATTTATTGTCGAGCGGCATAAAAAGGTTTGACAGTGAGCAATTTCTTGGGACACACGATCATCTTTAGTGCTCCTAAGGCACTTTGACAGCTCGCAGATACGTGGACGATATTTTAACGCCGATTGTGCTACCCATGCTATCAAGTTTGCCATTTAAAAATAATGCTCGTCCACAGGAACAATGTCTTCAAGGATATGACGTCCTACCATGGCCTGCCAGGTCACCAGATCTTTCGCCAATAGAGCATGTCTGGACGCGCTGGGATGCAGCCGTCCCGAGATACAGGAGAATTAACTGCGCAGATGCAAAGACTATGGCAGGATCACTCATATGATCAAAATCGATGCTAAATTTCGGCTTGTATAGCTGCCAGAGGTACTACTTACTGATTTTTAACCTTTTGCAAGCTGTTTGATATTTTGTTCTGAATTTTTAATCATTTGTTTATCTTCATATACACTACAAATATAATGTAGCTATTATTTTTTTGTAATTTTTTTTTAAAAAAATGACAGAAAAATAAATTTTCTTTGAAGAAAATATAATTATTTTTCAATTTCTAACATACTATTTATTTCATTTTTTCTCTTTTTTTTTTACCTTTCATTTCATTTTTAATTTTACTGTGACTGAACATATAGGAGAAAGAAACACCGAATTCCACTACGCTTTCAAAGAAGATTGCCCAAGGCAACTTAACAGCTAGCTGTAAACGATTGATCTCTTGGTTCTTTCTTTACAAAGGGACCTAACTGGGTCGTAAAATTGTCCCCGTTCGACCTCCCAAGTTCTAAAGGGGGGAAAGGAAAGAAGTCTGTTGAATTTTTGAAGGGATTCGCAAAATAAGAGTTAAACGCTTTCGGAATAACTTTTCAGGAGGAATGTATCCAGTTAGAGGGTTAAAATGTTTTATTTCAGAAAAATTAATGGGAGTTGAATAAATACATTTGCCCGCAGCAGTGTTCACACATAGTCAATTTTCTATCAAATGTAATGTTTTCCAGTAATAGAATTTAATATTTTGGAATTACGACTGGTTTCTATTATGAATTCGTTTTGTTATTTAAATAACGACCAATTTTTAAAACATAGTTTAGCTATTATTTTGAAAATTTATTAATGAAAAACATCTATAAATGACGCCACCAAAGTAATCGTAACTTAGAAAAAAATCTTATCTCATAGCTTAAATTATTTAATTTTTCCCTTATTTTACTAATTGCAATATCTTTTAAAATCCATTCAAACTTTTAAACACCTTGGCATAGATTTCATCAGTTTTTTTTTCTAATTTCTGCATCGATATTCCTCCATTCTTCCGGGATTATTTTTTTACTTCACATTTTGTTTTTGCATAACATGCTTTCTAATTTTATATTCAAACTATCCCCGAATAAGTTTTACTGGATATAAATCTGGTTTGTTAGGATGTATTTTCAAAATTTGAAGACAGTTACCGAAACACAAGAGATGTACGTTGAGAGCATTACACTTGAGGTCACTATCTTGTCAGAATGAAGCCAATCACAATATCTAAAGTTTTGGGTGGATAATTCCAAAATATTCTTTAAAATAGCTAAATAAAGTTCATGATTCTAAATACTATCAAAAAGTATTAAAATATCTATTCCTGAAGCCAATTTACATCCTTACTCAAGAACACCTCCACCACCAAGCTTCCCTATCCCAACGAACTCCTTAGGAATTCTGCATTTTTCTTTTCCAAAATATTATAGAGCAAACGAAACAAATAATGTTGAACTTGCTATCGACTCAGCCAATTTGCTGTGAATATTGATTTTTTTGAAACTTAATCCCAGGAATTTAGCTATAAAAGTAAAGTAGGGGGAGGGAGTTCTTGTATGGGTTGTAAATTAACTTCTTAATGAATCTTAAGCTTTATTTAACTATCTTAAGCTACAATTGTTTTGAAATTATCCACCCAATATTTGAATGTTGTAGCCGACTTCATTTTTTGACCAGATAATGAGCCAAATGGTTCTAATCTTTACGTGCACTTCCGGTGACTCAATAACTGTCCTCAGATTGTGAAAACTTTTCCTACATCACCGGTTTAAAATCCAGAAAGGGCTAATAAAAATCTTCAAGCAAAAATGGAACATACCTAGAAAATAATAGAAGAAAATGATATACACGATATACACTAAAAAGAGGTTCCCATCATGCTTATGTTTTCTGAGAAAAAATAATATCTTCTCAGCAAAAGCATCTTGACGTTCTTTAAAAAAAATTTGTTTAAAAAACCATATATACATTTGAATACATATTAAGAATATTCTGCGATTGTTTCTAAATCATATATATATATATATTGTTGATTTCCAATTTTTTATCATAATTATTCAATACTTTAGTTTCTCGAAAAAAATTCTCGTAAGGTTTGGGTTTTTATTTAAAAAAAAAGGAAACAAAAGTTGTTATCGAATATTTTTTGAGGAATATTTTATTCTTGTTAGATCTTACCTTTAACACAATTTTTCAATATTTTTAAAGATTCTTATTAAGAGTATGGGTGTTTAGCTATCGTATTTCAATAGTATAAACTGATTACCCTGGTTTTCATGAATAAGACTTAAGAGACTGATTTGGAGAATGGCTACTAACAGCAAATCTGAGTTGTGGTTTAGTCGCTTTTCGGATGCTCGTGTAGTCAAGCTAAACGACATTTTTTGTCCATGTAATCTTTTTGCAATAAATGAAGATTGTTTAATTACTTTTAGGACTAGCCGTGGTTTTAGCAACATTGATGTCACCATCGTTGAAACCGATTTATTCCAAGACATTACCTGTTGGATCTCTCTCACAGAGATTCCTTATCTGACCATTTGATGATCGAATTCAAAATGTTTATTTCCAATTGTACACCTTTAAATACGGACAAACACAAGAAAAGCCATCTGGAAACATTTCCAAGCGCTTTTTTTCTTCCCTTACATCTTTACCTCTATGCTATTCTTAACTCTTGCACAAGCAGCCACCTCATAAACTCAATAGCAAAATATTTTGAATTCATTCTTTACCAGGCTTCTATTTTGTCTGTGCCTAGCAATGAAAACTGTTATATGAATCATTGATGGTAGTCTATTGAAATCTTTTGCATGCGAAAATATTTCAACGTGCTAGCAATTCAATTCAGAGGATAGCCTTTAAATCAGTTTATCTCAATTATAGAAAAGATTACAACACGATGATTTTAGACTGAAAACTGAACTGTTTGAAAAGTTTTTTTTCGTTAATTGATGTTCACAACGTTTTGAAAAAATCTATATTTTCGGGTTTAAAATAAATTTTATGAAACGCAGAAATAACAGATATTAAGTTTCCGAATGGAAACATTACCGAGTCTCTTGCATGAGACATTCAACGTTATTCTTCAAAATATGTGACCTCAGATAGTGAAAAATAAAAAAGACAATGATTTCCATATACATTTCCTTAACACATCTCTAGCAGCACATTTTTCTTATCACGATCCCTAATTTTCCCATGAAAAAGTGAAAGCTATAATTGCAAAAGTTAAGCCAAATAAACATTCATGTCCTGACTCTATTTCATCTGAAATTATTTTTCCAATTTATTCAATTTTTGTTTCCGTATTTTCTTCAGAATCTTTTTAATGTTTACTTTGACTTTGAAGTTTCCTCTGCGTATGGAAAAAAAAGGCTATCTTAACATTTTATTTCAAAAGGCATATAGGCTAAAGTTCCTCATTTAGATAATATTAGATGCATTATAGTTTCCTTCCTATTTTAGGAAAGTGCCTCAAGAGAAATATTATTAATAGAAAAAACTGCCACCTTTCTTAGCAGGATTTACAGCTCAAAAGATTACTGAAGACATACTTATGCGATTTAATGAAATTGATGAGAAAAAGTGAAAAGAAAATTTAATTACTATTCTTATACTTCTTGCAATCAAAAGCGCTTTCTACCACGTAAGGTGTCCTTGTATTCTTCATTGTTTTTTTTAACTCTGGCCTTCCTGTCAATATTATTCCCAAATGTATGCCTTTTATGAAGCTAGGAGTGGCAAGTTAAAAAGATAATCTCCATTTCTTTCATTCGTTTTCTTCAAGAAGGTAGACACTAAAGTTTTGATTCGGGGTGGCGGGGGTCCAATCTTTTAGAATATTATTCTTAATGATTTTATTTCTAACTTTCGGTGTCCTACTACGTTCAGAACTGTGATTTTATAAAAACGCATAAATGAATAATTGCCATGATATTTAGTGTCACTTAGGTTAGAATACATATATAAAAATGTTTTAAGGACATTTTGACAAAAAAAGTTATTTAAATACAATATTTCTGCAAAAAATTAATTTGCAATAACCTTTTTTCAAAATGTTTTACTTTTTGTTAAAAATGCTTCTATTGTAATAATAGTTTGCCTATATATAGCTCCGCCCTCTGTACAGAGGCTCAACTATGAGTTTTGAAAAATTCACATTGTTTTCAGAGGTACAGCCAATTAAAATAATTTGTCGGCGTTTTTTTTCTTAAAATGTCTACCCTCTGTTGTTTTAAGACATAAATAAACCCACTTCTAAGTTATATATTTCAAAAATTCTAGTTGAGCCTCTGTACAAATGACTGAACTATAAACAGGGAAGATATTATTATAATAGAAGCATTTTTCACAAAAAGAGAATATTTCCAAAAGTGGTCATTCTATGTTCTTTTTTGGCAAAATATTGTACCTAAATAATGTTTTATTGTAATACTATTCTGAAAACAATTTTATATACATTTTCTAATCTAAATTACACTAAATATCATAAATATTATCCATTTACACACTTTTGCAAAATCATGGTTCCGAACGCGT
Source organism: Trichonephila clavipes (assembly GCA_019973935.1). Lineage (NCBI taxonomy): Eukaryota > Metazoa > Arthropoda > Arachnida > Araneae > Nephilidae > Trichonephila > Trichonephila clavipes. The sequence goes on along the minus strand of BMAU01021178.1, from coordinate 711,005 downwards.
AGTCAGATACCTTAATATTTCTTCCTGTTGCAAAATTATCACAAAATTTATTAGTAAATTATTGGCTGACGATATTTTGCTCTAATTTTAAAGCAAAGATCTTTCTACATCTTTCAGCATACTCAGTTTTCCTTAAGTCTTGCTTCTTATTGGTCAAATCAATTTAAACTGGAATTTAATCATGCTAAACTCAATGTAATACTTATTAAGAAATGAACCCCTTTTTTATTATTCTCATCTTATCTTAGATGGTTTTCAGTAGAAAAAATTAAGTACTTAGACTGCTTCTTGGCAATTATATTTTTTTTAGGAAAACATGCATACTGCTTGTGTTTCCCAGAAAAGTGATAAATTGCTACAAGGATTGAATTGTATCGTTCGCAACACTTATGACATTAGTTCCAATGTTCATGTTCTTATCTTTTAGCAATTGATAGGACCATTCATTGCATATGGTTCAAGAATTTGGAGCCCAGCTCTTAAGAAGATGTGTTCTAAGCCTATACGGCGTATTCATAGAAGTCTTTTACTGCATGTCATCTGTGGTTACCGAACTACTAGTTATGAATACGTTTTTGTGTTTTCTGGCTTTCTTCCTATTGATATCATTATCATCCCCTCTATTACTTTCAAAGATTTAATATCTTCGTTTTCAGTGCCTGGCTGTTACAGTTAAGTTCCTCTTTCAGATCTCCCAATACCTTCAGAATGGAGTATCATCCACTTAATCAGCTACTATAGTAAGGTTGATGGAGATAATCCCTTTGTTTGCTTTACCGAGGGAAGCAAAATTAATAATATTGCTGGTTTTGCGTTTTTAATTCTTCATTAAGGTTTTCAAATTGAACATAGCCATTTCGGAATTCGCAATGAATGTGCTGTTTTCATTGCCGAACTTTAAAGTATAAGCTATACTATAAAATGAATCATGCAGCATAAAGTCTTCTTCTTTTGTCTTTTCATATTCTATTAATTCCTTATAAACTCTACAAAATATTTCATACTGCAATAACATTCTTGTGGAAATTTAAGAGAATTATAAAATTCTTAAGGATTCAAATGTCCTAGAACTTCTTTTTTTAAATTTGTGTTCGTGTCCATACCGAAATATTTGGAAACAAAACGGTTGATCGCTTGGCAAAATACGCAACCAAGCGGGGGATTGTGATTTAAGTTCATGTTCCGAAATCGTTCTACAAGAAAAAACAAACAAACTGAAGAAATTGTTTTCTCTCTTTGGTACACCCAATGCACGAAATCAGCTCACTCTTTTCTGACAAAGGAATTTTTTTTTCCAACCATTTTACAAACACTATTGGAGATGACTTTTTTACGAACTATAAAATATTACAAATCATTACTATTAATGGTAATTTTAAAGTGTTTCTCAATAGATTTAAGCAATTTCTATCCAAGCATTGTAAATGTATTGTTGGTGGGGAGCAAAGTCTGGAGCATATTATTCTTTTTTGTTCAAAATTTAAGAAAGAAAGAATATGACTGGAATTCATACTTCACGCTCTAAAATCAACTGCCCTGATAATATTTTCAACTTTTTTCAACTAAGGCTTCGTTCACGTAGTTTTGTGTATCCATTGATTTGATTTTGCTATTTTATGTACGTTTTCATTTCTCTAACTTTCTAACTCCAATGTATTGATTTTATTTCGTAATTGTTTTATTTTGTAATGCAATTTTGCCTTTGTAACTCATTTGTTTTTGTTACTTCATTATTTCGTAACTTTTGGTATGTTATTTATATTTTATTTATTTTATTTTGTTTGTTTTACTTACTTTTTTAAGCACCTTGTGACATTTGTGGTGCACACGAATTATTTTATCTGTCTTCAATTAAAAAAATTAAATATGATGTAAAACTATGTTATGAGAGGAGAGTTTTACGTTAAGACAATATTTTATGATTTATTGTACAATGAGGCTATAGAAATTTGGATAAAATCCAATCGTATCAGCTTCCTGAAATGCAAGAAGGCTCAATTCAAAATAAGACTTATTTGTTCTTAAAGTATTGTAAATATTAAATTTTCTTCAATGGAAACCAAAAATCAATCTCGTATAGCAGAATTGTGCATGAAATTGGAATGAAAATATTTATATTAATCGCAGTACATTTAAAGAAAAGTGAATTTTACACAATCATTTTCAATTCATATCTAAAGTTTACAAATTATAAAAGCGACTAAAGTATCACCATGAAAACATATGTAATAATTTCAAAATTTAGTTAACACAATTCTCAGGTGATCATGCATTTTTTTATCTTGGATTCATACTCACAATTATTATTAAATTATTTGATTGTAACAATAACACTTGAAATTTAAGTAATTTAAGTTCAAGAAATTTATATGGTACCAATATTTGAATACAAAATGAAAAAAAAAAAAAAAAAAACGTACTCAAATAACTTATTAATTTTTATATTTTTATGAAAAAAAAGTTCACTTAATGCTGCCCAAATTACTGCATTTTCAAGCACATCCATAATTGTTTCGAAAATAAAACTATACAATTTGCAATGTGTACATACAGTGAGATGACAAGAATATGTCATGGAATACCTCATAATATCATATCATAAACTTTTTGGTTAAACTAAGTTCAACTAGACACGGCATGAACTCAAAAATCCGTTGGTAGTCTCCGGCAAAAATATAGAACCGCTTTGTTAAAAGCGCATAATTTATAGAATGTTGTCGGAGTAAGATTGTGGGCATAAGCTGACCTCTCCATTGTAACCCTTAAAAGTTTCATAAGATTCCTATCAGAGAATGCTGGAGATATAATTTTTGTCGGATTTTTCCAGAATATTTTTCAAATTAATCAAGAACAATTATGGCCCAATTTTATAGCTCATTGGCATCCATAAAACTCTCATCAATGTTTGATAAATAAAGTTCATGAAGTTCCACAGGTAGTCCCCAAGTAGCTGAACACAAATATTGTCAGTCAATGATAGGCTTACTCGCACAAAAATACCCTAAGTAAAACAACCCACACTGTCACAACGTAGCAAAAAATAAGGATTGTTTCAATCTAGAGAAGGATTCACACTTTGGGCACTATGCGTCTGGACCTTCAGTGTCAAAGAACTGCAGCTCTTCGCTGGCGTGAATACAGGGTTCTTTGGCGAAAGATGCTAGTTGCTCTCCAGTTATGTACAAGTGATGTGACCAATTACTACCCCCTACATTTCATTAAAAGTATTAGTCATAAACTGATAATATTTTTCAATTCAAATTGCTGTTTCTGTAATTAAAGCCTGACTCCACTTCGAATTAAGTTAATTTTGTGCATAAATTTTAAAATAAAGAGTCAAAATGTAACTTTGTTACTTGTGCTTCTGTTAAATGAATAGTGTAAGGTGTGTTTTCTAATGTGTCGATTACATAAATTTGTTTATGTCACTTAATAGTAATCCACTTTATAACACATATAATTATGTAATTGACACAAATCTGTAAAGTGTCTTATTGGTAACTTCGATCCATGGTTTCGTGCAGTCAGCACCATACTAGAACTTTACCTTCAGTTCTTACTAATTATAACCATGGCTCATGTGATCAAGTCAAGGTTTTCCTGTCTTCTAGGGCGTAACCTATATAGTCAAGCGACCATGAAGGATGACATCGTGCTGTTCATAAAGACTGTTAACTCAGGTCTTTTTCTGCCATAAGGCATAACAGCCAAAATTCATAAGGTCCTAGTGTATTCCTGTTTTCTTGAGATTTTCAGCAGCATTCTTCGTTCTTCCAATTATTATTAGTATTTTTTTTTGCCTGATTAAGATTTTAAATATAATTTAAATACTCTTATTCATAATTATAAGAACATATCGCACATTGTTTCATATAATTCTTTTTTTTATTTAGGAAAAAAATATCCAAAATTAAATTTGCGAAATCAAATTATTATTAGAAATATGAGACTTCAGGTTATGAATAAAATACATAGAAGTGCATCCATGTTCTTTGAATTTTAAATCAAAAAGTAGATAGTAGAATCATTTATTCTAATTGTTATTCTAAAAGTAGCATATTTTCTTCTGAAAACACGAGAGTTGTTTACTTTCGATTAGAATAAACAGTTTGTGAGAAACAATATAATGAATGGATGTGAGCTTTAGAATATTTCTCCCAGCTTCTATCCGTAACTTCACCGAAAATTACTCACAAATCTTATCAGAACTTATTCCAATAATCTTTAGTGTAGTGAACTCTTACTATCATCTCGAATTCTCCGTTATTGATTCATATTTCAGCGACACAAAATAACTACCCATGTCAACTGCGCAAAGCATTTAAAAGGATTAGTGACTACTCCACACATAAGCGGTAGGAATCTATATTTGATGAAACTCGTCTAAAGATGTGTTGATGAGGAAATTCATATGAAGCGTGTATGCCATTGCTCATGTAGTGACCTATTAATCTCATTTTAATGGAAATGATTTGGTAGATGATTTACAAATTTTATAGCCTTTTGAAATGAAAGTGTTAACTGATTTAACATTTTTAACTAGAAGTCTAGCTAAGTTCTAGTTCTAGTTCTAGTTTAACACTTGCTTCAGTAATTATATCTGTAAAACACATACAGGAATATGTTAGTAATCTAAAGAAAAATTCTAGATAAATAAATGTTTGTAGTTATGTTAATGTTAACAATGCAATACATCTCAAGCCGACGCCTATGTGAAACACGATAGCATTATGGAGTGAGTCGCATAAATTTAATCGATAGTTAAGGGCTTAAATCACATTTCTGATTATTTTACTTCTTATATGAATGATATGCACTGAAGAGCAATACATACATGTACTGAATACGTGCAATACTGAATAACGCGTTTCATTCTTTTTGCCCAGAAACCTCTTCTTGGCGTAGATGTTCCAAGTTTTTGGTAGATGACTGGAGACAGATTCCGCCAAATGTATAATCCATGGCCCATCAAAATAAAGATTCTCCTTCAGGGAAATGTTTTATGTCTGAGTTGCCATTCTTTAAAAGCCAAAATTTACTCTATCTGATTAAGATCCAGAAAATTAAATCACTAGGGCACTAATTGAAATTTATTATTGTTTTTTTTAACCACTGCACCACAATTTGAGCCATGTGATATTGAGTGTTGAACAACTTTTATAGAACGTTCGCTTGAGAATATACACAAAACATTTTCAGGACCACATCTTTTGAAAAGAAAAAGCCCGATGAATAAGAAAACACTTTTATCTACAAAATTAAAAGTCTGAAAGAAACATATTTAAATTTTGTATATTCAAAAAAGAAAATCTAATAATGCCTGTGAAACTAAAATTTTTAATGTGTTATTTTTTAATTTAAGTTCTAGATTAAAACACAATTTATATCTAATATGATTGAATATATTTTTTTATTCCAATTCAAAATATGTTTTTGCCTAATATTCGTAACATTTGTTATAACGGCATGTGTTGTTCAGACTAATAATAATACAATATTTTCGTAAAAGAAGTGGAACGCTAAGCATCTATGAGAAAAAAATAATACTGATTCTAATGTAAGTTAAAATTCACCCGGTGTTAGCATAAAATTAAATATTTTTCAGTTTGAAATTGGGAGAGATTAGCAAGTTTGAATTTCTGTTCTCCTAGTTTAAAATTTAAAATACTACAATATGTTTACTACAATATGTTTATTGTTTTGCAGTTTGGTACATCGTGGAAATATTCAGTTTTATCATCAAAACTTGAATTCAGAATACTTGTATTAGGAAGTATAATTGCAGTATCAACTAACGCCTAATTTTGATACATCTTTTTCATTATTATTCCATCTCTCCAAATATTGCTGTTTTAGCATTGCATAAACTATTTTTTAAAACACAAATAGGCCTTTAAATCATTCTAAATAAAGTAACTACGAGACCTCAAAACATAATCAAGCAAAAATGACTTTACTAAGGAAAATTTAAATCAATAACCATTCACATTGAAACAGGTAATTGTGCTCAAAATATTTTAATTACTATATTCCCTTTAATTAAAGATGCACAATGTTTCCATTGTTAATGCTACAGGAAATTGAGTGTGGCTTACAAACGAAGGCAAAGCATTTGTTAGATATATGTAGGAAATTGAGTTTCTACCACCTTTTTCAAAAGATAAAATGTAGCCATCAATTCTGGCCAGCTGCATCGAGAAATGATCTCATTCCACAGTTTATCGCCAGTATTCAGTCTATTTTGAATAATCTTGCCAGCTCGTACTTAGGAATTTTTTTTGTTAATTAACCTAAAAATCAAATATTTAGTTAAAAGCATTAAGATGAGTTTACTATGGCGCAAATATGAAAAGAGAGGCAAGTATGCAAATGGGTTTTATACGCAGAACAAAACTTTATCAGAGCAGCGGATATTAAAATTTGACACGGATGAAACAAAAACACGTTTATGGCATAAACAAAATATCATTTTTCTTGCAAATATTAATTGAATCTTTTACAATCTTCTATAATGTTTTTTAAATCTGTTGCGTAAGAAAAGTATTGTATGGTACGAAAGACGACATCATGAGGGAATATGGCAACGTCGTCCCCAATTCCAAATTTAGCTATGACAGTGGGAGTGATGAATGATTTTCGAAACATGATACTGGCAGTTAGAGTAATTATAGGCTCATATATGTATTTGAAAGTTTTTAATACTGGTAAAATAAAATATAATAATTAGCTACTTATTATTTCTCATTATTGTTTTAAAAATATTTAAGTATCGGATACTGATGAGCCTTTTACACCATTTTTAATTTTTTTTCTCTCAAAAACGTATAGAGAATTGAAGGTGCTGCTCAGAATTTTAAACCTTGTTTTTTCTCGAAATCCTTTTGAGGACTGGGGGTGCGGCTTAGAGTCGATGCCAACTTAGATTCGAATAAATCCGGTAAATCAATGTAAGGGTAGAAAAATGCTTCAAAATGATACCGAAAACAATTCTTAAGCTCAGGAAACATCAAATACCTTAAGTCCAACTGTTTATAACATCTGAAATTTGGCATCACGCTTCCCATTAATATTGTCCACAAAAAATGCAAATAAAAAAAATACGAAGTTTTGAAATTGTTAGGATACTATGTTGTCATTAAAGGATTCCTAATAAAAATTTTACTTAATTAATAATCCTCATATTGTATTTTATGAAGAATGAAATTGGGCATTTGTATCTGTATTTGGCAAATTGGTCTGCAATTTAGATTGGGAATATATAAGAAAATAAAGAAAAATAATAGAAATTTAAGAGTTGTGTTCTCTTATAAATAAAAAAAAATAATACAGATTTATTATTCTAAGCCTACGATATTTTCCTTCAATCTTTCCATTTTGTAAAATTTCACTTCAATAAAATCTAACATTGAGAATCTTTGAAAATGTAAAATAAACTTAACATTTATGAGTATTTAGATGAAAAAAAAAATAAAATTTTTTACACACATCTGTGTGTTTCATAATTACTTTTCTTTGTAAAATGTATTTTTTTTACAAAAACGTTTATTAATTTAGTGAATTATGCCCATTTTCAATGTGTTCATTTTTATGAAAATCAGTGGTCCCTGTGTTCCTGTAAAGAAACAAACCATTTTTTTGAATCATTCTTTGAAAAAAAAGTCACTTTCGATGTGTTGCACTTCGATGTGTTACGTCTTAACAATTTTAGAAATTGTGGAAAAAAAGTGTTTCTTTGGATAAACATTTTTAATAGTCACCACTTTAAATAGACATTCCAATTAAATTTCTTAAATAAACTATTTATTATTTCTAAACGTGTCATTCATAGCGTTACAAAATATGATATTTATAACATATTTTTAGTTTCTTATACTCTAAGGGATATAGTTACAGTACTGTTTTAAATGAGAGAAATTCAACTGAATTTTTACCAGCGTACTCTGATACTGTACTTTAATCAAAAATTATCATATTTATAGAAAAAATGATTAAAATTCGTTTTTTATATTGAAACACATGCTCTTTTCTTACTTAAAGTATAGTTTCAATTCCTGCGATAATGTCTTTATATAACACTAAAACACATACTTTTTAATTAGAACTCGTTTAACCTAATTTTTCCAATTTTTACGCAAACCAGGATTATACGTATTTACTATAAGTGTTATTTGGAACACTTTTACTTTAATTATACGCAAATTGAATTCTACAGAACGTGAACACTGAATTTTATCAATTTCGAAGGGTAACTGTGAGTCTGTACGGGGGAGTTGTACTTTCCTTAGAACATTGTATTAAACTACGATGTTAATTCATCGTATGTATCTTGAAGTTGGTTTATTTCCTTTATTGTTTAATTTTAGAACGCTGTAAAAACAAATCCCATAGTTGCTTCTTGATACTGATCACCAGGTCAAACATACCGAAAAAATAAAAATAAACAGAAGATCCCAGAAAAAGCATTTTAGAGAAAACGGTGAAATCCAGTTGGTATTTCGGAGCTTGATGGTAGACAATCAACTGTGACTTTCAAACTTTCCTGATTCTAGAGAAAACATTCGAAAGATGAGGTGAATTATGCATTGGAGTCTGAAAATGAGTTTTCCAGACTTTAATCAAGACTTTTCCTTTCGAAATGGGTGCTAGTCTTGAGGTGAGTCAATATTGAATGAGTATACCAAACAGAGTGCTAAATGTATATCAGCGTTGCAAAGTGATCCATTTCACTTGATAGAGATGTCACGTTGGGAACGAATATTGCCAAGTACTCTCGCTTTTCGATTGAATTTAAACTTCAGTTTATTGCAAGCAAATAGATACAATTTCAAATGCGAACTAAGAACATATTGTATAATTTAATTAATTCCCTTCTTTGTAGGAGCTTTTTTTAGAGAAGCTAATGGTATGATGTGAAATTATTTAAACTATTTTTTTAGTTTTCAAATAGCTCATTAAATATTTTTAATGTACAGTATTTATTATATCTATTCTCAAAGTTACAAACTAAAATTTGAATCAAAAAATACTTTAATTTATTATACTGAGAAAAGTTTTTAATATGTATTCTGCCTTTGTGTATGTGCATTTAGCATATATACTCATATAATTGTGTGTATCCTTATTCGTAGTTTCAATATTCAGAATAAATATAAAACAACATGTATCAAGAATGTTTCACTGTAACATTTTTATAAATTTACTAAAATAACATATAAAATAAAATAATTCATAAGAAGTGAATATCTACTTAATAAATTATTAAGTAAGAAGATATGCGTGTTATCAGATGCAATATTAATATTCTGTAATTTTTGCGTTATTTGTATTTTATAAAACTCCCAAAGTACATTTTAATTGTTATTTTTTTAGTTTGCTTTTCCTAAAAGTTACTTATTGCATTCCAGATGATCAACTGAAAATAAATAAAAATGCAAAAAAATATATATATATTTTAATGAAATTTCTCGAAGTTATAAGTGTGGTTATTAATGGATGAATGCATCTTAATTTTTTAACTTGGTTAGTAAAATATATTTGACCGACAATTATAACGGAATATTATTCGGATTTTTTCAAAATGGTTTTAATGTGGGGAACATTTATAAGTGAATTTTAGATTTTTTTTTGAAGTCTTGAGTCTGTTTTACGAAGTTATCAGAGTTGTTAACTTGAAAGTCAAGCATGTATGGTAATTTATGAATTTTATTTCATTTATACTAAATAATAAAAAATGTATATATATTTTAAGTGGGCTCTTAACTCGCTAGGATTAATCATCGAGATTGTAAATGTAAGAATGAATTTTGCAAATGCGAGTGTAAGGATTGGCTTCGATTACTTGTTTTCAAAATGTGAGGGATAGATTAAAAGTGGAGCTTCTGGTGATCACGACTTATATATGTTCCAGAGAGAATCGCAACATCATTCTCTTTAATTCAAATACAATTGTAACAGATGATATAGTTAGCATTCGTTATGATAAAAATATTATTTTGCTTCTATTAAGTGCTAACCATTAAGATACTTAAATAATAAAAATTTTTGTGTAATAAATTTTTTTGAATGTTTCAATAATGTCAAGTTATTTATTCTCAAACACTCCGAAATCCAGTTCGTTTCCAACAAACAGTTGTGACATAAACAACTATAATTTTGCTTTGAGTGTACATAAAACACATTTTTACTTATTTATTCAAAACAAGTGTCGCATTTTCCTTATTTTTCTTCTTATATAGCACTGTTAATGCCAGAGATTTTTACTGTAAAACTTAATTGGAGAAGAATTGCTGAAACCTTAATTGTACTATCAATCAAAAGGCAATTATATCCCCTTTCCTAAGGATAATACATGAAAATACATATTATAATTAATTCCAATTCATATGGTTCTTTTTTAATTAAACATTTCCAATAAAGCTTATGTAATCCATACAGAGTTACGAGCAACAGCGTGTCTTTGAAAGACGTATCTAATAGTATTTTTAATTATAAGTAGAATTCAGCAATTTAAAAAAAATGTTTTCCTTTTAGAATTGTACAAAATTGATTTTAAAGATAGATAATGCTTTTTTGTAGTTACTAATATAAGCCTTCATGATAATACTTAATTTAATTTTCTGAAACAGTAAATCGATATATGCTTACTCTAATATTCCAAAATAACACACAAATGCTACGAAACTCTAGGAAATAACCCTAAATTATTATTGTAAATACGGATTTTGATGTAAGAAAAGAGAACGAATAACAAACTGAATGCGTTTCTCATTTATTTCTAATTTTTGAAGTAGCTCTATTATGCGTAAGGCATTTTTACGATTACTTGAAATAAACAATTTTTCTACAGGCATACCTAAAATAAAGCAATTGAACGCGTTTAAAGAACGAAAATAGAGAAATCCTTCAGGTTAATTGAAAAACAATGGGCTCTTATGAGCAAAACCTGATAAGAGGTATAATGCAATGTTACGTGACATCACATTCCATTTAGAGAGTAAATTATCGTCTGGTGCTTTTTTTTAATAGGCTGTTCACTAATGGTCCTATTTTCACTGTTTTAAGTACACAGTTTACTGTCACTAATCGCCTTAGCAGTGAATTCCACCCGGTTCTCTCATTAATCTCCTTTAGGTGCTAAAATTCCCATTTGTTATTCTAATTGGGTAGGGTTATTTTATATCCACACTCTGTGTTGTCTAAATTATTTGTTTCAAGATATGACAACAGTTTTAGCAAAAAATTATCTTCATTAGCCCAAATACATCTCATTAAAAGGTCAACTTGATGATGATTCCTTTAAAATCATTTACAATTTTCTTTATGTTCTTCTTTTTAAAGACATTTATTAATTAAATATGATTCTGTAGCCTTTTTATGTATTTGAATATTTTTTGTATAATTCTTAAATTAGTCAATAACTTTAACACACCTCGGAGAGACAAGTTACAAAAACATCAATTAGCATCTGTCAATATGAGTTCCATATATGTACTGTTATATTATATTTGCAATGGTGTTTTAATCTTAATTCCATTAAATTCGATATCAATTCGTGCTGGGCTACAAATTTAAAAAAAAAAGAAAATCATAAGTTCCTTATTATTTTTTTTCTGAAATAAAAGGTCATTGTTAAATTTTTAATACTCTAAGTGTTTTCAATCATGCTGTTTTCCAGTTTATAAACAATTCACTTGACTGCGCGGCTGAAGTATTTTTATGTTAGATCATAATTATAATTTCTCTCTCTCTCTCTCTCTCTCTCTAATAGATCAAATTTTTATTTTTCAACTATGAGAATGCTCTTGAAACTGCTCCTACAATTAATTCTTAGTCGATTAATTTAAGTTTATTACAAATAAAAATATTGCCTCTAAACTTATGGTCCATAAATTATAGTGGAGACAGTTTATAACTTTTCAAAAGAAATGGAAGTTTATGATTTATTTTATTTAAATTATAGCAATGATAAATAATAGTAAAATAATTTTTTTTTCAAAAAGTTCTCTAAAAATGTAAGATACAGAGCATTTTTTTTAAATTTACAAAAAAACTTTATCATTGATTTCCACAGATTTTTACTTTACGTTTGCAGGAGAAAAATTGCTTAAATCTTAAAGTGTATTCATATTATAATTCTGAGTTTTTTTATCTAGATTTTTTTTCTTTTTCCTTTAAGAAATATATTTCGTTTTATGACGCCCTTTTGTGTATGATTTAAATGTAACATTATCAAAACATCATTAAAAATATATTGTAACGCGAAAAAATATATACCAATTTTTTTAAGATTGATTGCTTGTTATTCATGTACTATATAAAGCTACAAAATGGCTCTGTTGGGGAAATATCTTACATTTTGTTGTTGTAACTAATGCCACCTCCCTGACGAAGTCAGATTGAGGCCCGCAAAATACAACGCATCTAAGGGCTAGAATTTTTACGCCGTAGCTTCTTAATTTTTAAATTGCTTTAACATAACGAGAACTTCATATGATTTTGACCTCAAATGCGAAGACTTACAACCACTGCAAATTTAACCCTCTAAGTGGATACCTTCCTCCTGAAAAGTTATTCCGAAAGCGTTTTACTCTTATTTTGCTATTCCCTTCAAAAATGCAACAGACTTGAATTTTTTCCCCCTTTTAAAACTTGGGAGGTCGAAAGGGGACAATTTTATGACTTGGTGCGGCGTCTTTTGTTCAGTGAGAACAAGGATAGCAATCGTTTACAGCTAGCTGTTAAGTTACCTTGGGCAATCTTGTATGAAAACCGTAGTTCTACTCTGTCGTTTTCCCCATAGATTCAGTCACAGTAAAATTAAAACAAAATGCAGGGTAAAAAAACATGAAATAAATGACGTGTTAAAAGTTGAAAAATAGTTATATTTTCTTCGAACAAAATTTATTTTTCTGTCATTTTTTAAAAATTAAAAAAAAAATATTTTGGTATTACGATTTGAACCAGAAAAAAGCATCCTATATTCACTTTTGAATATGAGAGTAAGAAAACGTGCTCACTTTCCTGTTTTTTAAAAAAAAAGTTATGAGGTAAAAAGAGTAAAGGCCATATCTTTTTTTAAACAATAAGACAATAAATGGTGCATATTTATAAAATAAAACAGATCATTCTCTATTCAATTACATTTTTAATTTAAAATAGCATAAAAAAGGATTTCAATACTTTTAATTTATTTTAATTAAAATAATATAAATGATATTTTTATGTTAACTGAATATTTTTCGGAAAAAATCTAAATTTTCCTTCCTAGTGTTCTCCTTTCCGAACTTCTTGTATAAAATAAAAATTCCTTTTCTACATCGGCATTTGTGATGGACATAACACACATTCAGTCAATAATTTTAAATTTTAATGGGGGATATACTTCTTTAAATGCGCATGGCAGTATTTCTAACCATTTTCTACTCAAGTTAAATTTCTTATCTTTCTGTTTCTTTTATTACAAGGAAAAATGTCACACATCGATAACTACATTTTCACACAATTCGGTCATTACAAATTCTATTGTGAGAAAAGTTCTCTCTAATTAATTTTGTCTTTCAAAACAGTACACTTAAAACAATTTTGTTCATTGAAGTTAACCGACAGTTCAACAATGTATTCATACCAAATTTTAAAAACAAATGTAACACTCTTGGAAATGTATCCTCTATTAAATTTTTCAGTATACACAAATATTTCCTGCTGTAAAGAAGATAAAGTATGAAATGTAGTGTGCGGTTGTGAAAGAATGTTTTCGTACGTGTAGACTATTTTTGAAAATTTAAATATCACTGAAGCTGATCATATAACTGCAAAAGAGCCTTATTTGAATGTGTGCTGGTATCAAAGTAAAACTCTTTACAATATTAAACAGCCTATGGGTTTATACTCAATATCAAACTATTCGCAAAATTGCTTACAAATTCTATTCAAATTGTAAAGAAACTGAAATATAAATAAATCTTACTACAGTCAAAAATATTCATAATATGTAGTATTCTATTTCTCCACTTATTTCTGTACCTTTTAAAACTGTAGCTGAATGCAATTTTTTATATTTATAAACGAGTCATAAAAGCTCACACAATCGTAAAAATGTATTTATCATTTTTAAATATACTACTATAAAACGTATATCGATTGTAAAATCAATTGTAAAATCATAAAAGCTTTTAGAGGAGCTAAAAACATGTAATTTTGGATTGATCAAGTTTTTAATATAATACACAAATATACATGTTATACCACTCGGCTACCGCGACCGAAATATATTAAAAGATACCAAAGAAGCTATATAATTTATATTATACTCAAACAATTGCTAAAACTTATGGTAAATAATTTTTAACTGCGCGATGCATTTTTTTTTCGAAATTTCAAATGGAATTTCTAACATAAAATTTCTAGCTTTATAAGGTCGAGATTTCAAAACATATCCAGATTTTAATTACTTATTCAGTTAGCCTTTAAAAAAGATAAATGTTGAGGTATTTTGTATAAATAGATATCTTTGAACAATATATAATTCAATTGTTTTTCAATAGCTCGAATTTAAAATTGGTTTTTATGTTTATTTATATGCATAAATGTCTACTGTAAATGTTTCCGTATATTTTTGATTACCATTTATTCAAACATTCAAGTTATAAAAAAATGTGTGAAAATCTTCATTCATGTTGTCTATGATGTAAATTGAAGTTCAAGCACTTAAAATTCAAATATAATTCGGTGTATTTTAACAATTTATAACTAGGCACTGCACTTAAACTTCCCTGAACACTTGGGCTTTGAAATCTAAAAAAAACATCTTATAACTCTTAATTAGTTTTTTTTTCGTTATTATTTTTATCAAAGTGTTGGAAAATGTTTCAAATGATTTGATGAAGTTTAAATTTATATATTTTTAGTTGTTGGAAAATTGAAAAGGTTTCAAATTTTAAAGAGTTTGGTGTTTTATTAATTTTTTCGGTATATTATAATAAAATAATCATGTTTCAAAAACTGAAAACTTTGATTAAAATAAGAAAAATGAAGCGAAAGAATATAGTTAAAAAAGATATAATTTGTCTAACTATATAAAATAGCAGATAGCACTGACACGCCCCAACTTGTTACAGTTTCAAATTAATATGAAACCACAAAAGGGAATTGTAACATATTTTACTTATGCGTTGGGACTTTTCGAAACTTTTAAAATACGATGTAACAAATAAACACTTCCTGGGGCCTAAAGAAATTTCCCCTCGGTTTTTTACGATTGCCCTAGGGTTAAAACACGGGGTTTCCTGCGAGCCATAAAACTTCCTATCAGTGTCCTGCTGTGTTTCTTCCACCGTCCCCAATTATCTTTCAAGATGTTAAACCTTTAAAAGGGGGAAAGGATTTCAGAAAAGTGCGGCTAATCCGCTTTTGAAAACGTTACTTGAAGGCAGAAAAATCCGTGCAGTGCATTTTCGAAGCATTTTTACACTGATGGATTTGTCCGTGCTATCCGGTTAGAGGGTTAAGGTGCACCAGCTTCTCTGCACAGCTTGACTTAAGGGTTACCAAGATTCTAACCTACGATTTAACGAAAGTCTACAGTTTACGACCATGCCAACATGGTTATTGCAATTACATGTGTCTTATTAGATATGCTATTGCTAGACATATGTTATCATTTTGTGAATCTTAAAGAAAAACCATTACAAATATTAAAGAAAAAGAATGGATCGATTAATTTTTAATTAATAATAATAATAAAAATTCTTATAAGTTAAGTTATACATGTGCATTTTATTCATATTATTACTGTGATTATGCAAATAAATTAATGGCCCCGTTAGAAATTTATTTCAGAGTAATTTAAAAATTGAATTAAAATACAATTCAATATTTATAATTATCTTCGTTTTATCCACCATTCATACAAATCTTCTCTAACATATATGCATAATTGGCTTAATATTTGATTAATCAGTTGATAAAGTTATTTATAACTGCTTCGTTTTTAAATTCCTTTAATTTTTCCTTTTCTTTTGTATTTTGCGCTGTAAATAGTAAATATATCATTAGATATGTTTACAAAAATTTATGGATTTTTTTAAAATTATATCGCCTAACAACATAATAATAGTTCGTATAAAAAATATAATGATTTTGATTTCAACATAATGCATTATGAAAACCAATGTGAAAACAATTTTTGCCAAATCCCTTAACTTTTCCATTTGTCTTTTTAATTTTAATTTTTTGTAAAAAAATTATCTTCTAAAGCGAAATTATTTGCTTTAATTATAACTATTAGAGTTCTAATTTTTAGTACCGTAGTTCTGTAATTATTCCTTTAATGAATGCTTGCCTCTTACATAATAACAAATTGAAGAATTAAATTTTGACGTTTCTATGCTTTGAATTATTACATATCCTTCTTTCACATCGGAAGCCGAAAAAGGGGTTGGAGATCCTGCCTAATGTTTTAAATTTCTCAGAGTTTTCCTCTTAAATTCTGAAAGCTCACTTTTCTCATAAAGTAATCCTACCATTAAAAACACAAGAAAAACTTTGGCAAATGTAGGAAAAATTGCTTTAGCGTTACTTCAAACTCCGGGATGCATTTTTATGCATTATTTTCAAAACATCTTTTATTTATGCATATGTAAAGAGGAAAGTGCTTTGAACTATTTCAAGTATGTTCCGATACGGAAGGAATATTTCTTATTCACTTTCCTGAATAAAATGGTAATCGATATTTAGATCTATCCCGAGACTTCATCCTGCATTCTTCAATAATTTAAAGATGAAAGATTTATGATATGATATGCATGCAATATTGGGCTACAAAATCCAAATACTTATTTTCCGCATGAATAAACTTGCATATTTAGTGTTAGGTAGAATCCTTCTGATGTTAGAAATTTCCTTAAGCGTGAAAATATTTCTAATGTATTTACGTAGTCATTAAAAATTATCTTGCATTTCAAGGGTGAATGAGTTAAAGGTTGCGAATTTTTACACCTTGCGAAAAATGTTTTAATTTTTTCATGAAATTAAAGAGTGAAAATTCAATATTAACTAATAATACAAACATATTATTTTGATCATTATCCTTCTAAAACAACTCGTAAGATCAGTGGATCTCATTTTGCCCTTTTCTTTATACTTCTACAGTATTTCATGAAAAAATTTCCAAAATCTTAATCTAATGGCGACACATGCATATATTTATAAAACGTTGACTTTAAGTTCACACTTTAATATTTTCTATATATATATATATATATATATATATATATATATATATATATATATATATATATATATATATATATATATATATAGGGTTACGAATTTTGTGTAAATGGTGTAAATAATTTGTATTTGGAGGTATAATGAATTTATATTACTTTACGTTACATTTATATTATGTTAAAATTGTACTATTCACAAGCAATGCCACCTCTTACGTTATAATGCCAATTTAATGAGAACATAGAGAAATCTTGGCAGTAGAGTCAAGTTGGCATCATTTTTAGCGTCTTTGGCGATTATTGTGGTGTCATTTGCGACCATGTTGCGAGTTCGGAACCCTCTGGATTTTTCTAGAAATTTATGAAGAGGTTCACTAACGTCACGCTCTATGATACGAGCAGTTATATTCCTGGAAGTTTCTTGTACGCCTATAAATAGAGATGCTCGCCGGAACGACAGTCAGTCTGATTTCAACCAGCGAATAGGGATCATTGTTTTGACTAGCGATTAGCTCGGCTGTGCTTGTGAATAATCATTTACTTAAGTGTATTTTTAAACACTGACAATTATGTTTCACTGATTTTGAAGCTGTAAAGACCTTCAGCGATTTACTCTGTGAATATTACTGTGGAATCCTGTATTTAAAAGATTAGATTTTTGATAATAAATTCGCATCGCTCTTAAAGAACTACTTATTTTCTTTGTGATTGTTTTGCTTAAAATTCTCGAACCCGGATATACATAAATATATATATATATATATATATATATATATATATATATATATATATATATATATATACCGGGTGATCAAAAAGTCAGTATAAATTTGAAAAATTAATAAATCACGGAATAATGTAGATAGATAAGTAAAAATTGACACACATGCCTGGAATGACATGGGGTTTTATTAGAATAAAACAAAATAAAGTTCACAAAATGTCCTACAGATGGCGCTGGACAACAAAACGTCAGTGACTGCGCATGAAAATCGCGTAGAAAAGTGGGTGTCATGAGAGAGAGAATCAGTTGCACCAGCAGTCACAGTATGTTGACGTTACCTGAAAAGGCACTGTTAGTGAAGCTGTATTATCAGAATGGGGAATGTGCTAGTGCAGCATTACGTTCCTATCGCCATACGAAGGGGATTCGAGGAGGTAAAGGTCCGTTGAAAAATGCAGCTGTGGCGAAAATGATTTCGAAGTTCGAAGCGACGGGTTATTTAGATGATAGACCCCGTAGTGGCCGACTGAGCACACGGCGGAATGCTGCTGAGACGGTTAAGGATGAAATGGAGACTGTAGCGGGTTCGTCTATGCACGGGGAAGTCAGCGCCCGTGCAGTCGTACCGGCATTCCATACACTACTGTTTGGTTGGCACTTAGGCATACCCTCCGATGCTATCCGCACAAAATCCATCGGCATCATGAATTGTTACCTGGCGATTCCGTGAATCGGAGGGCATTTGCGGTGTGGGCTTTTCAAAAGATGGCGGAAGATGACGATTGGATGAGTAACTTGTTATGGACCGACGAAGCTCATTTCACGCTCCGAGGGTCTGTCAACACCCACAACTGCAGAATTTGGGCTACTAAAAATCCTAGAACTGTCGTGGAAACTCCATTGCACGACGAGAAAGTCACGGTATGAGTTGGATTTACCACATCTACCGTTATCGGGCCTTTTTTCTTCAAGGAAATGCGTGATTCTGGTTTTGTAACTGCTACCGTGACGGGTGAGCGGTACGCCGATATGTTACAGAATCGCATCATTCCCAGCCTGACTGATAAACACCTGTTGGAACGTACGATTTTTATGCAGGATGGTGCTCCACCCCATATTTCTAGACGCGTGAAAGATCTTTTGCGCAGGTCGTTTGGTGATGATCATGTGCTCAGCCACCACTTTCATCATGCCTGGCCTCCCAGTTCCCCAGATCTCAGTCCGTGCGATTATTGGCTTTGGGTTTACCTGAAGTCGCAAGTGTATCGTGACCGACCGACATCTCTAAGGATGCTGAAAGACAACATCCGACTCTAATGCCTCACCATAACTCCGGACATGCTTTATAATGCTGTTCACAACATTATTCCTAGACTGCAGCTATTGTTGATGAATGGTGGTGAATATATTGAGCATTTCCTGTAAAGAACATCATCTTTTCTTTGTCTTAATTTTTTATGCTATTTATTGCTTTTCTTATCAGATGAAGCGCCATCTGTCGGACATTTTGTGAACTTTATTTTTTTTGTTCTAATAACACCCCATGTCATTCCCAGCATGTGTGTCAATTTTTACCTCAATTTTTCTATCTACATTTTCCTTGATTTATTAATGTTTCAAGTTTATACTGACTTTTTGATCACCCGGTATATATATATATAGTATAATAAAATAAATAAATAATACATGTGTGTATGTTTTATGTTTTTATGCAGTAATATTCCACTTTTAAACACCTTAACAAGGGTTAAGTAATAACCACTTTAAAATGTTAGCGATGTTTCTTACATAAAAAAATATCTCCTGCTTCAATCAGAAGCAGGCTTAATACTTCTAATAGAACATAAAAGACAGAGTTTTAACAGTTTTATATGTACCTGCATTATTTCACGTTACTTAATCCAACTTTCCTTGATTGTGAGTTTCTTCTAGTCAGAAACAAACAAATAGTTGTGATTTTGTGCAATTGTATTCTTATTGTAATAAATTTTAAGCAGCAATTAACAAATGTTCTCTTCTACGATAATTTTAAAAGAAACCTACAGTATTTGATTCATAGATAAAAAGGCTTGTAAATCACATAAAATATTTAAAAATCCAGTATTTGATATCAACATGTCTTTCGAAAGAGAAATTAATCTGTTTTAGAAAATAAGTATTTGAGAGAGCTTGTAACAATGAGCAATCCACGAGGTCTGTCCTCTCTAACTTGGGTGATTTTTTCCATCTGAACAAAATGGCATTTTAAGCTAGAACAACCAAATGTCGCATTTGAGAGCCCCTGTGAAATACACATAAATAGTTAGTGAGACAGATAATAGACATTATGTGTACAATACAGCTACGATAGTACTGACATAATTATAGTCGCTATTTCTAAATTACTGTCGTTATTAGAAGCTATAAAAAGATTTCTCGAGGGCAAGGTTCTGATGTTGCGTATCATTTTAAAGATAAATATACATTATTTCATGTTTTTCAGTTTGTCTCGTCATCACATCGCGGAATCATTTTTAAGGTTAAATTAATAAAAGTGAGTTACTGTGGATATATATTGGTCATTATTTCGCGTACAATTTAGTAGCGTCTCAATCACTACAGCGTTCAGGTCTCTTGTCTCCCCCTCCCGAATATATGAGTAATGAGGGTATTCAATTCCAACCAACATGAGGAGAAGGTACAGTGACGTCTTTACATGATACAATTTAATAAATCAAGAAATTACAGAAATCTTACCAAACCAACACTTCCATAGTTAAAAGAAAATAACCTATCCATTAAGCATTAGGAATAATAACAATAAAATGAAATTAATTCTGCAGGTAAAAAATTAGCCCGAATATATATATATATATAGGAAACGAAATAGAGCACGTTAAATCTGTTAAGGATTACTATCTTAGTATACTTCAAATATTACTTAGTAATCTTCAAGGTGTCTGGTATGGTATTTCGTGAGGTGGGTACAACTTAGGTATTGTCCTCGTCAATCAACCATGGTTCAGAATTACTCTATCTGTCACCAACAGCTCTCAAATTACATGAATGATATGTAAATTAAAATAAAATAGAGAATATTTATTTCATTAAGATATATATCATTTTTAAATGACATATTATGCTGAGAAAAAAGGTTAATGGTAAAGTTAAGTCTTAAAAGAAACTTAAGAGCATATATTTTGTAATGTAAGATATTCATTTACCTTTTATGGTACACAAACTGCAATTTTACAAACAAGTTAAAAAATTATTTCAATGTCAAATGTCACTCTAACTATCAATCATTTCGTTATATATATTTTATTAACATTTTTTATTCTAACATTAATTTTAAAAAAACATATGTATGCCGGCCTAGGTAAATATAAATAATAATACAACAATTCTCCATCGATACTTAAAAATAATAAATATCTAGTACTTATATTTCTAAGCCAAGAAATTAATGCTGTTTATTACAATAAATTTATTCTTTTCATTTAAAATTGAACATAGTAATTAAAATAAATCAGTAGCAGTTACACTTAATACTTAAAAATATGTGTTTGTTTTGTAAACATTTAACAATATTTTATTTTCAATATGTAGAGTACGTTGAAGAAAGTAGTCAAATAAATTTTTTATAAATTCAACTTTTTTTCAAAATGAACACATTTGAACTTAGTGGCAAAATAAATTATTCAAAATGAATTAGAAATATATTTATATACAGTTGTTATGTAAATACGAAACTTTAAATTAGTTTTGAAAGTATTTACTTCAATGTATGATATGTAATGGATGTCAATGCAGATTACATGAATACGCTGATTTAGAATACTAAAAAAATGTTAATCCTTCTTCACCATTACCTTCTACGACGTATTCTCTTAATTTTGTAAACTCTCCGCTCTTAATTCGTTGTTCCATGTTTCTGTTTAAAATACTGTGTACTATTAAACTCTTTTGTTTCTTTCATTATCCTAACTATATTCATGGAACATCATGTACCTATCCTTATTATTTTCTATGATTTATTTTTTTCTTCGATTTATAAAGACATATTAAGCTGCTTACGAATATGTTTAGTAGTAAAAATAAGTCATATATATACTTGGTAAGTATGTGTTAGTTGTGTAATACATTTTTTACGCTATCTGAATAAGCAGCAGTATAGAATTTGCTTTTCTCAATGCATAGTTTACACTTAAATCTGAAATTTGATCACTCAGTCCTCTGTGTTTTCTACTTTCCCTTACAGAACAACATTTTTGTACATTGCTATATATACTCATAGTATTTTAATAACAGCTCTAAATTCCAGAAATATTTTTCTAATTTTAAAAATTAAGAAGAGTGTGTATTATTTTTTGTGTCATCTGTAACCTGTTTCCAGCTTAAAATGAGTCTTAAAAAGTAACTAAAAAAATAAATAAAAATAAATGATGTTTAAAGTTTAAACACAAAGTAAAATAATAATTATGATTTAAAAAAAATCCATTGCCTTGCTATGGATATTCTATATCATTATACAATTAAGTGACATTGTTCAATAAATTTAACACCATCAACGATATTTGAGTCTACAAATCATATCTCAATTACAAAGACTTATCGTTTGAGTTGAAAAAGCTACTGCAGACTTCTACTATCCATACCTAATATTGAAATGAAAATAATGCAATATCGAATCCAAAGTTTTGCTCTCATCTATCTACTTTTCGTCAAAATTACGAATTCCATCATCAGTTAAGGTTTCCGACAGCGTTCGGAACCGTGATTTTTCAACTCGACTGTTTGGAAGTACTGCCCCAAAACTTCTGGGTCATCTAAAAATATTGTATACATAGCAGTAAATGAGGCTATAGTGTAGTTTAATGAGGGAATGACGGGACGTATAAAGATAATGAAAGCTCTTGGCTTTAAAATAGGACATTTTACTGTTACCTCTGCCTTTAAGGCCAATTATGCACGCATAAAAAATGCCGAAATTAAATCAAAATCATATACATTAGAGGCCCGTAGGGCTAGCAGAATGAGAAAAAAAGCCACAAATGAGCATTTTGCAGAACTAGAAGGCCCTACATATGAAGCAGGATCATTTTAAGTATTATGTATTAAGTTTTATTTGAAATATTGAAATGTCATTCATTAAACTTGATTTTCTCAGTTTCAATTTTTTACACTTTCCCGCAAGATTGTAAAAAAAGTTTTTACTCTAGAAATACAAAAATTGGCATCCATATTCTAGTTATAGATCTTAATTCTGGATGCCATAATTATGTTTTATGGTTTAATAAATTTTGATTTGCAACTGTATAAAAATTGAAATTTAAAAAAAAATATTTTTTATGAATTTTTTAATTTTAAAAAATATTAAAATATAAGATACTTTTCAATTAAGTGATATACAAAGAATAAAGGTTACATTTAAATTCAACTTAATACAAAAATTGAGATTCTAAAGTGTATAATTTAAAAATTATCTTGCGGGAACAGGAGGTAAGTAATATTTTTTTTTTTACAATTTGGTATATATATTTATCTTCTTTTTTAAAATTTTGTATTTATTAAAGAACAAAATTTCTCTAGTTTTCTTAAAATTTATACAGTTATAGATAATATATAAAATTCAGATCAAAATTAGCAAAATTTGTTAACTTATGATGAATCGTAACATGTATATGACAACGAAAAATTTTTGTTCCCGCAAGGTACTATGCCCCCTTAATTGGATAGTATTTATGATATTTAGTGTTACTTAAAGTAGAAAACGCATATAAAATTGTTTAAAAAATATTATTACAATAAATAATTCTTTAAGTACTATGTTTTCACAAAAAATGTCCATAAAATAACCAATTTTCAAAACATTCTCCTTTTATGAAAAATTGCTTCTATTGTAATAATAGTTTGCCTGTATGTATCAGACCTCTGTACAGAGGCTGAACTAGAATTTTTTAAAGTATGTAGCTTATAAGTGGATTTATCCATATTTAACTACAACAGAAGGAATAAATTTTAAGAAAAAAACGCCGATAATTATTTCAATTGGGGTAACTCTAAAAATAATGCGAATTTTTCAAAATTCCTAGTTCAGACTCTATGGAGAAGTCTTTACTTTATATAAGCAAAATATTATTATTTTAGAAGCATTTTATGTAAAAAAAGAACGTTTTGAAAAATAGTTATTCTAAGTTCATTTTTCGCCAAAATTTTGTACTTAAAATTTTTTTTTGGTCACAATGTCCTTAAAACAATTTTATGCATGTACTTTAATCTAAGTTACACTAAATCTTATGAAAAGTATCTATTTATGCACTTGTTTAAAATCATGGTTCCGAACGTAGTCGGATACCTTAACTATACATTTCACAAAAGAGGATTTCAAAAAGTATGACAACTAACTTGAATATGGTAAATAAAGGCTTGCAATTTATTTATTTTTTTACAACGGCTGTACATTCGTGCGTAATATGTGTGATATTTTATTTGAATAACGCTTATACAAAAAGTTCCCACCATCAAGTGGTTTATATATAATCAAGCTTTAGCAGTTGTTGTTACTAAGCGTAAGAAGTTATATGAAAAAGTGAGAAAGAAATTGAAATGCTAGTTTAATTAAAAAGTTTATTAAATATAAAACTTTTTAATAAGACTTGTAGAATATTTCTGTTCGACATTTTTTATGCTTTTAAATTATAGTCAGACCTGACATTATCGAAGTCGGTAAATTTAAAAAAAATGTAAGCTATGTTGAAATTTCATTAAACAGAGATTAATTTTCAATATAATTGATATTCTTAGTTTCAGATTAAGTTTGTAGAACAATAGTGATTCATAAAATGAGGTACTATTTTTTTCATCTATACATTTTTGATGCATTTTCGTAGATTTCATTAAAATATTTAATTATTACGAATGAAATATTCATATTTATTGCAATCCAGAATAAATTAAAAAATGTAATACTGCAATCAAGTTTCTACGCTGGTTAACTCAAATTCTCTTTAATTCATGGTTTTCGAATTCAAACTAATTAAAAATTCAAATGTATCACAGTTACAATAATATCAAAAGAATTAATAGTATAAAAATATCGAGAGGTTTGCACGAACAGACATTGATATCTGCATTCTTCACACAGCTGGCAAGCAGACTGATTGCGTAAGTATCCATTGACAAAAAGAGTTTGTACTATTGTCCAAATTTTTCCTTTCTCGCTACAAAAAATAGTAGATCTAACAATTTTCTACTATTTTTTTCTCACAAAAACTTGATTTTCATTGGTAGATGAATGAATAATCTATTATCTTGTCAGCATACAAAGTTATTTTCCTTACTTTTGATTTTCGAATATTACTATTTTGTAATTAACTTAAATTATACATCAGTACATATGTGCAGCACTGTTTTAAATATTTTTTTGTGATTTTTAATTTACCTAATAAATGAATTTCCGTAAAAAAATCTTTATACTCATTTTAAAATTTGCAATTACGTTTGACATTAAAAAGAAGCCGTGACAACAAGGGACAAAGCAGCTGAAGTTTTATGATAAATTTTATAATAAATAGTGAATGAAAGCTTTATATTGAAATTAAGCACATTTTTCCATTAAATAATATAAGCTATAATAAAGGGTTTCGTATTAAATTTTGATTTCACCTTATAAATTAAGCTTCCTTTATATTAAAAAAAAGGATTTTATTTTTAGAATGATTTTGTTGAATATTCCTAAATTACAACCTTAACTATAAACCTACTCTCGAGTAGTATATATATAAATTATAGTCTATCATAGAATTGTGGCACACTTTAAAAGTATGTTTGGTATATCGATTCATTAAGCATTAAAATCAATTTTCTTGTAAAATGAGTTATTGGAAATCGATGCATTGCAATTGATGCCCTTGCATTGACTCTTATAATGTTTTCAGACAATCTTATTCCTTAGTTAATTCAAAGATAGGGTAATTTTTTTTAAATAAAAGATGAAAATTCCTCCATGATTGTTTTTACATTATTCATTTCATATATTAGCCCATTAATATTCATATTTCATTCACTCTTTGCAAATAAAGACGCCATTGTTAAAGATCTGTGGGGTTTTATTAAAATTTTTATAAAATGTTGTTACTTGGTTAGTGTGTTCAGGTAAGAATTGTTCTTTCTAAATTTTCCATGTTGAGTAACTTATAAAATAAAAAGAACTTTAATTTTCTTTCTTGATGCATTTCACGACCTTATTTCTCACTTGTGTTTGAAAAAAAACGAAATGTAAAAATAAAATACTGTTTTTAGTTCGTATCTTATATACATATCAAAATATAAGTATAGATTCAAAAAATAAGCTAACATTTATTGGCAATAACCATATAAGAATTATACGCAATGGTATCTCACCATTCCTCTTCTCTATGAGGTATTTTCTTAATTCCAAAACGTGCATCAAATTTCTGAAATATGCTTCCATTCTTATTCTGGATGCCAGAACGCCCTGTGGAAAAGGCACGTGAGACTGACAGTAAAATATTTTCTTTTCAGTGGATCAAGAGTCTCAATTGAAGCAGAAATTTTGGCTTTACCTGACTTTGGCGCAAAGAATGTTGTGGACGGAAGGAAAAAAGAACTATCGCTTCACTTAAAGAAAGACTTGTTAAATGTTGAGTATAATTTCTTTTTTGAAAGCGTTAGGTTTTAGAAAACCAAAATTCCAATTATACGAATATTCTTAAGAAATCCCTGTGTGTTCTATTCAAGTGGGAATGTTATATATGGGTTGAATAGAAAGAGGCATTTGCCACTGTAAATCATAAGAGGTCTGGATCATATTGTATGGTATATGATGGATTTTATATTTAGTTTTTTTCAGAATACAGTATCTCATTATTTTTCGAATGGTAAGCATTGTCAGAAATAATTTACCGTATATATTTCTGAATAACTCGAGAATTTTGGATTTCTTCTAAAGCTAAAGTACCGAGGTCAGCTTCTATATGGTATCAATAACCACTGAAAACCCTTGACATACTCAAAGTTGAAAGTATATTTTCTCCCATTTTCCATTAGTCGTACTTCAGTGATTATAATATTTTTACTTTTTGATTGTTTTTAATTCGATCTTTCTATTTAAAAAGACTTCTTCGAAGTGAGTGTCAGATTCCGAGTTTCCAAATAATCCGTACAATTTATATTCCCTCATTAGGGTTTCTGAATGTATATGTTGTCCATACCCAGAGTTTCCATCTGCACATGTGCTGTATTTTTTATTTGGTGTATTTTTAATCAATTTTTTTCTCTTTCTAGTTACTCTTTCTACCTCTTTTATCTTATTTATAAACAAATGCAACGAAATCGTATTGTAACAATTTTTTGCAGATGTAAATTCATAATTTTCCTAAAAAAGAAAAGAAATTGCACAAAAAATAACACAAGCATAGAATATACGTATTTTTAAATGTAAATAGGTAATTTTTAAGTTTGCAAGTTAACAAATGGATAGAAAACAAGCAAGCTTCAGATATGGATAGAAATAATCAACATCACCACCGTCAGTATCTATCGAGCAATTTGATTGTAAAATATTTTAAGATAAGTCGGTACATTAAAAGTCTTCAGGTTATCGATTTTGAGATTTTGATATGTCTTAAATTTCCAATTCCTGACATTTGCTGTGATATAACATTTTTTATGTTTTATGAATTTTGAAGTATGTCAAAATAACTTTAAAAAAATTAGCTGTTGTACCATGCACACTTTGACTGATAAAATTGTAACTATTGGCCTTCTAAATTTGGGAAGCATTTGCGAAGTCTGTACATTATTTCATTTAATCATACGCAATTAACTGTATAATAACTAATAGTTTAACTGATAGCTTGTGTATCTAATTTTAGAGTGAAGTTCGTAAATTTTAGAAAATCATTGGGGTTTTAATTATTTGAAATTTAGGCAAAAAACTACATGGGAGAAATGATGGTACACATACTTTAATCGTGTATTTATTGCAACCAACATAGATACTGGACAGGTAATAGTTGTTAAAATATTGTATATGAAAAAAACCTACATTTTCACTTAAAGAATAGTAAAAGAGATTTCGTATCATCCAGTTTATCATTGGAAATTGAAGGAGAACCAAAAATCTTTCAACCTGCATTATCATACATAATATATTATGCACCACTTTTATTTATTTATTATTTTGATAAGAAGACTGTATAAAAATTATTGTTTTGTAAAATTCATATTTTTAAATCTGTGTAAATTTACTGCATGCTTGTACTCTTCTTTTTATAATTGTAAGTGTGTAAACTGAAGTGACATTGAAATATTCTTAAAACAATTAGCTGGAACCTTGCCAAAAAAAAAGAAGACAATTTTCATTAAATTCATCCTTCATGCTCAGTAAATGTTTGTCTTAAAAAAATAATTAATATATGTAAAACAATTTCCCTTCAGTGTAAGTATAACTGTCTAATTAATATACAGTAAAAATTTTGAGACTTTATGTTTAATAGCTATGAGAAAAAGGTATGCGATGATGGATCAAATGTGAGGTTTATTGTGATTGCAAGAAGCTTGTTACATAAAAAAATACATGAATTTTATGTTTAAAAACATAAAGCAGTTTTGATTTGGCTGTTTCTGAAATTATTTGTGCAATTTAGAGTAACTTTTAAAGTTTAAAACTTAGAAGCTGTGTCTGCAACAACAAAATCTAATAAAAACTTTACAAAAACCAAATGAAAACTTTTGAAATGTCGTATATATTCAGATATTTTTAAATACCAGCAAAACCATATTGATACATTTTCATATTGTATTCCTAATGTTTTTCAGTCAACTTTGATGTGAGTAATACATCAATGTTTTAAATTACTCAAAGAGTTTTACAGAATTTGAAAAAAAAATGTGTAAATACTGCAAAATATTTCGGTAGACAAGAAATGAAAAATGCTATGTTAGTATTTTCTGGTCAATTAAAGGCTTTTTTTGTTTCCTATTTTACTTAAAATATATTGAGAAGATGCTAATGTTTAGTAAAATAGGACAAGTACATATTGTAATTCACAATTTTTTGCAATGTGATATTTTATACTAAAAAGGAAATGTTCTCAAAATGATGCTTTTAAAACTGAGTGTATCTTTTTCCCGCAATCTAATGTATGAATGTATCTGCAATTTTTTTCCTTATATTATTAATATGTAACTATATTAACTGAAGTGAGCGGTTTGAGTTATTCCCAAAATATTTGGCTAAAGATCTGATATCATAATAAAAAATGAGAATTTTCAAAAAAAAAAAGTAATACTTTTATGTTGCATGTTTCTGAAAAAAACTAAACAATATATTTGAAAAATCTCACTTCAGTATAGATATAAAAATATATTTAATATACAAGCAAAATTTGAAGCTTTTATCTTTTACAGGTTCTGAGAAAAAGATACATAAGGAAGCTCAAATTAGCTCTTTCACCTGATACATATTTAAGACACCTCAGATTTGCCATCCATCATGCTATCTGTGGCTACTGCCATAATTGACGTTTAAACTATCCCCACAGCTAAACTATAGAATTCATTCTGAACAAGCCTGACCATTTACTAAATGACCATGTCAAAGGAAGTCATGTTATACGCAAAGAAAGGATATTCTATAGTGACAAAAATGATTGATCCTGAATTATTGCAATAATGCAGTCAGTATGGAATAACCTAAAACGTCAAGATATACTTTACATTTTGCATTTTTTTTCGAGGCAAATTTTAGATTTAGACTAATAATGATGATACTTTTCTCAAAATGCATACAATAATTTTTTTTAGTATTATGTATTGAATATGAAAATTTTGTCTATACTTATATCTTTTCCATCCTAATTATTTTTTTAAATACTGTTTTAAATAATAATGACAATAATAAATTTGTTAATTATATCTGAGATTACTTCAAATAAAACTTTATTATACAATTCAATACATGTAAGCCAAAGAAGTTAACTTCTAACGCGTGTTCACACTGATACACGCTTTTTTTCTCTTCAAATTTTTGTAAACTATACATGTTCTAACTTATTTTTTGTAATTTTATACAATCCCAATAAAAGAAAATATACCTTATAATGCTTTCTATGCTGGTTACAGTGGCTGTAGACCTAAGCAAGTCATGTTTCCTCATAAGGGTACTATTGGATTTTGTGATGTGCATAGCAGGTATCTACCAGTGCAGTGTTTCTCAAACTTTAACTACTGGCGACCCAATTTTCAATCATATTTTTTATTGTACGCTCCCACCCAAAAATATAAATGTATTGAATGCAATAATAATGCACTTTGGGGGGAGGGTGCTAAAGCTACAATACAATCATAATTATAAACCGTACAAATTATCAAGATATGTATTAAATTTTGTATATGTTACTTTTAAGTAATATATACTTTTATTTTTTTTTTTTTTTTTTTAGTTCGATTCAATTTAAAAACTTTTTTTTAAATTTGTTGTTTAACTATAATTTATTTTGTAATTATTTTTAGTATACACGATAAAAATCCCAATTCCAGTGAATAATGTAATTAAAAGAAAATATACTTATCTACTTTCAAGGACTTTTCAATTTTTCTTTGATTTTTTGAGAAAAAATCCAATAAAACTAATGAAAATGTTCCAAATCTGCGTGATCTTAATAAAGGACATAAATCATGTTCATTGAAAATAATTTTGAACAAAAGTGGTTGCGAAGGGAACTCGATAAAAACTAGTAACTTGATTGTAAAAAAAAACGTTTGAAACTCCCCCAAAAAAGAGGGCGAAATGTGATAAATTCATTTTAGTTCCCATTAAGACTGCTTATTGGATGATACTCTGTCAAGGTCATTGGTAACAAATCAACAGTTTTCCTAGAATTAACGATTTCGTGAACATCAGATGACTCTGCGCATCGCGCGACCGATCCTGTGTTAAAAGTGTATTCAAAAAAACACATGGATATTGTTCTAAAAATAATTGCGTAAAAAGTTTTCCTTTATGCATTGTACGTTGGCCAAATAATCCTTCATAGTACTCAATATGATTATCCATTTATCATATAACTTATTCCCATGGAAAAAAAGGAACAGAAGAATATTATTTACAACTTTCCTAAAAGAAAAACAGATGGAGTGAAACATATCAGTAAGTTTGAAGGTCAAATATATGATAGTCAAAAGTAGCATTTTAGGGGTTAAAAGAAACGTAATAAAAAAATCTCTCATCGTGTGATTACAGTAAAGCAAACAAAATGCATTTTTTTATTTGGTTATAAGATCAAAGATAGCTAATGAACGCTTGAAGTGGAAGGTTTTATTTTTGATGATCACCAGATGATATATATTTAGATTATATCAGTGTAAATGTGTATTTTTATTAAGTCAGAAACCATTTTGTTTTTCTTCATTCCCAAAAATTATTTTTTAAACCTTTTATTTTCCATAAGCTCGCACCCCCCTTGCAGGAATGCCGCACCCCCAGGGGGCACGCCCCACAGTTTGAGAAACACTGGCTTTAACTCTATATCGTCATAAGGGTCCTTGCACATGGCGTGATTACATAGGCAAGGTTGAGTACACAACACGGAACGTCTGTTTGCATCGTCAGTAGCATGAACAATCAGTGTTATTTCTTGAAACTTAGTGGCAGATGGCCACTAAGATGGCCGTGTCCTGTGTTTGGGGGCTTTTAGACATTATATTTCAATAAAATAATTCCTTAAGCATGTTGGCCATCTTTTCTGACTGTCCTCGGCACAGTATATATTTGTACATTAAAAACAATACTCCTCTCACACACAAAAAAGTATAGTTTGAGGTACATTACAAGTAACAAAATAACAGTAATATTTTTGATAAAATATATGTACTTATTAAGGCAACTTAGTAGCATTCACATATTTCAATTTATAATTACAAAAATATAATCCTTAATTATTTACATCTTAAGAGCACATCTAAGAAGCACACTTAATCCTTAATAATTACATCTTTAGATTAAAATATTATTTTAATCAAAAACGCGTTTATTATTTTGTTTAAATCTAAAATGTTCTTTTATCTTTACTTTCTTATTAGCTCAAAATTTATGCTTGTTTAAAAAAAAAAAAAAGAAGAAAGATCTTTAAGATATTTTATATCTTCTTTTTCTTTTCATACTTTTTTATTTTCATATGTTTCTATCAAACCTTTATTTTCGTTTTTTATTTATTTTTTTGGTTTACTTTTTTCTGCATACTTTCATAAGATGGTGCAACATGTTAAAATTTAAAATATAAATATTTTACCTTTGCTTGTTTTTAAATTTTCATTAGAATTTTCTCATTCCCCCGTTTTTTATTACTCTTTTTTTGGGAAATTTCAGTGTTTATTTTCGTAGATATAACATTTTATGATTTTTAATATTTTAAGATTTTTCGTTATGAGTTTTAATGTACGATAACGGTTTCATTCTGGTCACGGAATTTGCATTCCTAATGTATTTCTTAGTTCTTATATTTTTTTTATTTTTCTGTGTTAGGTATAATTATTTTAATAGAATAAATTTATAGAATTGGTACTCGGTGTTGGAAAAATAATTACTATAATATAGAGTTAGTATATTTTCTCTTCATTGCAGCTAAACAAACAGTAACAAACAACTGCTTGTAAACAAACAAAGAAAGTTTGGGTGGCCTTGCAGCTATGTCTAGCCTCATACGATTTTAGTTCTTCTAGCTAAGAATATGAAATGAGTCTGTTGTACTTTTGATCTATAATATATTGTTATATATATACTTATTTTTTACGGATGTACTCTGTTTGATTCATGACCTTGATAGCCCAGTGGTCAAGATAGCGGATACATGGGTGTTTTGTCTTAAATTCGAGTTTAGAGATACTGAGATTT
Organism: Trichonephila clavipes; assembly: GCA_019973935.1. Taxonomy (NCBI): domain Eukaryota; kingdom Metazoa; phylum Arthropoda; class Arachnida; order Araneae; family Nephilidae; genus Trichonephila; species Trichonephila clavipes. The sequence goes on along the minus strand of BMAU01021178.1, from coordinate 678,154 downwards.
TAACGTTTACGCCTTGGTATGATATAGCAGTTAGGAGATGGAGTGTTAAGTCAAGTGTAATCTTCATCACTTGATGTTAGATAGAAAATATAAGAAGTCCGTTACCAATACCCCTCTTACAACCTTAAGATTGACGATAATATAATTTTTCTCAAACTATCTATAGATATATGTATACATATATATATATATATATATATTAATATATATATATATATATATATATATGTATGTATACATATATATATATACTGTGGCGCCACCTCAAAGCGCTATTTAAAGCTTCGATATTTCGAATATTTCAAGTTCGGCGATTGTGTTTTTATTAAGGTTTTTTTCAAAAAACGATCACTTATGTCTCGTAGAAAACAGCGATCAGCTTTTTATCAAGCATCCCAGTTCGACAGAGGAAAAATAGTGTTCTACAGAGAGATTGTGGATTATTTTTCAGTGAAATCGGTAGTCGTGTTGGACGAAACCAAACAACTGTAATTATAATAGGTGACCATTGGATGAAGGAAGGTAAGACGGATCAACGTGGTCGATCTCACCTCAGTGCACCACTTCACATGAGGACAGGCAAATTGTGCGCAAGGCAGTGACGGATCGTTCAGTCACATCACGAACCGTAGCACAGCACATTGAGTCTATAATGCATTATTCAGTGTCTGCACGTACCATTCGACGCTGTTTATTGCAGAGTGGTCTGTCCGCAAGAAGACCATTACTTGATCTACCCTTCATGCAGAACCACAGACGTCTCCCCCGAATATGGTGAGATGAAAAAGGATGTTGTTGGAATTAAGTTGTCTTTACTGATGAGTCACGCATCTGTTTGCAGCACCACGATGTTCTAATTCGAGTCTGGAGACACCGTGGAGAGAGGATGCTGAACAGCTGCGTTATGCACCGCCACACTGGTCCTGCACCGGGTATTATGGTTTTGGGTGGTATTGGATATCACTCTCGCACTCCTCTAGTACGCACTGCTGGTATTTAAACAGCCAGCAGTACATCTCTGAGGTGTTGGAGCCAGTTGTCCTTCCTTAGCTTCAGGGCTTGGCCACAGCCATATTTCAAAAAGATAAAGCGTGACCACACGTGCATGCATTGTTGAAAGGTTCTTCATGAATCCCCAGATTGAATTGCTTCTCTGGTCGGCTCGTTCTTCTGATCTTTACCGATATAAAACATGTGGTACTTGGCAATTCAACGATTAATAAAGATTACACCTGCAACTGCTACACCTGATCAACTTTGGCAAGGTGTGGAAGCTGCTTAATCTGTTGTACCCCAAAATCACAACCAAAGTCTGTTTGAATCAATGCGGAGGCGTGAGAAAGCGGGGATCTCCAAAAATGGCGGCTACTCTAGCTACTAATTTTCGCAGAAACCGCAATTCACAGAAGTCTTTAAATTTAATCATTTGATTCTTGGACAACATGTTATCTGCAAAATAAAGTTTGTTGTGCTATTTCTTGTTCTTCTTGGTGTTGCATGTACGGTGTCAAGCAGTATACACACACACACACGCATATATATATATATATATATATATATATATATATATGTGTGTATGTGTGTGTGTGTATGTATATGTATATGATTATATTTTGAAAAAATTATTTTATATTGGACTATATATATATATATATATATATATATATATATATATACTTCTAAAAGAAAATCTAGAAGTAATAGAACTAAAAGGAAAAATAGAGATAAAAATTCATTAAATGACAATATTAGAGTTCTTATTGATGATTTTGAAAAAACTTTAATATCAAGAAGATCAAATACTTCATGTTTGGTCTTAATAAACATGAAATTGCATTGTTATATGAATCCTTAAATAATGATTCCTTAAAAGATTGTCATGCAGTACACATTATATATTAAAGACATTCTTAACTATCTAGTTAATAAATTAAATATTAATGTTGAGAAAATTAATGAACCTATTACAGAGTACTGCACTTTATTATTCATGAATAAAACTTTTGACAAAATTAATTTTCTAGTGTATTTAATAGACATTTGTCACTGTTTCCAGTTAGAAAGGTGGTTGTAAAGAAAGCTTTTAAATATAACAAAACGATGGGCAGATTTATCTTTAATTACAACAATAGTTCGCCTTCTATTAATATAGAATATTGTATATGTAAAACCTATAATGGTTTTATTGATGGTCATCATAAACATGTAGTTACTGGCAACTTAGAAATAATCAATGATAATATTTTAAAAGATATAATGAGTAAAGGCACTGATTTTAGATTAAATGTTTCTAATAACAACAATACTGTTAAAAAACAAATTATTAAAGATATAGATAATTTTATTACAAAATCTGCAATTAAATTTGGACTACCTATTGAGGCATTTGATGAGTATAAGTACAATATTTTAAAAGACCTAATGAATTTAAGCTACCATTCTCAATATGAAACTACTTTTAAATATATAAAACAGAAAATTTATGAATTACAAAAGAATTTTATAATAGTTTACATTGATAAAGTACCTAGTAACTATATGCTGTGATTTGCAAGTATTTTTATTATAATATTCTTTATGATAACTTTCTTAATAATGGTCCTTTTAAAAGTTAGATTTGTCACATAATGAAATTAGTAATCGTATTATTGCTATTTATAAAAAATTAGATTATTGTCTTCCTGAAATTAAGTATCCATATATATATTTTTAACTCCAAAATTCCATAAAAGTCCTGTTAAATTTAGAACTATGACAAATGGTTTTAGAACATATATTACTACTGCAGGCAAATTACTTCATAATATTATACAAAACTTTATTAATCAGCAATGTAATAAAGCTATAATTAAAAATAGTAAAGAGATTATAGATTTTTTTTAATAATAGAAATATTTATTCAGTTCATAGTTATGACTTTAAAGATGTCTTCAATTCCATTGATTTATATGATATTATTAAAGTAATTTTAGAAAACCACAGTATGTATAACCTTAATATTAATTTTAACAAATTTAAAACTCTCATAGATTTTGTCTTAAAAGAAAATTACATCAATTATAATGGTTCTTTATATAAACAAGAGAAAAGACTCCCACAAGGGGGCTCAGCTAGTAATAGTTTGGCTAATTATTATTTGCATTTTTATGAATATAATTATGTTATTAATAATGACTACTACATTTTTAGATATATTGATGATTTAACTATTTTTGGTAAAAATGATAATTTAAATCATAATATTAATTTTTATCCGTCCTACTTAAACTTAGTTAAAATTAATAATAATCCAATCAAAAAAATTACCTAGATGTATCACTGTATATTAAGGATTTAAAACTACATAGTAATATTTATGATAAAAGAGATGCCTTTAATTTTAATATCATCGAAGTGTCTTACTGGAATTCTAATTTATCAATATCTATATATAGAAGTATTATTTTTAACTATATTTATCGCAATAATGTATTAGTTAGCGATAAAGCTAATATTTTTTAAAATCTTAAAAAAAATTTTAATCACTGTATTGAACATGGATACCCTGCTAACTTTCTTTGTAATTATATTTATAACGTTTTTTTATGAAACAATTTGTATTACTGTAATTATTTACTGTTATTATGTTTACAAAGTTTTTTTTAAATTTAGACAATATCTAATTTATCCTACAATTATTAAATAGATTGCGCCACATGCTTTTTTTAAAAAAATTTAATATATATATATATATATATATATATATATATATATATATATATATATATATATATATATATATATATTTAGTCTCTTTTATATTTTACGCTAATTTTATATGATTTTTATTTTTATGAATTTTTTAAAAGTATATATATACATATATATTTCTTAATATCGTATATCGTATCGCAATTAACTTAATGTGGTTCTGCTCTCCCTATTTGGCGGGAACAAGTTACTGCACTCTTGGCCATCGTTTTAACTCAGATTTAGTAGGTTATGTTTATGTTCCTATGTTATTTAGTTTAATGATATTTTAATATTAAAATTCTACATATATAACTCTTTCCTTTCCTCTTGGTACATAGTATGACAAATTACAGGTGAAGGTTGGCGCCGCAAAACTTGTTTAAACCTGCAATCCTGGTTCCTAAGGCCAGGAATTTTTCTTTATACTATGTGCCTCCTTCCTACATTTAGTTATCTTAGGTTTTTAACTATATGTTTATTTTTATATTTTTGTTTATGTATTTGTGTATATGTATATATATGTATAAATTTATTTATATGTGTATGTATATGTATATGATTATATATTGAAAAAAATTTATATTGGATTATATATATATATATATATATATATATATGTGTGTGTGTGTGTGTGTGTGTGTGTGTGTGTGTGTGTGTGTGTGTGTGTGTGTGTGTGTGTGTGTGTGTGTGTGTGTGTGTGTGTGTGTGTGTGTGTGTGTGTGTGTGTGTACCAGTTGCTTATAATTAAACTTACCATACAAATGGCATCCTACATCACAAACGAGTAAGCAGAATGCAACGAATTTTTGTCTGTGGGCTATACACGAGATGCACTCAGGAAATATTGAAACAAATACTAATTCCGAAATGTCTGCCATAAGGCGCTTAGCTCAAAAAACCATCCAAAACCGAATACAGTAAAGTCATTATCAATCTAGAACATGAATGATGAATAATAAAATGCAAACCCGGAAACGCTGTCAGTAGTAGGAAAAAATGTCGAGATTTCCATGCTTGAGAAGAAGAGGATGTTTTATGAAAAACAGGTTGATTTTTGTTAGTTTGTACCTATTTCCTCAAAGAAGAATAGCCTTTGGTTTATCTGTATTATATTTGAGTTTTTAACAGTTTTTTAACATGGCTAGTTCAGCAAAAAACCAGTAAGTACAAGATAGTAAATGTAACATAGATTTGAAAATTTGGAGGAGTGAGAGAAACATGGCATGATTAATAAAGCAAGAAAGCGGTAAGTGTTATAAAGTTTTGGAACAGTTGTGTGTTGAACATCGTATGTAAAATGGATTCCAGACTCATTTAACTGTTTGAAGATGCTGGGTCATGTTGTTTTAATAATAACTCCAATTCAGCATGCATTCTGCTAAAAGTAACATCTTACAATCTTAATATGTTATTTTTCATGTAATCTGCAAAATCAGAAGTCACACTTATTTTACTTTAATTTGAATTGCAAGTATAATACTTAAAACACTTACTACAATACAATACAAAATTTATTTTTTTAAAAAGTTGTTAGCATTTAGTTTTATTATTTTTCCAATAGTTACGCATCAAAATAATTTGACTGCACATATGTGCCTCATTAAACATTTCTTTAGAAAAAGGGTACTCTCCAAATGGCCATTTCAAGGCCATGCCAGATGAATAGTCATTTTTTGTGGAGAAAACTGAAGTCGAATGAAAGACATTGCGGCTTGCCCCTATCAAGCAATCCATGGATTTAGTGGATCATGCATGGGAAGAAACGCATTATGTTTTCTGAGTACTTTTCTGATAGTGTTGTAAGGATAGCATATCTATCAAGAAACTGCATTTGTGCTACTGCCCCACAAATTCTGATGTATGTGACTGTGCGCCAACAGCTGTCTTACGCCATTGACAAAAACCAGTGAGACAAATTTACGGCTTCTTTAAGATTAAACTCCTAAATTCCCCGTGTCCTCGAATCTCTTAATTATTGTCCGGATACCTTTATTGTACATTTTTCCAAGCAGTAAGTTCTTTCTACTTCGAATTTCACGAACTGTAGTAGAAACATTCATCTGGTTTTTGTATAACTACTCCACCAATAACACCCGTTCAAATAAAGAGATAAATAATTAGTACACTCGGAAACATCGACTTAAACATGGCAATATCTACAAACGTTTTCAAGTAAACTAATATGTTTTGAATAAAGCTTCCTCTTCTTCCCAAGCATATAAATCTCCACATTTTTTCCCCTGCAAATGACAGCTTTTTCCAGTTTTGGATTTTATTACTCATCATTCTTGTTCTAGATTGTTAACATTATTACTTCAGTCCGTTTTGGTCGTTTATTGAGTTAAATTTAATGTTTTTCCTCAAAGGTGCCAACTGGTGGACATTTTGGAACTTTTCTGTCTCCCCTTTTCTTTCAAAACTCAAGCAGAACATCTTATATTTTAGGCCAGAAACAAAATTTCTTTGCATTCTATTCACCGGTTTGTGCTTTAGGAGGCTGTTTGTAGGGAAAATTTATAATTAATATCACCTGGAATATATATATATATATATATATATATATATATATATATATATATATATATATATATTAAGAGTATCACACTATAATTCTTCTTCTGAAAAATATAAATAACGGGAAAAAAATAAATCATAAGTAATACATTTTTAACCTATTTATAGCTTGTTTTTACTGTTAAAATCCTTTAAAATTATTAAATATTAAAATAAGTATTAAGGAAAAGTATTAAAAAACAAATTAAACTTTAAAAAACTGTTATAAATAATTTGATCCTTTTTACTGTATTTAGTATATTTTTTTAACTGATTTTCAAATATCTATTAATTACGACATTAAAATACTTTAAAGCATATTTTTTTGAATATTTTAACATAACCATTAAAATGTGGATAACATTTTAAATTAAAAATAAAAATAGCTTGTAATAATAATATAAGCTATTCCCTTCTTCAGGATATTAAATGTTCGTTTTATGAATTTCTTTCCTAGATATAAGCTTCTGAATGAAGTCAATGAGAGCTAATGCCACACAACGTAATAAAAAAAATGATTCCTATACACATACTTTAAATGTTTTTTTTAAGAATACCACATTTCAACAAAAAAAGTTTTTTTTTTCTGTTTTTTTGCATGCAAAACAAATGTATTAATTTCTGAGAGAAATATAATGTCTTTATTAGCTAAACAGTCATATAAACTAAAACACTAAATCATAAAATTACAGAATAAAAATTCATCATTTCAGGAATTAATTGTGATCTAAACATTGAAGTTACAATATATCCATCAATTTAACGTAGGTACGCTTTTTTACTTCTTGTAAGACTAATGTTTCAAAATTAGGACCCTCATCATATGTTCAAATACCGGGAAAAACATTTATTATGTGTCATATGTATTTTTGTTGCGTCGTTTAGAAAGATTTGCTTCATTTTTTAACTTAGAACTCATAACTATTTTTTTGATTCAATATTTATTGAAACAGTATAAGTTTCTAATATTAATGATCTCCTAAAACTAGTGTTTTTCTAGAATAATTTCCCTTTTTCTTTTTTCCCTTCGCTTGGATCTATTACTCTCTGGAGATAGAAAGAGCGAAGAAAAAAGACGCAGAAAAAAATCCCGTGACTGGAAGGAGTGGAAATAATATTTATTCTCTTCATAGAACCGTCATATATGTCCGGTATAACATGTTCCTCGGGGCATCTTATTGGTAACAAAGTCCCAACAAAGCTATTTGTAATTACGGAGTCAATAACAAAGATGTATAAACTGATAGGAAAACTGTATATTTCTGCTTTGATTAATCCATACTTAATGTCTTCTTCTAAAGAGAGTTATAATATATTTTTCGTATTATGGATTGCGATATATTTTCTTTCCGTTTTAAATTATCCATTTAATTTGATTCCAGAATATAATTCAAGTGAATTTTACGAAATGAGAATAATATTTCAAAATAATTCTCAGTTGGACAATTACTGGGAACAATGAATGTTTTACTTTTTTTGTGATGGTTATTTCATGCATAAACTCGTACTTTTTTAGATAAATAAAGATATATTTTTCTTAAGTTTGAATTTCTGTATTGAGATTGTATCCATATTTTTATTTTCAAAAACCAGTGCTACACGTTACAACTCGAGGTACGATATTGAACGTCAAATTACATTATAATACTTGAATTTGGGTTTTCACATCTTTCATTAAAATAAAAACCCTAGATTTTCAAATAATACGCTTTTCTTTTACTTTGAAAGGAAAATCATTTATCTCCTTATTACAAGAATATCAAATGGAGCCTGTGTTAAAGTGATTGAATTTCAATTATATCTTGACACTTATAAAACAAATAGAAAATTGAAGTAAAATTTAGCAAGGTTAAAAATATATGAGTCTTGTGCATGTGTGTGATTGACTAAAACAAAGTAACTGGTCGAAATTATTTCCATGTATGCAGTGTTTATATTTCTGGCTACCATTGGATAGCTTCGAGCTCAAAACTTACAATAGTTAAGAAAACTCAATTATCTCACAGTAAAAAGCATCTTGATTTTGATATGTAAAATAATAATTTTAATTATAAGATAAATTATCTTTTTGTGTTTAATTTTACTTCGTTTTTTTTTTTTTCCTCTCATCTTAAATAGAGTTACCTTATAATAACACTAAAAAAAATATGAAATGAAATGTTGTTCTTAATCACGTTTCTATCTAATAAAAATATTAATTAATTACTATTTATTGACAAAAATAAAATATATTATCAAGTAATTGAAATTCTTAACGCAAGATATGTGAATCAAGAAATCTTAATGTTGAGATATTTTATAGAAGCAGGATTTTTTATTTTTTATTTTTTTCACTAAAAATAGTTCCTAATTTTATGTCATAGTAAAGGGGCAATTTTAACTCAATGATTTTAAATGAAGAGTTAATTATTGATTTTATAAACTTTTAAACTTTTTTTTACTAAAGGAGGAATACAAATATATTTAAATAATTGATTAGATGCTTCTAGTTTATTCAGAATTTTCTTCTTAAATCAAGTTCTAAATAATGCTACTAAAATAATGAATTTTACAAAAAAAAAGTTTTTTATTTTTCTCTACATTACACATTTTATATGTTTTCGTTTTATAATGTATCATAATATTTACGAAAAATAGTCAGCAATGAATTTCATTTTATAATACTCTTCATTGTTAAGATATTGAAAGCTCGGAAGCACATTTAAACTGAATTTTCTTACAAACGTATTATGAATGTCGCATAAAAAATCTGTTAATTTTATCTAAAATAATTAAGATTTAATAATTCCAAAAATTTCAGTTTGTTTAAATATTTTTATCAATTTTTGTTGTAAATAATTTAATGTTTATGAAACATGTATTGTTTATTATGAGCTTTCTGAATATATTTAATATTGTACCAATATTTGAGCAAAACAAATGCAAATGTTTATGTAGTTATACATGAGTATTAAAATTTTAATCCTTTCTTGCATGTAATATTAATTTAAATTAAAGCAATACACACACACCTGACATGGAAAGGAATTTTTTTCTTTACATTGTCACTCAGGTGTTTCTTGAATATTAGACATTCTAAGATGCCTCAAAAGCATTTTGCAACTAACAAGTACACAGATAAATGATTTATAAGTATCATGCATGCTAATTAATTTTTATACAGAATGTATAGGCTTTTATTCGTTCGGTAAGTTGTTCATAATTAAAATATCTGCATTAGTTGTTTAAAAAAATTAAGAAAGAATTTTAATAAATGTTCTTTTTTGGGGAAAGCTTAAAGATTTGCTTAATGTGTTGTTGGAATATAAACACGTTTCTTGGCTTAAACAGAATTTCGGTCCAAAAAATAAGGATTTTCCCGCTTTTGTTAATTGAAAATTATTTTGTTTTTCTTTAACGTGTTCTATTAAAAGTGGAAATACCAGCTACTCCTTGCAAAATATGGGATAGAACGAAGTGTAAATTCCATGCTTTATTAAAATATCAGGAAATTGCTTCACAAATGTTTATTTTATATCGACTTTCCATTACATTATCTCGAAACAATTTCCAGTATCCTAGCAATCAGCTTGTAAACAATAATTGTATGATTAAATTATTATTTACAAATTGATAGTTGAAATATTGAAAATTGAAAACAAGGTAATAGCAATCAATGAATACACAGATAGATGTTACATCATACTAATTGCAAAGAAGTAAAGTTAAAAATAATTAAAAGAAAAATAATCAGGATTGTGTGCATACAAAATCCATCGTGATGGCATACTAAAAGAAATGTAATAGGACATGGCAGTACATACAAGAAATAGTTTTATATTTATGCGGAAAACAATTAAATTTAAGTTGCTAGAACTTTTTTTTATTTTAATCAATCTGATATTAAAATAAAAATAATTGAACTTGTACAAAATCAGATTTACTTAGTTTTACGTGAAAAAAAACTGTTCTAAAATCAATTATTTCAAAATTTGTGAAAATATGTGCAATTATAAAAAGAAATATTTACATGATACTCGAGCACTCAGAAGTAATTTCTTTGAATAAAATAAATTGGTGTGGATACTAATAAAAATATCCGTATTATTTAAAGTTTTTGAAAATTAAGTAAAAAAATCTAATTTACTTTACATATTTTAAGTTGAGAATCGTCTGCAGCTCATAATCTAAATTCGGGCTTTGTCAAATTTTATTATAGAAATTTAAAAATAATAAAACACATTATACAAACCTACAAAAAATATGTTAATATTTATTTATTACGTTAAGCCTTATTATTAATTAAACATAGGAAATAAATAAAGTATTATGTGAAAATGAATAAATTGAACGAAAACACATTCAAAGAGAGAAGGGGGAAAATACTAAAGGATAAAAAAACGGGAAGCAGTTCCTTAAATCATTTATGTTTATAATTTTAATTTTTTACTGTGATATCTAAAAAATATATCATTCAACAGTAAATTGATTACAATAAATTACTTAATTTTTCAACATCAAAAATATTTTTTGCTAGAATCTAAAATACGGTAATATATGCATTTTCTTTTAATAACGTACTTTCATTGAACGAAATATCTTTCAAATTAGGAAGATTTGTAGATAAAAGGAATTGATTTCAGTGTCAGATTTATAAAATGAGTATGTTTTGTGGTAAAATGTGGATAAATCATAGAAAAAGAAAGTGCAAAATAATGTATTGAATTCTAGGAAGAACAGTTTTGTACATTAATTTTAAATTTCTAAATGATTCAAAAGGAAACAGAACACGCAAAGGTTAATAAATAATTTTAAAGTATACGTTAAAACATATATATTAGGGAAAAAAATCAATTTTATTTTGCTCACTTAATGAAGCATTTTTAGAAATAATTTGTGATATATTAAATCTATGAAGCCCTTAAATTTAACAGTCTCCTTCAAAAATTTGAAAGCAATATGTTTCAATTTATGAAATGCTTTACTGATGTTATACTGTCGTTACCTTTTAAATATCGTATGTTATTAAACCTTTCTTTCATTAATACTAAATTTACGCAAATTTAGCCGTGGCAGAAATTTCTGAAAACAAAATCTTCAATTGTAGATTTAAACAGAAAAAGCCATTGCAATACAAGTATCTGCTCTCACTAATAAATTCAAGTAAATAGAAATATAGAAATGCAAAAAAATGGTTTTAAGTTTATATTGATATGATGTTCTAAGTTTTATATTTTCAAAACAGACTGTATGTGCCAAATTAATCAAACAAGAAAATAAAGCAATTATCTCCAATTCTTTTAAAATGATAAATGTTTTATATGAGTACAATCAATAAATAAAAAAATTGCATAAACATTAACTTAATTGTGATTGTGAAAGGTTTCCTTAACGATTTTGTTTAATTTATATATTTCAGCATTTCTACTCTTATTTAATAAATGTTTCACATTGTAAATTAAAAGTCTATTTTTTTGTATCGTTAAATAAGCTTAAACCAATTTACATGACAACTGCCACTAACTTATCAAAAGTAGAAGAAAAATCTAAAATTATATCGATGTTTCTAGAATATTTCCTATGTGCTTATATTTGCAAGGAAGTATGAAATAAATGTTATGATTTCTTAAAAGCTACTGTTATAAAAATGATTCTACAAATTTAAAAATTCATAGATATTCTACCGATAAATAAGCTTAAAATCATCAAATATGTTTACATTTATAGTATTAAACAGGTTACTTGATACACATGAATACACAAAAAAAATATAGAAACTTAGCATTCTGATGAAAAGTAATTCAAAGTACACGCTATGCTCAATTTCGAATAATACTCGTCCCACAATAACGTCTTTTAGATAGGTTTTAGAAACTTTCTGATCGGTGATACACGAAGCGACTCGTCTGGGACCAGAGTCAGTAAGAGCTACGAATGCTCTTTCTGAGTGATGGCTTACCATTAATTACCACCCACTGCTGCAATTTTACTTCTGAAAGTGGCCTCGGAGGAACATATATGCAGCATTTAACTTCTGAAAGTGGCCTCGGAGGAACATATATGCAGCATTTAACTACGTTCCAGAATGGTTTAATTCATGACTTAACATATATATATATATATATATATATATATATATATATATATATATATATATATATATATATATATATATATATATATATATATATATATATATATATATATATATATGTATATATATATGTATATATATATATGTATATATATATATATACATATATATATATGTATATATATATATATATATATATATATATATATATATATATATATATATAATAATATACATATACATACACATATATATAAATTTATACACACATATACATATACATATAAACAAAAATATAAAAATAATTATATAATTATATACCTAAGATAACTAAAAGTAGGAAGGAGGCACATAGTATAAAGACAAATTCCTGGCCTTAGGAACCTGGATTGCAGGTTTAAACATGTTTTGCGGCGCCAAACTTCACCTGTAATTTGTCATACTATGTACCAAGAGGAAAGGAAAGAGTTATATATGTGTAGAATTTAAATATTAAATCATTAAACTAAAGAACATATGAACATAAACATAACCTACAAAAACGTATTTATAACAATGGCCAGGAGTGCAGTATCGTGTTCCCGCCAAATAGGGAGGGCAGAACCGCATAAAGTAAATTACGATACGATATAAGAAACGATTTATTGCGATACGATATTCGATAATAAGATATATATATATATATATATATATATATATATATATATATATATATATATATATATATATATATATATACTTTTAAAAATCATAAAAATAAAAATAAATATCATAAAATTAGCGTAAAATATAAAGAAACTCAGAAAAATATATATATTAAGTATTTTTTTAAAAAAAAGCATGTGGCGCCATCTATATAATAATTGTAGGATAAATTAGATATTGTCTAAATTTAAAAAAAACATGACAACACATAATAACAGTAAATAATTACATTAATACAAATTGTATCATAAAAAACTATTATAAATATAATTACAAAGAAAATTAGCAGGGTATCCATGTTCAATATAGTGATTGAAAATTTTTTTAAGATTTAAAAAAATATTAGCTTTATCGCTAACTAATACTTTATTGCGATAGATATAGTTAAAAATAATATTTCTATATATAAGTAATGATAAATTAGAATTCCAGTAAGACACTTTGATGATATTAAAATTAAAGACATATCTTTTATCATAAATATTAGAATGTAGTTTCAAATCCTTAATATACAGTGATTCATCAAGGTAATTTTTTTGATTGGATTATTATTAATTTTAACTAAGTTTAAGTAGGACAGATATAAATTAATAATAGATTTAAAGTATCATTTTTACCAAAAATAATTAAATCATCAATATATCTAAAAATGTAGTAGTCATTATTAATAACATAACTATATTCATAAAAATGTAAATAACGATTAGCCAAACTATTACTAGCTGGGCCCCCTTGTGGGAGTCCTTTCTCTTGTTTATATAAAGAACCATTAAAAAAAACTGATATAATTTTCTTTTAAGACAAAATCTATGAGAGTTTTAAATTTGTTAAAATTAATATTAAGTTTATACATACTGTGGTTTTCTAAAATTACTTTAATAATATCATATAAATCAATGGAATTGAAAAGATCTTCAAAGTCATAACTATGAACTGAATAAATATTTTTATCATTAAAAAAATCTATAATATCTTTACTATTTTTAATTATAGCTTTATTACATTGCTGATTAATAAAGTTTTGTATAATATTATGAAGTAATTTGCCTGCAGTAGTAATATATGTTCTAAAACCATTTGTCACAGTTCTAAATTTAACCGGACTTTTATGGAATTTTGGAGTTAAAAAAATATATGGAACGTTTTAATTTTAGGAATACAATAATCTAATTTTTTATAAATAGCTATAATACGATTACTAATTTCATTATGTGACAAATCTAATTTTTAAAAGAACCATTATTAAGAAAGTCATCATAAAGAATATCATAATAAAAATACTTACAAATCACATCATAGAGAGAGTTACCAGGTATTTTATCTATGTAAACTATGATAAAATTCTTTTGTAATTCATAAATTTTCTGTTTTATATCTTTAAAAGTAGTTTCATATTGAGAATGGTAGCTAAAATTCATAAGGTCTTTTAAAATATTGTACTTATACTCTTCAAATGACTCAATAGGTAGTCCAAATTTAATTGCAGATTTTGTAATAAAATTATCTATATCTTTAAAAATTTGTTTTTTAACAGTATTGTTGTTATTAGAAACATTTAAACTAAAATTAGTGCCTTTACTCATTATATCTTTTAAAATATTATCATTGATTATATCTAAGTTGCCAGTAACTACATGTTAATGATGACCATCAATAAAATCATTATAGTTTTTACATATACAATCTCTTCTATATTAATAGAGGGCGAACTATTGTTGTAATTAAAGATAAATTTGTCTATCGTTTTGTTATATTTAAAAGCTTTCTTTACAACAACCTTTTTAACTGGACAAAGAGACAAATGTCTATTAAATACACTAGAAAATTTAATTTTGTCAAAAGTTTTATTCATGAATAATAAAGTGCAGTACTCTGTAATAGGTTCATTAATTTTCTCAACATTAATATTGAATTTATTAACTAGATAGTTAAGAATGTCTTTAATAATGTGTACTGCATGACAAACCTTTAAGGAATCATTATTTAAGGATTCATATAACAATGTAATTTCATGTTTATTAAGACCAAACATGAAGTATTTGATCTTCTTGATATTAAAGTTTTTTTTCAAAATCATCAATAAGAACTTTAATATTGTCATTTAATGAGTTTTTATCTCTATTTTTCCTTTTAGTTCTATTACTTCGAGCTTTTCTTTTAGAAGTATTGTTTAATTTATTGGCATTATAAAAAAATTCATTATTATTATTATGTAACAATATTTGCACAGTATTTTTAGCAAAATACAAAACATTAAGGCCATATGAATAGATTGTATTAAACCTCCTAATAAAGTGATTTTCCCACCATAATCTGTGCTTAGTAATTGGAGAAATTTTAATGATAGACAGTTCAACATTTTTGAAATCATGGATATAAAAGTGTCCAAAGGTTAAATTTAGAATCACAATCATATTGATCCATATTTAACATAGTACATGTCTTACATCTATTATCTCTACATTTATTGAATTTTAACTTAAGACTATTATAAGATTGAGAGTTATCAAAATTATAAGAAGATAAATTATCAATAATTCCATGTATAGCAGGACTCTTATTGTAACATTTATTAATATTTTGAGAAATGTGATTATTAGAATCTAACAAGTTTTGTTTACAATGATTATGATGGCCATTAATGAATTTTTGTTCCAAAAAAATTCTAGTCTTGAATATTTTAATATTAGAATTACTATTACGAAGATGTAGTTCTTTAACAGAACTCAGATCCTTTCCAAAATTGTTATTGGAGAAAGAGGGGGGAGAGTTATGAAATTCCCTCATCCTAATATCAACAAGTCAAAATAGATATATTTCTGTAAAATACAGAAGTAGATACCCAATCAAAAGAGAGTGTACCAAAGCAAAACAGAACAAGTTAATTTATAAAAAACAAACTTGAAAGTAAGCTTATAAAAGTCAAAATAAATAGAGATTTCTGTAATAATCCAGAAATTGATACAAAGTCAAAGTGAAAGTGTGAAACAAGTTAATTTCTAAAAACAAACTTGAAAAAGTACTAAAAATTAAGAGAAAGTTATTCTCAAAACTAAAACCAAAGCCAAGAAAAGGCTCAAAAGACAGCCATTAACCACACAAAAAACAGAAGGATACAAATAGGTAATGTTATAACGATGCTGTACTTACCTAATCAGTACACCACCGAGCAAAGTTCAGCTATAAACTAACCTAATTGCCAGTCGCTAATGCAAATTGTGCCAAAATCATAAAGTAGATAATTGTTAAGGAGTCATATACCTTTTAAAATTTCCTGAAAATCGATTTTTTTTATTATTATTTTATTTTATAGAGTAAACATTTCTGAGTGTTCTAAAAGAAACCGCATGCAGATATTCCCAGTAGAACGGACGTTATTAAGAAAATAAAAAGAGTAGAAAAGGCGATTTACATATTGTTTACATTTTGGCTCCAGGGTGACAGCTGTCATGTCGCTGGTGACAGCTGCGTTTCTCTGTTTCTAACATTTTCATTCTAATTATTATCAAATGCTTGAATCTAAGCCTCAAATATTATTATTGTTGTTCTGAATATATTAACTACAACTTCTACTAACTTTATAAACTTCTACTTCTACTTTGTTTTGATAAAGTGAATCTTGAATTTATACTCGCTCGTTTTTGATTTTCATACCGTATCTTATTCTAAGATAAGTTTTAGGAAAAGTATTATTTTTTTATAAACATTTGAAGGATCAATTCGAAAGAATCTGCTAAAAGACCACCTAGTAAACGTCCTAAGAAAAGGAAGTTTACTGGTAATATGCATACGAGATGCAAAGCTGTACACAGTGTGGATGAATCACTAAACAACAGTGCATCTGGAAAACAGATTCGGCTGCAAGATGTTGATTCATCTTTTATTGAACATGATGACTGTTTTGATGGCTATAGAGTGTTTGATAAAACTATTATGTTTACAAACATTCAAAACTTTGCTTCTTGCAAAAATTGTGGTCATGATATTAAACTATCAGAAAAATGTGTTAGAGGTTTGTCTAGTGTTTTTTCGATTGAATGCAAGAACTGTAAATACTCGTGTTCGTTTAGAAATTCAAAAATGCTAGGTAAAAGAAAAAATATTCCAGAAATAAACAGACGTTTTGTATACGCAATGAGGACAATTGGACAGGGTCATGCAGCGATGACAACTTTCTGTGGTGTCATGGACTTTCCTCCTCCAGTTGCTGAAAAATCCTATAATAACATTATAAACAAACTACAATTGTGTAGTAAAGAAGTCGCAGAAGCTTCAATGCAAAGTGCAGCTTTGGAAGGAGGTAACTTTGACAAATTCTTCCGATATAATAATTAGTGGAGATGGAACATGGAAACCCGTGGCTATTCTTCTCGTGTTGGTGTGTGTGCTGTTATAGGAGACAAAACAGGAAAGTGTATTGATGCGGAAGTGATGTCTTCTTTCTGTAAATGATGTGATTCTTGGAAACGAAGAAAGGGTCACCTGCTTACAAAAGTGGAAAATTCTTCACGTTAAAGAATGTTTGAAGAACCACAATGGTTCAGCTGGCATGATGGAGACTGTGGGAATGGTTCGTATATTTCAGCGTTCATTAAGTCATCGTTCTGTGAGATATACATCTTACATCGGGGATGGCGATTCCAAAACATTCTCATCTATTACTGCATCCAATCCGTATGGAGAAGATATCACAGTTTCAAAAATTGAATGTGTTGGACATGTTCAAAAAAGAATGGGTACTCGTTTACGAAAATTAAAACAAATGAGCTCCAAACTCAGTGATGGGAAGTCGATTGGGGGAAAGGGAAGGTTGACCGACAGAATGATCGACTTAATAACAACGTACTATGGAAATACAATCCGACAAAATAAAACATGCCTGTCAGATATGCGAAAAGCTGTTTGGGCTGTATATTTCCATATACGTTCAAGCGACGAAGAACCATTGCACAGTTTTTGTCCCGTAGGTCCTAATTCTTGGTGTAAATATCAAAATCAAGTAGTAGAGAAAAGTGTGGAAACTTTTAGACACAATAACAAATTGCCAGTGGCAGTAATGGATGCCATAAAACCTGTGTTTAATGATCTATCACAACCTAAACTTCTACAAAAATTTCTAGGGGGTAAAACCCAAAATAATAATGAATCCATTAACTCATTAATATGGAAATTATGCCCAAAAACTTTAGGTTGTGGTAGAAAGATTGTTGATATATCTACAAATGAGGCAATTGTCATTTTTAATGATGGCAATCAAGGTAGACTAAAAATTATGCAATCGCTTGGTCTGACTGTTGGTCAATTTGCACATAAATTTGTTACACTTGTAGATATAAAAATAATTCAGACTGCAGAAGTACATTTTAATCTCCGCACAAAAGAAGTACGACATGCTAAAAGAATGCAATTTAAAACTACTTGTAAGAAATTAACTGAAAAAGAGGGAACATCATATGCATGTGGCGAATTTTAGCATTTTAGAATCATAGTAATACACTGCATTCATATCACAAATTGTTTAATGCTTATAATAAGTAGTTGTTAATTAAGGTATTGATTGTTTTTAAGTAATATTTATAAATTTTTAACTTTATTTTGGAGAAATGAATCACTTTGTTGCATTTTGATTATTTTGTAGCTTTTGATATCGTTTCGATGCTTGTACTGCATTGGTATAATATATGTTTTTAGTTATTATAATTTTAATAAATTGAAGTTTATTGACTAAAAAAAATTTACATTAGTTTTAATTTAAATTTAGTTGTTGTTTGAGTAACCAGAATAATATATATATATAAAACTGTGGTAAATTTTACGTTTGATGTCAATTTTCTCAGAACGTCATTTTTACTCATTACGCGCATGATATTTTCAAAACCGTGCCATGGAAAATGATAAAATTTTTACAGTAGATTCTGATCATATATGTACTTAAAATAACGAACCAGTTTGAATTTTTAATGAAAAAATTTAAAATTACAAATATAAAATAGCAACATTTTTTTAAAAATTTTATAGTTAAATTTTAAATTATTATAGTTTACTAAAAATTTTAAATCAGTGTTTCATGCTTCTTCATTTTAAAGATAACACAATTTCCAACACTGAGCAAAAATTTCATCAAAAAATATTGGTAACTCTTTTTATAAAGCTGCGCGTAATGCATATCACTCGCGAAAAGAAAACAAAAATTTCTTTTTGTAATTATCTAATTAAAAATTTATCCTAATTAGTACTGTGTTTGTTGGTTATGTTTTAAGTAAAGTAATATCTATTTGTTTATTCTTCCAAAATTTACATTCAAGGAAACAATAATAAAAAAATTATAGAGCTTTAAAGAGCTCACTATTTTTAACCATTTTCAACTTTTTAAAAGATATGTGACCCCTTAAGGAGAAATGAGTGCATTGCTAAGTAGACATAACCATCAACACCTCAAAATACCAAAAATTAATACAAATAAATATGTATTACCTGATAGAACATTACTTAAATAAAAACAATTTTAAAAAATATAAAATATATATAAGTAAAAAATAAAGCTAAAAAACTGGAATACACTAAAAAATGAATGAAAATATATAAGTAAAATTAATGCACTAAAAGCCATAAAATACAATAATAATAAAAAAGAAGTAAAAACATTCTTGGTATATATATATATATATATATATATATATATATATATATATATATATATATATATATATATATATATATATATATATATATATATATATATATATATATATATATATATATATATATATATATATATATATATATATATATATATATATATATATATATATATATATATATATATATATATATATATATATATATATACTGGCGTGCAAAAATTAAGGACGAATTCGAAAAATTAGCATATCAGCTGAACGAAGAGGCAGAGCCGACAGAAAGACCAATCAGGAGATTAAGTAAGGTGATGTACGGTAGCACATGCGCAGATATGCAGGTAGACGTAATGGGGGAGTGTTTGAGTAGTATAAAGCATGTTGTCGGTGTAAGATCAGTATTTCTGGCAAAGAGATTGCACGCCGTATAACAGTTAAAATCACACCGAGTTGCTGCATCAGCAAAAAATGGCAAATAATCAATCTGTTAGATGACATCTGGATGTCTTTACTCGAGGTCGAATCATTGGGAGAAGTTGGAGGAAAGCCGCAGTGTGACAAGTGTGGTTGCAGAGTTCGGAATTGCTCACAGCATCGTTTCACGACTTTGGAGACAATTTCAAACTACAAGAACAGCTATCCGGGGGTTCAGTAGTGGTCGTCCACGAGGAACCACACCCGCAGATGACCGGTACATTGTCTTACAGGCCAGAAGAAACAGGCAGCAGACAGCGGGAGAAATCGCTAGACACACGACACAGGCGATTGGACGACCGATATCGCGTTTTACCGTGGCCAGAAGACTGCACGGTGGTGGTCTGTTTGCACGACGCCCTGTACGGTGTGTACCTTTAACGCCGGCCCATCGGAGAAGGCGTTCTCTGTGGTGCCAGGAACACCGGAATTGGAGAGACAATGAATGGGGACGTTTACTCTTTACAGATGAGAGCAGATTCAGATGAGTAGCGATTCTCATCGCATACTCATCTGGAGAGAGCGGGGAAGCCGCAATCATCCCTCGAATATCATTGAAAGGGACAGGTATGGAGGTCGCGGTGTTCTCGTTTGGGGAGGCATAATGCTTGGTAGTCGTACAGACCTTCACATCTTTGACGCAGGTTCAGTCAATGGGACCCGTTATTGTAACGAGATTCTTCTTCCATATGGGCATCTTTTTAGAGGCGCTATGGGTCTGCAGTTCCTTTCATGGACGACAATGCACCATGTCATTGCACAGTAGCTGCCGAACAGCTCTTTGAGAGTGAGGATATTGTACGTATGGATTGGCCGGCACGATCTCCGGATCTCAATCCCATCGAGCATGTATGGGATTTTCTAGGCAGACGCTTGGCAGCTCGTACCTTACCACCAGTAACGATTCGGGACCTTCGATTGGCGCTGCAAGACGAATGGGCAGCAATGCCTCAACAACTCATTGACACCCTCATTCACAGCATGGGCAGACGCTGTGAAACCTGCCTAGCAGTCAGGGGAGATCATATCTCCTACTAAAGACCGGATGTTTCTTGCTGGACACCCATCACAGGGATGTTTCGGCCTTCAGTCGCATTGCGCTCCGTGCTACTTTTTAAATCAAGCTTCTTTTTATCCCTCTGATTTCTCTTTTAGTAAGTGTTGCTTACATATTACTCATGTCCTTACGTATTGGGGATCTTACCGTATTAAATGTGTTGATTTGGAAAGCTTTTGTACAAAGTTATATTGAAAAAACCGTCACGTCCTTAATTTTTGCACACCAGTGTGTGTGTATATATATATACTTTACTTTCACCGCCGACTATAAATACCGAGATCTGTAAAGCACTTTTGCTCTCTCCTCTTCACTCGTCACTCTATAAACCTGTAGTCATCCGGCTGTCATGCTTTGTGTATCTGTGTGTTGTATTTGCCTGTGGTGTGCCCTCCAGTCTTTAATGTTTGTAAGATGCATATGTGTATAAGTACAATAAATTGGACTTAATAGTTTATACAACACTGTATCTTCGTTCATGCAGTAATCGTCCACTCGCAACGTAATATAGCATCATTCACTCACCACAGGCCACGCCCAATCTTTTGGTTCGCCACATTAATATCAGCCCCTCGCTACGACAAAAAAAAGCACTATAAGTATTCTTATAGTTTAGTTGGCAGGATCTTTCTACGTAGAAGAGAAATTAATTGATAAAAATTTTCACAACCAAAAATGAAGAAAAGGAAAGAAGTATTTCAATTGAAAGTAGTTGCTGCTGCTGATATGTGCGCGTCTTATAACTGAAAGAAATCTGAGTTAAAAATTTAAAAAGCTACATGTTTTGTGAATAATTGTGTATTTATAGTCCAAATGATATGTATATAACGTCGGTCACCAGCAGAAGAAAGAGCGAAAAAAAAGTATCATCAAATGTGTGTTTGTTACAATTTTTTTTCTAACCTTGTGCTCGAGATGTGTTTTAAAAATGGTGTTTGAATGTTGATCTTAGCCAATTTACAACGTTGGTGGATTTTGTGTATTTGCTTTCATTTGGTTTTGCTGTCAAGTCTAAGTTGAATATATATTTCCATTATTGATTTTTAATAATTGTGATTTTAGAATGTTTAAAAAATACATTATTTATATATGCTTGATGATAATTTGCAAATAAATTTAGAATTTAAATGTCATTTCATATAACACAGTTTAATTCCAAAAAATTATATTGATATAGATTTATTGTTTTTTATGTTTTTCAAAATATGTGTAGCAAGTGATTTTTATTTTCCAAATATATGTAAAATTACTGATTGGGCAATCAACTCCTTTTGTTGTGATGTTTTCTTATGAAGTTACAATTTTAAAAACGTTTCCAGAGATCTCGGGTTTATATTTTTGTTTTTGAATATGATAATTGGTACTTAGTATAAGTAAATGTTTGTGCATTTAGAAGAAAAAAATAAGAAGGGTTTTGTAAGGATTGTGCATAGTGAGTACCTAAAGGGAATACATCTTTGACTGTCAAAATACTATTGCCTCCTAATTTGTACCTTTTGTCAGATTTAAGTATAATATGATTATAAATAAATCATAAATAGTTAAAAAATTCCTTTATCGGTTGACTTGCGATTTCCAGTCTTGGGGAAATTTTGAAGATATTGTGCAGTATATGCACGATAAGAAGACTTGTCTTAATGATCGCGCATAGCGTGGGTCAATCTCTTAAATTGTTTTTTCTAGCCTGTTTTCAACCTCAATACTCTTTCTTGTGTACAGTTTTAGATCTATTTTTAAGAATTTATTTTTTATATATAAGAAATATTAATGTGAATTTAAATTCAACAATGCATTCACAATGCTTGCCATTGGAAACAACAATGACATTTTAGCCAATCTCAAATCAGAGGCAACACTTCTCTGCCCAGCATATTTACAATTACCAAGTGTCCGGACATGGCTCAACCTTCCCAGGTATAGATAAATTGGACAAGGCAACTACCTCCCAATTAAGACCTGGAAAGAAATGACTTTCTGTGTGTACACATATTTTATTACCTCTACATGATGTGTACACAATTTAAAAATATCTTTTAAAATTTATTTTCTGTTTTCTTTTAATTTCAAGTGTTTAACAACTTTATTCTTGTATTTTCATATTGTGCAATTTTATATTTATAATTTACTTATATCTTTTTGTTTCATATTTTTCTAACACCGTATTTTCCATGTTCAAAATCATACTCATGATAATGTTTAAGAGAAGGGAAACTTTTTAAATTAATAATAACTTTATTCAAAACTGTACATTTAATATCTATGTAGGATATGGGTGTGTGTCAAGGACCCTGGCGCACACACGCGTTTTACGGTAAATGGAATGTAATAATTCCATCTAGCACACTTTTAACTAACTGTTTTTATTAATATTTAAACAAGCTTTAATTCTTTGGTTAAAAATAACCCATTAATCTTAATCGTAATCAATTAGTATACGAAATCCCTGCCCCACTCATTTTAACCAATATAAGTTATTATCACCGCCGACTATAAATACCGAGATCTGGAAAGCACTCTCACTGTCTCGTCTTCGCACGTCTCTCTTTAAACATGTTGCCAGCCGGTTGTCGCGCTTTGCGTGTTTGTGTGTTGTCTTTGTATGTGTTGTGCCATCCAGTCTTTATTGTTCAAAAGATGCATATGTGTTTCAAGAAGTACAATAAATTGGACTTAATAATTTAAACAAGACAGTATATTCGTTAATACAGGAATCGTCCTCTCGCCACGTAATATAGTATCATTCACTCACCACACAAACCACGTTTAATCTTTTGGTTCACCACATTAACAACAACCACTCGCCATGAAAAGATATGGTACACTATAAGTTTTCTTATATATATATATATATATATATATATATCATAGCTCTGTCTTCAAACACTATCAATATTATATTAAATCAACATAGGTCTGATACTAGGAAATTTAAATACAACACAAGCCATGCTAATATTGAGATAAGGCACTTTAATAAACATGTACTCAATAATATATCTGTACATTTACTTAAAATAGTGCTTAATATTAAACAGAGATTATGGTTCAAAAATTTTGTATCGGTTTATTTAGATCACATATTATACTTATGGTTTGAATGTTATCTGGAATGTACGGAATATTTTGCCATCTTTTAAACAAAAATCCGAGAATTCATTATATATTCCGAATTTTGATAAATCTTTTGGTAATAGAGTAATAATATTGGTATTTCGAGAATTTCAAGTGCTAAACTTAGAAAAAGAGTTACTAGAGACATGACAACCCTCAAGGAATCTATGTTAGAAATAGCTAATAATTAACATTAAAATAAAGTATAATATATATATATATATATATATATATATATATATATATATATATATATATATATATATATATATATATATATACTCAGGAACATTGAAAATAGCGACCCAAGAAGGAATCTAAGTACAATCGCGAAACTTTGCAAATAAGTACAGCGTAATGTGATATGAAAATGATCCAAGTTTTGTGCAAATACTCATGCTCATACACGCCGAGGTGGCGCTACAATCAGGAAGAGGGTGCTATATAAGCCAGCGCAAATTCGAAGATTCATAAACGTGACGATTACCCGCCGATTGTAGGAAGATTTTGGCAAGCGAAACATGCCAGGTAAACGTGCTAGAAGACATTCCTCACAGTTAAGCGAACTTGAGAGAGGTCTGATCATGGGGATGAAAACTGCACGCTGGTCGACGTGCCGTGTTACTGGACAGGTTGATCGTTCGGAGTGTGCCGTTAGAAATTGTTGGGAGCAGTGGACACAAGAAGTAACCCACGAGCGGAAAACCGGGTCTGTAGCGAACAGGAACACCACGAGGAGAGAGGATCGAAGTATCGTGCGGCAAGCACTTGTGGACCCCACAGTGACTCGTTCAACAATACGATCAGACGTAGGCATAGGAATTGTTTCACAAACAATTTCGAGACACCTTGCAGAAGCAAATCTTAAATCCAAGCGCCCTTTCCGTGCACTCTCTTTAACACTGGAACATCGGCAACTGTGTCTACAGTGGTGCCAAGCCAGATCAATGTGGAATGTCACAGATTGGCAAAGGGTTGTGTTTTTGTGATGAATCCCGGTTTGTTTTAGGGATAGATGATAACCGTTTACGGGTGTGGAGGCGCCCTGGTGAGTGTTACAATTCCCTCACACTGCCCTCACAGCTGGTGCAATATTCTGGGGGGATACCATAGCCTATGATAACCAGTCCACTTCAAATATGATGCGTGGAACCTTAACGGGTCAAACTTACGTTGATGATATTCTTCGATGCCATGTAGGACCTTTCGTAAATGGTCTACCAGGGGCAATTTTCCAGTAAGATAATGCTCGTCCGCATACAGCAGGAGTTGTTCAAGACTTCCTACGCCATTTTCAGACTCTTCCATGACCGGTACGCTCCCCCGATTTGTCCCCTGTAGAGCACGTGTGAGATAAGCTAAAAGGGCAAATGCCATTGTGTCACTTTGTACATGATTTAGAGTTGGCCGTTCAAGATTTGTGGGCCCATGTACCTTAGGACAACATAAGGTGTCTAATTAACTCAATGCCGGACCGTGTGGTGGCATGCATTGCAGCTGGAGGTGGTCCAACGCGCTATTGAAGTTGCCCAGTATTTGTGTCGTTGCACACCCTGTATTCGTTTAATTGTCTGGTTTTTGAGATCAAGTGAATACCTCATGTGTGTCATTATGTGTATTAAATGTTATTTCAATCCGATGCTTTCTTCTTGGGTCGCTATTTTCAAAGTTCCTGAGTGTATGTAATATATATATATATATATATATATATATATATATATATATATATATATATATATATATATATATATATAGAGGGACGGGTGTCTAGAGGCAATGATATAATTCTTAACGAAAGAAAGCATGAACCAAATTTAAAGAACAAATCAATTTATTAAAGTAAGAAAACAGATTATATTTATAGATTTAAATTGCTTACAAGAAAATAGATTAAAAGTTAATTCGGAAAGAGAACAGGATTCACCTGTAGAGATGGGGGCGTCAAACATTACTAGGTTTAAAGAAATGTCGTTTCTGAAGGCCGAAAGGCATCGAGCTCACTCCGTCGTGTCCGGTGTGCGAGTGAAGGTAAGCAAGCCAAAAAAAAAAAAAAAAAAAAAAACGATCCCGCGCTTAGGGATTATAAGCGCTGGACGTCATCGCTCGAATCCCTGATTGGGTATTGAGATGCCTCATGCGTTTGACGTCAAACGCTCCGAGTTCCTCGATTGGCCTCTAAATTCAATTCAGTTCGTTTGAGGCCACCATCTCCTTCATATCCCTCTCGAAGTACACTGGAAATTAAAAATATTCTAATTATTCGAAATCGTAAAGAATACAACTTTCCCACAAGTTCGGCCATCCTGGAATCACTGACCCCAGTGATTTTACATAAAGTCGAATAATTTGCTCTAGAAGATTAAAAATTTAAGAAAATACAACACAACTCACGCAAACAAAAAACACCAAATGACAATAGATAAAAATAAAAGATAATCACAGTACACAATGAATTAAAAAACGTTCAATCTCTCATGCCGGTGAATAAAATTTCATTAAATCGGCGGAAGAAGAGGTTAATTTAGGACCTTAATGGTTACCTACTCTTTCTAAATTATACATATCTTTATGTTTAACTTCGATTACTTTGTATGGTCCTAAAAATTTAGGCCTTAATTTTAAACCTGATCCGAATTGTATTCTCTGGATGGCCACTAAGTCTCCCTTCTGATACCTGGGTGCCCTCTTGCGTTTCCTATCGTAGGTTCTTTTATTTTCTGCTTGGATCTTCTGAATATTTCTTTTTGCATCTTGCCGTAGTTGGTTTCTCTGTTTCTGCAATTCTTCTACCATCTCTTCCATTAATAGGTTTCTCAGGTAAAGGTCTTCCTTATTTCTCATGGTAACGCCAGTCAATAGTTCAAATGGAGACCATTTGGTACTTCGGTTGGAGGTGCTATTTAGAATTCTTTGAAGTCGGTCTACGAATTTGTACCATTTTGTAGGATCGTCGATTGACAACTTGGTCAAAACGGAGATTAGAGTTCGGTGGATTCTCTCCACTTGACCGTTCCCTCGGAGTACGCCGGTGGTGATCTGCAGATTTTGGATTTTCTCTTCGGTACAATAATCATCAAATCCTTTGGAGCTAAAAGGAGAACCCTTGTCTGTTATTATTCTTTTGGGATTGCCGAAAGTCTTTTGTTGTAGCTTTAATTTACCTAGTGCATCTTCTAGGGTCGTGGATTTTACTGGATAAAGCCAGGTAAACTTAGTAAAGGCATCAATTATTGTGAGGATATGTTGATATCTTTTGTTGGTAGACGGCAAAGGTCCAATAAAATCTACATGATAAGTGCTTAATGGCACGTCCTCTTTTGGAATAGGATTTAGAAATCCCTCCTTCTTCCCACACTTTTTGTTAGCTAGAATACAAGATAAACAGTTAATGATCACGTTTTGTACTTGTTTGCTTAAATCAGGTATAACAAATTCTCATTTTACAATTTCTTCTGTTTTAGTTGATGAGAAGTGCCCTTTCTCATGAGCTAACTTGATTAGCTTGGTTTGCATATCCCTTGGTGCAGCTTTTAATTCGCGGCCATCTACGTATTTGTATAATATTTCATTTTTAGTAAAAAAGTCCGTAGCATTATTTGTTCCTATTAGTGACTTTAAATTTTGAATATTTTCGTCTTCTTGTTGGGCTCTTTGTAGTCTTGCGGTGAGAGTATCGCTTGTAATTATGGTGACTGGGTACCTGCTCAGAGCGTCTACATGTTGCATTCTCTGGCCGGAACGATGTACAATCTCGTAGTCATACTCTTCTAACAGTAATGTCCATCTTGCTACACGAGTAACTAAATCTTTTTTTGTCCATAGTCTTTTGAAAAGCTGAACAGTCCGTTATGATTTTAAAATGATTTCCCAGAAGGTAGGTGCGAAATTTCTTTAAAGCGTTGACAACAGCAAGAACTTCCAGTTCATAGCTACTATATTTTTCTTCTGCTGGAGTCGTTTTCTGCGACATATATTGGACAGGATGTAATTTTCCGTCTTCTGCTTCTTGGACTAAAACGGCGTCATATCCTTGTTGACTCGCATCGGTATGTAATTCGGTAGTTTTTCCTTGCTGAAAAATGCTTAATACTGGACTTTCAGTCAACAATTTCTTAAGCTTTTCGAATGCTTCCATTTGGGGTTGCTCAAACATAAATGGGTTGTCTTTCCTTGTTAGGTCACTCAATGGTTTCGCTATTTGAGAGTACGCTGGAATAAATTTGCGAAAGTAACCGGTGAGTCCTAAAAAGCTCTGCACTTGTTTGACTGTTGTTGGTACCGGAAACTTCTTGACGGCTATTGTTTTTGCAATTGAAGGACGTATTGTACCATTTTCGACGACGTGGCCCAAAAGTTCTACTTTTCTTCTTAGGAATTGAAATTTTTAAACTTCATTTCTAAGCCATACTTCGAGGCAACCTTTAATACTTTCCTTAGTTTTTCTAAACCTTCTTTCTCATCTTTAGCAGGAATCACCAAATCATCCATGTAAATTATTACAATGACTTTCCGCATGAGCTCTCTGAAGATACTATACACATATCTTTGAAATACGCTGGGGCTGGTGCTTAGACCGAAAGGTACTTTATTAAATTCGAATTGTCCGTCTGGAACAACGAAGGAAGTGAGGTGCTTGCAATCTTCATTAACGTCAACATGGAAAAATCCATTTTTTAAATCTAACGTTGTGTACACTTTGGCTCCCTGTAGTCTATCTAATACATCCTCTATCAACGGCAATGGAAAACTATCCTTGACTAATTTCCGGTTCAGTCTTCTGTAATCTACACACAACCGGGTAGTACCATCTTTCTTCTTAACTAATACAATTGGACTCGCATATTCGGATGTGAGCTTGGTCTTACAATCCCTTGTTCTAACCATTCGTCGATTTGCTTGTTGACATCCCGATTCTCAGAAAATGATAAGCGGCGTGCAGGTTGGTAAACCGGTATGTCGTCTTTCAGGATAATTCTCATGGACACATTTGTCATTTGGTCTTCTTTGGCTCATAGTTGGGGATTAATTCAAACAGTTCTCTTCGTATTTGTGGATTGGTAACATGTTGAACTACAATTTCGTCTTTCACTTCTGCTTCGTAAACTTGCATTTGCAGGAAACAATTTTTATCCTCATGTTTTCGGAACTGAACACTTTCTTTATAGAAGCAGACAGAGGCTTGCTGCAGTATATCTGAACCTATTACTGCATGAAATTCCAAACTCGGCGTAAGTACGGCATGCCACGTAAGAGAATATTCTTCTCCATCTAGTTCAATCTTTCTCTGGAACGACCCTTTTGTTTTGACTTCGTACTTCCCCAGTCCGATCAATACTGAAATGTCTTTCGAGAGTTTCGACGGCTCGATGATTCCTTTGCTTACATCTTATCGAATGAGTGAAACTGAACTGCCGCTGTCAATGAGAGCTTCAATAATCTTGTTCCCCATGGTTATTTTTTGGTCTTAATTCTTTCTCGAGAGATTCGTGAGCAGATTTGGATTGAGGAGTCTGTAGAGTTATTAATTTTCGAACATTTGGGGCGCTTCGTACAATCAGGGCATAATGACCTGGTCCTTTACGAGCTAGCTACAGGTTAGTCGTTTACTTTTCCCGGGTAGGAGGTACCGTTCAATTGAAAATGTTTTCTCTCACGCCTATTACTTCCACCCTGGGGATATTCAGTTCTTTGAAAGTAAGTATCGCTTGATCCGCTGGCTTCGTATCTTCCCTTCCTTGGCAAATGAATTGTAAAATTTCGGTCTTAATGTTCTTCGGACACTTTCATACTCTTCAATTTTTTCTGCTATCTCGGCCGGTGAGTTAATAGTAGACCATTCATCTAAAAAGTGCTCCCGAAGCTCGTACGGTGCACTCTTCTTTATTTGGTCGGCTATAATTAGTTCTCGCAGCTGGTCGAAAGTTTTTACATTTGAACCGGAAATCCATCCATCGAAGTATGTTTGTATTTCGTAGAAAAATTTTGCCAAGTTCGTTCATTAGATTTTCGGTGAGAAATAAAGAATTGACGAAGTTTCTCCAGGGATAACTTAAATCTTTTTAACAGTAACCCCTTAACGTGGTTGTAATCGTTGCATTTATCCGCTGGCTCTCTGGCAATCAAATGAGCAATGTCGATAGGAATCAGTCCTATAAGCTTCTGTACCCAATCCTTCTTCGGCAAGAATGTCAGTTCCGCATGTCGTTCAAATAATGTCAGGTTCAAGCTAATATCGTCCTTCATATTAAACTTATGAAAAATTTCGTGGATCACTTTCGGTGCTTGTACATTTTCGGGGTTATTCATAGTATTAGCATTCTTTTCAGCCTGTATTCGCAACTTTTCTAATTCATATTCTCGCTCTTCTCGTCGCAATTTCTCTTCATATTCTCGCTGTTCTGGTCGCAATTTCTCTTATTTTTCTTCTGTACGTATGCGATCCTTCACAATGCTATCGATCATTACCTTGACATCATCTTCGATGTAATCTGGGCTTTTCACGATGAGATCCTTTAGCTTGGGTTTAGTCAAGCTCGTTTCGACGATCAACCCTAACTCATCGGCGAGTTCTATTAGATGCTCCTTTTTCTTTGAGAGAAGAAATGCAATTTTTTCAACCAAAGATCAAGAGTGACGGTTCAGAGAACAAATTTAAAATTTAAACCAAGCCCAATTTTCCCCTAAATACTTAATCCGGATGCGAAACGTTTATACAATAACGCAGGAAAAGCTCCCTTACTCAACCAAGAGGAGAGACAAAACGCAGATAAAATACAATTATAACAGGTATATGAATAAAATTCACAAATACTAAAAAATTCTAAAATCGACACTAAAAATATTAATACAACGAAATCGAAAAATTATGACAGTAATATCTCAATTTCTCGAAATGTAATCAATAAAAACACACTGGAAGAATCTATAGCAAAGCAGTATTCCTTAAAATTAATAATAACATATCATAAATTAAAAGTAAACCACAAAATATTCGTAAAAAGTATTTTAAAAAAATAGACAAAATATCTATTTCCCAGTTGCTAAAATTATTATCTAAAACAATGCTCAATTTTCACAAATCATTCCTATTCGCAATCAAATCATTTAGTTAGCCACAACTACCGCTAATTAGACAACATACTCTCACTACAAAACACTTTTACGAAACGAATTTATGCGAGGAGAAAATAAAGTATTCACGATTCCTAGTTATTAATCACATGAAAAAAGAATTTTAAAATGACATGAACAGACGATATTTTCGTAAATTTCTGCAATCGTTATTTGATAAGAAAATACCACACTGACCTGGCGATTCGTTTATTTTCGGTGATGACGCCCGAAAAGACAGAATGGATCAGGACGAAATTCTTGAATGATGCAAGTTGCTCTTCACTGTAATGGATGACGACGCACTTAGGATCATTGGCGGGAATTAACTAGCGATTCGCTGACCCTCGATGACGACGCTCGAAAAGACAGAATGGATCACGACGAAAATCTTGAACGATGCAAACTGATCCTCACTGGAATGGATGACGACGCACTTAGGATCGCTGGCAGGCCTTTCCTTAAAATAAAATGGCGATTCGCTGATTCTCGGCGACGACGCCCGGAAAAATAGAATGTATCACGACGAAATTCCTGAACGATGCAAATTGAATTTCACTGGAATTGTTGACGACGCACACTCAGGATCGCTGGCGAACTCTTTCCAAAGCAAACTTTAAAAAAATACATTAGAAAGGAAGTTGAAATCGACACCGACGGACGGGTGAGGTCTCGACGTTTTGAAAAAAAAAAGAAAAGTCGCTGAAAGGTGAGCACGAGGAAAAAATAATGAATAAGGCTATTGCTATATATATAGGCAAATGCCTAATACGAAGAAATGAGTTTAACATCGTGGTCGAGCTCCCAATTTGTGGGACGGGTGTCTAGGGCAATGATATAATTCTTAACGAAAGAAAGCATGAACCAAATTTAAAGAACAAATCAATTTATTAAAGTAAGAAAACAGATTATATTTATAGATTTAAATTGCTTACAAGAAAATAGATTAAAAGTTAATTCGGAACAAGAGAACAGGATTCACCTATAGAGATGGGGGCGTCAAACATTTCTAGGTTTAAAGAAATGCCGTTTCTGAAGGCCAAGAGGCATCGAGCTCACTCCGTCGTGTCCGGTGTGCGAGTGAAGGTAAGCAAGCAAAAAAAAACGATCCCGCGCTTAGGGATTATAAGCGCTGGACGTCATCGCTCGAATCCCTGATTGGGCATTGAGATGCCTCATGCGTTTGACGTCAAACGCTCCGAGTTCCTCGATTGGCCTCTAAATTCAATTCAGTTCGTTTGAGGCCACCATCTCCTACATATCTCTCTCGAAGTACACTGGAAATTAAAGATATTCTAATTATTCGAAATCGTAAAGAATACAACTTTCCCATATATATATATATATATATATATATATATATATATATATATATATATATATATATATATATATATATATATATATATATATATATATATATATATATATATATATATATATATATATATATATATATATATATATATATATATATATATATATATATATATATATATATATATATATATATATATATATATATATATATATATATATATATATATATATATATATATATATATATATATATATATATATAACTCAAGTTATGCTTAAATGTTTACTGTCAGAATATTGAGAGCATGTCATATACAAACTTGAAAGGGAGGTAGAAAGCATCCTGAGGATCCATAATTTTATCCGAGAGCATGGGTGGAAAGTGATAGTGGCATTATGCTCTCGCTCGCAGGTAGGCGCATGGGGTTTCATCTCTTCAGACACTGAAGGTGTACAATGAACATGAATCGTTATGTGAACACCAACTTTACTGATATCCACTTAACCTACGGCGT
This sequence comes from Trichonephila clavipes, assembly GCA_019973935.1. NCBI lineage: Eukaryota > Metazoa > Arthropoda > Arachnida > Araneae > Nephilidae > Trichonephila > Trichonephila clavipes. Next base: position 644,866 of record BMAU01021178.1, on the reverse strand, counting down.
AGGCAACAGAAATGAACGTACTGCTGTTCGGTTGTATAGGGAAATATATCCACCATAGTGGGAACCGAATCAACAAGGCAACTGGAAGATATCCAACAGCTGCCCATCGTGGACTGCAGGCCAAAGGCTTTCACCTGTTTCATATACATAGAGTGTTGCTATTACAGTAGATAATCAACCACGACGTATCACGTTTGCACAGCTCAGTGGTTTGTAATCAAATTGCGAGAGGCATGCACTTTGCCAGTTCCGTGTTGTATTGGAATGAAGTAAACGTTTCACATGAATGAGTTTTCAATACACGCAACAAATGCATGTGAGTCTTAAGCAACCAATACTTCCCCCCACCATGAGCTGCACAACAACCATAATATGCGAGAGGCTATCATGGGGAGGGGGGCAGTTTACTAGACCTTACATCATACCGCTTCGACAGGACTCTTACAAATATATACACTTTCTACAGATAGTACTTCCAGAAGTGTTTACTGATATTTCCTCATTTGTTCGGTGCATGCGGTTTCAACAGGACGGGGAGTCATCTCATTATGAAAAGACTGAACATTTCCAAGCAGGTCGATTGGGCAAGGTAGTTTCATCGCTTGGCTTCTCAGATACCCAGTTTTATCCAGTCTAGATTTTTTTTTCTTTGGGATGCCATCAAGAGTTTTGAGTGCGACACGCCCAGCAATTCTGAAATGTTATTGATAACATTATTATCCATCGTTGCTGCTACGATCCGTGAAACGCCCAGTATTTGAGGACATATACGTGAATCCATGTTACTTCAGCGTCGTGCATACATATATGCCAAATGCCACGACCTCGAAAATTTTTTGAGATGATTTATGTTATTTATTTTATTGCTCTTCTTTGTGATTTTAATAATGCATTTTACACTACATTCCATGTGTCTCTATCTTTTAGGTTTACGTTTCCACCCATGCTGTCGAGTGTAATTATGGCTCCTCAGAATGTCTCTACTTCCCTTCAATTTTGTATACGGCATTTAGGTACCTCCTGTATTTTTCAAATAATTTTCTTTGCTGAAAAAAAAACACGCATAATTTAAAATCAAATAAAGCTACATTTTTTTGTTACTTTTAATAATGTTCACATAAATTGGACTTCACAAAAATGGATTTTGTGGTATATATGAGTATGCTTGTAATATACACATACAACATGCATGTGTATCTTTTTAATATGTAACGTGTATGTGTATATATTTATTTTATCTTGTATTTTGATGCTTTTTACTGATAAAGGCAACACATGTACCCAAAATATTAGATGAAAAATTACATGGAATGTATATCCTGCAAATATATATAGAATTAAAAAATATATATTGAAATTAGTAATAAATACTTGATTTATTACTATTTTTATTACTTATTTATTTTCAAATTATTATTAATTAACAGTTATTTAAAATAATTGAGAAATTGTTTATTCTAGTGAGAGAAATAAATGTCATTTCATAAATTTTGCTATTGCTTACCCAACTAGAGAAATAAATGAAAATGTTAGCAATGCATGAAGAGAAAAATATCTAATTATAAATCTTCCTTAGTCTTTGCGAATCATACAATTTATATCTTAACGAGGTATAGTAGTTGTTTCATCTTTCGTTAGTATTGCTTAGTTATTTTTTTTCTTTTAAAATTGATTTTACAGGGTGCTGTATGCATTGATTTGTTTTTGTTCAAATTCATGAAATAAGAAAAATTTTCCGATAATGGTTCTACCCATCTTAAGCTCAAAATATATATATATATATATATATATATATATATATATATATATATATATATATCGATTATTGTTTTTTAAACCGAAGTACAAGTAAAAGGTCATTATGGTTTAATTTCTTTTCTATCAGATACATTTTTTGTTACTTGTTTGCATGATCTCACACTTTAAACCTCATGAACTATTAGCACTAACTAATAATTACACTAATATAACAGATCCTATTATTTTGGATAATATGTTTTTCTTTTGCAGCATTGTCAGAAAACTTTAGGTGTGATGAATGATAGTTATTTGTAAGTTTTGATATTACTTCCTGTTTTTACTGAAAAATAATCCTTGAAAAAATACTTTATTACTCAAGAAACTTGTTTGAAATAATTATGTGGCGGTGTGATATCTATATGAACTTGTACCAACATCCCGCGAGGACGATCGTTTTGGCGTGATGGTTAGCGTACTTGCTTCATTCGTACGTTCGGAACGGAAGGTACTCAGATCGAATCTTCCCTCCGACATTGGTGACCCTGGACGTGATATAATCCGCACCCTTCGCGCGCCGCAGTCGTGGCGCCATCTATCCATCGCAAAAGCAACCAAGCCGTCAAACATTGACGCAAATAAGCCGTTACTTCTCAAAGCCGTCTAACACAAATGACGCAATTCTCAAGTCGTCACGCACGATGACGCAACCCACAAAGTGACGCAACTGCTTACATGCTCGCCACAAATATGGTATCGTTCGTTCGCCTATTCGCCGAAACACTGGCAGGGGGGTATGTGGCGGTGTGATATCTATATGAACTTGTACCAACATCCCGCGAGGACGATCGTTTTGGCGTGATGGTTAGCGTACTTGCTTCATTCGTACGTTCGGAACGGAAGGTACTCAGATCGAATCTTCCCTCCGACAATTACTTAGCATATAATTGACCACAGTAGTGTGAGAGAAGATTTTGTTTATAGTCCATTTTAAAATATTTCTCAGAATGAAATTTTTCAAGGAAACCTGAAGAAAGGCTCTACGTTACTGGTGACAAGCTGTAATCCCATTTTGAATTTTCTATTACTACTCTTTAAGGTATCCTTATCCGTTGAAAATGACCAAATTCGATCAAGACAGATATTTTTGTATTTTACTTTATTGAATAGAGATGGTATTTGACGTTATAAAACATACTTTGTTTCGTTTCTACGCTTCTTACAGGCCAATTTACAATCAATTTTATAAAGTTAGAAAAACTGGAAGTAGGTATTTCTGGGTTACCAGAATTGGGGATTTAAATTGCTTAAAATGTATCATGGTGAGTCGGATAATTCAAGACATTACAAAAATATATTTCTACACAGAATTTTGAAACTGATATTTATGTTATTTACTAGAGAAAGTACTAAAATATTTTATTGTATGAATACTTTTTGATCTATGGCTTATTATTTAAATAATGATCTCTTAAAGAATGTCACAGTTCTTATAATGTTTACTCGATCAGTTCTAAAATTTTCAAATTTTAATAAAACAATAAAATTTTAGTACGGTTTCTAGATAAATACATCTAATTTGTTTTAGTAATACTTTTACTAATATAAGTTTATTACATATTTCCTGTAATTGCTTTGAAGTGTTTCAAAAAACATTGCTTAAATTTCCCTTATAAGTGTAATTTTTGTAAAATTTAGACAATTTATTGTAAGTATTGTTAGTTGAATATTAGTACTTGTTGGTATTGAGTCCTATATATATATATATATATATATATATATATATATAATCATTTATGGTTTTTAAATATGTTATTTTGTCAAAAAGTACTCCGAACGTGTTAGGATACCTTAAAGTTATTATTGCTAATGATAATACTATTCAATAATATTTACTATTAATATATATAGTGTATTTTTACTATTATAAGGTATTTACTATTATTACTATCATTTATACTATTTTTCATTATTTAATATTGTTACTTGGTATAATAGGTTTATTATACACGCATGGCTTATGTTGATAAATAAATGCAAGGTTTTTCTTTTTTTTTAAAAGATACTGTAATCATATTACAGAGAATGGGAAATCACATTCTTAAACAGAACAAAAAGACGTCAGTGTAAGTAAAATTTTGCTTAAATAAATTGTTGGGAATTCCCATGAGCTTTGGAATTTTCGATTAATCAATGATATCTCTAATTAGTGAATGATTTAAAAATCTACCTCGGTAGTAAAATCATTATATGTTTAATTTCCATATCTTTCACTATTTACGTGTTGTCAAAGAATACTATTTAAATGTATTTGAAATAATAATAGAGAAGAGGGAGATTCGATTTGCCCAATGAGATGACGCTTTTTGTCAGAATCTGGAACTTGGATTTTAAGCTTCCATACTTGGATAAAAAGTCATTATAAGAAGAGATATATTTATTTGACATACCAGAAAAACTCAACCTGCCTTCCGCTTAAAAACTTTGACTTCGACTCCGGTGAACCTACAAACCACGTGAACGAACGACGTACTGGCTCTTGATCAACTTGGAAGATAGGACTCGTTTGTCATGGCTTGGACTGCAGACTGCTTTGCTGGATATTGAAATAAATTTCAATATGATAACCGGCCTCACGTGGAATTTCTCCAGCCAATCTAATAATAAGTCCAATACATGATAAAAGCCGGTAGGATGTGAAACTTGCTTATCTTATTATACTCGTGGCAGGTATAAAAATGACTGCTTCAAAAATTGAACGAAAGCGCAACATAGAGAAAAAAATTGTACGGCTACATAAATCGGAATACCATTTATTCAAAGATTTTATTTCGAAAATCAACGTAATTCTAATTTTGTGTGTGCGTGTCAAGAATATTCTCAAAATAATTCATTGTGATAATCAATTGAACAGAAGTCTACAAGTACGTTTCTTCAAATTCCAAAAAAGTGTGTATAGTGAGAAAAAGGGAAACTTTTTAAACAGTTAGTCTTGAATAATCAAAGGAAGTCGTCAATATACTTACTCTTCTAATGCTAAAATTTGGGATAGATCCCAGTGCTTCAAGTTCGTAAGTTTAGTTATTCGTAAAATAATTTCTTATAATTATATTATGGTAAATTTATTATAATTTACTTGCATTCATTATTAAGTTTGAATAAGTTAATGTTTGATTTGATATCTTTATTTGATTTCTTATATTTTGGCTTACGTATCTTTTAAAATTGCATTGATTTCCTTTGCATATAATTATTTTAAATTTTGATCGTTTGTTTGTATGTGAAACTCTTTTTGATACTGTTTTTTAGTGTAAATTTTAATTTCATTTATTCTATTTTTAAACTTTTTATGCAGTTAAGTGGTGGTAAAAATTAAAATGGAAATATTTTAAATAAAATAATTAAATACAAAAATGAAAAAAAAATAGTCTTTACATATAAACGAAGAAACAAGGGTAACTCCTCATTCTCCGATCTCTGAGGGTGAAAACGTTCTACCACAGATTGCCATAGATAATAGATGTTAATTAAGAGAAAGCAAAGTCAACCTAGGTGATCGTGTAGTGTATGAAGAGTTTCAATATCCTAATACGAGTAACTTGAGCTCTCCTTCTTCCGGTTCTTATGAAATAATAAAGCAATGAAGTCAATTATGAAATTAATATACCAAATTCTTTGGCAGAGAGATTCCCAAATAATATTGTCCATATTTCTAAATTAAGATGTTTCTATTACCCTGATAATTTAAAGTTAAGGTATGAATGAAAACTCAACTTCTGCTATTGTGTACTTTTGCCTTAAGCAATTTACTTACAATTGTGAAAATATACCTTTTTTTCAAGTTGAGGCAAATTAAGTTTCGTATCTATATTGTTTTAAATATCCATCTTTCAGGGTGTTCAATGAAGAATGTTCATATCTGTGCAGCACCTTCATTAGCATATCATTGAAATATTTTGAAATATGTAATCATGCTTTGTAAATGTGAACTATATATTGCTGTAATAATTAGTTATTGTGATATTGTTTTTCCCTGTTGTAGTCACTTCATCAGAAATATTTTCTGTATTTGTGCAACATAGTATTAGGTACTTCACTCCATGACGATTATCAAAGTAATTTTTAAAAGTTTAAAAAACAATATACTTAATTTTGGAGTCGTTGTGTCAACAGTGATCCTGCCCCGGTTGTTGTGCGAGCTATAAGAAGGAGGAAATTGCCATGAACCCCCACCACTTCAAGTGCCAGTTGGGGTAAAACATACCAGAACAACTCAACACGCCTCCCGTATAAGGACTTTGACTTAGACTCCGGTGAACTTATCAACCACATGAACGAACGACGCACTGGCTCCAGATCAACGCTGAAAATAGGACTCATTTTGTCATGGATTGGAGTGCAGACTGCTTTGTTGAATATTAAAATAAAATATAATATGATAACCGCGGCTGCACGTTGCATTTCTGCTGTCAATTTGTAAAATGACTGTTAGACAAGCATTTACTAAAAAACATAATTTTATTTATAAAACATAATTATTTTAAATCAATGCAAAAACATCGACTGTCATTAGTCGACCTGAGCTAGTTGGAAGTGAACGCGTAACCGTCTTCTATCGAATGAGTTTATATAACGGTACAGGGTTGCCACATTTCGCCAATTTGCTGGTGCAGGCGAGAGTGGCATACACCATAAATCTAAGAATTACTCAATACATGATATATATATATATATATATATATATATATATATATTAAAATGTGTTTAGATCATTCTCACCACCATTCTGATACTAACACTCGGGTTCATCGTCAAAAATTCATACAAAATATTGCTGTAATGTAAGCTTCTTTATTATCTGGGGACTATTTTGGTACACCTATAAAACTAAAGATTTCTCTTTTTTATGTGCACATTTTTATCGTGAAGATTTTCCCTTTCTCCGTGAAGGTAGGCATACTTTAATTAATATCTTGCATGTGTTTTATGTGCTTACTCTCGTCAAAACTATGCAATGACCGTTTTTGCTCAAAACTAAGCAGCCACGGATTCTAAGCTGCGCTCTAAATTCTCAAAATGTTTCTATGAAAAAATGTTGTCAGCAATTCTAAGTTGCATCCCTAATTTTCTACACTTTTGTTTTGAAAAAATAAAAACTCCTGTAAAAAGTTCATCGATATCCGATACTTCAGAGAAAAAAAGTTTTAAATGAGAAATAATTAATTACTTCACCAGTAGTAAAATTTTCAAATGCGTACATGAACCCATAATTTCTTTAAAAATCGGTATCATGTTCCGAAAATATTTGTCATTTCTATTGTCACAGCTGACTTCGGGAAGAGGGCTAATGCATTTTCCCCCGCGATGTCGCATTTTGTGTCATCCAATGTATTTGTTATGCAACATTTTTAAAAGAATATTTTAATAATGTTTTTGCAATTTTTCAATATCTTGCCTTTTATTATGGCTTTTCTTGCCTAGAACTGCAAAATTTGTACTGTAACCGACAATACTTTTAATCCAACGACCCAGTAAAATTAAGCAACACTATCATTTAGTTGAAAATACCTTATATTTTTCGGTCCAGTGAAAGTCTTCAACATATTAACAAGCAAAAATAATATTTTATGTATGTCATCGACTTATATTTGTTTCATCCTCGTCCAGTTTTTAGTTGTTACAGCCTTCATTGCACCTCCTTTCCTACATGTGTCACAGTAAACTCGTCCTGATGCTATTACCGATGTCTTTGATGTTTAGGTAATTAAAAGAAAGCATATACAGAAAAAATTCTTAATACTAGCAGTCAATGATGTTTAAGATAGAGTTAATACTGAAGATGAACAGTGGAATGTGTTAAGTCATTGGTGTAAGTGGCCAGAATGTACAGTTACATTTTATCATTTTGAAAGAAGCTGAAACTTAATTTTCTTCAACCAACAAACGTTTTGTCTTCGATTCTAAGCTGCTCCTGATTTTCATTACAGTAACAATAATACTGGAAAAATAGAGTGACTTAGATTCAAGTAATTACAGTAATACACAGAAAAACAGAAATACAACAAAGTATTTTTAATCAAAAATACATAAATATATTTATTACAGTTTTTGTAAAAGGTTATATTAATGTATGTGATTAGAATTGCATAATTTAAGTATTCAAAATACGTGCATATTGTTTTTTTTATTTCTAATGTTTTAAGTTTATAAATTGTAAAATAATTTTTTTTTCACAATGTTTAAGTGCATTGAACTTTGATACTGTTAAATTGTATTTGTGCCCCATGAGAGATGTTCTTTATATCGAGCAGGAATTTAATAAAAAAAGAAAATATTATTCTCAACATCTTTGACTTAAAATTAAAAAGAGAATTAGTATATTAAAGTATAACAGCAACAATATAAGATATTTGTAAAAGTTATCATATTATGGAAACTATATTTAAAATTTACAAATGCTGTTTCATAATTCCATATAAAGTAGTTTTGTATGCAAGATTTATGTTGGTAATCACGGGCCAAGCGAGATTTTTGTAAATAATATTTTTAATCAAAGTGGTATACAATAAAGACTCAAATATCGCTTACTGTTTTTAAATTTTTTATTTCCGAAGTTGTTATTGTTCTTTTATTTCCTCTTTGTTTTTATATTAATTTAACACCCTATTTTTCTGTGTATCTGTGTCAAAATATGCAAAAACTTCATATTAAATGAAATGTAGATAAATGTTTACGTTTATTTTATCGTAAAGGAGAATACTTACTCAAATAATTATTTGAACAACTAATATCAGTAAATGTAATAAACAGCCCCCAAGTACTGAAATGGATTAATTAAAAAAAACCATTAGCAGAAAACATAATCTTTAAAATGTACACAGTAACAAAATCAAAAGTAAATTTACTGTTACTAGTCTTGGTAATGTGGAAGTCGTAAAAATGGATATTTAAATAAAACCAAAATTAACAGCCTTGAGTAAAATAAAAAGAACACAACGATATACTTAAAAATTATTATATTTACTTCTAATTATACTTAAGAAAATGCATCTCATTAAAAATAAAGTTTTTATTTTACGAAAAACTTACACAGACCATTAATTAGATTATAAACATGAACTTATTTTCACTGCTTAAACTTGTTATGTTTTACGTTCTCTAGATTAAAGATTGTTAGATTTTTGAAATATATTTTATTTTCGTAAGATATGCATGAAATAAAGTGAAATAAATACGTTAAAATTAAGTGAAGCATATGCTGGTTATAAAACCGGCACATCACTCAAAGGGTATGTCCTGCCCACCACGTAACTTTTTTTCACGACATAATTTCTCGTTTAGCTGACTTTAAGATCATATCCTTTGAGAGGCATTAGCTTTTAGGCGAATTAGAAATGCATATTTTTGGATACTCGTTTTCGGATATGCCATACCCTGATCTTGAATCGCCATTAAAATTCTAAATACTTGAGCATGAGAAAATCTTTCTTTTGCAATGGCGCATTATTGTAGTTATGCTTAGGATGAAATATGATATTTAAATAATTTAATAGATACAGTATTTAATAGATATATAGTACAACAGTATTTTCGGATAAAAAATATATTTCCGGGGCTGATGATGAATAATATAATGATGGACATACAGTATGATTCATCTACTGAAATATATCCAGATAATTTGACTGAAGGAGCAATTATCATCTTTGTTAAAGTGACCACATTATATTCAATGGCTAGAAAATGTAATCGTTAGCCTATGACAATATTTGTTTGTGTTATTGAATTTTGCAGCAATAAATGCGCAAATGATTTTGTTAAGTAGATTGAAACCCCCTACTAAATATCGAACCAGGCGGTGATTTTTTAAGTGTTTTTGATTTCGATTTACAGAAGTATATGAAAAATGTAGAAAACCAAAAACAATGCTTCTAAGATATTAAAAAAATTAAGATCCAGTGAAAACATCGCACTCACTCACTATGAAGACTAAAGGAGTGTGTAAACAATCCACTGAATGTCTTAATAAAAAGAATAGAAAAACTAAACTTACGTGTGAAAAGTATAATAAGCATATTGTATTTCTTACGTTTCTGCTTTTTACGGGTTAAAACTAATGAAAACACCCTTGAATATCAGATACCATGTGCATGCAGTTTATTTTGTTTTTTTCGCGTGTGAAGTGCCGGATTAAAATGAATTTCATAAAAAAAATTCCAAATGTCCTAATTAACTGAATGGGACAGTTAACAATTCAAATTGTTGTTGTTGAGGCTAATGTCACCTTTTTGACGTAGTCAGAACAAGGCCCACGATATTCATCGTAGCAAGGGAAAGAAGTACAACTGTCGTTGGCCTAGGCCATAAGCACCATACAGGTGGCACTACGTATTAGCTCGGCGAAATTCCCCGAAGTGACGATAGATGGCGACACCACCTATGTCCATCTCCACAATTTTGTCATGGGGCTGGGGGGAGGGGATGGAAATATTCTCTAGCTCCCTGCACTCGTTATTCAGCCCACAAGACTTTCGGACCCACTGATTTAACGAGCACCTACCTCGTGTGTACTCGGAGGGTATTTGATGGCATCGGGCATTGAACGCAGACCTTCCGATCAGGAGACCGATGCTCTAACCACCAGGCTACCCACAGCTCTACAACTCAGATTTTATAAAAAATAATGCAGAAATGTAAGTAGAGAAGAAATTATCGCATTCTTTACACGATACACCAAAACAACAGATATTACAGTTCACGAAATTTATATTGCTGCCCCTTATAACCAACCTTGAATGAAATATTTACATGTAAGAATTTCGTTACAAATATTTCATTAAAAGCATATCTACTAATTGTTCTCCATCTGAAAATTCCATAATCATTTAAGTGATTATATATATATATATATATATATATATATATATATATATATAAATCAAAGATACAAACTTTTCTCTTACCACAAAATGCAAAACATTATACGTATTTATTTACGGAAAGGATATTTCTGCTTGATGCTTAAGCCAGTGTTTCTCAAACTGTGGGGCACGCCCCACTGGGGGGCGCGATAAACGTACAAGGGGAGCGCGAGCATATCGAAAATAAAAGATTAAAAAAATTTATTTACTGGAATGAAGTAAAACAAAATACTTTCTGACATAATAAAAAAATACACATTTACACTGATATAATTTATATATCTGCGATATTACGTCATAAAAAAATTAAAGCTTCTACTTTTATTACGGTTTCTTTTCAAACCAAAATGAGAAAAAACAAAACCCAGACCCATAATCGAAAAAAAAAATTAGGAAGATAAAATATTCATCACTGTTATATTATTGTCATCAGCTGTAGGCAGCAGAATGTAGTTGCTGCGGTTTGACCTTCGAACATACTTGTACGGTTAGTTACGTCCCTGCTCTTATGTGTGTGTGTGTATTTCTTTTTTCATTTAGGGAAGTTGCAAATAAACTATTTTTGCTGCGATTTTTTCCTTGTAAAAATATTTTTATGATTTTTGAAAAAGCACAGAGAGCTCTTTGAAGGATTACTTGGCCAAGATTTATTTCTATGAGTTATTCCCAAACATATAAAAAAGCATAATGAAAAACGTTTTACATAATTTTTTTGAACATCCATATTGTAATGAATACCCTTTTATTCCGGAGCTGTCACGCCGAGCACAGAGTGCACGAAATCGGTAATTCTGGCAAAACTGTTTAATTGTTACCAATGGCTCCTGTTTGACAGTCTTAACGTGTGAACTAAAATATATTTGTCACATATCTCTCTCTCTTTTTTGGGAGTGACAAACGTTTTTTTACAATCTTAAGATACTTGTTTTGACTGAGTTCCCGGTGTGATAACTTTTTTTCCGAAATATTTTCTGTGTTCTTGAAAGTAGGGGTGAGTATATTTTCTCTTAATTAAATTATTCACTGGAATTACTATTTTTATTGTGTACTATAAAAATAATTATAAAAAAAACGATTGGGGTGGCTCAATAACCCTACTCGACCATTAGTATCGAGTGCGTGCCTGCTCCAGGTTTAAAACATGTTGAAGTCTTTTCACTTTAAATATTAAAAATAATACAATTATTTTTCATCGGAATTTTATATTATTGTTCATTATTCAACATCAATTCTAAATGCTAATTCTGTGAGGCTTAAAATTGCAGTTCGCTTAAAACTAATTATAATTTGAGCAACGATTTAAAAAAATCATTTTACATTTTTGTAAACATTGTTGCGCATTTGGCTTTACTCTCCTTAAAATTCAGCGATTATATCAATAATGTTTTATTTTCTTATAAATGAACTCGTGCAAAGAGCGGGTACTTCAGCCGGTATACTTTTAATGTATCAGTGCTGCACAGAGTATTTTATAACTAATTAATTAATGCTAAATTAAGAACAAGTTTAATAAGTATTAGCGACTTCCATGGGCTTGTCTTACACAGCAAATTTTTCATAGGAATGCTTATGATTAGAAATTGACCCACTGAATTATTTCTAAAAAAAGCTGATATCTATATTTTGTCTTCTAAGCAGCCACCGAATTTTGCAATATGTTCCAACTTAAAAATTAGAGACAGGAAAAATAACAATAATTATCCTATTACTTAATATTTCTTTGCTTAAAACAACATATACAAAATTTAGTACTTATGTCATGAATTTGTACGGTATATAATTAAGATTATTGCTTTAGCGTAAAAAAAGTGCATTATTATTGCATTCAGTACATTATTAATGTATAAGGGGAGCGCGATAAAAATTGTGATTAATAAGGGGGGCGCTAGTATTGAAAGTTTGAGAAGCACTGGCTTAAGCCATGTAATTAACTTCTCCTGAAATGATGCATACACACGTGTACACGCACAGACACGCAGGCGTGCATTTATTCATAAGTAAGCAATGCCTTAACACCAATTTATTTGTAAGTAATGTACGCAAATCCATTCATAAAAAATAAATGCGTAATAGTGATAAATGCTTTTTGAAATTTCCCGTGAAACATTTTTTCGCGTCAACAAAGATATATAGGTATATCAAGTCGATTTATACTTCAAAAGTGATATGTTCTAGATTCATAAGCCACTGAGTATTGATTTACTGATCTAAAGTCATAGCAATACTAAAAATTGACAAAGAGCGAGGGAAGAAAAACATGTGAGAAAAACGTCCCTGTTTTGCTGTTATATTTCTTTTTCTTACGAAAATTTTCAGTTGGCTAAGTGCCCAATTTTGAAAGTGTTTGCACTCTGTCAGAGCATTAGCCTCAATCTGCTGTGACCTTAGCTTCTTATACAAACTTAAAATAACTCACAAAATATAAAATAAGAAGTATTAAGGAAATAAAAATCTTTTAACAGGAATTTAATTTCGGTATCTATGCAATTTATATAGGCTTACTATTTGGAAAAAAAAATTAGGGTAGTATTGGTCAGAGAAATAGAAATAAAAATATGAAAATCAAACTGAAAATTAAATGCATATTAGAATTTTTTGTTGACCGAATTGACATAATTTGCAGATGTGTGTGTGTGTGTGTGTGTGTGTGTGATTATAAGGAAATAATTTTTTATACTGTTTCAAACATTATTCATACACACACACTGAGATAATTATTTGTAAATTAATTTTTCATTACTGTTAGTGTATATGACTATCATTAAAAAATCATTAAAAATTCAATTAAGTAAACATATATTCAAAACGGTAGAAAAAAATTCCATGTGATTTTAATTTTAAAAAGTCTTCTGTGTATGTAACTGACAAATATTAAACGGCTTGTAAATAAAAAAAAAGATTATACAAAAGAAAATTCTGTCTTTTCAAATAATGTTAATGCAATAAAATAATGTAGATTTTACAACTTATCAAATAAAACGATGTATTGAGCTTCTTTTTATCTATACATAAGATAATAATGTAAACAAAATTATAAATAAATCATTGTTAACCATGTATTCATTAAATTTTATCTTCTAATTGCTTTTTAAAATTATTTTTTTAAACCTCATTCCTCAATTGTTCGTATATTATATTGATCTATATTATTTCATTTTAATTTTTAATTTGGATGTAAGATGTAACACTTTTTGGCACATTTCCCAGTAAAAATTAATACATTTTTATTTTTGTTATCGAGTTATATTCAAGCATTTAAGAATTTGAATTAATAAATGTTAAGAAATCCGTTTTACACAAGTTTTATTTCGAGAATGCATCTTAATTTATATTTAACTGAATTTTTCACGAATAGAAACTGTTTTTTTAATTATTATTAATATTTAGGTAAATTTGAAGCCTTTTTTTCTTCTTCATTAGTTATAAATTTATAGCACATGACCAACTCTTAAATAAGTATTTTTACCAATAATACATTTAAAAAAATGGTATTACAGTTTTAAATATACTCTATAATCTGTATTGGGTTGAATTAATTTTTGTTCAAGTAATATATAAATTTTTATCAAACGACTCATTATAGCAATTCATACGTAAACAAGAAAGAATGACAAAATTCATGTATAATGAACTGATTAGGAAGTTTGAGGCAGTGGTACTACCGGCAAATTTATCTAAAAAGGCCTTTTTTTTTACTTTTTAAAATATTTTTTTTCTTTTCTTATGCTGCTTTTTTCAGTCAATCGATTCTCCACTTCAGTTTTTTTTTACCGGACATCGGACTCACAGGAGTTTAACTGCCGAGGTCTCCAGCATTGTGATCTTACATTCAAATCTTGTTCGGGATGGACTATCCTGAATACTCAGATCAATAATTGTTTTATTTTCCAAATCTTTAATTCCATTGGTCAGTTAGACGATTAAATTCATTATAATTTTATGTTATTCCAGTAATTCAGTTCATCTTTTTGGTATTTTGATTTATTTTCTTAGACGACACAGCATACATGTTTACAACACAAAGAATATTGCATAACTAATTCTGCGAGCTAAAAAAGATGACTCAGATGACTTGCAGCACCATCTATTTATTTTGCATTTAATTTACAACAATAAAAATAAACTCAGTTAAGTGTGACATACAGAAAAAAATGCCTTAAATTTTATTACTATTTCAATTTATCGATTATGCATTTGTATTTCCTAGTTACAATAAATGCTTTTGTGTTTTACGCATATTATAGTTGAATACGCACAAGCTATTCAAAAGGAATTTAGAAAGCCTCTTTTATTGGATCATAGACATATTTGGAGAAAAAAGCATGTAAGTAAAAATAAATAATAAGTTAGATGAAAAAAATTAGTTTGATGTTAAAATCCCTTGATAATTAGGGCGCAAAGCAGCAATTCATAAACTGTGACTCACGCCACCTACGGGAAAGTGATAGAAATTAGATAAACAAAATAATGTATATTTAATGAAAGGAAGCAAAACTAAAAAGTTTTTGACAATATAAATATCCGTGACATGTTTATTACAATCAATTTCAAATTAAAAGTTAGAATAAAAAATTAAAAGTAACTTAATTAAAATGTATATTATTTGAACATAAAAAATTAATTTTAATGTTGATAATTTGAATGGTTAATAATTAAGATCGTATGCAGCTGTAGCATCTCTCTCTCTCAGATGCGATATTAATTACGATTGAAATTGAGTCGCAGACATTGAAAAATTGAGAAAAAATCGTGTAAAGAAAATGGTCCCAAGAAGAAATGTAAAAAAAAAAAAAAAAAAAAAAACGCAAAAAAGTGTGTATAACATCAGGCATTTCTGTACCAAGAGCATGTAAATATTTATAGGAAATCTTATTTTTAATAGAAAGAAACACGTAGCTAATAACAATATAGTTACAACTTGTAAATAAAAATTATAAACAAAATATAATCTATCTTCCATTTCTTTTAATCTTTTCATATACGAAATCAAGAAACTAATATAAGGGAGCTTAAAATGAGAAAAAAGGGAGAGGGAATATGGCTATACAACAATATGCTTGATACAATAACAATTACTAGTAATTTATATTGAAGGAACTTTGTTGGAAATGATTCTATAAGCTTTGAATAAAACTTAACACTTTGGTTCGTTCCTGAACACAGGCAGGTGAACAGTGCCATTTTATTAACAAGGTGGGGATGTTAATAGTGAAGATGATTGTTTTATTTGGGAAAGGTTGAAGTAGGGTTGGAAACTGAATCGGGAAAGTTTTCTGAAACCACCAAATTCGTATGAAGGAGACTGTTTCTTTAGGAAAAGAAAACAGCTGCAATGCTGACTACGCAGAATTATTCAAACAATTAACTGCGATGATAGTGGTATGCTAAAAGATGAACAGACATTGACATAAATTGCTTATTGGCTACATGTGATCTCTAGATTACATCAACAGTTTCAGACATTGGGCGAACTGGATAAAGTCACCCAAATCAAAAAACATGTAGGGGATCGCTATGTGGCTTTAAATTCAAGGCATCATAGAGGTATTATTGCTAGGCAGTTATATGAAGAACTTGCTGCCCCGTCTGGGAAAAAAGTATCAAGATAGACAGCAGAGAAAATATTTTACACAAGGAAAACCAGTGGCAAGACATGCTGACTATCTCGGAGCCGTAAGCACCACTCATGAATAGAGCAAAATTTTCACCCGTGACGTTTCTTAATTAGTGACGAACACAAAGCGATTCTCGATAATTTTTTATCTGGTGAATGCTATGGGAAACACTCTCATCCTGCAAATATCAGAGAAAGTGATTACGCCCAACGTTAAATTAGCAAAACGTTTACTATTAATTAATCATCAGTATGATACTATTTTTTTTTAATTACCAAGCGTGAAAAAGTAAAGCTACCATAAACTTACTTTGATTTTATCTTACAATAATCTATAAAAAAGTATATTAACCATATATATATATATATATATATATATATATATATATATATATATATATATATATATATATATATATATATATAAAAATATATACAAAAATACAAATGAAAACACAAATAAACTTCAATTATTTCAACATTATATTAAGCAAAAACTTTCACCGAAAATAGTGTTTTATTTTAGAACACAAAGTAATGATTAGAGTTAATTAAAATTCGGCTAAAATATGTCGGTTTCCTTATTTATTAATTCTGACTACACCCTTATTTAGATATTTCATATGAGAGAAATATTGTCATTTCATTTTTCATGTTGTGTATTTTAAAGAGTAAACATAAATAGAATTAAATAGACTATAAATTGAGACGTCATGAAAATATTTCATGAACTACATTTGTAATCCAACTGGATGGTATTAATGAAATTACAGTGAATTGTATTATATCTTAAGTCATGTGAAGCTGACACCTTTAATCAGCACTGTTTCCAAATATTGAAATAGAATGGAAACTTTTCAGAATTAATTAATATATTCTAAGCTAATTATTATAAAATAACTGAGTGATTTTGTATGAAATAATTTTCATTTTGAAAGTTCATTTATAATATGTTATATCATAATACATGTTGTAATAAGTAAGAAGATTTTTCCATTGCGAAATCCAACTTTAAGTACGCTACTTCAATTTTCATTTGATTGTATTTTTTTTAAATTTAATAAGTTTGTAACATATTGGTTTAAAAAGATGAAAGAATATTACAAGATTCAGATGGAGAAATTTAATTTACAAATATATTCCCAAGTGTTGTTTTATCATTTAAAAATAATCAAAATTTCTTCTTTGATAGAATAGAACGTGTGGTGAGAAAAACATACGCCACTTTACAGAAAAACTCATTTTTCTTCTTGGTATTCTATTTCAACACTTTAAGAAAACTAAAGTAAGATTACGAAAAAATACATGAAACAAATCCTTTATTTTGTTCTGTAACAAATATAAATGGAAGAATTTTACTTTTATAAACCAGCACTCTCTTAGAATTGCATTTTTAAGCAACACATGGAACTATTAAAATATTTTATTTAAATTTCAATAAAAAGTCAAGTCTTCTCCCAACACATTAAAATATTCAAAAAAAAAACGAATTAGATAAAAGAAAAGGAACGTTTATTTTTTTTACAATTCTTATTCATCATAGAGAAAGAAATAATTAAAAAACATTTCAAACAAAATGGCAAAACTAAAACCGTTTTCTCGTCTTAAAAGCCGTTTCGGGAGATTCCAGGTAGTAATTAAAAACAAATAAAATGATATAACTTATTTTTTCTTTTACGGTGGCTTCTTTCATTCTTGCCATCAAAACATAATTTAAAGAAACATAAAAAAGTTACTTTTGACCCAAAAATAGCATAAGTTGTTCGGGAAAAATAATGCTTTGATTTTTATTATCGTTTGCTCGATATGCTAAAATTTTACTTTTTTTTCTTTCAAATTGATAATTTCAGCAAATTTGGGAAATATAAATAGTTATTTCTAATAAATTTTTAACTGTATTGCATTGACTATCTAAAATAAACATTTTAATAAACTAATTATTTTAAATAAAACAATTATAATAAAACGTATTTTTAATGAAACAGAGTAATAGTAAAGTATTCAAACTATTTTTGAATTATTTATTATATTATTTATAACTATCATTATTTAATTATCGATGAGGTTAGAAAAATATTATTTTTAAAATTTACTTAACAAGGATTTTTAGAAGTGTATCATTCAATTTGATATTTGCCTTGTGTTTTACTTGAGGCAACCATATATTTATTTTTCCAATATCTACTCATAATTAATATTATGTGTTACTTTAACTAACTGAATGTAATCTATAACTGGCATACATTATATTATTAATACTTAACACATAAATTGTACAATCGTTTTAACATTTTCGCAATTAATAGTGATTTTTTTGTGTAGGAATATTTTGCTTCAAAGTTTTTTAAATATTGCTTATTTAATTCTTGCAATGTAAGAATTAAAGGCTAGGCAAAGTTACTTTAATATTAAGA
This sequence comes from Trichonephila clavipes, assembly GCA_019973935.1. NCBI lineage: Eukaryota > Metazoa > Arthropoda > Arachnida > Araneae > Nephilidae > Trichonephila > Trichonephila clavipes. The sequence continues at coordinate 626,180 of BMAU01021178.1, read as the reverse complement.
TAACAAAATTAAAAGTATTTGATGCAATCAAAAGCATTATATATTTTTACAAAACTTGGTATAAACCGAGTGATTAATTTTGAACGTAAAGAAACATGGATACATTCACACCCATCTATATACACTATACACGTATAAATGCACACACGGACATGTATATATATATATATATATATATATATATATATATATACATATAAATATGGGAAAATGACTACAACCTAAGGATGATAAATGATTTATTTAACAAGATGAAATATCTAGATTATATATATATATATACTGAACAGCAAAGGAGAACGTCTTTCTCCTACGTCTAAAGCTTAGCGTCCCTAACGTCTATCTAGATATTTTCCCGTGTGTCCTTTTAGTCGGACATTCCTGACGGGGTGTGACGTCAGTGTGGACTGCTCCACCCTAAGTACAGGGGGAGAGGTTGTCCATTGCACATATCCAACCCTACATCGGCCATCATGACCGGGAAGGCGACCTCGCCTGATTACATACAATGATAAAATGTACAGATACATAGTAATGAAATATTAAAAATGTACACAGTGACACAGTAGATGAAAGAATTATACACAACACAAAATATCATCAAAGAAAAAGTACAAAAATACTGAAAATTAAACAAATTTAAAGTAATATTTCAAAAATAAAAAAAATTTCATACATTACCACTGGGGTAAAACAAATTATGTTAACGATACAAATAAGATCAAGGCTAAAATAAGAATCTGTAATAAGGAACAGGAACATATTGAAGCAAGATGCTCCTATTTCTAAACACTTAAATTTGTACTAAAATGAAATAAGAAAATGTTAGTCATTCAATAAAAATGGAATCAAAAATAAATAAATAGATAAAAAGTCTGTTGTTAATGATGTCCATAACGAAAGTCTTTCACAGGAAGAAACATTGTGAACAGTTTTTAATGGAGAAATCAAGTAGAGTTAGTTTGGTTTGGCCAGAGTTTCATGAATTCTGCACCAGTAGACGTTTTTGATGGTCCGTCGACAAAATCACACTTTTCTACGTCATAAGTGTCATTGTGCTTGACTTTTGTAACTTTGTATGGTCCGAGGTATTTTTGCTTAAGTTTCAAGCCATGACCAAAATCAGTGCGTTTAATTGCTACTAGGTCATGCAGTTGATATTTATGAGCTTGTCTGCGCCGGAGATTGTACGTGCGGCGATTCTCATCTTGAACTCTGTAGATTTGCTTTTTGGCATCTTGACGGAGAGCATCACGTTGTTCTTGGAATTGAGCTGTAATCTCATCGTTAAGAAGTTCGACAATCTCAATGTCCTGGCAAGACTTCATCTTGGTGCCGAAAAGGAGCTCAAATGGAGTCATATTGATGCTTCTTTGAAAAGTTGAGTTCAGAATTTCTTGCAGGTGGGGTACGTGAGAATACCATTTCTCAGGATCGTCGACAGAAAGTTTTGACAGCACAGAAATGATGGTGGAATTTTGTTTTTCAATTTGGCCATTAGATCTTGGGAGACCAGTTGTAATGGAGATATGAAGGATGTTTTGCTTTTTACAGTAATCTTCAAATGCGGAGGAAGTAAATGCGGATCCTTTATCAGTGATAATCCTAGCGGGGTTTCCGAAGACATGTCTTTGGTTTTCTAATTGATTTATGACTTCTGCAGCGTCCGTAGATCTATCGGGATAAGCGTGCAATCTTGTTTACCACGTTTCCGGTTTGTGCGAATGCATGTAACACAGTTTTGAATGCATTTTTCAACTTTGTCTTTAAGTCGTGGGATGTAAAAGTCTTTGCTAACTAAATCTTGTGTGCGTAGAACAGCAAAATGGCCACGTTCATGTGCAGTTTTAATGATGTTAGCCGGCATTTCGTCAGGTACCACTAGTAAATCGGTGCCATTGACTGTTTTGTAAAGAAGTTTGTTTTTTACGATATAGTTGTCATGCGGCGTTGTTTCTAGAAGCGTCTTTATCGTTGTTATTTGGTCATCAGCCTGTTGTGCTTTGAGAAATTGAAGATGAACACTATTTTGGATTAGCATACAATGTGGAGGTCGACTGAGCGCATCCACATGAGCCATCTTTGAGCCTGTACGGTGTTCTATTGTATAATTAAATTCTTGGAGATAAAGTACCCATCTGGCTCTCCTGCGGTTAAGCTCTTTTTTACTTAGTGTTTTGACGAGGGCATCACAGTCAGTAATAATTTTGAATGATGTTCCTAGTACATAGATGCGAAAATTTTTAAGTGCTTCGACCACTGCAAGGACTTCTAGTTCAAAACTAGTGTACTTTCGTTCATGGTCTGATGTCTTTTTTGACATGTAGAATACAGGGTGAAACTGGTTGTCATGTATGGATTTTTGGGGTAGGACTGCACCCAAACCATCGATTGACTGTCAGTGGGAATCTCAGTGGGAGAATTTTGGTTAAAAATACTTAAAACGGGTTGTTGGGAAAGTAAGTATTTTAATTTTTGAAATGCTGTCTGTTGTTCAGCATAAAATTGGAAACGGGAGTTTTTACGAAGGAGGTCACTCAAAGGTTTTGCTATGGTCGAATATGTGGGTAAAAACTTTCTAAAATAGCCAGTAAGGCCAAGAAATCGGCGAACGTCTTTAATATTTTTAAGATCAGGATAATTAATAACAGCTTTAGTTTTTGAAGGGGAAGGAAACAATCTACCGTTTTCTATAATATGACCAAGAAACTCAATTTTATTATGTAAAAATTAACAATTTTTAAAATTTATTTCAAGTCCGTAATCACAAGCTACCTGTAGAACAATTTTTAGATATTCAAGGGCTTGTGACTCATTAGCAGCGGGAATAACGACATCATCCATATATGGGAGAACAATACTTTTCGAAATCAGATGTCGGAAAATGGCATTTATGTACCGCATAAAGGTGGAAGTACAAGTACTCAGTCCAAAAGGTATTCGTCTAAATTGATACTGACCATTATGAGTAACAAAACTAGTAAATTTACGGCTCCTTTCATTTACCGTGACATGGAAAAATCTATTTTTTAGATCTAGAGTAGTAAATATTTTAGCATTTTGGAGAAAATCTAAAACATCGTCAATTAAAGGAAGATGATAGTTGTCTTTAATAAGTTTGTGATTTAAGCGTCTATAATCAATGCAAACTCTTGATTTTCCGTCTTTTTTCTTTACTACCACAACTTGACTAGCGTAAGGAGATGAAAACAGCTCAACAATTCCAGTTTTAACCCATTCATCAACTTGAGCGTGCACTATATCTCGTTCAGCATATGGCAAACGTCGGGGCTTATGAAATATCGGTTCGTCGTCAGTGAGAGCGATATCAAGCTCAATGTTTACAGTTTTTGTTTTTTAGGCGTGTATGTCGATAGCAGTTGTTCGACTTCAGCTCGATTATGTTGAGAAACATTTGGACCGATATCAAATGTGGGTGAACCGTCAGAAATCGTCATAATAAAATTTTCATTTGCATTATCAGAAGGCCTTAAAATTTGTGCAAATTTTACGCCTGTATGCGATATATTTAGATGTGCTTGTTTAATTACGTCACAACCGATTATAAGGTCATAATTTGTACAAGAATTTGGTACAACAGAAATAGTAACAGGAAAAATTTGATCATCGATAGTAATTTCAGAATCAAAAGTTCCTATCACATTAATTCGCAAAAAAACAAAACCTGTTAATAATGTGTTGGTTTGTTTCAGTGGCGGTGCATCTATATTTATGTAAGTAGAATTCCTTAATAGTGTTAAATTGCTGCCTGTGTCTACTAACCCGTTAAGTTTACGCCCAAAAATTGTTACGTCTTTACACATATTAATAGGAGAAGGCAATTCATGCACAGCATTTACAACAGAAGGTGGTGTAGAAGTGTTATTTAAATTAGCTCGTCGGCATTCAAATGATTTGTGACCATAAAGATTACATGAGAGGCATCTGGGGCCACGTGAATGATTAGGACAAGAATTTGATAGATGACCTATATCATTACAATTAAAACAACGTTGGGGATTTCTAGCTGCGTCGGAAGCGTTAAATTTTGTGGGTTTTCTTTGGAAGCTTTGTTGTTTAAAATCGCGTCCTCGGCTTTCATATGAATGACGAAAATTCGGTGAATTAAAGTTATGTATTCCCATGTTTTTAATGACAGTTTCATAGGTACGTAATTTCTGCTTCAAATTCGGAAAATGAGGTTGCACCATAGAGGATTATTTTATCTGAACGAGGCCCATCAATTCCATTAATTATGTACTGGATAATTGATGCTTTGTCAATTTTTGAATCACATCTATTTGCTAATTCACGCATGGAATTAAAATATTGCATTAAAGTCTCGGTTTTATACATTTTCCTTTTTTCTAATTCACGGTGGATTTCTATTGAAGTGACTGAATCCGAAAATTCTTCAATTAAAGCTTTTTTGAATGACTCGTATGTATTTAAATTTCTTTGTGAAAAAAGAAATGATTTAGCAGTTCCACATACTAGACGTTTCGCGAAAATTAATTTTTGAGAAGAACTGATAGCTGGGAATAAATCAAAATTTTCTTCAACATCGTGAAAGAAACTATTTACAGAATAAAAATCTTCCCCCGTAAATTTTCTACTGGTCGCCAAAATATCCCGTAATAAAGTCCAAAGCTGGGTATTCATTTCTATAAGGGAAGCTTCGTTTGAATAGGGAGGAAAAGTATTTTGTGTACAAAGAGATGAAACGTTTTGATGTGCCGGCATGAAAGAAACCCCTTGAACGCTGGGCAGGGGAGAATTTCTGACCGGATGTTGCTGAAACGGCGAGTGCTGGTCTGTCCTTTCCGATGAAAAATTCTTGTCTAACGTGATTCGTTTTTGAAACGTGGTTTTTGAAACTACGTTTTCGCCTTCAGAAAAGGATGCCTCCGAATTATTTAATGTTAGTTGGAATTCATCTAAGTTCGTCAAAGCTTTAAATATACTATTGCATAAATTTTGCTCATTTGTTTCTACGTCTAAATGCAATAAATTAGCGACTGAGATAAAATCAGGCAATGAGAATTCGGTTAAATTTTTTCTTTGTGTTCTTCAACTCTAAACTCTTTAGGGAATGTAGAAAAATTTCTTATTTTATTTCGCGAAGAACGGTCAAATTCGGTGAATCCTAATATAGAATTTAATGTTTTTACAGCACGAGTTGTACCACATTTCAACGAATTAGCAATTATAGGAATATCGCCTAATTTAATTTTTTTACAGGACATCTTAGTATACAAAATTAATCACTTTGAAAATTTAGACGGTGCAAGGTTGTAATCAAAATTTCCCTATCACACTCTGAGTTAAAACTACTAAATACAGTTATTTTAAAGCCAAAATAAACAAACAAAAAAAATACGTTTAATTAAATTTTGCCAACCTGGGGTTGGGGAGCAGTCCGTACAATAAATCCAAAACCAGTTGAGGCACTAAATGAATCGAAGAAAAAGAAATTCCAACAGCAACACGTTTTTACGCTTTTTGCAATGTAGCGTCCACTGAAGAAAAATATTAACGCGTCTTAAAAATTTTCTCTCGTCTAGAGGAGATTTTCCTTAATATGCAAGAGAAAGGTCGAGCCCCCCAAAATATGGGAAAATGACTACACCCTAAGGATGATAAATGATTTATTTAACAAGATGAAATATCTAGATTATATATATACTGAACAGCAAAGGAGGACGTCTTTCTCCTACGTCTAAAGCTTAGCGTCCCTAACGTCCGTCTACATATTTTCCCGTGTGTCCTTTTAGTCGGACATTCCTGACGGGGTGTGATGTCAGTGTGGACTGCTCCACCCTAAGCACAGGGGAGAGGTTGTCCATTGCACATATCCAACCCTACATATATATACATATATAGTATATATATATATATATATATATATATATATATATATATATATATATATATATATATATATATATATATATATATATATATTATATATATATATATATATATATATATATATATATATATATATATATATATATATATATATATATATATATATATATATATATATATATATATATATATATATATATATATATATATATATATATATATATATATATATATATATATATATTTATATATATATATATATACATATATATATACATATATATATATACATATATATATATATATATATATATATATATACATATATTTATATATTTATATATATATACATATATATATATATATATATTTATATATATATACATATATATATATATATATATATATATATATACATATATATATACATATATATATATATATTTATATATATATACATATATATATATATATACATATATATATACATATATATATATTTATATTTATACATATATATATATATATATATATATATATATATATATATATATATATATATATATATATATATATATATATATATATATATATATATATATATATATATATATATATATATATATATATATATATATATATATATAAATGTCTTACAAGATATTTATTTAATTGTGTTACTTAACGTACAACACCAAGGAGAAGATCTTGCAAATTATTCCAAATTCAGAATATGAATACATGTAATAGGAATTCATGTAAGATATATGTTGTTTTTAATAATATCCATTTCTCGCTGAGCTAGATCAAGTACATATCATATATTTTACTCTGAGAAAGTCAATTATTATGAGTGAGTGCATATATAGTAGATCAAGTGATGTGAAATCCAAACAATCATAAATATGTTCTACAGAGGCATGCTATTTAAAGCATCTGGCACAGGTAATTTTTTTTTCTTTATTATTGTAGGTCACAATGTTTTAAAATGTCCACAAATGAAATGGGTCATATCAATCTGTCCTTGCCTGTGATACGGAGAGAAAAAATAATTACTAGGACGTTCATGTTGATACCATAAGTGGATAGGTGTGATAGTTGAATAATTATTTCATATATAAGTGGGATACAGCTCTGCATAAGTCTGAGAGGCCAGAGAATCTAAGGTTATAGTTGCAATAACAATCAAGTTGTTATCTGTGGTAATATGCGAAAAAAATCATTGCAAGTGTATCTCACGAGAAAAAGTAAAGCATTTAGCTTGACCAAAATAGCAACTCCCGAATTATCCCTCACCCAATGCCAAAAAGAAAGATGCTGGATGGCACTTCGACTGCATGTTAGAATAGAGATGCTGCTCGTAGGGAGGAATGAAAGTTCCTTGTTGAGGTATATATTAATATAAATCCGTTCGCTGCAGAATAGCGAGAAACGTAAAATCAAAATTAAAAAAATTAATAATTGCTCTATTTCGTTATTTTATTCTTACTGTTTGATGCTAATTCGCTCAATGTTTTTACAAGAGTTATGCATTTTGCAAGGATTATTAAATTAAAAATAATTTGTTAACACCGCATACATATTTAAATTAAAATTTCGGCAAACATTTAGTGGAATAAGTGTTGGGTATCAAATCACCTCCAAAATATCTCTTCCATTTTTTATAATATTTCTTCATTTCCCTAAGGCCCAGTGTATATGTAAATTACAGTTGGATGTTGACAAGCGGCAAACTTTGTTTCAACCTGTAATCTTGGTTTCTAAGGCCAAGAGTTTGCTGTTGTGTACTACTGTGGCGAATATTTTTTAATGTCTTGACCGGTAGTAATTAGGTTTATAATTGTTTGTATATATTATTGTGGATTATATATATATATATATATATAATCCACAATAAAATATGGAATTTATGAACTTAAGGATTATATATATATATATATATATATATATATATATATATATATAACTTATTTCAGTTACAATAAGTGTGAGAGAAAGAATGAACATATAATTGCATATATATATATATATATATATATATATATATGCAATTATATGTTCATTCCTTCTCTCACACTTATTGTAACTGAAATAAGTTATATATATATATATATATATATATATATATATATATATATATATATATATATATATATATATATATATATATATATATATATATATATATATATATATATATCCTTAAGTTCATAAATTCCATACTATAGCTGGCTCGATTGATTTTTTTACCAAGCAGAATGGAAATTCTTACCTAGCAGATTGATTTCTTGCCTAGAACTATGGTAAATGAAAAAACTTTGTGTTGACAGAATGAAAATATATAACCACGATAAAAAAAAATCACTGATTATCGTGTTATATCTAAATTAAAATAGATTTCCCTAAAAGGAATAAATCCAAAGTTATTTAAATGTCGATTAAATACATTATCACTATTATCGAAACCAAACACTAAAAAAATAGGTTGTAAGGATACCACCCTCGGGTGCCCTGCTCCTTGATTATCAGCGTGATCTAAAGGTGTAGGAACAAAAGGACTATAAAAGCTGACATGACCTTAATATGATTTTATTAAGATCTTAGACTTAAACCTCTAACATATTAGATAATAATAATAAAATATGTAAGAGAATCTGAGGTGGCTAAACACGCAATATATATAATACCGATATAACGTAACCTGGACCACTATCAATACTTACACGCCTAAGCTCAATTCCAATACTACCACAGATCCAAATATTAAATAGTCATGAGAATATTAATAGTACTACCTTAATGTCGAATGAAGTAGCGATCAATCTAATCCTAGATGAAGTTGCGGTTTCCAGGAGTGCAATGGTATGCACCTTAAACTAAGGGCTCTCTGTCACGAATAACTTCTGTTGGCTGTATCTTAACCTTTCAAAACCTCTTCACATTTTAATAACGGATTATCATAACATTCTGCATATTGCCACACCGCTTACTATAACTTCTCATATTTAAAAACTTCCTAATTTGCATTTATCCTTCACGCTTCACGTCTTGGGTTTGGTTGGAAAAATGTTGTCATTAATTCTGGCCCCTAAGAACCCAAAGGACATGTTAATGAAAAGACGCTTGAGCTCTTCACATGGTTACTTTATTATATTTTACGGTTAATTATGAATACAATTTTAAGTTTTTATCTGAATGAGAGTATATATAAACTTGCTAGAAAACTCCAACAATATCTATCAGTGAAAATTGTTTCACTAATTTGTAATTTCGGATTTTTTGATGTAACTGATAGTAGAGTCTGTTTAAAATTAAAATATGAATGCACAAAGTAAATTGTATGACTTTGAAACTTTAATTTTTCACACATACACTTTAATTGGCTTATGCAAATCTACAGAAAATTTTCATACTTTGTCTTGAAGCAATCCACACCTTTATTTCATTTAACAGCAGTCAGTTACTTTTGCTCTATCGTTTTCCATAGAGATATGGATTTTAAACTATTTCATACAAAATACATGTACATACGTGCCAAAACAGTCGTAAGTACAACTAAACACTTTGCCTATTTGTATATTAACTGTAACATATCTGCTACTTTTGAAATCCAACTTGTGTATGTGTGTGTGTGATGAAGGCATTATATTTAATAAATATTGCTTTTCTTTTAATGTAATTGAATTAGTAATTTGTGCGAAAAATCAGACCTTTTAGAAAAATAGAAGAAAAAACGAAGAAATGCTATCATTGCTTATGAACATCATTATTCTGCATTATTTTTTTATTGAATTTGGGAAGTCTACCCTTCCTGCAGAATAAAAATAAGTTGCTTTCCATCTGAAATGACAGCATCAAGATAATGTATATTAGGAAAACCATTTTTTTTAAGATTTTGGAAAACAGAATGAGCTACATTCGAATATCTTACAATACATGGTAGTAAGAAATTCGATTTTCATTTTTTTAATAATGAAACTAGAATTAAATACCTAGTAAATAAAATACTGTAATACAAAGTTTTTTAATTATGCGGCATATGATTGAATGTTTGTTTTAAGTATAAATTTAAAGCAATTATCAGAATGTAAGCATCTTCACTTTCATCTTTACGCAAAACTTTTAAAATGATTCCTTCAAAAAATAGTCTTATGAAAATACAATATTTATGATTTTAAAATATATGTAAAATTTTACAATTATTTATAAACTAGAACTTCTCTTAATACACTGCTCAAAACAATTAGGGGAGCAAGTAAAAAATTGAAGAAAACCGTGTGAGAAAACCACGTATTGGCATACAATGCATAGTACACGCGTATCAATGCGCAATACAGAAAAAAGGCGTAAAAAAGTTTGGAATTAAGCTTTAATTCTTTGAAAATATGGAAAAAAAACATGAAAAGATGATTTAGGGCAACAATTTGGTTACATGTAAACGATAAAAAAAGGTACTGTTTAGACATGATGCATGAGTTTTAATAGGGCGTGTGGTCTCCTCGAACAGCTAAGACTGCTGCACACCTGTTTGCCATGGATGCGATGAGGTTATCGATCAGACTTTAGGGAATACTGTTCCACTACTCAAGAAGTGCAATCTCCAAGTCTCGGACAGTAGCAGGCGACCTTGGTCGCGCAGCAATGTGTCGTCCGAGCATATCCCAAACATGCTCGATAGGATTCAGGTCAGGAGAGTACGCTGGCCATTCCATACGCTGTATTGTTTCAGCTTCAAGCATGTTCTCCACCAGACGAGCTCTTTGCGGTCGGGCATTATCATCCTGGAAAACAAAGGAATCTCCAATGGCTCCAGCGTAAGGGATGACATGATGTCGAAGTATTTCGTCTGCATACATTCGGCCCGTCAAAGTGCCATTCCGAATGATATGCAGGTCCGTGCGTCCACCTATGCTGATTCCACCCCATACCATCCAACCAGCTATTCTGTATTGTGACCTTTCACGAACGAATGTAGGGTTATTTCGAGTGCCCTTGTCCCTCCATACAAGAACACGTCGGGTGTCACACTCTAGACTGAATCGGGACTCGTCTGTAAACAGCACTTGGCTCCAATCATGTTGCACCCAATCTCGATGTTCCCCAGCCCATCTTCTTCGGGCCGCATGGTGGCGTGGGGTCAACGGAATGCAGACCATTGGCCTACGTGCATAGAGCCCTCTTTCATGAAGCCGATTACGTACTGTTTGGCTGGACACCCTTCGTCCTGTTGCCGAGAGCAATTGTCTTTGCAGCTGCGTAGCATTCTCTGTTCTGTTTCGACGGGCTGTAAACTGTATATACCGGTCATCAATTGATGTAGTGGCGCGTGGCCGACCTGCCTCTGGTCAACGTCTAACATTTCCTGTTTCTTGGAATCGATTCCACAGCCTTGCAACAACACTTCTGGCGACTCCAACAGCGTCCGCGACACTACGTTGTGTTTGCCCAGATTCCAGTCTGCCTATAACACGCCATGCCATGGATTCCGGTAAATCATGTTGTTGAGACATTGTCAAGTAACCTTGTCTCAAAAAAATACTGCGCAATCGAATTTCACAGTTACGGCAATAAAACAGACGTTTGTGCAACATCCCGATTTCTGCCCTTATCTCCTTTTTTTGGTTTTTGACGTCATGAACTTTGATTTGCACATAAAGTTTTCTTCTTCCGTTTCCTGGTAGGCTTTACATTATGGATGATTCATTTTATGTTACTTATTGGTATACATCTTTGCTTACTTTTGTTAAAATAATGTGCTTCCCTAATTGTTTTGAGCAGTGTATTAAAAATTCAGGAAGTAAGCTATTTTAATATGACAATGCTTCTATTTAATTTTAAGACTTCAATGTATTTTACATATGAAATGTTTATGAGATGTCTCTTTAGATAATATAAATAAAATACGAAAACAAAACGAATGAGAAAAAAAAAACATTTGATTTATTTTAAAATTATAATATTAAATTTTGTAAAATAAACTTTAATGCTTGTGCTAGAAATTATAATTGCACTTCGTATTTTGCTTTTCTTCTTGAATTTAAATATTAATAGTAATAATTTTTATTAAAGGAAATAAATACCGTGCTAACACGTTCTTATATAAAGATAATAATTGTTTATAATAAGATATTAAATTGTTTTTGTAATATATCTAAACACAACACATTTGTTAGTAGCCCTTCTAAACTGTTCATTCATTTCAGAAACAAAAAATAAAAATTTTAAAAAATGATAGGACTCTTAAATCGACTTGTCAAATTGCCTGTATTGTATTTTCCTATATTACAATATTGACAAATATTTGTCTTCGGTAAAATAAAAGAAACTAAATTCAATGTTTAAATTATTGAAGAAAGAAAGAAAAACGAATGATTATATATATACAATTTGATATTTACATACATTTCAATTTCATAACAGATTTGTTCATTGTAAACATACGCAAAGCATTTTCAAAGCAAATAAGATTAATTACAAAAAGAAAACTATGTCCTGGATAAAATAACACAAGAGTCATCTAATACCATGAAACTTACCAATTAAAGAAATCTAATCAGGATCTTTTCTATTGTATTTCTTATGATGTACAAGTAAAACTGTTTTAATTTATACACAGTGATAAAAATTGATTTTTTCGTTTAGTAGGAGTCTCAAGGGAATCCAAGTAGAAGTTTTTTTTAAAAAAAAATTCTTAATGATAAATTCAACAGTACTTTGCCTTTAATATGATAACTTTAATCAGCAACATTAGCCTCTTTCTCGTTCTGATTCTTGAATGAACTGAAGCTGTATTTTTTCCTCATGATTTAGGAAACAGCTGTGTAAATTTGTAATATCTTACACAAACTTGCGTAGTTAGAAACAAGGGATTCATTTTTGAAACTGAGAACAAAAATATTTTTTTATAACCATGATATATTTTGGTTCAAAACTTTCAATTAAATTAATTAGTGATTGGAATTACATTTAATTATAGTCTTCACAAGCACATTCACTTTATTTCTTTTTTTATATATATTTTCGTAGGGCCCTTTTTTTTAAAGATATTTAAACTCGATTTTTAGAAGCTTTTCCCCCCTCAATGATTAAATTTTTTTTCCCAGCTGAATGACTTTTTATACTACTGGCTTGAAATTAATTACCCTGCTTTTTTACTGCCATCTTTGCTTTTTCACACCATCAAGAATTTCAGTCTTTTTTGGATAAGAAATTCTCCCTAAAAGGTGTGAATTAAGACTATTTTATTGATTTCTGCAGGAGAGAAATATGAAGCAATCATTAGTCTTAGAATGCTTTTACGGACATATATGAATTCTATTAATGATTTTTGTAACGTTGTTATCTTTTTTACCTCCCCCCCTGCCCCATCTGCTTCAATTTTAATGTATCCTTACTTATTCCATTTTGTAAATGTAATACATACATGCCATCGTGGTTTTTTTTTTAATATAATCAATTGAAATGTTACTTCATAAAAATTGATTTAAATAACAAACTAAAAAGTTTTGAAATTGAAGTGGTGAATGAAGTCGTTACTGATCAATTGATGTTTTAAAAAGAAGTCTTTGAGTTTCGACTAAGCAAGGATAAGTTGAATTGCTTGTAAAACTGTGAATTTATGTGCCCATAATAAATTCATACCAAATCATTTGCAGAAGAAAAAGCCTTTTTAATTCGCTTTAAGTATAATTACTAGTATATTTTTCTTAACATTTTTATTACGGTGGAAAAAAGAAATCAAGAAATTTAATTAAATATTTTATAATTTATAACTTACTTATTATAATGCTGTGCGCTATCAAATTTTTGAAAGTCATACGTTATTTTTCAATCTGTTTGATCGCTCATTATTTTAAATTAAAATGAGGAATTCGAAATTTAAAATCCTTTGAAATTTTGATTTTTTTAATACACCTCAATTTCAGTGGATAAAATTCAACAAATGTATCAAAAGAATATTTCCATTGCGCGAATTTCATGAATAGAAAATGTTAGTTAAAGCTATTAATTTGTGTGTGGGAATTTATATCTTTAAGTCTGGAGAAGAATAATTTATATAAGTATATTTCTTTAAATTGAAAATTGACTTTTTACAGTAAAAATCCGCAACACACATTAATTTTTAATTTTCAATTGAATTTACTAAGTTAAAAATACTCTCACATAATTGAACAATTTCATTTGATTGTAATATCAAAAAAAATGTTCTCTTACTATTTCTTATATTCATATTTAAAAAAATATTTATTATTAAATTTCTTATCACTATATTGTATTAAATGTATTTTTTTCCCGATGTCTACAATTACAAACACTATAAATTGGAATGAAATTTCTGAGTTTTGCTTACAATTTTCATAAAACCTATTATATACTTTACAATTATTGTTTTACATTTTTATGTTAGAGTAAACATATTTAAATTCAATTAAAACGTAGAATGTGGCGTGTAGTAAAAATTCTAATAGCGATAATATCCAATGCAATTTAATAGTTACATTTTTAGAGTTGGTTTCTAAGAGATTCTCATCAAAAACTGGAACTTTTAGGCAGTTATTTTTATCATATATTTTCGGATTGCTTACCAAGATTACAATTACTTGTCAAAAACTTAGAAAAATTCGATTTTTCATTAGCTTGCGATTGTGTTTGTCACTCTTGAATTTTCGTTTTTTTTTTAAATGCATGATCTATATAATAAGAGTAAATTCAAATCGAAATTGATTAGGATCAGAAATAATGTATAGTTATCCATATTGTAAATACAATTAATTTTGAGTAAAGAATGGTTAAAACTTTGTTTAATGGCTTCTTTAAAAAACTTTTGAAGTGCAGATTACTATAAATTTTGATAGACTAAATGATATCTGTTGCTAGAGGGGAAATTCTTCTTTGTAAAATTCCACCATGAAAATAAGCCAATTTTAAGGGATATTCTTAATGCGAGTTGTATAGTGAATTGTATTTATTGTCGAAAAAAAATCACCTGTTTCTGTATAAATATATTTTCCTCCGTTTCCAGACAATAAAGGCAGGATTATTTGCTCTAAGTGAACCCGAAAGTTCGGAGCAATATGTAACATAAACTTAAGCACACTTCTGATCCTCACACATATTCAAGAATTTGATTTACAACTAAATATCAGGCAATTATCAATGTAAGTATAAAGATGTTTCTAAATAACAACAAACTCTTTTTCAAAAATCAGCAAGAATACTTACATGTTTTCAGTTATGAATTTAAAAGTAGGAAAAATCAAACTTGTGGTACAAGAGAAACAAACTTTGATTTATGAAATAATATAATGACTGTGTATAAAAAATAAGATCATCACCAAGTTTTTTCTCCGTGTTTGTATTAGGATTATTAAAATTATTTCAAAAATGAGCATTTGATAACCTTTCAGTACTTAAACACAGATAGATTTAATTTATAATTAAAATATTAAAAACAAACCCTCACAAGATAGTGCTTGTGTAAACAATGGCATACTAATCATACTTTTACGAACATAAACAAACATAGAAGCGTAAAAATATAGGAAAAAAGAGGTATATTGATATATAGATAGATAGCTTCATGGATTAAATATTAAATTCTATTATATATATATATATATATATATATATATATATATATATATATATATATATATATATATATATATATGCTAATTTAAGAAAAATGTTTAATAAATATTAGGATATTTAATATATTTCTGTAAAATTCCCGAATGTGTGTTACAAATTGTTTCTTTGTAATAAATACAAACATGTATTTTCAAGATTACATTGATTTCAAGACATACAAAGATGTATTTTAAAATTTGCATTGATCTTAAAAAAGGTGACAAAAAGTACGTCGCAAAATTTGCAAATAATAATAATGCGTCTGGTTTTCCAATAGATTCATGACACTTCATACATAAGTTATTACTGTAATTTAACAACATCAAATTATTTTTCCTAAATAAACCACATTGAATATTTTATTCAATTGAAAATTATGTGCTTATTTTATTCAATATTATGGAGAGAGAATTACTTTTTTTTTCTCTCAAATCTCCTGATTAAATTTTTCAGTTATGAAATTATACTAGAATACATTCAAATTTGATTTTTTTATAGCGAATCAGAATAATATTTTAAAAATAAAAGTTTTTTTTAGTATTTGCTAGAAAGCCAAAGCTAGGTCAATTTATTATCAAATAACGTTTCTCAATATGTACTTTATATTAGTTGATTTAAGAGGAGACATAATTACATTAAAATGATTAATTACCATATTAATAGTTAATATAATATTTTTTTTTATAATGAGAGAGATACCAAATTACTTTAAATTTATTTTTCTGGTATTAAAATTAGCGAAAAACGTTCTTTTCACATTATCATAATTTATTTTTAACTGTTTATTCTAAATATTTAGCTTAAATTTCACAATGATGAAATTTATTATATATATTACTCGTAGAATCATTAAAGATTTTTAATTAAAACAGAACAATATGTATGCGCTTATTAAAACGTTTTTCTACTAACACTCATAATGGTTTTGTATATTACTTTATTTATTCAAAAAATCTCTGCATGAAGGGACTATGATTTATGCATATTGCGTTCAATATTTAAAGTGATCTGAAGTGGAAGAGGAAAGGGGGTTGGGATCACAATTGACTGATGAAGATCTTACGATTGTAAATGCAAGGAGAGATTTTGCAGAAGTAAGTATAAATATTGGATTTGGTTATTTGTCATTTGAACTAATTAGTTCGATTCAAACTTGGGAACTTTTTTGTGACTGCTACTTTGAACATAATAGCGTTATAATGTGTGAGTGCTTGACTGTAATTCAAAAATGTGATTTTAAAATCTTTGTGAAATATACTATTATTATTAGTTATTATTCGGGTATAGATCAGTCCTATTGAAGACAAAACAATATTAAGATTTTAAATTTACAGAATGATACGTTTTATTATTACGCACAACCATGCATCTCCAAACATTAATGCAAACTGTGGCTTATTTCAATTTTAGTGAAGTAAGTTAAAAAATTAGATTCTGGTGTGATATGCCATTCTTTATTATCATTTGTTTAAATTTATTTGAAAAAAAAATCAGAATGAATATAATTATAAAATGTGTATGTTTGAAAACATTAATCGTATACTTGTGCATTTTAAGAATTGCATATTTATTTACGTCAGATTTTTAAAGGAATCTCAACTATATACATATATATATATATATATATATATATATATCCTTGGTTACTTTTACACATAAAGAATGACTGTTATAGAGTTTCGTGGGTTTTTATACACATGTCACTACTTTTGAGTCAATTTTATATATAAACAAATTTCTTTGTATATAAACACATATAGACATTCCAATATCTGAGTCAAACACATAATACTCTACATCTAGAATTTCTAGAGGGCCTGTAGAATTCTGTAACCACTAGGCTGTGGGTAGCCTGGTGGTTAGAGTATCGAAATCCAGACCGGAAGGCCTGGGTTTGAGGCCCGATGCCAAATACCCTTCGAGTACACACGGAGCACGTGTACGTTAAATCAGTGGGTCCGAAGGTCGTTTGGACTGAATCACGAGTGCAGGAGACTGGAGAATCTTTCCCTGCCCTTCAGTTACATGTCTAAATGTTGGAGGTGGAAATCGGAGGTGTCGCCTTATGTTGTCCCTTCGGGGAATTTCACCGGGCTAATTCGTACTGTCACATGTATGGTAGTCAAATCCAAAGCCAACGACAGACGTACTTCTAGCCCATTGTCACGATGAATTTCGCGGACCTTCATCTGACTACGTCAGACAGGTGGCATTCAAATCAACAACATCAACATAATTTCTAGATTGTTAATTCAGAAAATAATGGAGACATATTCAATCACTCAAAGGATCGTATGATAAATTACTTATTTAAAAAGAGAGAGAAAGATGCATAGGTAACGGAGATTTGAAGAAAGTTCACACAGTCCATTACTTTTTATTCGTAGATTTATTTAACTTATCGTAAATATTTTTTTTCTGTTGTAAAGTATTAACATATGGACTCATTACTATAATTATTTCAATTAAAAATATTAAAACAGTATGAACCTGAATCTTATTATATGTAAAAAAGTTATTTAAAACATTTCAAAATTTTATTTCAGTTTTAATATCTTCTACTTGAATTTATTTTTATTACAGTATATATTTTTTTTCGGAAATTGAGTGGATTCTTATGTTATTCCATTGATTTTGTCAGTATTTGCAAAAATACATTTCTCTTCTCAAAATTCTTGCATGAAATTAGTTTTGATTTATTTATTTTTCTCAAGATTAAAATTTAAAAGAAAAATCAAAGTATTTAGTAAATTATCTGCATAATTTTAGAAGAATATTGAAGTGAAACATTTTTATTTCTCAGGATTCAGACATTAAAGAAAAAATTCAATATAGTTAAATCATGTGTAAAGGCAATAATCATGATAGGCTCATATATGTTCTAATAATCGTGCGGAAAATTATTGAACTCAATTAGGACTATTTTACTCAATTAAAATTTTATAATGTTTAAAATATTAATATTTGAAGTACCTTTCTAGGAAATACATGCTCATGCAACATATACTTCTAAGAAATATTCAGTAAGATTGTAACCATTTCACTGTGGAAATTATGGGAAATAATTGATTTTACATTAATAATTTTACAAAATAATAACCACCCATTTTCAAGCTTTTTTGAATGGTTATTCGTACATTTTTCGTTCTAAGAGAGAGTAGTATTAATTTAATATTCTTATATCCTCATATATGTATTATTCATTCACATTTTTACTGGATGGAATGGAAGGAAATATCCTGAATCAAGAAAAAACACATATATGTCCTGAATAAATAGCAGCTTTTTTTACTATGTTTATACAGCCTTCATTGCAACTGTCTAAAGTTAAAGAATTCGCTCGGGAGTAATATCAGACGAAGCGTTCAACTTAAAAACAATATCATTTTGAACTATTCATAAAGAAATATTTTGCAAAGCAAATTTGTTTTCAATCGATGAAAAGGAGTTCCGCTTTTCTAAATAACTCTAAAGGTTTGAGAGATCAATATTTTCGTTTGCATACATAAAAGCAGGCGAGAATTGTATTATTATGTAAGAAGGCAAAGTTTTCAATCCAAAGTTTTCCCCACAGGTGCAAGATAAAATGGGAAAGTTGTAGAAAATTGACTGGTGGAAGGTTTTTTTCCCTTTTTAGGTTGTATCGACCGGAAGAAATTCTTTTCAATCGCAATGTACACTTGTCGTCAGTTCGAATGTGTTCTGGAATAAAATAGAATGCAAATAATCGACGTAAAAGTGTCAGCTGTTTTAAAGTTGTGTAAAAAATTGAATTGTAGACGGTGCAAGGAAAATATTTGATATAAGCAACAAAAATACAGTGAATATTGATAATAGTGATGAATAGAATGATATAAATAGTGGATTTTTTTCTCACTTGAATATTTATGACTGATTTCTTTATATGGATTTTAAATGAACTAATGCCAATCAGAGATAACATATATGTATGAAAATACGATATTTGTATTCATATATAGAAACATGCATAATACTGTAAAATTTAATTTGTATTATTTTAAGAGTAGTAAATAGTAATATGTTACATTTTAACTACTAAAAATATATTTTACATCATATAGAAAATATTAAACTATATATATGTATATATATATATATATAATATATATATATTATAAATGCGAAAGTTTGTGAGTATCTTTGTGGGAATTTCATGCAAAAACTACTGAATGGATTTTAATGGAATTTTACAGTAATATAGCTTATACATCAGAATAGCACATAGGCTATAATTTATAGCATAAACTATAATTTATAAAGATATTGCATGAAGTGTCCAAAATATAACGATATTTGTCAAGTAAGTAGGAAAATATTCTGTCATCTGCTAGCAATTCTGGCATGCGCTGCAAAAAAAAATCACGTCTGCATATATCTATCTTTTGTTTGTGAAAAACCATTTTTGTTTTGGCTGCGCAAGGTGCTCGCTTCTAATTAATTCTTCTGATATAATGCTTATTTTTTTATTTCAGAATCAAACTAAGTTTTGAAGGGAGAGGTTGTTATAAATCTCTTTTTATTTTAATGTTTTTTTTAACATTTTACTATGCATATTTGGTAGAATGAAATTGATCTTTTTTCCAAATATAAATGCTTTTATCAGTTCTGATACTTAAAGTAAACAAACTTTCTCTTTCACACTGCATCATTTGGACAAATTTTCAAAATTTGTTTGTGGTTAGTAGTTAATTATAACACTATAATTTTAATTGAAGAGGCAGATATTGCATTTTCAAGTATAAAAATAATTAAAACTACTGTACTGTATCTTTTGGAACGAGTGAATATTAACGTCGCACTGTTCAGCTACATGAGGGATTTTGGCAACGGATCACGTAATTTTGAACCATGGTCAAGTGACGTGGACGACACCTGATCTGGCACCCTCTTCTTCTAACTACCACACCAACTTAGAAGGAATATTCTACCAATACTTAGCAGGAATATTCTTTGAAATCCACTCTTCCAAGATATATAGCAGCACGGGTTCCATGATGAGTATTTTAGTGGAAAAATAGTTTGTCAAAATTTAATTGTCTTATTTTTTTGTATGTTAATGAAGACCTTAGAAAATTATTTGACTACTTATTTTAAGTGAACGGTATATAAAATTAATTTTACAGTGGAATATCTTTAATTAATTTATTAGCTCTAACGGATTAAATTTTCCAAAGTGTAGTATTTTGTTTATGTATATACCTTAATTTGTAAATGTAGTGATCCAAAAATATATTATATGAAATAAACTGCTGTAAATGATAATGCGGTTGGATAAAGTATTAAAGTGCATTTCTCCCCTACACGGCGGGTCTCACAAATCTCTAATAAAGCTCAAATTATGAAAGTAGCTAGGCATTTGCCAACTTGACTCTATCGTTAACATTTCGCTATGTTTTTCATTGAATCGTCATTATAATTTAATAAACGGCGTTGCTTGTGAATATTACAATTTTAACATAAAATAAATACTACAGAAAGTAATATTAATGTATTATACTTTCAGATAAAAATTATTTACACTATTTTAAGCGTTCATTACACGAAACGTTTCACAATGTGTTTCTTTTGCTGAGCAGAAATCAGCTTAGAAAGGTATTTTCAAAAATCGACCCTCAAGAGTGTTACAAGGAGTTATAAATAAAAAAGTATCCTTTTTATCAGCTATTAGATCTACATACTTAAAACTTAACAAAGGTATTTTATTTCTCTCTTTTTTTTGTTTAGCTGAGCTACGCAAAAAGGTTTTTTTGTTTAATTTGCAATTCATTCGTAAAATTAACTCATTATAAACTTCTTTATCCTTCAATCTGTGTTGTTTAATTGTTCAGTTCACCCGTGCGAAGAACGGGTATACCAGCTAGTTTAAAATATTTCAAAAGTCACTACCCAAAGCTCTAACTTTCCTTTGACAGCATCAATGCATATATTCAAGTCTATCTGTGTTAGAGGCCGCACTTTGTAAAAAACGTTTGCTCAGAAAAGGATACACGATATTAAATTCAAAATACTTAACTATCGTATATAAGTGAAAAGATTTGTGCTTTAAATCAGATTAAGATCTCAGAAATTTAAGCTATAAAGATGCAGTGCGGCAATACATGTTTTTTTTCTTCTCCATTGATGCTAAAATTTAATATCTCTTAATGAGAAGGTTTTATATTTAAAGTACTTCTGTATTTTCTAAGGCATTTTATAATTTTTTCGCTAGTACTTAATCTCAAAATCTAAGTCATTTTCACGCTAATTCTACTATGTTCTTTGTAAAATATTGCATATAATGAAAAAATAACTCACATACACTATATACCCTACTATCAAATAAACACGAGCATATATACAGGGTGTAACTAAACTGTGCTGCAAAATTTTAAGGGGTGAAAGTACACATCAAGACAAACAATAGTAAATAGGAAACTTAGGCTCCTAAACTTCTTCAGAAGGAGATAGGTGCCATTAAATTTTAGGGTCCGAAATTTCAAATGGTTATAAAAAACGGAAAAATGGGTCGATTCGTTAGCGGTTTTAGCTAAAAATTATTCTTTTTGTCAGTATTTTCTTAATAAATGAATTTTAAAGGTAAAGCAAAAAATGTAGATAGAGGGCGCTTTTGACATTAGAGTAACAGACATTTATTTTTACTGTTACTTTTTGTACCACATTAAATGCTTTTAAAAGCTAAGACAAACTTAAATTTTGAGCTCAAAATCTGATTCGTTGGGTGTGATTAAGAAGCGCAAACGGGTGTTTAGAGGATGAAATTTGAAACTTCCTTCTTTCTGAACAGAGTTCAGTTATTCCCTATATTGGTGTCGTAGACCAAACAGCAACTATTACCTCCTGCACGAAAAAAGCGAGAGAGGGATGACAAAATTAAAAAAAAAAGTATTCATAATAGACATTAGCAACTTCACTGCTTAAAATAAAAAGAAACAATTTGATGTACACACGTAGTGCGCATGAATTAAGGTTGAATGAATGATGACACGTAGAAAATAGAACAATCATGATTTTCTTGTGGAATCACAAAAGCAGCTCGAAAGAGTACCCACCATCAAAGATACAGGCCTCACCTTGCCGGTGGAGAAACAGTCGAGCATTAGAATATTACTCCGGCATCTCCTGGATATCGCCTGCTAGAACGGCAATTCTCGCAACCAGGGCCTTGTCGGAGTCGACGGGGCTTGTGTAAACAAGACTCTTCATATGGCCCTAGAGGAAGAAGTCTTGGCAAGAGAGGTCAGGCGAGCGTACGGGTTAATTTAAAGGACCACCCCGTCTAATCCATCGTCCTGGATATGCTGTATCCAATGCACTTCGCACATCTACGCTGAAATGTGCAAGTGTTTCGTCATGTTGGAACAAC
Organism: Trichonephila clavipes; assembly: GCA_019973935.1. Classification (NCBI taxonomy): domain Eukaryota; kingdom Metazoa; phylum Arthropoda; class Arachnida; order Araneae; family Nephilidae; genus Trichonephila; species Trichonephila clavipes. The sequence goes on along the minus strand of BMAU01021178.1, from coordinate 603,295 downwards.
ATACGAGCCTTTATGTCCGATGGAACACTTTTCAATAAAACCTTATATACTTACATATAATTTGCAGCGTACAGTTAAATCCTGGTATACTGCACTTTGCATGCAAATTGGATATTTTACGAGGAGAAATTGTCCATGTCTGTTATGAATAACTTATGAATAACTATCGTTTATTTTACGTTTAGTGGGTAGTAGTTGCTGCCTAGTCTTACGACCGACACAATTGATTTTGCACTACTTGACCACTCCCAACGATTCAAATTTTGAGCTCAATATTTAAGTCTAAACTTTTGAAAGAATTTAATGTGATAGAAAAAATAACAGTACAAAATAGTTTTCGTTACTCCAAAGTCTAAGGCAACCTTTATCGATATATTTTGAGCTTTATCTTAAAAATTTATTTTTCAAGAAAATACTGACAAAATAATAATTTTAGTGAAAACCGCTAACGAATCGACCCATTTTTCCATTTTTTTTATAACCATTTGAAATTTCGGACACTAAACTTTAATGGTACCTATCTCCTTCGGAAGACGTTTGGGACCCTAAGTTTCCTATTTACTACTGTTTGTCTTGATGTGTACTATCACCTCTTTAAATTTTCCGTATAGGTTAATTACACCCTGTATATATATATATATATATATATATATATATATATATATATATATATATATATATATATATATATATATACTCACTTCAAAAGTTAAGCATGGAAAGGTAAAGGCTTATTTCCGGAAGCCAATAAGATTTGAGGAGGATGAAATTCACTGCAGAGGTAGATGGAAGTATGCAAATATGTTAGGTAACAGCCAATCGTGCTTTCCTGTCAAGAAATATGAGAAAATAGCAGTCTTATAAAAAACCAGCTTTATTAAGGGTAACAGAAGTTGATTGTAAGTGCTGATAGAAGGTGTTTAAAACTTTCGTACAATTTTTTCAAGGTATACGTGTTTCTATGACTTCCAGAAAACGAATAGAAGATTCTGAGCACTGGTGTGCTGTGGGGCAAATTGAAACAGGACAGTCGATCACAGATGTTGCTCTTTTCTTCGACGTTCATTATTCTGTAATTTCACGTTTATGGAAACAATTCCAAACCACACAGGCAGTTGTCCGAAGGGCCGTAGGTGATCGCCCCAGGATTACAACCCCCACGAAAGATCGATATATTGCTATGGTGGCCAAGCGGAATAACAGAACGACCTCCCCACGAGAGACATCTATGCTTTCAGTGTCTATTTGTAAGGATACATCTACAGCTACTGTACGCCGAAGATTACATATGAATGGACTGTATGCCCTTATACCTCGAGTTTGTGTTCCTCTATCCGTCCAATCAAGAGGGGCACGATTAAAGTGGTACTGGGAACAAGGCAATTGGACTGTGTCTGACAGGGGCATTGTCGTGTTTACTGATGAGTCAAGATTTTCTCTGAAGCCAGATGACAAGCGTATAAGGATATGGCGTAAACAAGGAACACGCAATCAGCCCTAAAACATCACGCATTCCGTGGCGGAAGCATTATGGTGGGGGCAGGGATTTCATAAGGATACCGCACCGAAATGCATATCTTAAAACGGGGTTTTGTGACGGGTGTCCGTTACTCAGATGAAGTTCTAGAACCCATTGTGATATTGTACGTTGCAGCAGTTGGCCCTAATTTTGTTTTAATGGACGATAACGCACGTCCATATAGAGATGACATCGTCGATGACTACCTGGAGAGTGAAGAGATTGCGCGTATGGCGTGGTCAGCATATTCGCCCGACCTTAATCCCATTGAAAATATATGGGATACTCTCGGCCATGCTGTATATTCACGTTTCCCACCTCCAGCCACTCTTATTGATCTGGAAACTGTTCTACAAGAAGAATGGCGATCGCTTAATTCTGCGGTGGTTGACCACCTAATTAAAAGCATGTTCAGAAGGTGTAAACTTTGCATACAGATGGGGGGATCACATACTCTATTAATATCCTTTTTTCATTTTATGCTGTTTATTTTCACTTCAAACATAATTCTGTTTTAGTCTCCAGTATGAAATTTTGTGATAAATTACAAAAATTTAATTTTGGTTTCATTTCTGTATATACTTATTAATTTTGTTTTATGTATAAGTATATATGATAATTTACTGCCAAAATTTGTTTCAATCAAAGCAGTATTTGTTGATTTTTTTGCATTTTACATCTTCGTGCCTAACTTTTGGAAGTGAGTGTATATACTACGGGGAAATGAAATGCTAGATAAGAAATCCCATTAAGAAAGAGCGACTATTAAAATTATAAAAAAGCAACTATGGGCAGAGACATTATGACATATTCAACACTAGAAAGCGAACTGTAATTAGTAATATTCAGACGCATCACAAGATGAAAGATTTAAGAACGTCTTCTTCAAAATTGAAACGGAAAATAATCCATGAATTTCAGGAGCTACTACTTTTGTGAGTCTAACCCCCCTTCCGATTTGTATACAAATTTCAATAAAACTGTTTTCTGAAATTATAAATGCCACGGACACGAAAATTTGGAGTGTATTCAAAAATAATATTACAACAGGGGTTAGAAGGGTCACGAAAAAGAAATATATAGCTTCAGTTTAATGATAATGAATTTAAAAATATATTAGTAGCAACACGACTCACAAACCATTTCTTTTTTACAACAAAAGATATTACAGTAAAAACCCATTTTTGCTGCCAGTACATCACATGAAACAAAAAAATTACACAAATGTTATAATTTTTCAATTGAAAATTGGTAAACATTTTGCTTGTATTTGTGAGTCTAATTTCAGAATTGCAAGTGCTGATGACACGGTATGTACAATGCACAAACTTCAAGAAACAACGAGGCCTTTCAAATTAAGAATGCTCCAAGCTTGAGTTATCGCAGAATATGCTGGTTTTAGTGATTGTGCGTGTGTATGTGCGCACATTCATTCGAAATATATTTGACACAGAACTTTATAGTTTTCTTAACAATACTATTTTTGATGGTTAGGCCTTCTAACATAGATTTTTTTTTTTTTTTTGGTCAATATAAAAACATTCTAAGATACACATAATAAATCATTCTACAAAATATCAAAATTCTTACACATATTTCGCGTTCTCTCCTTGCAAGAAACATATTTCCATAAATTTCGAATATTCTTTCACTTCACATGACAGTTCCATATTAAACGTAATGCAACCAGTTTTTCCGAAACCAGCAAATGGTAATGTCTTTTGCCACGCCATCATCATTCAAATATTTGATGTTCATGATAATCGTCTTCGATGGTAGCTCAGAAGCAACACTGTTATACTCCTATTGAAACCGTATTTCTACTTCTTAGTAATGATGTTTAGAATATTTCGGAGTTTTTCTGTTTGAAAAAAAATAAATTGCTTGAAATCCTGATTTCCAGAAATACTTTTTTTTCAATACTAAAAAGAATAAAGTGGACTCAAATGTGTAAATAAAAATATAAGAAAACAGTTTTAAACAGAATAAGAAAAAAAAATCTATCATGTATTTATACAAAATTAAAGCTTCTAAATGAAAAGTAGTTTAATAATAGTTTTAAAATATAAATAAAAGTATTAAAATTACAAATGGATTTGCATACACACTTTAGTTCGAATCCTTATACATTTTATTCTGAATTTGTATAAATGTTTTACTTTGTTTTTGTAAATATTTTTATTTAACTCTTTAGCTTTTTTACGTTTAATAAAATAGCTTCTATTCCCAAACATTCCAAAGCAGAACCAAGCTTTTTATCCAAAATCTATAATTGTGACACATGTATTATGTATCAAATTTATATAGTTTTACGTTTTCTTTCATTTAACAAACTACAATTTTTGCATAGTTCATTTCTTGAGATTTTTTTTTTTTTTTTTTTTTTACCAAAACTTATTTTTTTCGAAATAGCCATTGCTTAATAACCGCATAATTACCTCATATTTTCAACATGGGTATTCGGTATATGATTTTTAGTATATTTCATTATACATATATTTATTATAAATGTTCTATTATTTTGATCTTGAATTAAAAAAATAATCAAAGTAATTAGAATATCAAGCTGTAAACCAATAAGATATAAGTAAAAACCATACGCTTTTACTTTTACAATTATTTTAATACATTACAAAATAAAATTTACTGTAAAAAAATTAACCATAGATTTTTAGCAAAACACTATCTTGCTGCTATGTAGTATATCTCAAAAGGTACTATGACTACTACAAAATAAAAGAATGAAATATAAATTCAATTGAATGTTCCTGTGGATAATATATAACTGGGTTTTCTGAGACACGTCTGTTTTGTAATACACATATCAAAAACCGAAAAAAATATACAAAATCTTTGATAAATTTAGGAAAATGAAAAAAAAATTACAAAATAACAGAAAAAACTAAATCGAAAATGTCCAGCAGCAATTAGAGGGAAAGATTGTTTAAAATATATATTATTAAACAGAATATGTTTCATTTCAGAAATCAAAATACAAATAAGGCTAAAAACATATTAAATTGTGTGACATAACAATATTTAATATAAACCTAATTATTTACACCATCCAAATACAAATTGTCTTTAAATTTATTGAATCAGATAAAATATTGAATCTTATATGTTTACGTGTTTTTCTTTTTTAATTCTATGGATATTTGCTTTTATGATTCGTATTTTTCACATGAATGGTACCCAACCCTTTAATATGCACAAACATGCACAAAAATTGTGTTTTCTTTTAATTATTTAAGAAACCATCTAAAGTTCTAGAGATTTTTAATTTTGAACATGATCTATGAAAAATTTGTTTTTTATAGGAAATATACTTTACATGAATCTTTCACAATAATTTATTCATTCTGTAAATATTTTTATTAGAGTAATTCTGTAATAGCTTTATTACTAAAAATACCAATGGGTGTCATAAAATAAATATATGGTTTTTAAAGAAAAAAAAATATTACATGGTACAGCAACCCATATCGTGTTTACCATGTATTTAGGCCTGTAAATTATATAGTTATGAAAGAAATTACCTAGTTTATTCTCCTTTTTTTCTTCTAATGCATATCTTATACATTTTATCTAAATCAATTAAAGAGAAAAAATTAATTTAGCTTAAAAGCGATGAAGGGCATATTTCTTAATAAAAACTACTTAACCTCATGGAACATCAATTACATCAGATGATTTGTTTCAATTTTAATGGAATCATAAAACATTCTAAAAAATGTTATATATAAAAGCGTTTTCTTAGAATTAAACTAGTAATTGAATGTTTTTAATTTTGACTATAAAAATACTCCGAGTGATATGGATATCAACAAAAATACATTTACTTCAAGAAATCTATCAAAAGGCTTTTAATATTATGAATATTGATAAACGTTCCTCACATTCAACGTGTGTAACAAATATAGAAAGTATGAGGTGACCTAGAATTTTTTTAATACTAAAAAAATATATTATGTCCTTTGAGAAAATTGAAGCACGTTGTAAAATAAATATGCATGTATACTGTATTTTAATATATCGCTTCTAACAATTTGAGATCTCATACAATTTTCGCATAAAAGAATTTATAATTTTCTTTCTGATAATACAGAATCATACAACTAATAGACAAATTTTGACTTAATACGAAATTAGATAAGAAAAGTAAAAGAGATTATAATTGACATAAATGCATTTGAGTAGTAATTTTAGCAACTCTTAAAATGCATTACTTCTTTAAAATAATACAAAGAGCGAAAACATACAAAGATAAAATTATACATTCACTGAGATGAGAATGTTTATTACATTTTAATCTTTAAATGCATATTGTTGCCAATTGTCTACATTTATTTTCAAGTAATTTTACGCGTTTTCGAACGCATTTTAGTAACCCCATGCAATAAATCATTATTTAAAGAAAAAAAATGACATTACATTTGGCGGTTCAGTCAACTTGTTTCTTGACATTTGATTGTGGTGGGTGATAAAGTTCAGTGTGTTACTAGAAGACATACTTTCTTCTGCCGATTCCCAATGAAAAAGATATTTTTCTAATTATAAAAAGATAGTTCCACTTTTTTTATCAAATGAGGAGCCAATGCTTGATGTTGTATTTGAAAATTATACGAAATAAAGCCAAATTTTTGAATAATATTCTATGTTTCATATGTCTACATCATGCATTCGTTTCATAAGTAATTATAAGCGAGTGTTTTGGGAGTCTGTTCTTTGTTACTTATTTTGCTTTGTTTTGTAGTATGTTTAGACACCGCCTAATAGAAGACGATATTGAGGATTTACTTGCACAAACAGAAAACTTGTACACACATTTCTGAAGACGAAAAGGATATTGGTGATTTTAATGAAATTGACTACCACCCAGATCTACAAGATCTAATAAATGATTAGTGGACAATAATGGTGATAAAGCAGAGAACGAAAATCCTTTCTCGATCAGGGAAGAAGGATAGTTGGACCACTTCAATAATCCAGCTCCAGGGTCTTTAAATGTTCGCCCACATTCAAGCCTTCTTGGTGTTGCAGCTTGGAAGCAATGAATTAGGGAACTTATATTAGCAATACAGCAAAAAAACGTATAAGTTTCACAGGAAATGCAGACATTTCCCTTACACTAGCCGAGCGTTAAACACCATTTTAGTTTTTTTTCGAGTTTTAAATGAGGATACACTTACTGTTATTTTGGAACAAATAAATTTATATATCAATCAAAAAAATGTTTTTATCTTGTCCTCTTGCAAATGCTACTGAATTCTGTAAATTTCTAGGTATCATCATACTTATAACCGTGCACCATACCCATGTGTTAGACCTTAACCCTCTCGCTTCTTAGTTATTTTATCAAAGTAGGTTCAAACATTGCGTATTGTTTTATTACGTATTTCAAATCTACATATTAAACCTACATTTTAGAGTTAAAATATACAAAATATTTTTGTAAAAGAATTTTTATTTTAAAATATAGGATTAGAGATCATCAAAATATGAACATAAAACATAAATGAAAACATAAACAAAATCAGCACAGACAAATAAAAAAGACCCGTTGTAGTACACTTGAATGAAGTATTTGCTAGTGTGGCACCATTTTACCAAAAATTATCTGTAGATGAGAAAATGCATTTGATGAAAGGAGCTCATTTTATGAAGCAATAATTATACAACAATTTTTTTTATTATTATTTATTATTATTTTTATTTATTATTTTATTATTATTATTGCTTTTAGGGAAAATCTCTCTGCTTCTTCCATCTCTAATTATGATTGTATTCTGTCTCCATTTTTATCCCTCATCCTTCATGGAGGAATGCCATCAATATTGTTCAATTTAGTGACAAGAGCACAGAGAAGATTTCCCTGTTAATTGCTATACCGATGGCAGTAAAATTGTTGGAAGAGTTGGTTTCGCATTTGTTGTGTTCAGGAGTGGTGTTGAATCCGAGTACTTTCAAGTTAGAATTCGTGATGAATGCACTGTTTTTGTAGCTGAACTTTTATGTTTAAATTTCGCCATTAAATAGATCACTGAGCAAAATAGTGTCATCTCAGAATATTTCATCTGTACTGACTCTCTTTCTTCCTTGGATTCTCTTAAATGTATTTCTTCATCTAACAATATAATCGTCGAGATCCAAAAGCAGCTTAAAAGCCTAAGAGATAAAAACCTCTCAATAGATTTTGCATTTGTTCGCGGACACACGGGAGTTCTTGGGAATGAGCGAGTCGATTGGCTTGCAAAAGCTGCAACCAAGCGTAAAATTGACATTGACGTTAATATTCCTAAATCGTTTTACAAGAAGATCACGAAAGAAAGAACGGTGAAGTCTTGGAACCAACAATATCTAATTTCTAATAAAGGAAGCATAACAAAGAAATTTTTTCCCGCCATTAATAAGAGACTATCATGTCATCATTTTTACACTAACTACAAATTAAACCAATTTCTCTCTCGCCATGGTAATTTAAAAAGCTACTTGAACAAATTCAATTTACTTCCTTCATCTTTCTGTGACTGTAATATTGGTATCGAGGAAAATTTAGAACATGTAATCCTTCTGTGTTCTAAGTATGTCAGAGAGAGAAAGATCATAAGACTGGCGTTCAAGAGACTTAACATTAATTGACCCCCGAATTTTCACCAACTTCGTTCCACCAGAAGTGCTTTCAAATATTTCTGTAATTTTGTTGTAACTGTTTGTAATTCTTCTTAACCTCAGTTTTTTAATTGTTTATTTCCCTTGAATGTGTGTTTAATACTTACTTCTGTAAACCCCGTGTGATACTTTGCGGAGAACGGGGATTTTATAATTGTTTTCAATAAAAAAACCCATAAATAAAGTTTCAAGTCGTTTGTTTTGTGTTCACTCTCTGGATATGTGCATAGTTTTTAAATATATTCTGATAAACATGATGTTGAATGATGAACCTGCTGTTGGTGTAATCGGTATAACAGTGATTATATTTTCCCCATCAATTCCATGGGAAATAAACCCTATCCTAGATCTCGGCAATATTTCTATACATCCATTTCTCTACTAAATTACCTATGGACACAAAGAATATATGCATTGCGTACTATTCAAAGAATTCGCTTAGAAAAGAATTGCAAATTATGTCTTGTTTAAACTGTTTTAGGAAAGATTTAAAAGTACGAGGAACTTACAAAGAACAAGTAGCTGATTACGAAGGCCTTGATATATCGGTAATAAGATAGAAAGATAATAAAGTTGTAACATTAGAGTCAATTCATATACTAAAGAAAAAAATGTATAATATGATTATTTTCTAACTTCTACAGTAATTTTAGTAATAAATACATATTGTTGCTTAAAGTCAACATAGTATTTTTTTTTCAAAATAAATATTCTATGTTATTACCTGTAAATTTTTGAGAAGTTATTTATTACGTAACCTATAACTAAATTCCTAAATATACGATTTTTTTAGTTCAAAACAAATAACCATGCATTTATAGGTTAAAATGAAAACAGTTCCCAATAAGGCTCAATTTTTTTCTGTAAATAAAACAGATTGCTTTTTAGATTTTCGACTTGAAAGCTGGCAAAACTATTTTAAACACATGGAAAATTAAAGCTGAGTAGTTGCGTGTTTTAAGAACAAATTTTTGTTGTACGAATACCTTAATCCTTTTAAGAACTGAATGGTTAACAAATTAAAATACATATGCATTTAATTTTTTTCAGTAACAATAAATATTTTTTGAAAATATATCTATGTCTGCGGGGTGGTCCCGAATTCATGGCACAAACTTTAAGGGTAGCTACATGATATTGTAAAAATCATTTATTTTATAGGAATACACGATTACAAGTGACGCGGTGAGGCTCAAACAAGAGGAATAAAAGAAGAAAAAGAGAAATTGAGTTATCAGTTGGTTGCGTTGACTTTAGGGGACAATAGATGTCTAGTCGCTGTTCAACATGATGCATCTCAGTAGGCGAAAGTACCATTTGCAATTGGGCTGATATCAACTATGGGAGACTTTAAGTATGCTAAAAAAGCAGACATGTATTACATGTAAGGCCGTGCAAATGGTAATGGCAGATCTGCGCCACGAATTCACTACGCACAGTTTCCTGATCAAGGAATATTGGATCACAAAATTTTTCAGTGGTTACATCGTCAACATCGACACAGATTCCTTCCCCGCCACCCGACGTACAGTTTGTCGATGAAGAGCTGTATGCAGTTCAAACATGGAAGAAAGCCTCTTATTCGTAGTAATTGTTCGACCAAAGTCAAGTGCAAAAGTTGTTGCTCATCACGTAAGTGTGAATCAGAAAAAACCGTTTGTGGAATGTTAAACTAAAATCACTTAAACCCCTTTCATTTTCAACGAATTGACTGACTATCCACTCTACTTGAACTTCTGTCACCGAATGGTACAGCAATGTGAGCTGCATCTGAATTTCACAATTCACGAGCAATTTACAGATCAGGCAACATTTAAACGCAAGGGTGCCTTTAATATGCAGCATTCTTAAGTCTAGTCAATTGAGAATTCACATGCAACGCCTCCACATGCGTATCAACCACCATTTTGTGTGAATGTGTGAGATGGTATTGTCAACGACTTTTTGATTTGTCCATACTTACTATACCAACGCCAGATAATGCCGAATGTTATCTTATTTTGCTGGAACATGCGTTACCAGAACTGCTACATGATGTTCCGATCAACATTCATAACTGCGTGTGGTTTCAGCGTGATGGGGTTCAAGCCCTCTCAGCACTTATGTGCACACTAACCTGAATGTCACGTTTCGGGCGCGATGGATTATGCGTGGTGACCAGTTCATTGGCCCCTCCGAACGTTCGATTACTGTTTATGAGGACATCTGAAAAATCTTATTTATGCGACTCCATTTGTCTCAGATTGTAAGATTCGCCCGGAAGTTTAAAAATCTTTATAGGTGGTGCGGCCATCGAGGGGAGAGAAAAGACGGAGGAAGGAGGAAGAAAGTGAAAAAGGGGAACATTATGGTGGAGCGAGAGGACATGGCAGAATGAGCGGGATAGTGATTACGTTGGCGAATATAGTAACAGAATGGTATTAACAACTTAAAATTAAATGTATCATAGTTAGTGTTTCATTTTATGTTGTTCTGTGTTGTGTGTGGCTGTCTCTGGAATAAAACTCTTTAGACGTTAAAGAAGTAGTGATGTAGTGAAGTAGGATTGTAAATGTCCATCCCTACTAGTAATGTATTTTTGGCACACATGCTTCAAACTTCTATAGTGTTATGTACATTGTCGGACACTGAGATGGGACGCAACGTGGTTGTAAGGATCTCTGAAGGGGACTTAAATCATTTACTTGTCTACTGAGGTACTTGGAAAAATAGATTATTAATTTAGGGGACAGAACTGGCCATACTAATACTTGTTATTCAGATTTTATCAACAATCCGACTCAGTGATACTGGGTTTTAGCCTCAATTAAGATAAATTTATCAATAATAGTACCCAAATAATGTAGGGCACATAAGCGCACACAATTTATTGGTATGTTTTACAAAAGTCTGACATATAAAAAAATGTTGCTCAATGAAGCCTTGATATTTCAGCCCAAACTAGGGTTCAATTCCTTTTCAAGTGTTTCCCTTTAAGTTTTCCCCAATCTGGCGTGTTTTTCTCTTAAGATCATCATGTGAACTAATTCACGTTACATACCAATACAGTAATCGTACATACCATTGCTTTTATTCTTGAGAAGATGCAATTTTATTGAAAATAAATGGGATCTTCGGTACTCCCGATTAAGAAACATAAACGTAAGGAATGTAGTAATAAATAGTATAATTAGTTTAAAAGTAATAATAGAGTATCCTCGCTGTGATGTAAAAATAATAAATAAGCCGAATAATAGTAGTGGTCCTTGTTCGGGAATAAAATCTGCGAAATTATTGTGGGCATGGACTGTAATTTTAGGTAGCGTAGAAAAAGAGCTCTTGATACTTATATTGCGAATTCCAATCCATTTCATGTATATCAATCTATGACGGAAAATTTAGCTATCGAAAATTAAAAGTTCAAAATGAAATAAAAATATTTGGTATTTATTTGATCTTTTGTCACAAGATAATTTAAAATAATTTTCCAATCTTACACAAATATATTCAGATAAATTACTGGTGATGAATGCGTTAAATGTATGCAAATATTGATAGATTAATTGATACAATAATGGGTTGTTTTAACCGAGTGATAAAGACATTACGCGTTTTTTTTCTGAAAAAATATATGAACTATTTTTGATGCTCAAAATTTCCACAAAATGCAGGGACAATTAGTGTCTTCTCAAATTTAAACCTTGCCAAATGAAACGAAAATAGTTATGGGTGTATGCATGTGTGTGCGTGTGATTCATTTTTGCAATAATGCAAGGCACTCCTTTGAAAACGAAATACAAATCAATTTATAGTTCATTTTTACTACATCAAGAGGAAAAATGACTATGAAAGAAGAACCTAATATTTTGAATATCATTTATATATATATATAGTTGATGAGGACGACACCTACTTCATTCCTTCACTTTCTAAACTTGTTTACTATGCTACACAATGCTAATGGAAACTATAACCTCTGAAGAACATTTTTAACTCTTTAATGTACATAAATTTTAATATACATCTGTAAATTTTATATTTTTTTTCAAATAAACAAATTCTGGATTTTTAAAAATTCTTTATTATAACTTAAATTATCTAAATTCTACTAAATTAGCTTATACAACACTGTATATTATCTATATTACTGTCATAACAACATTTTTGGAAAAAATAGATGCTTTTAGTTTTTACATTATTAAACTTCATTTAGAGAATAAAATTGTAGATATATCTGTTCATTGGAACACTTTTTTTCAATTAATTATTGCAAAACATTTATTTAGCTGGTAAAATGTGAGGAAAATCAAGATTGTAAATAAAATTATGTATGTAATAAAAATTTATATTAAATAATTATACAAAAAAATATATCAGAGCGCACGCATATGTGCATAAATCTTAATATTGTTCATTTCAGACACGTTTTTCTGACATAAATATTTTTTTGTTTATTATTCTATATTTAAATAATGGTTACAATTTAACTCGGAAGTATTTTTCAAAATTATATAGCTATTTTAACTTTAGATTATGCATGTCCTTCCTTTTAAATTTATGCGTTTTAATTTTTGTATAACTTTATATCTTTTAAGTACAATTGACAGTGAGGATTTTGAAGCATTTTTATGAGCAATTGTATCTTTCACTGCAATCTTGTAACCACATGAAATTACACATTTTCATTAAGTTTCCTTAAAAAAATTATGTTTCTGAACTTAATTTTAGCTTTTAAAAAATAATATTCCAAATTTATACTTTTATACATACTCAGTAAGATGTTCACGGTTTTAAGCTATACGTGTTTGGTATCTTATAATTTTAGAATTTTTTTTAGTTCTTAAAAAAGTAAATGGTTTTCCTTTTTATATTACAGCTATGTAATATAAACATATTTGTTTGATCAATGGCATCTTGATGCAAAATTGAATTCAACAAACTTAGGCGTAAGTTATAAATATTACACTTATATAACTATGTCTATTATATTCCGATATATACTATTATTCTATATCCTTAGATATTGTTTATTTTATTGAAATTTAGTATTTGATTAACGAATGCATGCGTAAAGGTATCATGTGTGCTGTATCTAAAATAAATATATACAGATTCATGGAGCTTGCAGAAAATAATTAAATTTATTTGTTTAAATTCAAAGCTGAAAAAAGGATGAGCATTTTATATTTTAATGGTTATATTGAACATTTTTAATGTGAATGTTGATGTCTGACAAAATGGTTCTTTGCTGATTCCTGTAATACACTTTACAGCATTAACTCCTTCTTTAAAAATTTTAAAAATAATGTTTACTTTAAAAATGAATTCACACACAGACACACATTCTGATATGTACTATCTGTCTGGCCTGTGTCAAAGAAATGACAAAATAAATGGTTGTTAAAACAGCAGTAAAAATTCTCAGAACAATGTAACTGCGGTTGAAATAATGCAATTTAAAGTCACTAGGGCTTTAAGGTAGGTTAGCCTACTTTTTTCACACACACACAATTTCAACTATCTTCACTATAAAAAGCGTTTCTTTTTTTATTTCTTGCCACAGTTGATTGATTCAGCGAAAGATTTTCGTTTTTCCCACTGTCTCTTTACGTCGAAATCATTGGTCCATTCAGTTCTCATAAACAGGCAAAAGGTTTTCCGAATCACTGACCACGTGGAAGAAACGAATGACCCGTAAATATAGGAAACCTAGTAGAAACTTTTACTTTCTTAACTCTGCTTTTATTATTTCTCTTCCAAAGTTCAGATAAAATGAAATGCTCACCTATAGAATTGGAGTTTTGAAACTAAATTTTAACGTCAGGATAGAATACTTTTTTTTTAGATCTTTATTAAATATTTTGAATGATTGGCTAAATGGATTGGATTTAATTCCGTCAGAGAAAAATGTAGATGTACTATGCCAAATATTTTCTTATGATATTAAAATAAGTTTAGAAACATAATACTTATAAAAAACCAAAATGAAATATAAGCAATAAATTGATTGTATAAAAATGTGGTATATATATGAACAACATGGTAAAAAAAAACGTATTTATGGTATAAAAACCAATTCCTAATAAACAAGTAAAAAACATTAAGTCAGTTCCTACTTAGGTCATCAAAGACAAATTTTATTTTAGTTACTTTTTATTAATATTTACAATAAATATAAATATGTATAAGGTATATGTAGGATGTTCAATAAGTAATAAAACTAATTTTACTGCCACGAAACCACTCATCGGAATGTTAATTTCTGTGGCATAAGAAAGGTTTGCAGCATGTTTTAAGAAAAACTACCGATATATGACGTGTACAGACTCCTAATCTAGAGTATCACGTGTTCAAACTGAAGCGTGTTTGCGGGTGCCTACAAGCCACGGCCAGTTGTCGAAATGGAAGCAAAAATAGGCACAAATTAGCATCGGAGACATCTGACATGATACGATATGATTAAAGACTGAAATAAGAAAGCAACAATATCTTAAAATGCTAAATCAAAGTGACAAAGGAGGTTTTATCACTGGTTCAACCAAAAAACAACAAAGCATTGAAGGGAAACATCAATCTTCACCTACTTCCAAGAAAGCAAAAACTGTGAAATTGGCTGGTAGACTTACGACCATATTTTTTTTATTATGAAGGAATTATGCAACAACACGCTGTCTAACCCGGTACTACCGTAGGCAACTCGTACTACGCGAATGTCCTGCGAACAATGACAAAGCACGTTAAAAGAAACGTCCATTGCTCCGAAATGGCTTTCTTTTGCATTGCACCATGGTAATGCCCATCCACATATCGGTTGTTGCGTACTGCATGTTTCGCAGCAGAACAACGTAAAGATTTTACGACACCCTCCATACAGCCCTGATAAAACTCCATGTGATTTCCGCCTGTTTCCTCAACTTAATAAACCATTATGAAACAAACGTTTTGCAAGCCACAAAGCATGTGTAAAGGCTGCGGAGGTGATTTTGATAAAGCTCTCACAAAGTGGACTTTTACATGTTTTAAAGAAGTGGACAGAAAGTTGGGATACATGCGTTAGCTGCCACGGAAGTTATTTTGTAAAAAAACCATGTAAATGATGACGATTAAAGGTATTCTTCTTTTTATAATCTTAGTTTTATTACTTATTGAACAGCCTTTCGTACATATAACAGTATCACAAAATTAAGTGACAAAATAGAAAGCGATTTTCCCGGCAATTTTTCCTTTTCCTTTCTGTATATAACGTTGGACTATTTTTTGTGTGCTTGTTACTATTTATTACTTAATTAAATATAATTACTCCATTAAAATAATATAGTAAGAAAAAAGTCATATTCTCAGAGATTTGGCCACCTCAGGTGGAATTCGAGCCAAAGACCTTTAGATTAGAAGTCCAACGTTCTATCCATTTGGACATGGACACATCTAGCAAAACAAACAATTTTCCATTCTATATATGCTCTTGGACTATTATTTTTGATTGCTACTATTTATTCATTTTTTTAAATTTTATTAATGAATTAATATTTAAAAAAACTGTATTAACACTACGAGTTTTAAAAAATGTATTTGAACCTGAATCTATAAATTGAAAATATTTTACTAACGGTTGAAAATCTTAACTTGATATATATATATATATATATATATATATATATATATATATATATATATATATATATATATATATATATGTATATATATCAAATTAAGATTTTCATATATATCAAGATTTCATATATATATATATATATATATATATATATATATATAGGAGAACGTGAAATAATAGTAAAAATTGAAAAAAAGCAAGTAAGTTCTTATAATCACCCACCACCACCAGATCTGTCATATTTAACACTAGATTGCCCAGGGAAGTCAATTTGACTATTTTTAATTACAATTAGAAAAACAATTACTTACATAATGGTACAGTTTCTTAGACATTTTTAAAATACATTTTTGAAGTGAAGTATTTTTTTATTATTAATATTTACTAATAACGTTATCTGACTGTAAATAATATTCAAAACAATAAAAATTAATTTTAAGCAAATTTCTTTTCACATTAGTTACTCTTTCTCAATGCAGTCATTTTGAATGCCTTTGGGCAATATAGGTAAATACCAAATTTCAATCCTTCTAGTGTCAAAGTGGAGGAATGGTAAAAAGTGTTACCATGACGATAAAAACTGATATTCAAGCAAATATGATGTATAATAAGTGGGACATGACAAGTTGGGAACAATGTCAATTAAACGTTCGTGTTGATGAGTGAAACAGCAGTATTCGCTTCTTTGCCAGCGATAACAAACACCATTTTTTCTGTTACTTGCACAGTGCCAAAGATCATTTAATTTTGTTGAGTTTATTGATTCTTTGTCAATTTCATGGCGACTGCAGTCTCGGTTAAATTGTTAAGCTACTTTTTACAGGTTTGTTAAATTGTCTATTGTATGAAAACACTGAAAGGAACATTTAGATTCAATATTTGTCTGATCGTTACCCTGAAATCTTTTGCGACTAGTGATTTTAACAGAAAAATACTCTGCATCTAATGCGTGTTAGATGGTAACGCAATAGTCTGATATCATGTACAAAATAATAGGAAGTATATTGTCTGAAAATTATTTAGAGAACTTAATGAGTCCGAATAAATAGTGTCGTTCTTAATATTTTTGGCAGCAGATAGGAAAGTCTATTATAAATAGCAATGAGTTTTGAGGTAAAAGAGAATCAAGTCGAATGTAGTTTATAACAGATACTATGTGCATTACATACAAATGTAGAGCTCAAGTAATCTTTCTTTAAAGCAGTGCTTCTCAAACTTTCAATACTGGTGGCCCACTTTTCGATCACAGTTTTTATTGCGCCCCTCTTATACATTAATAATGCACTAAATGCAATAAGAATGCCCTTTGACGCTAACGCTACAATACGAGATCCTAATTATAAACCATACAGATTAGTAACATAAGTATTAAAATTTGTATACTATTTTAAGCAAAAAATAATAAATAAATAAATAAAATAATAGGATAATTATTATGTGATTTTTCCTTTCTCTAATTTTTAAATTGAACATATTGCAAAATGCGGTGGCTGCTTAGAAGACAAAGTATAGATATCTGCTAAATGTAGAAAAAGAACTCAGAGGGTCAATTTCTAATCATAAGCATTCCTTATAAAAACTTTATTTTCCAAGATAAGCTCATGGAAGTCATTATTACTTATTAAATTTGTTCTTAATTTAGTATTAATTAATTAGATAAAAATATTCTGTGCTGCACTGATACATTAAAAGTATACCGGCTGAAGTTCCCGCTCTTTGCACGAGTTCATTTATAAGAAACATTATTGATATAATAGCTGAATTGTTAGGGGAGCAAAGCCAAGTGCCCTACAATGTTTACAAAAACGTAAAATGATTTTTTTTAAAAATGATTGCTCAAATTATAATTAGTTTTAAGCGAATTGTAATTTTAAGCCTCACAGAATTAGCATTTATAATTGATGTTAAACAGTAGCGCACACAGGAATTTTTCAAGGGAGGGAGGGTCCGGGGTTGAAAGTTCACCAATCTTGTATCAGGTTCCTTTTGATTTTGTCGATTTTCGGGAACAAAACACAGTAAAAAACTAATTCTTGAATAAATAATTAGCATTATTTAATAAAATTAATCATTAATAACAAACACTTAATTAAATTTTGCGTACCATATACTTAGAATTATAATCAATAGGATAAAAATCAAGGGTGGGGAGTCCGCCTCCCCCTCCTTGTGTGCTCCTTGTGTGCGCAACTGATGTTAAATAATAATCAATAATATAAAATATCGATGAAGAATAATTGTATTATTTTTAATATTTAAAGCGAAAATACTTCAACATGTTTTAAGCCGGGAGCAGGCACTCACTCGATACGGTCGAGTGGGGTTATTGAGTCACCCCAATCCTTTTTTTATAATTATTTTACTGTACACGATAGAAATCGTGATTCCAGTGAATAATTTAGTTAAGAGAAAGTCTGCTTACCTACTTTCAAGGACTTTTCAATTTCTCTTTGGTAACAAATAAACAGTTTTCCCAGAACTTACGATTTCGTAATCTGTGTGTCCCTCGCGACACTTCCGGGTCTTAAGTATATTCATTATTATAATATATATGTTACTGCTAAAAAATTGTATGTAACGTTTTTCGTTATGCTTTATATGTTGAGAATACATATAAAAATATGTCTTGGCCAAATAATCATCCTTCATAGTGTTTGTGTGTGCTCTCCGACGTTTTCCAAATATAATAAAACTCTTTTGGATGGAAAAAAGCGTAACAGAGAACACATAAGAGAGGGGTCATAACTAACTTTACCAATAACTTAGAAAGTCAAACAGATTACAGCAGTGCTTCTCAAACTTTCAATGTTGGCGCCCCAATTTTCAACCATAATTTTCATGCAGTCTGCCTTCATACAATAAAAAATGTACTTAATTCAATAATACTTTGACGCTAAAGCTACAATACGACTTTAGTTATAAACTGGCCAAATTATCAAGATAAGTATAACATTGTGCATACAATTTTGTATATGACAAGCCAATAGCGTCATTACTAATTATTCACCTTGTCCTTATCTTAATATTGATGAATTAATGTTCAAATACATAGTGCAGTACTGATACATTTATAAGTATCATATTTTATTGTATAAATTGTGACGAATCTGTACGGAACCTTTCCACTAATCTTCTTAGGCGTCTTTTTGGGGAATATAAATTCGCGTTTATTTCCAATCAACTCCCAAAAGATGAACGGGATATGCAAAATAGATAAGGTATTTAAGTCGAGCATTGTAAGCTAACAAGGTAGATCATGGAAGGCTATTGAGCCTGCAAATTTAAACGCATTTTTAGAAGATTCAAGGAGATTAGATTCGTGAAGATGCCTTACTGCTAGACGTACCAGAAAGCTAATATAAGCCAGCGGTAAATATAATTTACGTACTCTTAAAATAAACGTCAGTTTAAGCGAATTAGTTAAAGTTAATGAAAGTTAAGAATTCGAGTACGTATATTTCTCGGATCTCCTATTTCGGTAGACCTTACTTGATCTTGAGCTTCATTATTAATTAATTGCATTATTAGTAATTTAATTTAATATAAAGTTAAATCCCTTTAAGTGACGTAACATAATAGTATTATATGTTATCAGAGATTTTTTTGAGAAAATTATAATAAAAAATAAATATTATTATTATTCAAAATGGCTCTTAGTGGTTCTTTGCCTCAAATTAATCTTTGTGTTCAAGGTCAGACCCAGGGGGGCTTCACAAAATGCGTATTGTTTATTATCTTTATATGTATTTTGCTCTAATTCCTTTCATTAAATTAATACATTTTTTTATTTTTTATTTTCAACTTTTTGATACACTCGTGCCCCCCTAATAGAATTAGCACGCCCCTCTAGGGCGGCGCACACCACTGTTTTAGAAACGCTAGATTACAGCTATATAGTGCAGTATTTCAAAAATAATGACAGTGATGATTTTTTTAAGTTCCTAAATTTTTTCGATTCTGGGTCTGGGATCTGTTTTTTCTCTGAAAGAGTAGTATGTTAGTTTCAAAAAGAAAGCGTACTAAAAAAATCTGTCATCATAGGAATACAGCAAATCAAATAAAAGTTTTTTTATTTGGTTATAGGATCAAAAATAGCTAATTAGGTATTGAAGAAGTTTTTATTTTTGAACACTTAATATCGCGCGCGCGCGCGCTTATAAATTATATCAGAGTAAAAGTGCATTTTTTATTATGTCTGAAAGTATTTTGTTTTAATTCATTCCATTAAACTAATTATTTTTTAAATATTTTATTTTAGATATGCTTGCGCCCCACAGTTTGAAAAACATTGCATTAAAGAGTCATTAGTAAAAAGCGTAAATATTCAGAAGAAGGGCAGGATGCAAACAAAATATAGTTGGTTATAAATATGGCAGTCAGTACAGGACTTCAAAAAATCAAAGAAAAGATTTAAAATTAAATCAAGGTGCCCACGGAAAATTTTAAGCTTTTTTTTATAACATGTGTCAATAACTGCATGGGCTGACATTTTTACGCGATATCCGTTGAGTTATACAATTATTACGACAATTTGATCAATAAGGATATTTTTATAAAATACTTAAACCGTGATCACTCGCGCGAAGTGTTCTGTACACCCGAGCAACAAGAAAATCCTCCCAGGATTCTAAAAAGAATGCGCAAAACCACAATTTTTTGTAGCTGCACATTTTAGGTCGTTGAACCTTCAGATCTAATGCAATCTCTCTTTCTCGAACGATTGGAATATATTGACCTTCAAAAGTTTATCTGGGGGGGTAAGAACTCCCGCGAGAAGTTTAGCATATGTATACAGTCTGCTCTGAATGTTTGGAAAATGATTAAAATATTACTTAATATATTTACTTAAGGGTAATAGCGTATGTTTTAGGTAATTTCTGAGAATTCGACAAAATCCTTTATGTAATTCTCTCTCTCAAATTGCATTATTGTTATGCTTGGTTTAATTCAAATTATTTAAAAGATTTTAATTGATTTATGCATTTATTCAATCTTTAAAAAAATGTAAAAACAACAACAAAATTGAACACATTTACATAAACAAATTAGCCAACGGATGAATAAAAACTCAAACTTTCAATTATGTAATAATTATTTTTAAAAAAAATACATACGTGTGTGAATGTGTGTGCATGTATGTATGTAAAAGGCAATGCTAATTGAAAATTCAAAAACATGCAGAAATGTTTGAAGTTCTTAAATGTACTAAAACGCGAGTATACTTTAAAAATATAAATTAGATGCAATCATTTTTTTTAATTTTCTTTTCATACAATGATTCCAAGTTTTATACGGGATAGTAATTTACAAATTCTTTGATCTTTTGTATATTTTTTTTTTACTCTGCAGTGATTATCATTCATCCATATAATTGTGTTTCATACATTTAGAATTATAACCTATAATATATCATCATAATTTGCATTATTAAACATAAACTATAAGCTTCATACAAGTACTGAAACACCAATATGCAAGTACAATTCTTACCAATATTCCAATTTCACAAATCATATCACCATTTACATAAGTTGAAATATTTATCTAGAACTCTTATTAATACTATTTATTTTCCAGTTGCAGCTTAAGTGAAGTGATACCTCTAAGTGGTAAACAGTTCTAGGGCTTCAAGAGGATCAAATTAAAAACAGTGGTTACACAAAAACTCCATAAGCTTATGAACGAAGAAAAAATTTGAAATCCCATATCGGTACGCATGAAACTTTAAAAAAAAAATATTTTGACACAACTCTGTATTTATTCTTTTACAAAATAATCATTTATTTTGTCCACGCCAATTTAGTTCAAAGCTTTCTCACATACAGGCAAATCGTGATTTGCTTTTTTTTCTGTGTCACAAATTTTCTTTTAGGACGTTCTTATACTGGTAAATTCAAGTGTTATATATGAATAAAAGTTTGCTCTTGGTAACTACTATTTATTATATATTCTTTTCTGCTCGCATTTTAATAGAAGATCCTTACAACTTTTACTATAAATAAAAAATATTATTTAATTTCCTTACAAATAAATTAAATGTTTTTAAATTTGGAGTCCATTGACATCATGGGTATCCAGTCAACCGCTTGGTCGACTAACTATTAAGACTCCACTGTTACTTGTATCAACATAAATTGCTAAAAACATCGCTAAAATGTTTTTAAAATGATATAGTTGTCTTCCTGTAGAAATCATGCTTTCTTATAATATGCGAAAATATAAATGTCATTTTAAGTTTTCAAGCTGAACTCCTTTTATTATGAAATAAGTTTGCTCTTATCGTCTTAGCTCTAAGCATCAGGGTAAATTTTTTATGGTGTAATAAGTCTATATTAGTTACTATTTCCATTATACAGCTTTCAAATAAATTTTGATGTGAAGAAAGGCATTTTTTTAAAACAGTCTTGTTCCGCATAGTGCATTGAGTTAACAAAGAATAACATAACATCATTTTCACAACCTAAAGTTATCTCAATATACATCCAATCGATTGGACTGATGGTTTTTCAGGAAACTTCGGCACTGAAATAAAATGCTATTGATTTCGGAAGTAAATCTTTTGATAAAATAAGCAAACTGGAGGAGAGAAAATACCCAAAAAGAAAAACCTTTTACCGAAAGCAGCAAAATCCAGTAAGCTTTGGGGAGTTTGATGGAGTGTAATCAAAGGTGGCTTTCAGACTTTGCTGATTCCGAGAAAGACACACGAGGAATGTTGTGAATTATGCATTGGAGACAGGAAATGCATTTTCTAGACTTTAATCAAGCCTTATCTCATGTGAATAGGGTACTAGATATTTGAGGTGAGTCAATATTGGATGAGTATACCGAAAGGTCTAAATGTGCACCTGAGTTGCAACAAGACACAATTGATTTGTGAACCTATCGATCGTATCGAAAGTTTTTGGGTACTCCTCTTCTAAACTATTTCTCTACCCCAGTTTCTGGATAAAATACTTGATCATTGCATCTGCCATGAACAAGTAGTTAAAGTCTCTTAACTAGATCAAAACATCCCTATGGATATAATTAGTCATAAATAATATATAAATAGTAGAATTGCTATATATGTATATATATATATATAAACATGTATATATATATAAACACACACACATATATATATATATATATATATATATATATATATATATATATATATATATATATATATATATATATATATATATATATATATATATATATGTATATATATATAAACATGTATATATAAATATATATATATATAAACACATATAAATATATATATATAAATAAACATGTATATATAGAGAGAGACACACACACACATATATATATATATATATAGATATAGATATATATATATATATATATATATATATATATATATATATATATATATATATATATAACATACATCAAATTTATACGCTGATATGTATTGCTTATTTCGATTTAAATGACATTATATAATTATACACATTCATACGGTTACTTGAGGAAAATTGCATTAATTTGAACTGTATAAACTAACTTGATTCTACATGATGAACCTGCTAACAATAGATAAGCTTTATGTATATTATTTTGTGAAAAAACAATTTATTTTATATTAATTTCTGAATTTCAGATATATTCATAAGTTGACAAGTTTTGATAAAATTAATAAATATATTCTAAAAATCCCAATTATTTGATTTTAATTTAAACCAATAGTAACTCACTTTTTACTGATAACTTTGATATTACTGTAAGATTTATGTATAGTAAATTAAATTAAACTATAATCGTGATGAAAGAATTTTTTATAAAATTTTAATATGATTGAATTATTTTTCTGTAATATAAATTTTCACATTTCTATATATATATATATATATATATATATACAATATTATTATCAATTATTTCAAAGTAACAATCTTTAATTAATAAGCATAGTGGTAAACTTAATAGTTTTAAAAATATATTAGTTATTGTTTAGATCATAAACTTTATATTAAAAATATTTTGCAGATATTCGTAATAAATTCATTGAACAGCGATCTGAAAGACTATATAATATTTTTTATTATAAAATAGGAAAATGTGTGTCACACTTTTCTGACTAAAATTTGAAGAAACTCGTTTGTGTTCATTCGAATAAACAGCGTTCTTTTACACTATATAATTTTAAATCAATTGCATTTTAATTAAAGCAGTTTATTTACTATTTTTTTAAAAACATAATTTACTTATTTCACAACATTTTAGTACGACTTTAATTAGTATGAATAAATGTGGGAGTAGTTTTCACTTGTTTTTCTTGATTGATTGGTTTTTCATTAATGTCGTACTTTAAAGCAACATGTTTTTTACGACGAATCTCGTAATTCTGTGAACCTGGCTTAAGTGACAACGTTGACACATAAGCTGACATCCACTATCAAAAATTCCATACCACTCGAATGTGGGAACTTTCAGCAACTATAGATTGAATAGTCGATTAGAATGTCTTGCCAATGATCTCTCGACAATCACTGCCACATATTTCTAATGACATAGCAATACGTGTTTTTATTATTTAGTGATATATATATGTGTGTGTATATATTAAATTTCTTTAATACATTAAAGTATTTATACGTCAAAAGGAGCCTATCATTTTGTAACATACACTTTTGAATAATGCATTTAGAGCTGAAATATGACACAATGTATTATATATATTCTTAATACATATTCCCATAAAACTTGTATATTAAAAAAATTCCGAAAGTCTATTTCACAATCAAATGTTTAACTAAAAATAAAAATAATAGTTTTGATAAAAATTGTTCACAATTTTTTTAAAAGCTATATTATCCATATTTTTTGGAGTTCTTTTTGATAACTAATGTAATTTTTTAAAAAAATAAAAGTTTTCTCTATTAGCTAGTTTTAAGCAACTATTTCTTTAATTCAAAGTAAATTGATACATAAATTATAATCACAATAGAGCATTCCTTATAATCGCTACTATCACCAGATCACTATTTTTCCAAAGCATCAGATAATTTTCGTTAAACTTATCTTAAACATCTTTTCTTTATCACTATTTGCATTATCTGAAATATCACCTGGGGGATTCAAAATTACCACTTAAGAATCATCTTAGGTGAAAATCGCTCTTCCGTTTTATCTTTAAAGCGTATTCATAGGAGCTATCTTGTAACTTAATTGAAAGAGGGGAAGCGAGAAAGACAGGCAAATCTAGATATAACTTGAATGGGGTGTCAGAGCGTTGATAGTGAATAGCAACATAATGGCTCTTCATCTCAGAATTAGCACCTGAGGGAAATGCAGGAACACTTACTCGAGCCAATTAGGTCCCATTCCAGAGAATTGTGCAACACGAATGCTTATAGAAACCTGTGATAGAACTCTTTGACATGTGAAATGGATAACTAAATTTTATCAATATCCGGGTCTATTATGAATAAATGGAATTTAAATTGGATATATGTGTCTTAAGCTATGGAAGAGTTTTATTTATTTCTCTTTTGGCTGATAATAAACATTAAACTAAGAAAATTATTCTGTTTGATACTGTTTAATTATTATTGTATTATGCTTTTGAGACAAAAAAATTAATGAATATATGATACGTTTAATTAAATTATTTCATAAATATTTATTTATGAACACAATATCATATTAAACTATGATGTTTATGTATTTTAATTGCAAGTTTTATGGTTGTATGCAACAAACAATGCCAAAATATGTCTCTGTTTTTTTTTTCTATAAATGTCTACAAAATGACAGACAAAATAGGTTTGCCTCCAAAAAACATGATCATAAGCGAATCTTAACGAGATTAAAACGTGCACTACTTATAAATTGTTATTTTAGTTTGAAGCCGTAAAAACCAATGGTATCGAGGAAACGTTAAGAAAAAATTAAAAGATTTGTAAGAAAGAACATTACAGGACTTAAACAATTGAAAACAAAACCCTTTATTTCTTAAATTTGTTAACATTTTGAATTAAAACGAAAAACCATCCCCATGAGGCAGTATCTTATGCTTTGTAAATGCGTTGCACACGTCCTATTTTTCACGCACGCAACGAAAAATTCAATTTGTGATATTATCGAAAAAAGGACATCGGCCCAAATCACCACCATATGCTTTTTCACACAATTTATTTACTGAACAACTCAAATGCTTCTTAAAGAAAATAGAGGTAACCGTACTTTCCTTCAAAGCTATTTATGTTTTTTTTTACTTATGTTTCTTTTTAGTTTGGATTAATTCATAATTTGAATTGATAAAGAACATGCATAATGTTTCATAAACTTTACATTCTATTTAATAGAAAAAATAATTTATAGGAATAATTTGTTGCGTTTATACAAGTGTGCATTGTTTTATAAAATAAAAACTAGTTCAATTTTTTTTGTATCATCTTTTTACAAGTATCCAGCTTCAAAGAAGTTCTATTCAACTCACTACTGCTTCAATACTTCTGCTTACATATCATTACATTGATTTTCTATGCATATGCGAAATTCTAAATATTTATTCATTGTCTTCTTAAGACAAATATCGGTCTTTAGGTTTATGATACCACCACCGGTTCTGAAACAAACATTGGGAGACCAAAGCTATCTAAATATTTTTTTTTTAACAATGATAGCCTGATATCAAAAAGATATATTCGAAACTATTTTTTTAAATAAAACTATTTCCTGGCATCATATATACATAATCATAAATCTTACTTCAGATTATTAACTATCTTAATGTTAACACTAAATTGGAATTATCCTGCCAGAGAGCTTCAAAAATCAAAAATGACACAATTCATCTATATGTATTTAAAGGAGAAAAGCGACTCACTCACTGACTGAATAATCACGATATCTCCAGAATTATTAAACCTACAGATTTGAAATTTAGTTCGTAGATTCCCTTGAGGGAGTAGACATCAACTAAGAACGGATTTTAAAAAATCGAACCTCAAGGGGTGTTACGGAGGCTTATAGGACGTTATAGATAATTATTTCCATTATTTTACTATTAGATGTACAGTCTTGAAACTTGGTACCCAGATTCCTTTCCAAGAGTAGAAATCTCTTACAAAATGATTTTTACGAAAATAGAACTCTAAGGGGCGTTGAGGGTGCTTAAGGGGCTTTATGCATAATTATTTTCATTTTTTAACTATTAGAAGTACAGTCTTGAAATTTCATAAGCGGATTCCTTTCATAGAGTAGAAACCCGCTTCAAAATGGCTTTTGTTAAACTCGACCACTTAGTGGCGTTGAGGAGAATTAAGAGGCATTATAGGCAATTGTCTCATTTTTTAAACTATTAGACGTAAAATCTAGAAATTGAGTAAGCAGATTCCATTCATTGAGTAGAGATCCGCTAAAAGATGGTTTTTTGTGAAAATCGCTTCCTAAGTGGCGTTATGGGGGCTTAAGGCGCATTACTGATAAATATTTCCACTTTTAAACTATTCGACGTACAGTCTTTAAATTTGGTAAGCGGATTCGTATCATGGTGTAGATATCCGCTACAAAATATTTTTAGACAAAATTGATCCCCAAAGGTTACTGAGGAGGATTAAGTAGTGTAAAAGATAAATATTTCTGTTTTTCAACTAATAAACCCACCTGTTTGAAAATTAGAAGGTAGGTTCCGTCCATGGAATAAAGTTCTTATACCAAAGAGCTTTCAGGAAACGGACCCCCAAAGGAGTGGGATTGTGAAGGATTAAGGCGTGTTATAGAAAAAGTACTTTTTTTAACTGAACACATTTACCTGAAATTGGTTGAGCACGTTTCTTTAGTTAAAAAGAGTTCCACTAAGAATGAATTTTACGGAAATCAACTCGAGGGGGAAGTGGGGAGAGTTATTGAGGCGTATTGATAGACAAAATTTCCGTTTTTGAACTGCTAAGACTAAAATAATAAAACTTGGTTTGCATGCTTCTTTTTTGTTGAATTGGAATCCGCTAAGAATGCTCTCAGCGAGGTATTGATGGTAAAAATTCCGATTTTGTTCTGTTAGATTTAGTCTTGAAATTTAGCACGCATGCTTATTTTATGGAGTAGAGATCCACTGAAAGTTGCTTTGGTGGAAATCCATTTGATTATTAGGTTAAGTCAGCGAAAAAAAACTTTCTACTTCTAATTTAAATATAAATATAAATTAGATATTATAATTTATTTCCTTTTTATATCAAGAGGCGAGAGAGTTACAGCTATAAAAATGTTTTTCAATACAATCGAATTCTTAATGCTAGATATCAATAATTCATATATATGTAAACAGTATACATTTATACAACATCCTGAAATACCCAGTGAAGCGGGTGGTCAATGGCTACTATATATATATATATATATATAACTTTTAATTTAATTATGCATTACTATTTGCACAGTATATATTAGCACATTGTTGGTCACTGACATGCAACCTTCATTTATAATCGCCTTTCTGCAGAATGTAACCTACTCAAGGCATATTCGTCTTTAGTCCTAACATGGCGTTCTCCAATTTCGAATGTCTCTCAACAGGCGGGCTCTTAAAACATTGTGAGCATCATCAGACATGTTCAGAGCTGAACATACTTATATCTTGTGGCTTCAAAAGAGCGATCGGCACTATATATATATATATATATATATATATATATGACATTTTTCGAGGTAGAATCAGACTTAATTTTTAAAAAGATGATCTTTATTCGATGAAATCTATACAAGTTCTGACGCTGAGCGGAGAGAGAAAAAAAGCACAAGGGAAATCTAAGCGTTTTACCACTTAAACCACCTATGAGGTAAGTATCACGGCTTTTATTATGGTACCTAAAAGTTAGTGCTGATATATGGGCTATTAAATATAACGATCTGGAATTAGACATATTTATTGGCTAGGCCATATGGTCAGTAGAAATAAATGGGTGACTAGTTTGATACTTGAAGATAAAATGAAAAAAATATGAGTTAAGGGCTGTATATAGATATGGAATTAAATTTTTAATTTTAATTTAATTGTGCTTATATATATATATATATATATATATATATATATATATATATATATATATATATATACTAGCCGTTACCCATCCGCTTCACTGGGTATTTCACGATGTTGTATATATGTATACTGTTTACATATATATTAATTATTGATATATAGCATTAAGAATTCGATTGTATTGAATAATATATTTATACTCTCGCCCCTTGATACAAAAAGAACATAAATTATAATATCTAATTTCTATTATATCTAAAATAGAAGGAGAAATATTTTTTTTCTCTCACTTAACCTAATAATCAAGTGGATTTCCACCAAAGCAACTTTCAGTGGATCTCTACTCCATAAAATAAACATGCGTGCTATATTTCAAGTGTAAATCTAACAGAGCAAAAACGGAATTTTTATCATCAATACCTCGTTGAGAGCACTCTTAGCGGATTCCAATTCAACAAAAAAAGCATGCAAATCAAATTTTATTATTGTAGTCTTAGCAGTTCGAAAACGGGAATTTTGTCCATCAATACGCTCCAATAACTCTCCCCGCTTCCCCCTGGAGTTGATTTCCGTAAAATCCATTCTTAGTGGAACTCTATTCAACTAAAGAAACGTTCTCAACAAATTTCAAGTAAATGAGTTAAATTCAAAAACAGGAACTTTTCTAAAAACGCCTTAATCCCTCACAATTCCACTCCTTTGGGGGTCCATTTTCGCAAAAATCTTTGTAAAAGGAAATTTATTACATGAACGGAACATACCTTCTAATTTTCAAGCAGGTGTTTCTATTACTTGCAAAGCGGAAATATTTATCTATTGCGCCCTTTAATCCCCTCAGTGACCCTTGGGGTTAAAATCTCCCCTATTTTCTCCCATATATCCTCCTATTTGGTAGCGGATCTCTACACCATGAAAGGAATTAGCTTACCAAGTTTTAAGACTGTACGTCTTATAGTTTAAAAATGGAAATAATTATCTATAACGCTCCTTAAGCCTTTTAGGAAACGATATTCACAAAACCCATCTTACGGCATATCTGTACTCAGTGAATGGAATCTGCTTACTCAATTTCAAGATTTTACGTTTAATAGTTTAAAAAAGGAGTTAATTGCCTATAACGCCTCTGAATTCTCCACAACGCCACTTGGGGTCGATTTTCACAAAAACCATTACGTAGGGGATCTGTACTCTATGAAAGAAATCCGCTTAACAAATTTCAAGACTGTACGTCTAATAGTTTAAAAATGCAAATAATTATCTATAACGCCCCTTGAGCCCCCGCAACGCCACTTAGGAAACGATTTTCACAAAACCCATCAGATAGCGGATCTCAACTTAATGAATGGAATCAGCTTACTCAGTTTCAAGATTTTACGTCTAATAGTTTAAAAAAAGAGTTAATTGCCTATAACGCCACTTAATTCCCTAGAACACCACTTAGGAGTCAATTTTCACAAAACCCATTCTGTAGGGGATCTGTACTGTATGAAAGGAATCCGCTTACCAAATTTTTCAAGACTACATCTAATAGGTTAAAAATGGAAATAATTATGTATAACGCCCCTTAAGCGCCCTCAACGCCCCTTGGAGGTCGATTTTCGTAAAAATCATTATGTAGGGAATCTCTACTTTATGAATGAAATTTGTGTACCAAGTTTCACGACTGTAAATCTAATAGTTTAGTAATGGAAATAATTATCTATAACGCCTCTTAAACACCCCTAACGCCCCTTGGGTTTCGAACTTTGCAAAATCCGTTCTTAGCTGACGTCTACTCCATGAAGGGAACCTATCTACCAATTTCCAAGTCCGTAGGTTTAATATTTCCGGAGATATCGTGATTAGTCAGTCAGTCAGTCAGTTAGTCAGTGAATGAGTCGCTTATATATATTGTTGCGTTTTCGGGGATTCGAAATGATTGAAGCCGAAGAGCGGGATCCAAAACAATTTTATTCTTTGCCAAAACAGTCCTCCACAAATTGTAGAACAGTTCGAGAAAGTCACGTACAATCGATGAAAATACTGATAACACAGATGTAATACACTAACAAAAGCAATAGTAAACACTCAGCACAAAAATAATAACTCAATAAAAACAATAACACACTCACTATGCAATCGTCTCTCTCTTTTAAAACACGGAGAGGTATCCCTTGCTTGAAAGCTGAGATCTGACTAACTGACTAGCCGGCCCGGGCCCTTTTATACCTTTCGGTCAGAAACCTCTGGCACTTGCCAGAATAATCGAGAAATAGAAAGATCTAGCAAAATCCGGAAGGTATGAGAAAAGCTCAATACATAGTGTTACAATACGGCGATAGGGTTGCCAGACAGGGTTATTAGGAGCAGGGTTGCCATGGTCGCCAAGCTTATCGCCCACATTTGGCGATATATCGCCAAATTTGGCGCCAAAAATTAAGTCGCCAAATCCGTCGCCAACTTGGCGCTAGCTGCAATATTTGGCGAGTTTACCATTTAAACCAATGTTAAAGCATGGGGGCCGTGCAATGCAGTGGAAATGATATTACAGGTAAACAGGGTTGAAATCACATTAGATACGACAAATTAAACTGTAAAAATGAACACAAACGAGTAGAAACAACTAGAACAAGACTAAATTCGTAACATTGCCCCCTCTCAAGAACTGCACGTCCCGGGCAGTACAACCCTTCGTCAGACGTTAACATAATAATAAAGCAATTGATTAAAAATAACTAAATGAATATGCAATAATAAACATGTAATACATAGTACAAAAAATAAACACCTAATGCATAGTACAAAATAAACACGTAATGCATAGTAGAAAATAAACACTTACAAAACAATAAACAAAATTATTTACAAGATTATTTACACACTAACTTATTTATACAAGACCATGGTCAAAATAGATTACACGATAATTGACACACTAAGAATTATGGCCATAATATGGAGCAAGCCTGTCGTAATGAACGACTCTAGGCTTCGAATTCGTTGACTTACGGATCCGGATTACGACGTCGTTTATTATCTTTAAAATTGTATAAGGACCGTCCCAATGCGATTGTAGCTTAGGAGAAAGTCCTTTGCGTCGAGTCGGGTTGTAGAACCACACCTTGTCACCTTCCTTGAATTGATGTCCTGTGGCTTTTGTGTCGTACCGAGTCTTCATCTTCTCCGTCCTCAGGTTGATCCGTTCTCGAGCCAAATTGTGTACATCTTCAAAACGTGCCTGGAGATTCTGCACGTACTCCTCAGGCGATGAAGGTGTATCCGGAGGGCGACCAAACAGCAGGTCACAAGGGAGACGAAGATCCCGGCCAAAAAGCATCTGGGATGGTGAATATCCGGTAGTCTCGTGAACGGCGCTGCGGTACGCTAGCAGAAAGAGAGGAACTTTCTGGTCCCAGTCTTGTTGGTTCTTGGAAACCATCAGTGAGAGGTTATTCAGGATGGTACGATTAAACCTCTCCACCATGCCATCTGACTGTGGATGCAAAGGTGTGGTCTTGGTCTTGTCAATTCCGAGTAGTTCACAGACCCCCTTCAATACCGCAGAGACGAAAATTTCTTCCCTGATCGGAATGAAGTTGAAGAGGTACCCCATATCTCGATATCCAGTGCTGCACTACAGCCTCCCGCTACGGTGGGGGCTTCCTGATCCGGAATGGGGTACACTTCGGGCCATTTCGTGAAGTAGTCCATGACAACAAGTAGGTACTTATTACCAGACGCAGTCCTTGGCAGAGGTCCCAGGATATCGAAAGCGATACGTTCGAAGGGTGCTCCAACATTGTAGCGATGCAGCTTCCCTCGGCTACGTATCTTTGGCCCCTTCCGAGCTGAACAGGCATCACAGGACTTGCACCACTGTTCCACGTCAGCTCTCACTTTACCCCAGAAGAATCGCTCTCGAACTCGGTGCAAAGTTTTCATGACGCCGAAATGACCTCCTGTTGGGCTGCCATGCAATTCTTTGAGTACCTCTGGGATACGAGATCGAGGAAGTACTAATTGCCACCTGAATGTCTTTCCATCCTCTGATTCGAATTTTCGGTATAGAACACCATTCCTGAGATGTAGAGAATTCCAGAGGGCCCAATACTGCTTAGTTGTAGGACTATAAGCCGAGATGTCCTGCCAACTTGGTTTATTGCTGGAAGACTCCATAAACTCTATAAGGGGTTTAATATCAGGATCCGCCATCTGGTCTTCTCGAACTTTCTCGTCACTCCAGGGATCGGGTGGCGTCGCTGTTGAAGTTGTTATCTGGCGTATAGCATAGTCATATTTGGTCTCTACTCTGGAACAATGACGACAATTTTCTGGGCATGGTCTTCTTGAAAGAGCATCAGCATTTCCATGCGAGGAGCCTTTACGATGTCTGATGTCAAAGTAATACTCGTTGAGCCGTTGTATCCATCTGGCTACCTGGCCTTCAGTATTTCTAAAATTCATTAGCCATGTTAAAGAGGCATGATCGGTACGTAGAAAAAATTTTTGGCCATAGAGATAGTGATGGAAATGCTCGATGGCTTTCACAATAGCCAGTAGCTCTTTTCGAGTGACACAATAATTTCTTTCCGGTTTCGATAAACACTTACTCCAATAAGCTACGACTCGTTCCTGGCCATCTATTTCCTGAGATAATACTGCTCCGACACTCTCATTACTGGCATCAGTGTCCAAGATAAATGGCTTGTCCGGTTGTGGATATATTAAGATCGGTGAAGACGTCAAAGCTTCTTTAAGCTGGAGGAAGGAATCTTCACATTCTTTTGTCCACTGAAACTTTTGTTTACTTTCTGTTAGCTTGTGCAAGGGTCTTGCGATGTTAGAGAACCCTTTCACAAACTTTCGGTAATAAGTACATAGTCCCAGGAAGCTTCGCAGCTCACGGAGGTTTTCAGGACGTTTCAATTCTTTACGGCGGACACTTTTTCGGGGTCCGTACGAACACCTTCTGCAGAGATGATGTGTCCCAGATAATTGACTTCTTTCTGGAAGAACTTGCATTTCGAAGGGTTTAGCTTCAAGTTAGCGTCGCTTAATTTTGATAACACCTTCCGGATATTTTGAAGATGTTCTTCAAACGTACGCCCTCCTATTATGACGTCATCCAGGTAAATAAGGCAAGCTTCAAAAGTCAGACCCTTTAGCACGGTCTCCATCAGGCGCTCGAAAGTAGCTGGCGCATTGCAGAGCCCGAACGGCATGACTTTGAACTGCCATAGTCCTTGGCCGGAAGTGAATGCTGTTTTTCTCTATCTTCGGGATGGATCTCCACTTGCCAGTATCCGCTCTTTAAATCTAAAGTCGAGAACCATTTATGACCGGAAAGGGTATCCAGGGTGTCATCTATCCTTGGAAGAGGGTAGCTGTCCTTCTTGGTGACGTCGTTAAGTTTTCGATAGTCCACGCAAAATCTTGTGGAGCCATCTTTCTTACGAACCAAGACGATTGGAGATGCCCACGGACTCGAAGACGGTTCTATGATGTCATTTTCCTGCATCTCTCGTAGTAGTGTTCCGACCTCTTCCTGTTTAGCAAACGGCAAGCGTCTTGGGTGCTGTTTAATCGGCGGATGGTCTGCTGTATCAATTCTGTGTTGTGTCACTGTCGTATGGCCAATATCGCTACTGTTTCTAGAAAACACGTCTTCAAATTCTTGGAACAGTCTTTCTGCGGAGCTTTTCTGTTCGGGGGACAATTCAGCATTTTCTAGAAGGTCGGGAGTCAACTGTTGAGGCGAGTTGGATAGGGAGCAAGCTCGAACTTTTTGCAGACACACGTTACTGGACTGCAGGTTGCCAACACTTCACCTTTCTGGAACACTCTAGGTTTTCAGTTACGTTGCAAATTCTTACCGGGATAGTTTTTCTGGAAAGGTCCACTAGCGTCGAAGCTATTAGCAATCCATTCGCTTTATTTTCCGCAGTTCCAATTAGTCAGAGTTGAAACTCACATCGTTACCGATGTATCCAGGTACTATGATTTCAGTCCTTGGTAATATTCTCGTTAGCGGTTACCTGTCGAATAGATTTTGTCCTGTGTTCAATTTTGAATATAGTGACTTCTTCGTGTATGGAACGTAATTCGTTCTAGAGTGAAACCATGCTCCTTTAGAAAGTCCAGTCCAAGAATGAAAGGGTCTGCAATATCTGCGACATACACAGCATGTTGGTAGGTAGTGTCTCCAAACCTGATTTTGACTTTTAATTTTCCGTGAATATCAATCTTTTCCCCCGTCACGGTCTGTAGCACCACGCGGGGCGGGGTCCAGAGGAGTTTCACTTTTAATTTTTGAGCCAGATCGTTCCGAATGATAGACACATTGGCTCCTGTATCGATGATCATGTTGCAGGGAAGCTCGTTAACATGTCCCATTATAAAAATTCCATTCTCACCGGTACTCTTTGTCGAAATTTGACACACTTGAAAGTGGGGCTTTCCAAAATCTGGCAACCTCCGCCCCACGAGATGGCCATTAATTAGTTTTTCCGACACCTCCTTCCGGGAGGCGCTATTAGTTTCAGCGCCTTGGCGTGCCCGGTAGCTTCTCTGTAGATGCCCTTCTCGACCGCAGGTCCAGCATTTAAGGGTCTTCTTCCCGTCTGCTTTCTGGATTTCTGGATCACGCACCCCGTCGATGAAGTGTTGCAGCGCCAGGACTTCTCTTACTTCAGTCGGACAGTCAGAAAACGCCAAGTGAGAAAGCCTCTCGACGTCCGTCGCCAGTTCTTGGAGCGTTTCGGACACTTTCTGCTGCCGTGACTTCAGCTGGAGTCTGCTGTAATCCTTCACACATTTCTCTCCGAAGCGTAACTCCAGAGCATTAACGAGAGCGTCGAAATCCAGCCGCTGTGTTTCCGGCAAAGTTTGCAAAATGTCAGCAGCGTCGGCTCGAAGAGAAGCAGCTAACTGGCAGGCCTTGGTATGGGAGTCCCACTGGTTTGCATCCGCCACTATGGAGAATTGGGTCTTATACACCTGCCAAGAGGACTTTCCGTCATATGTAGAAAGCTTGATGGAAGGCTTGGAATAAGGAGCTTGAAACTTAAATTCATCCCCTTGACCAGTCATGACTTTCTGCTTCAATTTCTCTAGGTCACTCCTGAACGAGATGGAAACTTCTTCTACCTTTTCGAAAATTTTCGCCTCTAGATTGCTCTCCATATCTTCGAATTTATTTTCAACCGACTCGATTCTTCCTTCCATTTCTTCAAATTTCTTGTCCATAGTCGTCAATTTGTCGCCAATGCCCTTCAAATCACTTTTCAACTCTTCCTTGTTCGCAGTCCACTTCGGTGGGCGTGGGTTCGAATCCCACTTCTGACACCAATTGTTGCGTTTTCGGGGATTCGAAATGATTGAAGCCGAAGAGCGGGATCCAAAACAATTTTATTCTTTGCCAAAACAGTCCTCCACAAATTGTAGAACAGTTCGAGAAAGTCACGTACAATCGATGAAAATACTGATAACACAGATGAAATACACTAACAAAAGCAATAGTAAACACTCAGCACAAAAATAATAACTCAATAAAAACAATAACACACTCACTATGCAATCGTCTCTCTCTTTTAAAACACGGAGAGGTATCCCTTGCTTGAAAGCTGAGATCTGACTAACTGACTAGCCGGCCCGGGCCCTTTTATACCTTTCGGTCAGAAACCTCTGGCACTTGCCAGAATAATCGAGAAATAGAAAGATCTAGCAAAATCCGGAAGGTATGAGAAAAGCTCAATACATAGTGTTACAATACCGCGATAGGGTTGCCAGACAGGGTTATTAGGAGCAGGGTTGCCATGGTCGCCAAGCTTATCGCCCACATTTGGCGATATATCGCCAAATTTGGCGCCAAAAATTAAGTCGCCAAATCCGTCGCCAACTTGGCGCTAGCTGCAATATTTGGCGAGTTTACCATTTAAACCAATGTTAAAGCATGGGGGCCGTGCAATGCAGTGGAAATGATATTACAGGTAAACAGGGTTGAAATCACATTAGATACGAAAAATTAAACTGTAAAAATGAACACAAACTTGTAGAAACAACTAGAACAAGACTAAATTCGTAACAATATATATATATATATATATATATATATATATATATATATATATATATATATATATATATATATATATATATAATGCTTTTGACTCGCTAGATCAGTTTTTGTATATCTTTTATTGACTCGTTTTCCATTTCAGTATTTTATATTTTTATTACGTTAATTGTTGTTTGGCTACTTGTTCTTATTATATATATATATATATATATATATATATATATATATATATATACGTATTATATATACGTGTGATATATATACATATATATAAAGTGAGAAAGAGAGATTTAACTTATATCATATGAATATATGATGAATTGATAATTATTTGATGTCAGGGTAACCTAACTTACAATGTAATACTGGTCTTTAGCTGAGTATATATATCTCTTGTACCTCAATACTGTGTTTTATATATTTTGTAGTAAGTATATAATAAACACTATGCTATATATTTAGTACCAAATGAAAAATAGATTGCACGTATCTAGTACTTCTGTCACACATTTTTAAATTCTTGATTATTTTTGGAGTGGTCTGGATAATTTTGGGGTAAATTGTATCATTTTTCCAATTGTTAATTTTGAATAATCAACAAATACCTGAAGTACTTAAAATAATCTTAGAAAGTTTTAAATGAAAATGGGTTTTAGGATTTAAAATAAAATAATCAAACATAATGACAGAAATTTAACAGATTAGATAAAAGTTTATATGTTCACTAATTTCAGTAAGTGTATATGTGATTTATACAGTACTAATTGACAATAATATATTAACCAATTTCACTACCCTATAACTATTAGTATAGAAATTAGATCTAACCTTGATTCATTCGTTTTAAAAAATAGTACAGCGAAATCTATTTTTTTTTTCATTAAACGTGTATACATCTATCAGATTGTGACATTTGAACTCACCCAAGGGATAAAAACAAATATAATAATCTAACATGATGCAGAACGTATACAATTTTTTTCCATTAATATTTTAGTAATTTTGTATTATATAATGTAAAAACGTTTGATGTTTCCAAAAAAAAAATTAAGGAGCTTATCAATGTAAAGTGCAATCATCAGAGTTGGGATTATTGAAGAATATACTTTTTCTTTCAAATTTAAGGCAGACGCTTAAAGGTTCAACTAGAGAAGTTGTAATGCATTGCATATGTGATAATATTAACATATAATACTAATATATGTCAATCAGTTGTTTTAAATTATCCTTATAGGTTTACTTTAAATATGCAGTATTTAATGTACTCAATATTTATATATTTTTTTTCTATTCACATTTACTTTGTACTTGATTCCATGCTTGAGCTCACCATCTACGATCTGTAAATAGCCAACAAGCATCGATTTAATTTTCTTTCTCTTTCATCGAGACTCAATGAGTTATTTATAAATATTTCGGTTCAAAATACATTCAACTATCTAAAATTTGATACCAGTCTGCAAAAGAGATTAGGTTTTATCTTCTACCTGTAAATACGCGGAAAGATAACTTGAAAACCCTCAAATAGAAAGTAGTCAATAAAATTTTTATTGAGTTGTAAAGTTTGCGAAACTAATAAAGTCTTATTTACATCTTATTATGAACTTTATCCCTTTTCGGTTTACTGATTTCGAGTTACTTTAAACATTTTATTTTTATTTTTTTTTCACGCTATGGATTT
This sequence comes from Trichonephila clavipes, assembly GCA_019973935.1. Taxonomy (NCBI): domain Eukaryota; kingdom Metazoa; phylum Arthropoda; class Arachnida; order Araneae; family Nephilidae; genus Trichonephila; species Trichonephila clavipes. The sequence continues at coordinate 564,779 of BMAU01021178.1, read as the reverse complement.
TCATGCACAGTAAACTACTTCTTCCAGACAAAAAAAGATTGACTTCTAGGTGGAAAAAAGGGATGCGGTAAGGATTTTTTATTGCAGTAAATAAATTGATGAGATATATGCATGTGTAATAATAAAGATATATATATATATATATATATATATATATATATATATATATATATATATATATATATATACTTATGCTGTGGGAATACAGTGGTGGCAAAAAGTCCTGAACACACTCATTTTTTAGCGTAATTTTTATGTTTGACTTCATTTTTCGTTGTGATATTACCGCACTATAATAAATATTGTTATTGATTTTAATGCATTTTTATGCTGATTTCAAATCTACTACTAGTTTTTTAATGACTATATTTTTTATAGTAAAGCTGCCTGAACACAATAATGTGAAATATGTGCAGAATAACACAAAATATAGAATACCATAATATGCAAAGAAAAATAACACGAAAATTGACAAATAAGGTATATTTCATATATATATATAAGCATTTTGAAAATTATATTGTTGTCACATGTTAGAAAATCAATATTTTATGTGCTGGCCGTTTGATTTAATTACGGCTCTACATCTTTTTGGCATGGAATGCACCAATTTCAAAAGAAGATCTTTTGTGACAATATGGTTGAAGGAAAATATTAAAGCTTCTCAATTAATTCACGTTTGTTTGAAATTTTTTTCTTTGAAATTTCATAACCAATTTTAAACCATAAACTCTCTACCGGATTAAGATCGGGAGACTGTTCTGGCCAGTTCATTCTATTCACTGTATGGTCTTCCAACCATTTCTGGACTACCTTTGCACGTTGGCTAGGAGCGCTATCGTCCTGAAAAATTAATGACTGATTCCCCAAAAGGTCTCTCGCAGTTGGTAGCAATTTATTTTGTAATATTTCAATGTAATCCATGGCTTTCACTGTTCCGCTAACGATGTGAAGTCTTCCAACACCATGAGAAGACATGCCAACCCCCTACCATCACTTTTGTCGGGTACTTTACTGTGGGCTTCAGACACTAAGGGCTGAATTCCTCATGAGTGCGTCGTCTTACATAGGCACTACTTTGGTTGCCAGAAATACAAAACTGACTCTCGTCACTAAATATTACCATTTCCCAGTCTTTAATAGTCCATAATGAATGTTCTCGTGCCCACGTCAATCCCCACTTGCGTTGAAATTCAGTCAGTAATGGTTTTGGTCGCGCTTTACAACCACATAACCCAATTTCCAGCAGTCTTCCTCTAACAGTTCTTGGGCACATACTCACATTTGATGTCAAAGTACATTCTTTCAAAATTTGGGAGGAATTAAGCTTTCTGTTTGAAAGAAATAACCTGTCTTCACAAAAAGATGTTTTTCTTGGTCATCCTGATCTCCCCCTGTCCGCAATAAAATTTGTTTCAGAAAATATTTTCAAAGTTCTCACAACAGTAGAAAGGTCATATGGTACTTTAGCAGCATCTTGGCGCATAGAATAACCTTCTTCCTTCAAATGTAATATGTATTTTTTCAGCAGGTTTTTCTTTTGTTTGATCAGTTCCAACTTCTCTCAATAGAGATCACAGATGTCCCGCGCCACCGCTCCCGGTTTAAAAGTGTATTCAGAAAAAAATACGAATGAGATCAAAATAACCATACCAGTAAGTTTGAAGGTCAATCAAATGATTAACAAATGTATTATGCAACCTGGTGAAGTGAATATTGTGTTCCTTTTCTTTTTTTACAACTAATGTACAGTATTTCAATAATAATTACAGTGATTAATTGTTTATCTTCTTAGAATTTTCTGGGTTTCGTTTTTCTTTTAACGAGTAATATTTTATGTTAAAACGTAATAAAAAAATCTCTCATTGAGGAAACACAACACATTAAACAAAATGTTTTTTTCTTTAATTTGGTTTTGGGATCTAAGATAGCTATTTGATGACGGAAAAAAGCCAGATGGCAAACATAAATTATATCAGTGTTGTGTATGTTTTTTCTATTATGGAAGAAAGTACTTTGTTCTACTTCTCTTTCCGGTTATTTTTTTTTAAATCTTGAAATTTTCGGTATGCTTGCGCCCCCCTTGTAGGGTCATCACGGCCCCCAGGGGGCGCGCCCCACACCTTGAGAAACACTGCTTTAAATTCATTAGGTATATTATTTGAAAATGTTTCATTGTTTTACATTTCATTGCCGAATTTTAAGAAGTGTTTTAGGATTAATGACCATTATAAAATGCCTTTTAATTAGAGTTCTGATGTTAAAAGTAAATGCTTAACATGTGCTTAAAAAAAGTCCAGGGATATCAAAAATATACATTTATTCTGCATGATATATTTTTAAAGGAAACCGGAATCTTAGTATATTTTCCCGGAATCTTAGTATTTTTTTCAGATGCAGTATTTTTACTCAAATAAACTCTAATTATCTATATTGATTCTCGAAATAATATGTTTGAATTCATAAAGAAATATGTTACAATTATTAAAAGTTACATTGCCTAATTATAATGTTGTTCTACGCTATTAAAATATTTTTTAATCTAAATGAGACTCATTGATTCTTATTAGCATTAAATGCAATGTGTAAACTTATATTCTTAATTTGATTTCTTCTCGGTACAAAACACAACTACAACCTGATTATTTTTCACAGTGCAGATTTGTTTGTCTTTATTTTTAATATTGTTTACAAAATTAATTTTAGCTCAAAAGTATCAGTTATACATTCTGCTCTAAAATCCATTGGCCTGTATAGCTAAAATTCCTATAACATTTATTAGCTCTTAATAATCATATTTAATCAATATCTTATTATAGTGGATAAAAGAAACATTAGAGAGTAACCAGTTTATTCTTATTTAGTAGCTAGGCTATCATAGATTTACGCTATTTTTTAAACACATTTCAAAAATCCGCAAAATTATGCTATTATCTAAAAACAATTATCTAAAGCAAAATAAAATTATGCTAACAAACAAGACACAGATAAAAAAATTAAGTGTGTAGGTTCAAAAAAAGAGTAGAGTTGTCAACAACTGCTTTGGCGACGTCATGCTACAAACCTCCTCTATCCATGAGGCCAGTTTTGTCTTAAGCGATTTCGCTAGTCGGTAGTATTGTTTTATTTAGTGAACTCTTGCAACTGTATTTATTCTACAGGAAAAACGTACAATGTAACAATCGAACAGAGAGAGCGAATCAAAATTAAGATTCTTCTGAAACTTAAGAAATCAGCTACGGAAACATTTCAAATGTTAACTCAGTCATATGAAGATTAAACAATGTCTCACGCACGTGTTTTTAAACGGAAAAAAATATTTTTCAGAGGGAATGGACATTGAGGCAGGTGTTGATCATGATGGGTGAGTAAGGAAAGTGATTACGGAACAAAAAATTGGCAAAGTTCGTGATGTGATCTGAGGTGGCTTAAAATTAAGTATTCGTGTATTGGATAAGTTGGTTAACTTCGATAAGGAAGTTGTTCGACGCATTTTAACTGGGGAACTACGCAAGAGGGAGATTCAAGCGAATGTTGTTCCAAAAGTTTTGCCCGATGACTAAAAACAGCGCCGTAACGATGTGTGTATGGACATGTTATAACCCATTGCTGACAAGCGAAATTTGATGGAATATTTTGTAACAAGTAATAAGACGTAGATTATGATAGATATATGTCTATATTTATTTTATATATATATATATATATATATATATATATAGTTAAACGTTTACAGTATTGACACGATACTGATAGTCAAATATTTTTTGATTTGAACTTTCGGATCAGGAATTTATTTTTTCTACCTTTACAACTATTTTAAAGATGGGTGCATCATCTTGGGAGTTTGAGGGTTCACTTATATTATGCACTAAATTGTTTTTAAATTTTAATATTGCAATATCTTTCGGAATGTGAAGGCGAATAGTTTTATTTTTTTTTCAAGTATAATGATTTAATTTAAAGTATAATGGTTTAATTTTAACTTTTTAATTTTTTAATTTTTTTTTCTTCTGAAATTTGAAAATTTTCCAATTAACTTACCAAGTTGCAATAGGGGGAAGGTTGGTGCCATCAAACTAGTTTAACCCCAATTATCGGTCCTAAGTCCGAGATTGCACTTGGATATTTTATAAATTTTATTTTTATTTTATAATTTTTAATTATGTTTGAAAATGATGGAACATTATCTTTTATATTCGCCATTGATATTCTGAAGTGTTTTGGTGTTTTAGGATTCATATATTTCAATTTTTAAATTGATAATTGTGATTGTTTTTATATATTTAAATATATATATATATATATATATATATATAGTCCTATGGGTTCTAGTTATTCTTCACTTTTATTTTATTATAATATATATATATATATATATGATTTATGTATATAGATATACGTACATACATATATATATATATATAAATATATATATATATATATATATATATATATTCACTGCTTGACAATTGCTAAGGATTTGGATAACCTATCACATCCATAGCTTACAAATGAAAGGTAAAATGTGGTAAATTAGAAAAAGTGTGGGATATTAGTAAGAAGAAGTATGAGTATGCAAATTTTTTTTCCACGTATGAAATTCATATATATATATATTCACTGCTTGACA